>CM042166.1:76310150-76522650 GCA_023376005.1 Doryteuthis pealeii
CACTATCAGTCGGACAGCGATGGTGTCTATCCCCTTTGACCAGCTAGAGTGGAGCCACAGTAAGTACCGCTATTTGACCAGGAATATTTTTGCTAGAGTGGAGCGTGACGTTTACAGTAAGTACAGTTAAAATAAAGTTGGCGCTATCAGTCGGACAGCGATGGTGTCTATCCCCTTTACGCTAGACCAGGAATATTTTGCTAGAGTGGAGCGCCACACCTACCGTTATGTCTTCACTTTACCGCACTGATCAGATTATCCAATCTGTTTTGCTCATACACTGAGATCGTGATATTAACAGTAGTTGAGGAACAAAAACAGAATTATATGACCATTACAAGGTGTTTATACAGATTTTTACAATAATTCTTTTTTGTCTGTCTGTCTGTCTGTCTGTGTGTGTGTGTGTGTGTGTGTGTGTGTGTGTGTGTGTGCATTCACCCCAATAAAAAACAATTTTTGTATTTGAGCAAATGTTAATGACATGAAATTCATTCTTTTTTTCACTGGGTTTGAAATAAATTTGAATCAATACAGATAGAGTATGGTAAATGTTATATACCCTACCCATGGACAGTAATGGGTATGTCCTACAGATCTATTATGCTGGCTGAGGAATCTTATACCACCAGCAGTGGTTTACCTTGCTTCACGCCGCTGGCGAGTATTGTATTTTGTTAATGTTATAAAGATTCCATTTCATTTCTAACTTCCCTTTTGGTTATTTCTCATTTAGTAACCTTTGTTAGATTACAACAGGAAACACATATAAAATATTTCATAAAACAGCAAAATAATACAATTGAAATATTAGGCAATCAATTCTTATCCAAAAAGAACTTTGCTCAAAAATTGGATGATCATCTTTTTAGTTGAGTTAGCAATGACCAGTATTGAACCCAAAACCTTGTGATTCGTATCTGAATCAATACGGGTATGGTATGATAAACACATATAAAATATCCCACAAAAAAGGCAATATAATACAATTGAAACATTAAGCAGTCAGTTCTTGTCTAAAATGGAAGTTGCTTTAAAATTGGATGATAATCTTTTCAGTTGAGTTAGCAACGACCAGTATTGAACCCAGAACCTTTGATTCGTATCTGAATCAATACGGGTATGGTACGATAAACACATATAAAATATTCCATAAAAAAGGCAATATAATACAATTAAAACATTAAGCAGTCAGTTCTTGTCTAAAATGGAAGTTGCTTTAAAATTGGATGATAATCTTTTCAGTTGAGTTAGCAACGACCAGTATTGAACCCAGAACCTTTTGATTCGTATCTGAATCAATACGGGTATGGTACGATAAACACATATAAAATATTCCATAAAAAAGGCAATATAATACAATTAAAACATTAAGCAGTCAGTTCTTGTCTAAAATGGAAGTTGCTTTAAAATTGGATGATAATCTTTTCAGTTGAGTTAGCAACGACCAGTATTGAACCCAGAACCTTGTGATTCGTATCTGAATCAATACGGGTATGGTACGATAAACACATATAAAATATTCCATAAAAAAGGCAATATAATACAATTAAAACATTAAGCAGTCAGTTCTTGTCTAAAATGGAAGTTGCTTTAAAATTGGATGATAATCTTTTCAGTTGAGATAGCAACGACCAGTATTGAACCCAGAACCTTTTGATTCGTATCTGAATCAATACGGGTATGGTACGACAAACACATATAAAATATTCCATAAAAAAGGCAATATAATACAATTGAAACATTAAGCAGTCAGTTCTTGTCTAAAATGGAAGTTGCTTTAAAATTGGATGATAATCTTTTCAGTTGAGTTAGCAACGACCAGTATTGAACCCAGAACCTTTTGATTCGTATCTGAATCAATACGGGTATGGTACGATAAACACATATAAAATATTCCATAAAAAAGGCAATATAATACAATTGAAACATTAAGCAGTCAGTTCTTGTCTAAAATGGAAGTTGCTTTAAAATTGGATGATAATCTTTTCAGTTAAGTTAGCAACGACCAGTATTGAACCCAGAACCTTGCGATTCGTATCTGAATCAATACGGGTATGGTATGATAAACACATATAAAATATTTCATAAAAAAGGCAATATAATACAATTGAAACATTAAGCAGTCAGTTCTTGTCCAAAATGGAAGTTGCTTCAAAATTGGATGATAATCTTATCAATCAAACCCTTTCAGTATTTCTTTGACATTTTGCCCTGATGTGATTCCAGAAAAGCTGCTGACTTTGCTCGTCATCGGCCGGATATTCAATGTAACTCTTTGTCTTCAAATGATGCATCAACTCAAGCGGTATTGATTCCGTCTCCAATTGTTCCAGCATTATAACAACCACCATATCTCGTCCAGCGTAAAGAGTCTCCATCTTGGCCATACTAAACTCATACATGCACCATTGGCTCTTTAAAAACGCTCTGCAATGATAAATACAAAACTTTTATCATATAAGATTATACATTCTTCCATAATTTACATTCTAAACGAGGTCGTTTGCATTTCACATAGCGCTAATACCCTTGTGAAAGGTATGGATCCATATATTCTCCCCATGGATAGTAGGGCCGGCTGGGCTCTTTAAACTTGATGTTTTTTAATGGTCTAGAAGAAAAACCCTGAATTAAAATTAGTTGTGCCCCACTTTTAACAAAAATCTTTTATCACATCCTAGTCGTCGTGTAACGATTCATGTCGTAGAAAATAGACACGGCACACCGAGTTTACATTCTAGACGAGGCCATTTGCATTTCACATAGCGTTAATACCCTTGGGAAAGGTATGAATCTAAATATCCTTCTCAAATCTATGGGTCAATAGTGGGACAGAATGGTCTCTTTAAACTTGTTATGGTAACCGGTCTGAATTGAAATTAGTTTTTTTCACATCCTGTTGATGGTGGAGGATTTGAATAAATACATATTCCTATTTTTTAACAATTATAAGAAAAACAGGAAACAATTTTTCCTCTCCCATATTTATCTAAGAGAAGGAGAACTCTGAATTTGAATCAATTTTATGTATTTATCAACTCTTCCGTATGAGCAGGATGCGACCCAAGGTCATTTTAAATATAGTGTAACAGCCTTGAGTTTAAAAAGTTGGTTGTTTGTGTCTAGTGTAAAATGTAAGGGAAAATGACAAATTTCTTGCCTTAAAACACACATCATGCAACTGTAGCATTTTTTTGTCAAAGAAAGCTAAAATAGCCCGGCTTTCATTTTTAAAGTTAGCCATGTGTATAATGTATGGATCCATATATTCTCCCCATAGATAGTAGGGCAGGCTGGGTTCTTTAAACTTGGTATGGTAACCTGTCTAGAAGAAGAAAAACCCTGAATTTAAATTAGTTGTGCCCCATTTAAAAAAAAAAACGTTTATATCCCATCCTACTCGTTGTGTAACGATTAATGTCGTAGGAAATGGACACGGCGCACTGAGTTCAAATTCAAGACGGAATTGGATAAAACCAAAGTTATCCTTCTTGCTCATCGAAGTCTAAAGAGTCTGGTCTGCCATTTGTTTGCCCATAGATGGAGGGGATAGATGGGTTCATGCCTCTCTTGAGAGCTTTAGCGAAAAGTGTAATGCAAACAGTCACATGAAATTTTTTAACTTGGCTCAGAGACAATAACCGTTACGTCACCCACGCTTTGTTTTATATATATATATATATATATATATATATATATATTATATATATAAAACAAAGCGCTTTGTTTTATATATATATATATATATATATTATATATAAACAAAGCGTGGGTCATCTATAAAAACATCCATCATTTTCTTCACCCCAAAATACATCCTGATGAAGGTTTAATGAAACCGAAATGTTTAAACATCGATAATTAAATTCATCCTATTTTCGGAACACTTGTTTTTTTCAAATTTTCTTTATATATATATATATATATATATATATATTGTCTGAGGGAGGAAAGTTTGGGGGTTGTGGAAAGGCGTTCATCTAAAAGGAAGGTCTTTTGAATGTGTAGGTTGTTATTGGCTTGTGTCCGGTTAATACGTCAAGCGATGGACATAGGGACTATTGAAAAGTCCTTCCTTTTAGATGAACGCCTTTCCACAACCACCAAACTTTCCTTCCTCAGACACTATTACCAACTACTTTGGCGAAACGAATTGAACTTTATATATATATATATATATATATATATATATATATATGTGTGTGTAAAATAAAAAGAAATTAATCCGACAGTGTGAATTTGATATATTGAAATGGGATCATCAGGAGAGAATGTGCACCGTTTCGGGGCCTTCCTCTCAAAGGTTTTAACTGCACATCGCCCCCCCTCACTGTTGTGGGTCCCTCAGAATATCTGTATCGACCATATGTAATAGATCGGTCATCAACAAGAGCAAATCCGGGATGAAATGAACGTTAGAAGAAGAATGCGCGAACAGAACGCTGTTAGTCAATGTTGGAATTATAATATATATATATATATATATATATATATGTGTGTGTGTGTGTGTGTGTGTGTGTGTGTGTGTGTGCGGTGTGTGTGTAAAGTGTAGCGTTGAGATGAAGGAGTAACTGACAGTTTCTTGCCTATTCGATTGGTTTGAAAATCGCATAGGGAAGAAACTACCAGTTACCAAGCGCCGTTGATTTCATGTCGACGCTACCATAAATTGAATATGCACGCTCTGACAATGATATTGAACACAGATTACTTATAAATATAGCAGACTATTTGATCAATAGTTATTAAGTAATTATATATATATATATACTAGCAAATATATGCACCCTCCGGGTGCAAGTATTTAAGTTTTAATGTAATAAAATATTGTATTAAATTAGAAAGGGTAATGAAACTAAATAAGAATACAGATAAAAAGATTTGAAACAGAGGGAGTATAATAAAAAATGGAACAACTGAAACTTACTCTTCCATCACTCTCGTCTTTCATTGTTATTTTTTCTAATTTAAATATTTAGTTATAAGAGAAAGTAAAGAATAAAATGACAGTTATTTTTTCTTGTTAATGGATTTCATTTAAAATTCATTGAAGAGATTTTTGCATATATTCATTAAAATAAAACCAAACAGTTAGAAATCAATAATACTAAGCACATATTTATTAAATTCGATTTTTTAATATTAATATGCAAATTAGCCTTCCCGTTCACACTGTAAACCGCTATTTTGTTGTATATATAAATATAATTGCATGTTGTCAGTATGTAGACATAGTTAACAGTATTAATAATGTAAGACAATTTTATTAAAAATTGAGGTTTAGATAAAAAATAAAATCATGGAGAATGTGATGTCAATAACTAAGAGAATTGTGACTTGAGTAGGAATATAGTTTCGGTTACAGACAGAAAAACAGACAATCTCCATTATAATAAGATATATATATATATATATATATATATATATATATATATATATATAAGTTAAGAGAAAGGAAATGAATCCGACGGTATGAGTATAGATAAACGGTTATGAAAACAACACAATATGCTGTTAAAGGGAAAAGATTTTATATCATATTCATAGCTAATATTGAACAATATTTCGATTAATATAAAAATCATCTTCAGAGCTTGTTCCATATGATATAAAATCTATGAATATGATATAAAATCTTTTCAATTTAACAGCATATTGTGTTGTTTTCATATCCTTTTATCTATACTCATATATATATATATATATATATATATATATATATATATATATATATCGAATAGCCAACGAAGCTCGAAAGTATATGTACTCGGTATAGCCTCCATTCCCATTTGAGTCATCTAGCTGGCCAAAATGAAAAAGTTTCATAAAGACTCAACTCTAAATTTAGTAATAATAATAATGATAATATAAATCTTATTATAATGGAGATTGTGTGTTTTTTCTGTCTGTAAACCGAAACTATATTCCTACTCAAGTCACAATTCTCTAGTTATTGAATCACATTCTCCATGATTTTATTTTTTATCTAACCTCAATTTTTAATAAAATTGTCTTACATTATTAATACTGTTAACTATGTCTACATACTGACAACATGCAATTATATTTATATATACAACAAAATAGCGGTTTACAGTGTGAACGGGAAGGCTAATTTGCATATTAATATTAAAAAATCGAATTTAATAAATATGTGCTTAGTATTATTGATTTCTAACTGTTTGGTTTTATTTTAATGAATATATGCAAAAATCTCTTCAATGAATTTTAAATGAAATCCATTAACAAGAAAAATAACTGTCATTTTATTCTTTACTTTCTCTTATAACTAAATATTTAAATTAGAAAAAATAACCATGAAAGACGAGAGTGATGGAAGAGTGAGTTGCAGTTGTTCCATTTTTTATTATACTCCCTCTGTTTCAAATCGTTTTATCTGTATTCTTATTTAGTTTCATTACCTTTCTAATTTAATACAAATATTTATTACATTAAAACTTAAATACTTGCACCCGGAGGGTGCATATATTTGCTAGTATATATATATATAATTACTTAATAACTATTGATCAAATAGTCTGCTATATTTATAAGTAATCTGTGTTCAATATCATTGTCAGAGCGTGCATATTCAATTTATGGTAGCGTCGACATGAAATCAACGGCGCTTGGTAACTGGTAGTTTCTTCCCTATGCGATTTTCAAACCAATCGAATAGGCAAGAAACTGTCAGTTACTCCTTCATCTCAACGCTACACTTTACACACACACACACACACACACACATACACACATATATATATATATATATATATATATATAATTTAATTCCAACATTGACTAACAGCGTTCTGTTCGCGCATTCTTCTTCTAACGTTCATTTCATCCCGGATTTGCTCTTGTTGATGACCGATCTATTACATATGGTCGATACAGATATTCTGAAGGGACCCACAACAGTGAGGGGGGGGGGCGATGTGCAGTTAAAACCTTTGAGAGGAAGGCCCCGAAACGGTGCACATTCTCTCCTGATGATCCCATTTCAATATATCAAATTCACACTGTCGGATTAATTTCTTTTATTTTACATATATATATATAATATATATATATATATATATATAATATAAAGTTCAATTCGTTTCGCCAAAGTAGTTGGTAATAGTGTCTGAGGAAGGAAAGTTTGGTGGTTGTGGAAAGGCGTTCATCTAAAAGGAAGGACTTTTTCAATAGTCCCTATGTCCATTGCTTGACGTATTAACCGGACACAAGCCAATAACAACCTACCATTCAAAAGACCTTCTTTTAGATGAACGCCTTTCCACAACCCAAACTTTCCTCCCTCAGACAATATATATATATATATATATATATAAAGAAAATTTGAAAAAAACAAGTGTTCCGAAAATAGGATGAATTTAATTATCGATGTTTAAACATTATTGATTTCTAACAGTTTGGTTTTATTTTAAATGAATATAAGCAAAAATCTCTTCAATAAATCTTAAATGAAATCCATTAACAAGATAAAATAACTGTCATTTATTCTTTACTTCCTCTTATAAATAAATACTTGAATTAGAAAAAATAAATGAAGAACGAGAGTGATGGAAGAGTAAGTTTCAGTTGTTCCATTTTTTATTATACTCCCTCTGTTTCAAATCTTTTATCATACTACATCTGTTTCAAATCTTTTTATCTGTATTCTTATTTAGTTTCATTAGCCTTTCTAATTTAATACAATATTTTTATTACATTAAAACTTAAATACTTGCACCGGAGGGTGCATATATTTGCTAGTAATAATAATAATAATAATAATAATAATAATAATAATAGATATATAGATAGATAGATAGAATATTGAGAAAAAATCCCAAGCATATAATTGTAGACTATCTGCTAGAAAAATTATATATATATATATATATATATATATATATATATATATAAGAAATGGATATAAAGTAACCTACTCGAGTTTCATCATCTGAATCGCCAGGGAGTTGGTACCACGTATGTCTGTTGAAACGGGTCTTATCTTTTATAGATGAACGCGTGTTTATGAATTCAAAACTCATCGTGAACCGTTTTTGTTTATTGGATTAAAAAATGTGAATTAATTTGTGGAAATTACTTTTTCAATTACTATTTAATGAAAGGTAGATTACGGGGCGTAATAATGGTTAAAAAAAACGAAAAAGATTAAAATTATTTATTGGTTGGTTTTGGTTTGGTTAGAGAGTATTAGAAAAGGACCGATTGTTATAATAACAGAGGTTTTGAGTGGTTTAATACGGTTAACTATATAAAAAAATAAAAATAAAGGGATAAAAGTAAAAATAAAAGTAATGTCGAAATTTTGTTTTGGTCCTCAAAATTCGACGCCAGTAACAAAATAAAAAAATAAAAGTGTAAAAGATATAGAGGAAAAAGGAATTAACAAAGTCTAAAAAACGAGACAAACTCTACTTATAAATTAACTATATTTATTCAAATTTTTAAACTACTCTACGGTCTGCTGTTGGTTGCACAAATTTCCCCGTGCAGTATCTTTAACTATGAAAACAAACAAACATTTAAACATAAAACCAAACAATACAAAAATGTACATACAAAATTACTCAATAAATTTCTCTTGCCGAGAGGCGAAAGTTCGTAATGCCCTTTTGTTTTTAGTGGGCCTTATTTTGTCGGTTGATGACTGAGAACTCTAAATTAGTTACCTTCTTCATTTATTTCTCCTCCTTCTCTCTTCTATATTCTTCAATGCTTTCTTCTTTCCTTTCTTTTAACTTTGTTCCTTGTTCTTTCCTCATTCAACTTTCCTTTGCTACTTCTTCAAATATTCCTGGACGTTCACGCCCGACGACCTTTCTCACTATTCCTTGTCTTTCTTTTAATTTTCTTCCTTGTCCTGGATTCAACCAGTCATAAAGACCAGTGGTCTCAAAAAACGTAGATACGTTCAATTATCTTTCAAACCTTGGATTCGTTCACGAATCCTAGTCCTTTATTTTGAAGAAGAACCTTCGCTGTTCACAGCGGACTACCATAGAAGGAGGGGAGGGCTTCAGCCAAGAGAGACCTGTTCTCTCACCTCTGTTCACAGAGTGCCGGTCGTGAATGAGTGTCGAAAGTTAGGGAACTCAGTCAGAGCCTTTCCTCGTCCCCTACAAATGATGTATCCTTGACCAATGAAGACCACAAGAATTCGCTCCGCGAATTTTGAAAATAAGGGCACCAAGGCCCAAACAAATATACACTTTTTTACAAACATCCCCCAAGGTAGGGGGCTACCTGTTGCAGCCATTTCGGAAGAAATTTCCCCCCCAAAAAATTTCAACAGTAATAATAGAAATAAAATAATAATAAGAAGAAATTTAAATAGATTTTGTGTTAGTATGAAATGTAAGTTTTACTTATATTAATCGGAGTTAAAAATTTGAAAAGGTAGAAAAGGGAAAAGTAGGAACGGTGAGGTGTATTTGTTGATTTATTGAAAGTTTTAATATAAGTTACAATACGTTTGAGTTAATTTTGAAATTTAAAATTTAAAATTTTTGAAAGAATCTTAAAATTTAACATTCAAAATTTGTTAAATTAATACTTAGCTTTAAGGTATGGGGTACTTTTTAAATTAAACATAATGGTTAGAGTGATGATGTTGTGTGCTATAATGGGTGTTTGTTAACTCAATAATAAATTAATTGTATTGATATACTCAATATGAATGTGATATGTGTGTACATTAATAATATATATTTATGTATATTAGATTCATTTATGTTAACGTGGGTGTGTTGTATTACTCTTTAACTATCGTTAATTGTTTCAATTATATTATTATTGTATTAGTGGTATGATGTGTTGTGTGTGTGTGTGTGTCATATATTTTATTATAGTTATATAGTGTATTGTGTGTGCATATACTTTATATAGTATTAGTTTAATATAATGGTTATGTCGTGTTATGTGTTAGATGTTGGTAGTGCATATATGGGTGATGATGTATGCCTTATATTACTTATATATGTTACAATATGAGGGTGTGTTGTATTGTATGTGTGTGTGTGTGGTGTGGTGTGCCTAATAATTGGGTTTTTGTGTGTTATGCCTTATATATTACTTTAATATATTATGTACATATTATGTTATTTAGGTGTGATGTTGTTATGATGTGTGTTGTTGATGTATAATATTTTGGGTTGGTTATGAGTGTGCTAATTATATACTTAGAATTAAGTCAAATATGACATACCCATCAAAACATTCTAATAGGTCAGGAGATAGAAAAGTAGTGATATTGTGTATTAAGTACATCATTCAATTATGATAGGTTGGGAATTTGATATGTAGCAACTAGATCATTAGGATGTTGAGGGATGTGAGTTTTTGACTACGTATACACATATGGAAAATAATATCAAGTCAATTGTATAATTATCTAAGACATCTTTTCATGAAGAGGATAGTTATTTATGTGAATAGTGTTAGTGTGTATGTGTTATATATATATTATATAATATATATATATATATATATAAGAAATGGATATAAAGTAACCTACTCGAGTTTCATCATCTGAATCGCAGGAGTTGGTACCACGTATGTCTGTTGAAACGGGTCTTATCTTTTATACNGCGGTTTTTTTAGATGAACGCGTGTTTATGAATTCAAAACTCATCGTGAACCGTTTTTGTTTATTGGATTAAAAAATGTGAATTAATTTGTGGAAATTACTTTTTCAATTGCTATTTAATGAAAGGTAGATTACGGGGCGTAATAATGGTTAAAAAAAAACGAAAAAGATTAAAATTATTTATTGGTTGGTTTTGGTTTGGTTAGAGAGTATTAGAAAAGGACCGATTGTTATAATAACAGAAGTTTTGAGTGGTTTAATACGGTTAACTATATAAAAAATAAAAATAAAGGGATAAAAGTAAAAATAAAAGTAATAATAAAAATAAAATAATAATAATAATAATAAGAAATTTAAATAGATATTGTGTTAGTATGAAATGTAAGTTTACTTATATTAATCGGAGTTAAAATTTGAAAAGGTAGAAAAGGGAAAAGTAGGAACGGTGAGGTGTATTTGTTGATTTATTGAAAGTTTTAATATAAGTTACAATACGTTGAGTTAATTATTGAAATTTAAAATTTAAAATTTTGAAATCTTAAAATTTAACATTCAACAATTTAGTT
This sequence comes from Doryteuthis pealeii, assembly GCA_023376005.1. NCBI lineage: Eukaryota > Metazoa > Mollusca > Cephalopoda > Myopsida > Loliginidae > Doryteuthis > Doryteuthis pealeii. Next base: position 76,321,323 of record CM042166.1, read on the forward strand.
AAATTAATACTTAAGCCTTAAGGTATGGGTACTTTTAAATAAAAAAAATGTATCGAATTATTTGTTTATGGGCTTGCTGTCACGTGTTTTTTGTTTATATACGGTGTTTTAAATGCTTAAAAGCTTAGTAATTAACTAAACTGTCTGAAAAAAAAAAGCTCTTAGTAAACAACTAAACAAAAAATATAAACATGGACGTATAATGAACGTGATTCCTTGACCTGTATGCATAAAATAACCCCAGGCTGGTTGACATGCCATTAAAATCAACCAATCTAAATGTTATGGTTAAAAACCGCTATTATTTTTTGTATCAACCAAATAATAAAAAATTATACATGTTTATTCTGTATATGGAATATGATCAATCTACATACCTGCTAAGCACAACGAAACACAATCTGCTTTGTTGAATAGCTGACGAAATATTTTCCTATCTTTTAACAATTATAAGAAAAACAGGAAACAATTTTTCCTCTCCCATATTTATCTAGGAGAACTCTGAATTTGAATCAATTGTATGTATTTATCAACTCTTCCGTATGAGCAGGATGCGACCCAAGGTCATTTTAAATATAGTTTAACAGCCTTGAGTTTAAAAAGTTGTTTGTTTGTGTCTAGTGTAAAATGTAAGGGGGAATGACAAATTTCTTGCCTTAAAACACACATCATGCAACTGTAGCATTTTTTGTCAAAGAAAGCTAAAATAGCCCGGCTTTCATTTTTAAAGTTAGCCATGTGTATTGATTGGACAATTGGTCGTGGCTTGCCATAATGAAAGACTTGGGATATTTTCAGAAGAAACAATCCTTTTCATACTCCAGAATGATTAACATGCCATTAAAATCAATCAATCTAAATTTTATGGTTAAAAACCGCTATTATTTTTGTATCAACCAAATAATTAAAAAATTATACATTTTTATTTCTGTATATGGAATATGATCAATCTACATACCTGCTAAGCACAACGAAACACAATCTGCTTTGTTGAATAGCTGACAAAATATTTTCTACTATTTTCCGGCCGGGAACAAAGTCGCGTTGATGGATATTCAGACGTAGGTCGCTGTTCTCTTCAAGCTCTTTTCACCATTTCATTGGACACGAACTCACCATCTTCTTCAGCGTAACTCACAAATGCATCGAATACATAGTTTTCGGCTGGTTCAGTAAGTTTCGAATATTTGTCTTTCATCATATAGTAAAAATAGCGAAGATTCCAACGGTAGCGATAGATCATACCGAGGATGATCAAAATAATTACAACAATAAACATAATGGTGGCCGTAAGAATTAATGGAAGAAAAGAACTACAAGATCTATTTAAATGGTGAACGATTGTTTAAGTTGCTTTTCAAATTCTTACTGAGAGGACGCAATGATCGTATATCAAATGGACTCTTGAATCTTTCATTTTTAACATCCATTTAAAAAAGCGTATATAATGGCAAGTACAATGTAGCGGGTTTATTGTTAAATTCACAGTTATATCGTGCGTTTCGGCGATATTTTCAATTTCTTTGCAAGTTTCCGGTAATAAATGTTTAAGATAATTGTTGGAAAGGTCCAACATGCTTAGATTTCGCATGTGACCAATTCGTACTGAAAATGTCTGGAAAAGATTTCTGCTCAGATCGAGGTAGTTCAAATTGACCTGATTTCTCAGACTATGTTCACACATTGTAATAATATGATTATAAGATAATTTTAACGATTCTAACACAGTCAAGTTCTGAAATAATAGTTTAAAATTGTCTGTGGCTTCGGAAATACCTAGAAGATTATTATGAATGTAAAGTGTGCGAAGAGAAAAGAAATTCGAAAAGAAAACGTCTGAAGCATCTTGACACATGTTATTGCTTAAGTCAAGCCATGTCATCCTCTCCAGACCTTTAACAGGTCCTGTCCAAGGACAAAGCATATTTCCAGACGCATTTATATAGCGGATCATACTCGTTGTGCGAAGGTCAAATTTAGGTATCGGATACTTCAAGTAACATTCTCTGAACAAAAGCACCTCCAGAGGTATAGTATAATTAGAAAAACTTCGATTATGACTACTTGTAAGGACTCCTCGTGAATCACTTAGTGGAAGATGATGCTCGCTGGACTTAAAACTACTGTCGATAACACGAATATTTGGCAGACTGTATATTTCAAAAAGATACCATCCAAATGTAAGTCTATTGTCTTTAATTGAAAGATATTCAAGTGTTGGAGGAAATAATGACAGTGCTCCTTCTTGAAATAATTCTAGTTTATTAGAATCCATTTGTATCGTTTTTAGAGATGTTTTTTTCAGATGAGTGGCAACTTCCCTTCTAAATTCTGTTCCTAAACCAAAGACTTCATGTAAGGCGCTGATATTAAGAATCTGGAGATTTCTGGTATTTCTCACCCCCTTTAAAGCAGGTCCTAAATTACGAAATGTCAGGTTTCGATTATAAGATAAATCAAGGACGGTCAGCGATGATACGTAAACGAATGTTCTGGGGTCAATTTTTTTGATTTGGCAGTAACTCAGGTTTAGATGTTTCAAGCCAGGCACATTTCGAAATGCCAGCTCAGGGACAACATTCATTATAGAAGATTTACTATCAGAGGAAAAGCTAAGGTGTGTTAAGTATTTAAGCTTACTGTATTGATATTCAAATATCTTTTTACTAAACCCAACAATATACAAAGACTCCAGTGATGTAATCTTTGGTATTGAATTTTCTAGATAGTTGCCATTAAACAGGTTATTAGCTCGCAACTTGAGCGTCTTGAGACGTACCAAGTCAGTAAAAATGGATGGAGCAAATATTCTGTGGTTTAGTTCTAATTTATTGTGCTCAATAGAAAGTTCTTGCAGGTTGGTCAGGCCGTCAAAACTACTTGGACTTAATGTATTTAAGTTATTATGGTCAATTCTCAAGATTTTTAACTCCTTTAACTCTGAGAACGCCGATGCTGTAATGTGTTTTATATTATTATAACTCAAATCAACAAGAATTGCATTCTTTGGAAATTTGGGTGGTATGTCGGCAAGATTTTTTCCAGTACACCTCACTTCACATCCATCCTCTGTTTCGATGCATTCACAGACAGGAGCACATTCTTTGGTACAACTTGACGTCAAGGCCACTTCCAGTCGTGAAAAGGTTAATGCCATAAACAAAAACAATATTGATACTTCCATGGTTATCTGAAAAAGACAAAATATTCGTAAATGCAATGTCAGGATTTTTGGTTATTTCCTAGTTGAGTAACATAATATTACAGGGTGACCCAGAAAAAAAACAGAACCCAAATTATTTATTTTCTCATTAAACTACCTCTAACCCTAACCCTAAGCCCTAACCCTAAACCTAAACCTAACCACCCTAGTTGAGTAACATAATATTACGGGGTGACCCAGAAAAAAAACAGAACCCACAAATTTTGTAATAGAACTGTTAATTTTATTTTTTTTTTTAAGTTTAAGTCTAACAAGGGTTAGGGTTAAGGTTAGGGTTGGGTTTGGGGTTTAGGGTTAGTTTAATGGGAAAATAAATAAATGATTTGGGTTCTGTTTTTTCTGGGTCACTCATATTACTCAACTAGGAAATAACCGGATTTTTCTTTTTAAAAATCAGTCATTGATTTTCAACTATTAATTACGAGGATCGGCTGAAAAGTTCATAGGCTGACCAAGATACTTTGACACGGAGTAGTAGTATCTGAGGAGTGTGGATTAACCCTTCATTACAATTACCCCCAAGTCCACTGTGACCCGGTGTTGTTGTATCGACCAATGAGTCAAATAGATCTGTTTAAAAAGTAGTCTATGAGGTTAGCCGTAACTCTCATAAATGCTACGTTAAAGTAAATTAACTAAACATCAGATTACTTTACGTTAAAATTTAATAGTCCAATAGAAATAGGTTTCGACCCGGAAATAAAAAAGACCAAGCTAAAATTGACACCAATTAAAGCCCATTTGGTCTACAATAACATATCCAAAATCCTCTTTAATTGAATGAGGGGAAAAAAATTATTGAGATTTCAAAACGCTCGATATTTCTCAAATATTTGGCTAAAATGGGGATAATGCTTCTGCTGAACTTAAGTAAAAAAAGATGAAAATATCATAATAAGATCGCCTAAATAAAAACTAATAAGAGCTGTCTGTAAGTAATGAGAATGTTTTTGTCCGTCTATGCAAATTAGGGCAAATCCGGGAAACTTTTGTAATTTTAATTAACTAACAAAAGGAGTTGACTCTTCTTTTTAACTAAAGTTTAAAGACTGAAATCCGTTCATAATTTTAATTGTTTCAAATTTGAAAACAATTTTTAAAAAATTATAATCAACATTCTTTTTAATTTGCATGTTTTTATTTTAATTTAAGAAATTATCTTATAAAGTTACAATATCGTAATTATTAAGTGATTATTACTCAAATACAGCCACAACTGAATTGTGAAGTGGGGACCAAACAATAATTTGATAAATAAACAGACGAACAAATTACAAGTAAAAAAAGATAAAAGAAAATAAACATAAATAAGAAACAAATAAATTAAATACAAACAAGAAAATTAAAAATAAAATAAATTTAAAAATAAAATTAAATTAAAAATACAATAAAATAAAAAAAAATAAAATAAAATAGATTTAAAATAAAATAAAATAGATTTAAAAATAAATAAATAAATAATAAATTTAAAAATAAAATAAAATAATTTAAAAATAAATGAAATAAATTTAAAATAAAATAAAATAAACTTATAAAATAAATAAACTTAAAATAAAATAAATAAATTTAAAATAAAATAGATTTAAAAATAAAATAAATAGATTTAAAAATAAAATAAAATAGATTTAAAAATAAATAAATTAAAAATAAAATGAAATAATTTAAAAATAAATAAATAAAAATAAAATAAATAAACTTTAAAATAAAAAAAATAAAAATAAAAATAAAATAAAATAAATTTAAAAAAAATAAAATAAAATAAAATAAAATTTTAAAAATAAAATAAAATAAATTAAAAATAAATAAATAAATTTAAAAAATAAAATAAATAATAGCTTTAGAAAAATTTAGGTTACAGATAGAAAATTAAAAAACTGAAATTCGTTCATAATTTTAATTCTTTCAAATTTGAAAACATTTTTTAATGATTTATAACCAGCATTGTTTTAATTTGCATGATTTTTCATTTCAGTTTTAATAATTATTCCGTGCAGTTATAATATTTTTTATTTAATTACGACGGTGATACCCCATGTATTTCCTTTCTGTGACCAATCCGAGACATAACGTAAGTGGTTTTTGAGTCCATCGTTGTGACAATCTTTGAACCAGTCGAATATATATATATATATATATATATATATATATATATATATATATATAATTTTTTGATAGAGGATAGATAATTGAATCATACTACCACGACCACGACCAAACAACTCGGCAAACACCATTTGCGACATCCGGAGCACTGGACAACTGTTTCGACCTCCTATGGTCTCATCAGCAGTGCATACCACAATCTCCGCCACTAAAGATTGAACCAGCGGACCACAGCGTGAAAGGCGGGGACTTAACACACTGGGCCACCAGCCCATGCCACAAACGGAGAATGCCAAATCATCTAGTCAATGGTAACATTAATTCAAACTGCGCAGCCACCTAACCTGTATTGCCGTGTATCCCATCGCAGGATTACAGAGGGCAAAGTCACCTCCAGGACAACGACTTCCCAATTCGGGGCCCTGAATCCTTCAGAACACAACCTAATGGGCAAAAGGTATATATTAAATTGTTGATAGAGGATAGATAATTGAATCATACTACCATATATATATATATATATATATATATATATATATATATGTGTGTGTGTGTGTGTGTATTTGGGCAGCATTCTTTCATTTATACATGTAGAATTAAATAAAAGGCACATCTCCTGTTTAACAATTTTATTTTTGATCTTTTCTAATTTTCTGGCCAACTTTTTAATGTTTGGGTGGAATTGGTGGATAAGTCCACCAAAGTTCAGTTCCCGAGTACTTTCGGCACTTATCCACCAATTCCACCCAAACATTAAAAAGTTGACCAGAAAATTAGAAAAGATCAAAAATAAAATTGTTAAACAGGAGATATGCCTTTTGTTTAATTCTACATATATATATATATATATATATATATATATATATATATATATATATATATATATATATATATATATATAGTGTATGTGTCGAAACTCCGACAGTATTAAAAAAAACTTCCGGCTTTATAATCTGTAATTACAAACTTTCGCCCGGAGAAAAAAAAAAAAAATAGGAAAATAGAAAAGACCAAATCACATGCACCTCCTGAAAATAATCAGCTGATACTATTTAAAAGAAAAAAATACTGCAAGAGTTGCCTAAGTTAAATATACTAAAGTGCTCAATACAAAAAGTAGAGCCAATGAATAATAAAGTTAGCCTAATGTGTCAGAATATCTACCTAGGTTTCTCCTAATGTTACATAATTATTGGATCCCTAATACATTTTTAAGGTATTGTAGAAATCATTATGGCGATCAGTACAGCTGATGGCTTTGAGAGTGAGTGACAGCGTTTGACTTCACTCTGACCTTGCTTTCTGGGGATAGACCGTGAGAAATGGAACCCCGATAGAAAGCCCCCTTCCGGTTTAAGGAGTAAGCAACTCAGTTAGTCAGTTAGAAGTTAGAAGCCAAGATAGCAAGATGTGACTCTCACTGCGCAGATTGTCTGGTCTGGGGATCTACGAATAAAGTAACATCATCGTAAATCGAAGTCTTGTGTTTATTACTAAAAACTAACAATGACACAGGGCTTCTGATAACAAGAAATCCCTAGCAACAGAAACCAGACCCGGAATCCTCAATAGAAGACCAGACGAGACCTTAGAAGATATATCAGACCAAGATAGATGATAGACGATCAGGACTAAAGCCGACCAGAATAATAGACGACAGAGTAAGAATTAAAGAAAGGTATATAACGTTATATGCTGATTTGGCTTAGTGAAAAGACCAGTATATAACATATACCTATTTAGTGCCGGTAAAGAAGGCGCTATGCAACACTAACTGATCATCAGGATAATTCTGACTGCCATAGTTTGGTGCAAATTTCATTTTATTCCCAAAAATCGTCATAAGGGCATACAAAATTAGCATTAAAAAAGGAGAAAATAATAAAAAATAATTACAATAAACCATGGCAGTCAGAATTATCCTGATGATCAGTTAGGAGAAACTTAGGTAGATATTCTGACTCACTGTGCTTACTTTATTATTTATTGGCTCTACTTTTGTATTTAGCGCTTTAGTATATTTAACTTAGGCAACTCTTGCAGTATTTTTTTCTTTTAAATAGTATTATCTGATTATTTTCAGGAGATGCATGTAATTTGGTCTTTTCTATTTTTTTTTCTCCGGGCGAAAGTTTGTAATTATTTTTTTAATACTGTCGGAGTTTCGACACATACACTTACATATACATATATAATATATATATATATATATATATATATATATATATATATATGTGTGTGTGTGTGTGTGTGTGTGTGTGTGTGTGTGTAAAGAAATAACAAAAGACTTAGAGATTTAGCGTTATAGTCTATTTCAGGGAGCTTAGACAAATAGTCTAAGTCTCCCGACTCATCAGATGCGAATGATGAAATTTATCATTCATTCTAGATTTCATCATTCGCATCTGATGAGTCGGGAGATTTAGATTATTTGTCTAAGCTCCCTGAAATAGACTATAACGCTAAATCTCTAAGTCTTTTGTTATTTCTTTATTCATACTAGCAAATATATGCACCCTCCGGGTGCAAGTATTTAAGTTTTAATATAATAAAATCTCATGTTAAATTAGAAAGGCTAATGAAACTGAATAAGAATTCAGATTAAAATATTTGGAACAGAGGGGGTATAATCGGAAAATAGAACAACTTTGAAACTAACTGTTCCACCATTTTCCCTTACTCCCGTCTTTCAGTGGTAAATTTCCCTAATTCAACTATTTAGTTAAAATAGGAAGAAAAGAATAAAATTACAGTTATTTCTTTATGTTAATAGATTTCTGTTAAGATTTATTCCCGAGATTTTTGCTCATATTTATTAAGATAAAACCAAACAATTAGAAATCAATAATACTAAGCATATATTTATTAAAATCAAATTTTTTAAGATCAATATGCAAATTAGCCTTCCCATTCACATTGTAAACCGCTATTTCGTTGAATATATAAATATAATTGCATGTCATTAGTATGTAGATATTGTTAACAGTCTTAATGGTGTAAAACAATTTTACTAATAATTGAGGTTTAAATAAAAAAATAAAATCATGGAGAATGCGTGTAAATAACAAAGGGAATTGTGAATTGAATAGTAATATAGTTTCGGTTACAGACAGACAAACCCACAATCTCCATTATAATAAGATATTTTCTCTGTGACTCTAACATTAAGAGCACGCATTGAGCTCTCAAACTGCGACTTGGTTTTGTTTAAATAAAACTCTTGTGTCGTAAGGAAGATTTCTTCTCTGGACTTTTGGATTATATATATATATCTTATTATAATGGAGATTGTGGGTTTTTATGTCTGTAACTGAAACTACATTACTATTCAAGTCACAATTTCCTAAGTTATTTACATCACATTCTCCATGATTTTATTTTTATTCAAACTTCAATTATTAACAAAATTCTTTGACATCATTAAGACTGTTGACCATATCTACATACTAATAACATGCAATTGTATTTATATATACAAGAAAATAGCGGTTTACAGTGTGAATGGGAAGGCTAATTTGCATATTGATCTTAAAAATTTGATTCTAATAAATATATGCTTAGTATTATTGATTTCTAATTGTTTGGTTTTATCTTAATGAATATTAGCAAAATTCTCGGGGATAAATCTTAAAAGAAATTCATTAAAAAGAAGAAATAACTGTAATTTCATTCTTTACTTCTTATTTTAACTAAATAGTTAATTTAGGAAAATTTACCAATGAAAGACGGGAGTAAGGGAAAATGATGGAAGAGTTTGTTTCAAAGTTGTTCTATTTTTAAATCATACCCCCTCTGTTCAAATATTTTTATCTGAATTCTTATTCAGTTTCTTTGGCTTTTCTAATTTAATATGATATTTCATTATATTAAAACTTAAATACTTGCACCCGGAGGGTGCATATATTTGCTAGTATATATATATATATATATATATTTGACAACAAACCATGGGAGTCAGAATTATCCTGATGATATAGCTTGCTAACTATTACAGCACGTAGGGACGTCTTGATGCATATACAAAAGTATTTAAAACAGTTCACAGAGAATGTAATAAATGCCCCCCACACAAGTGATTGGGGGAGTAAGTAAAGTAAGTAAAGTCGACGGGGCGGCCTAGAGTCGGTATCAGCCAGTCAGCGAGGGAGTCTATCCTCTTTTCAATAACGCTAGACCAAGGAGATTGTTTTAGCATCTGAGGTGGAGCGAAACACCTACCATCAGCTCCTTACTTTACCGCACAGATCCCTGTGCTACTCATACGCTGAGTTGGCGAGGACCGGTATCGAACTAGGAACCTTTTGGTTTCTAGCCGAACGCTCTACCGACTGAGATTCCTATTAACAATTTTAGAGATGTCCTTAAATTCGTTTTATATACGAGAATCATTCAATAAATAAGGGGATTTTTTTTTTGAAAAAATCAAAATCCTTTCTTTTTTTTTCCAGAATTTTTTTCCCCATAAATGTAATGGAATTTTTTATAGCAAAAGTATTTTAATCCTGCAAACATAGTTGTTTTGGGGCTATTCAGAATTGTGGCAAATCAAACAGTGCTTCAAGCTTGAACAGAGTTCTGTCGTCAAATCTTTAGTATCGGAAAAGTGCAAACCATGTGAAATATACAGAAGAATATGTGATGTGTACGAATAAGCATTTAGTGAATAATATTTTTTTTACAAATGGGTTAAACATGGCTTTGATTGGAAAACGAATACATTTATTTTTACGATTTTACAATTTACGAACCCATTTGTAAATCTAGTACAGAGAAAAGTGCCAGTCTGTTTAATGTTCTCTTTTCTTTCAGGACACGCCCTCTGTACACACTAGCTATATGTTTTTACTGCTTCTATTGCGATAAGTACTAGAGGGTCATTTTGTTTTAAAGTGCATCATCATCATCATCATAATCATCATCATCAGCAGCAGCAGCATCAGCATCATCATCATGCCGGTTCATTTTAGGAGCAAGTCTTCTCCAAGGTTTAAAAAATACTTTGACGTGTCGATAGAGAGGTTTGGATTAAGTTTTCGGACCATATATATATTATATATATATATATATATATATATATATATATATATATATATATTTTAAACGAAAGGAAATGAATCCGACAATATGAGTAAGAAAAGGTGGAATGAAAACATCACACAATGCTGTTAAAAAAAGAAAACAATTTATAATATAATCATAGCTGATATTGATCAATATTTCGATTTTACAAAAATCATCATCAGAGCTCATTCACTCCCGTAGTTGTTTGGGTCGGAGAGGAAAGTCAAAAATTTTTGACTTTCCTCTCCGACCCAAACAACTACGGGAGTGAATGAGCTCTGATGATGATTTTTGTAAAATCGAAATATTGATCAATATCAGCTATGATTATATTATAAATTGTTTTCTTTTTTTAACAGCATTGTGTGATGTTTCATTCCACCTTTTCTTACTCATATATTATATATTATATATATATATATATACCAACCCCTCCACACGAGCAGGATGCGACACAAGGTCAATTTCTTAAGCGGAGTTTAACAGGTTTGAATTCAGAGTTTTCCTTCTCCTAGACTGGTTACCTAGCCATGGTTAAAGAATCCAGTCTGCCCTGCTATTTACTCATAGCTGGAGGGAGAATTGGATTCATACCTTTCCCAAGGGTATTAGCGCTATGTGAAATGCCAACAGCTTGGCCAGGAATTGAAGTCGCGTTGACGAGTCCATTTCCTACAACTCTAACCATTAGACCACGCGCCTCCATTTTTTCGGACCATATGACCTTTAGGCACCCCTTTTTGATCTCGATTAAGAAAGGACGTGTTTTTTTCATTTACAACGTCAATATCCGGTTGTTTTAACAGACGATTTTTAGATCTTTTTTTTTTAAATTATAAAACTAACTCCTAACCCTAACCCATAACAAACAACCGAATATTGATGGTGTAAATGAAAAACATGTCCTTTCTTAATCGAGATAAAAAAGGGGTGCCTAAAGGTCATGTGGTCCAAGGTTTCTTTCGACAACGGTTGTCCTACCAAAGAGTGTCCTGTCTATGATACTAAACTGTTTCCGGTGGTGATGCCGCTGTTCTGAATATCTGGGAAGTGTGAAGTACCCCCTTCATTGCTATTACTCTGACCCGAAGTGGGAGTATGCGTTGAAATCACATATATATGTCAAATAGTTATGTTAAAAATTATTACTGCCTCTACTCAAAATTGAACTCGAGATCCAGAGATAACTGTCACTTAGAACTGTCTTTGGACACATGGCCTAGTGGATAAGGTAGTTAGGTTAAGACAGTTCTAAGTGACAGTTATCTCTGGATCCCGAGTTCAATTCTGAGTAGAGGCAGTTAGAAAAATAATTAACACAACTCCTACCCCAGCTATGGTTAGCGGAATGAGAACAGGATACCCCGTGGACTAAATAAAGGGTTAGGTTCAAAGTTCCGTGATGGCTCCCGATTACGACAAGAAAGTTTCCGAGTTCGAAAAGAAGGTTCCCGAGTCCGAGAATGTTCCCGAGTCCGACAAGAAATACCTGAAGAAGGCCGGAGGGCATATCGGCCGAAACATTGTACAAATAACAATAAAGATGGGAACAATAGTCCGGATAACGCAGATAATACTAATCTTCAAGCCTCATCTCAAACATTCAGAGAAGTTTTTTCTTTCTTTCTTTCTTTCTTTCTTTCTTCTTCTTCTTCTTCTTCTTCTTCTTCTTCTTCTTCTTCTTCTTCTTCTTCTTATTATTATTATTATTATTATTATTATTATTATTATTATTATTATTATTATTTACTCCTTTTGAGTTTTCACATCAGCGTTAGCTGATGGTCTTTCACTGGAGTCTGAGTGACAGCAAGTCTTCTCAGGTCTCCAGGACTCTTCTGAGTATTCTGACAGATTGCAGCAGTGCAGTGTTCTGGATGGTTTCAACCCTTCCTCTGATTTCCAAACATTCCAGACCCTTTTCTGATCCTTTTGGGACTGTTCCAAGTGCACCAACTACAATTGGTATCACCTTCACTTTCATATTCCATAACTTTTTTAGTTCTCTGGCAAGGTCCAGATATTTGTCTATTATTATTATATTACTACTCCTTTTGAGTTATTATTATTATCATTATTATTATTATTATTATACAAGGTAGATAAACCAATTCATTGTTTGTGTTGGTTTATCCAACTTTTCCAATTATATTTTCACAGACACACACACGCGCGCGTGTATATATATGTGTGTGTGTGTGTGTGTGTGTGTGTGTGTGTGTGTGGTAAGGATAATTTATAAATGGACAAAAAGGAAAAACTCCAAACAAATAGATGCGTTTTTCCATATTGTCCATTTTTACATTATCCTTACCATATTCTGTCGGATTTACTCCAACTCTCCTATCTTCATATATATATATATATATATATAATATATATATATATATATATATATATATATTAGGTATCACCAAAACGGTCACGTGATCAGTTTAGGCCAACTTGAATAAAAATAAAACGGAAATAAATATTTCCGAACTTTGTTTATCAAAAATATAGGGGGTGGGGGTGGGTAAATTTCACAGGGTAAAATTGGTGGTACCTAATATATATTGAGTGTGAGGGAGGGGGTAAACACACACAATACATAGAGAGAGATAGACAGATGCACATAAAAACATACGAATACGCACACACACACACACACACACACACACACACAAATAAATTACTGAATAATTGCAAATCATTAACGGATGTCTTTGGATAATAATAAAAAAAATATCTAAGTTGCTGCAAGAAGGTCAAACGTAGCCCTTATACGAATTACTGAGTTAACTTAAAATAAAAAAAATAAAAGGAAATAAAAATTAAAAAAACAAACAAACAAACAAAATGGTCCTTCATTCTGTTTAGACTGCAATCATTTAGAGTAAATTGGATGACTTACTTGAAATGGGCGCTTTTTTTTCCCTGGCAGATATTAAACGATCATCTCCGCGTTTAAATCTCCGGAGCACATGTGACGACTTCTCATATGAATTGGAATTCTATCGGCCTTTTTCTAGGAAAAGTGAAAGTATAGACCCTTATCTAGAACAGAAGCAGATAAAGTAGGTCACAAAAATAAACTAAACCTTTCGAGCACTATGTTTCCGTTCACATCCTACGCATTGTATATATAGTAGCGCAAAAATAACCACGGGACTTAATTTTTTTTTAATTTTCTAATTTTAAAACGATTACCAAAAATCAGGGAATTGTCCAATTTTAACTAAATTTACACCGTTTTATTCATCAACGACTTCATTTTATAATGAATAGCTTATTTCATTTTATTTTCATACTAATTACAGTATAAATTAGGGACTGGCAAACGGAGCCTAAAATTCGTTTTTGACAAAATGATTTTAGCTCCCCTACAGAAAATAATTTACCAAAAATCAGGAAATTATCGGATTTTAATGAAATTTTCAGTGTTTATGTAACAATGAATGATCTTTATAATGCTTTATTTATTTTATTTCAGAACTTTCTCATTTTTTTCAGGTCACTTAATTTTGACCCCCCTTATGTTGGGGACGTAAAATTGTTTCGAGTTGGTCATTACTTGATACTAATTACAGTATAAATAAAGAGATAAAAGACCGAAGTTATGAATAGAAACAACAACAAAAATTTTACGGTGGCTTTTCTATGAGAAAATAGCGACTGGCAAAATGAGCCTAAAATGCGTTTTTGACAAAATGACTTTAGCCCCCCCCCCATACAGAAAATAATTTACCAAAAAATCAGAGAATTATCTGATTTTAATGAAATTTTCAGTGTTTATGTTACAATGAATGATCTTTATAATGCATTATTTATTTTATTTCAAAACTTTCTCATTTTTTTCAGGTCACTTAATTTTGACGCCACCTTACTTTGGGAATGTAAAATATTGGCGAGTTGGTCGTTGATTGATACTAATTACAGTAGAAATACAAAGATAAAAGACCGAAGTTATAAATATAAAAAAAAAACATTTTTTAAGTGGAATATTTTATAAGAAAATAAGTACCGAAAATCGGAAAATAAAATGTTAAAAAATAATAAATAAATAATTTTTTGGAGATTTCTTTTTTACTCATTTCGATAATTATTTAATTGGCTATTATCTTATAAAAGAAAAAAATATACATCGATATTTTTTCTGCTTAAAAAGGGAGGGACTACATTTTTAATAGAGTTTTTCTTTAAAACTTATTACTTTATTTGTCTAAAATAAGGTTTGCATTAAATAGATATTTATTTCTAGAATCTAAAAATAACTTGAAAAAAATTTTTTTTATCAATTCAGAATGTACGGGGGGGGGGTAAATTCTGTTCATTTGAAGAAAAAAAAATCCAGTCTCTAATTTTTACATTTCTAGAAAATCATACAAATTCAATATCCGAAAAAAGTTATTTGAAAATTTTTAAGTTATTGTATTACAATACAAGAAATAATTTATGTAGCATCTTTTTTTTTCGTAGTTTTAAAAACAATATTTTTCTTTGAATTGATGAAAAAAAAAGAAAAGGGATGTCAAAATGTGTTTCCGTTCACATCCTACGCATTTGTTTCAATTGGCCTGTTTTTATTTGCTTAACAATTTAATAGTGAATAGTAAAAAAAAAAATTTTCAGGTCACTTAATTTTGATACTAGCAAAATAAAAAGACACCCTCCAGGCTGGGGGCGTAAAATTGTTTCAAGTTGGTTCTTACTTGATACTAATTACAGTATAAATAAAGAGATAAAAGACCGAAGTTATGAATAGAAACAAAAAAACATTTTTTACATTGGCTTTTCTATGAGAAAATAAGTACCGAAAATTGAAAAATAAAATGTAAAAAATAATAAATAGTGTATTATAAAGATCATTCATTGATAAATAAACACTGAAAATTTCATTAAAATCTGATAATTCCCTGAATTTTGGTAAATTATTTTCTGGTGTGTGTGTGTGTGTGTGGGGGGGGCTAAAGTAATTTTGTCAAAAACGCATTTTTAGGCTCATTTTGCCAATGCCTAACTGTTAGGGCCCCATCTAGGGGTAAAATAGATCTGTTTAAAAATTAATCGGTTAGGACCGTGAACAAAAATAAAAAAATGACTCTTAAGAAATAACTACACAAAGAATGTCAATATGAATGTACAATGAACATGTTTTCTTAACGTCTAGACATAGAATAACCCTAGACGGGTTGACAAACCGTTAAAATCAATCAAGCATTTATTGATACTAGCAAAATAAAAAGACACCCTCCAGGCGATGTAAAAATAATTTTTTTAAAGATATTGCCTGAGGGGATGGGAGCTGAGAATTCAATGTCATAGAGTGTGTACCATAAGTATGTAAAATCGTCAAATTTATTAAAGGAGTAAAAAATAAATAAAGAAAGAAAGACAATTTGAAATGGAAACAGTTCCGATAACTTTAAATATTATATATTAGAATAAAACAATCTATATATAAATATATAACGCCGGGAATCTATTTATTGAAACAATGAGGATTGTCTAATGTTGCATGCTCACATTTTGAGTATATTTATTCTATGTTATGACGTTGGATTATGTGTTGGGTAATGTGACGTAAGCAGTGACGTAAGTTTTGTTACAGACAAAAACCGGAAGCGAATCTCCATTATTAATAGATAACCGTATCAATGTGGACAAACAATCGACTATTATTAAATTATTAAATAGAAATAATTTCTTGAATCGAAATATTTATTTGTGAGCAGAAAACTCGTAAGAAACAACGACACAAAAAATGTAAACATAAATGTACAATGAACGCGACTTCCTTACATGTCGGAATAAAATAATCCAAGAAAGGATGACATGCCGTTAAAATCATTCAAGAAACCATGTATTAAAAAATAGTAACAAAAAAAAAAAAAGAAAGAAAGAAGCAATTAAAAATACTTACCTCCCCTTAACTTTTAAATTGTAAAGATGCTCCAGATCTTAATTAATAAAATTCTCTCGTTCTAAAAACTGAAACAACACCATTTTTTTTTCCATATGATTTTAAAAAAATCCTTCCTCTTTATAATACGGCAAAAAATACATTAAGTATAATTCATTTTTTTCCAGAGTTAATTCATTATCAATTTCAGAATAAATTCATTAATTGATAAATCAATACTGAAAATTTCATTAAAATCGGATAATTACCTGATTTTTGGTAAAAGTTTTTGCAATCACGAATGTTACATAAACATTGTAAACAAGCGATTAAAACCATTGAAAAATAGACAAAATGGCGATCGCGTCGAAATTGACCAAAACAAATAGTTTTAAATCTTTTAAAAATAAACTGCATATGTAATGATATTTTTTCTTTTTTTAATGATGGTTATTATGTTACTACTTATCGATTTTGACAAAGTTTGACCTTAAATAATAGATTTAATTATTTTTAATTCTCTTTTAAAATTCGTTGCAGAAAAATTCGTAGCAGAAAAATAGATAGTACAATCTCAAACTTATCTTTAATAACAGAATATATTCCAACACTACTACTTTATCCAAACATGTATGGCATATAAAAAAACTGCTGTATATTGTACGAACGAAAATAGGAATTTCTTGTTAAATTAAACAAAGAAAAGACGAAAAAATGACAAAGGACTTTTTTCTTGGTAAAAGCGAAAAGAAGTTAAAAAACGGAAGAGAGGGTTTCTGGTCAAGGAAGCAGGGAGAGGATTAAAGAAATATATAACAAAGGTCCGTTATCAGATCAAAAGATAAAGATGCGTAGGCGTGTCGTCAATACAAAAGCCAGAGGGTTGAGCCGACAGCAGTCAGTCCACAGACTCAGTCAGACAGTCAGAGAGCGGACGGCGAACTATGAGTGACCGCACTCACGGTCACAGCCGATGGGCTGTGAGCCGTCACCAGCCACCCTCCATATCACCATCCCAGCAGCAGTAGTAGTCATCGTCAACCCTTGGGCATTCCTATTGTCAAGCTCACCACCCACCAGCCGAGAAGAGAGATAAAGTCAACTCCTACCATACAGCATGTGTTGTGATTTCATTAAGCGACTACTAACATACATCGCTTTGGGTACAGTAAAAACCCCAGTACTAACGTACACGATTTAGAGTAGCGTGAGTTTGATGAAACCGCTATATAACATATAGAATTTGATGCCAGTATACAACAAAACTCCCATAATAAGATGGGATATTGTGAGAAAATATCAAGCTTATAAAGAAGGTGAATATAACTGCAGAACGTGTCTAGAATAAGAAAAAAAAAAACAAAACAAACATACGTTCAACAAAATACTGATAAAAATTTGCTAAACAAAAGAAACGATTTAGTTTCTAAATGTTGACATATCAACAAATTTCGGGTTAACTTGCAAATCGGTCGGAAAATTAGGGTAACCCAGAAAAATCAGAACCCAAATTATTTAATTATTTTCCCATTAAACTAACCCTAAACCCCAACCCTAACCCTAATCCTAACCCTAAACCTCCCTAGTTGAAATTAAGTTTTATTACAAAATTTATGGGTTCTGTTTTTTCTAGGTCACCCTAATTTTCCGACCGATTTGCAAGTTTTCCGAAATTTGTTGATATGTCAACATTTAGAAACCAAATTTCTCCTGTATCATTTACCAACTGAGCCTAATTAATCCCATATTTTATACTACCCTATTTTAAACTGCCACTGACAAATTTTGTTTCTTTTCTCATTTGAATGTCATGCGCAATAATAACCAAGTATGTTATATATTTTTTCGAGTAAATGTTTCCCGAAAGGACATCTCACCACATGAATACACATCACGCTGTACACAAGCTTGACTGGGCACTTTTTACTACATTGCCGTCTGAAGAACACATGAAACTTGAGTAACGGAAACAGTATCCATAATATATATATATATATATATATAATATATAATATATATATATATATTGGGAGAATATGTGCTTAATTGGAGTCGTACCTAATTTTGAAAATTAATTAATTAATAATTAATTAATTAGGCGGCAATGCCTCTTTAAATGTATGGCTAAACAAATCGAGAAAAATCAATCTCTGTATGTACATTTCGGCCTATTAGGCCTCATCAGCAGAGCTATAGATAGGAAGACCGCCCTGTGCGGGATTTGAAACCGGACTGTCAAAGCTGACAGGCAGGTACCATAACCCCTACACCAAACGGACTTCTTAGATTTTACGATTTGTTTAGAGTAGGTTAATATTCCTCTTGTAGTGACTTTTTATTACACGACGATATGATAAGTATGTAAACACGATGTGTTTGGATATGGCTTTTTGCTGACAATTGACAGCTTGACAGTCCGGTTTCAAATCAGGGCGGTCTTTCTATCTATAGCTCTGCTGATGAGGCCTAATAGGCCGAAATGTACATACAGAGATTGATTTTTCTCGATTTGTTTAGCCATACATTTAAAGAGGCATTTCCGCCTAATTAATTAATTATTAATTAATTAAATTAATTAATTAATAGTACGAGTCCAATTAAGCACATATTCTCTCCCAAAAATTGTCGGCAAAAAGCCATATCCAAACACATCGTGTTTACAACTTATCATATATATATATATATATATATATATATATATATATATATATAAAATAATGGTTTTCAACTCGTGTTCGAGTAAGACCATTTCCTGTTTTGTTTCTTTTTTTATCATCATTGTTGGGTGCCAGTAGCATTTGACACTCTATCCTTGTGTTTTTTTCGGATGACTCACCAGGCCAGCCCTGGAGACACATACTCTTTCACATAAACTACATGTTGGAACTTCTCCACTTTGAATGTTGCTGGGTTGAAAATTACCCTTTCTAATAGCCCACTTCAATTTTTGGCGTTTAATTCGGCTGGACTCAAATTCTCCCACAGACAGGTAAATGGTGGCTCTCCAGTCAGGTCTATTACAAACTAGCTTCTCCCAGTCCTCCACAGCAATAGCAGTGTCCTTCAGAGTGTCCTTGAGGCCGTCCTTAATCCTCAATTTGGGTTTGCACTGACGACGTTTGCCAGTTGAGATTTCCCCGTAAAATAGTTGTATTGGGATTCGGCAATCATTCATGCGAACTAGATGACCAGACCAGCGAAGACGTGATCTAAGGATTAAACTCTCAATAGTCTCTCTCTCTCTCTCTCTCTCTCTCTCTCTCTCTCTCTCTCTCTATATATATATATATATATATATATATATATATATATATGAATTTGATATATTGAAAAAACAAGAAATGTTTACAAATGCATGGGATCATCAGGAGAGAATGTGCAACTGTCGGATTAAGTTTCATTTTATTTCATATATATATATATATATATATGAAAAGTTTATTTACAGTACAGAATTTAATAAGGACGCGTAAAAATATGCATTATGTAAAATAAATTGTTTTTTTTTCATATATATATATATATATATATATATATATATATAGTATTGGATAATTGAAATAACGTGCTTGATTATGGATGTAAGTACGCACATATATAAATGAATTGACATTCCTTTCATTTCTTGGCGGCTGCGTTGTCCTGACGATAAGTAGCGCACATGCTGCTTTGAAACCAATGACAACAATCGCACCTTAAATGTATTGTGCCCTATAATGAATAAAATACATCTGTGTGTGTATGTGTGTGTGTGTGTGTGTGTGTGTGTGTGTGTGTGTGTTTATGAAGAGGGGATGACTTTGCAGAAAATGTATGTATGTATGTATGTATTTTTGTCTATGTCTATCAATTTGTATATTTATCCCCCCTTAGCTTCTCTCTCTCTCTCTCTCTCTCTCTCTCTCTCTCTCTCTCTCTCTCTCTCTCTCCATTGATGGCTAAATAGTAGGACAGACTGAGTTCTTTAACCGTGACTTGGTAGCCAGTCTAGGAGAATGAAAGCTCTGAATTCAAAACTGTTAAACTTAAGAAATTGACCATGAGTCACATTCTGGTCGTGTGGAGGGGTTGGTATATATATATATATATATATATATATATACTAGCAAATATAGGCACCCTCCGGGTGCAAGTATTTAAGTTTTAATGTAATAAAATATTGTATTGAATTACATATTACAGTTTCATTAGAAACTAAATAAGAATATAGATAAAAAGATTTGAAACAGAGGGAGTATAATAAAAGATTTGAAACAGAGGGAGTATAATAAAAAATGGAACAACTGAAACTTACTCTTCCATCACTCTCGTCTTTCATTGTTATTTTTTCTAATTTAAGTATTTAGTTATAAGAGGAAGTAAAGAATAAAATGACGGTTATTTTTTCTTGTTAATGGATTTCATTTAAGATCCATTGAAGAGATTTTTGCTTATATTCATTAAAATAAAACCAAACAATTAGAAATCAATAATACTAAGCACATATTTATTAAATTCGATTTTTTAATATTAATATGCAAATTAGCCTTCCTGTTCACACTGTAAGCTGCTATTTTGTTATATATATAAATACAATTGCGTGTTATTAGTATGTAAATATGGTCAACAGTATTAATAATGTAAAACAATTTTATTAATCATTGAGGTTTAAATAAAAATAAAATCATGGAGAATGTGATGTAAATAACAAAGGGAATTGTAACTTGTATAGTAATATAGTTTAGGTTACAGACCGATAAACCCACAATCTCCATTATAATAAGATATATAAATGTGTCTGATTTATCCTCTTAATATAGGAGATGCATTTTTGTGACGTAGATCTTATCCTAATATCCTCTTAGACTAAGAGCAACTTCCTGTTGAAGGCAAAACATCAGAATCATTTCAGTCACCGGATGAAGAAGAGAGGATTCAAACAGCCTTAGATGTAAGTACGTTTCATTATTTGTTTAATTTTCAAAAGTTTCAAATATATATATATACGTATCTACATATGTGTATATAGATATATACATATGCATACATATATATATACGTATCTACATATGTGTATATATAATACATACATATATATATCCACATATACGTTATTTATATATACTAGCAAATATATGCACCCTCCGGGTGCAAGTATTTAAGTTTAAATATAATAAAATATTAGATTAAATCAGAAAGGCTAATGAAACTAATTAAGAATTCAAATAAAAAGATTCGAAACAGAGGGGGTATAATCGGAAAATAGAACAACTGAAACTTACTCTTTCATCACTTCCGTTTTTCAATGCTAAATTTTCCTAATTTAACTATTTAGTTAGAACAGGAAGTAAAGAATAAAATTACAGTTATTTCTTCTTGTTAATGAATTTCTTTTAGGATTTATTGAAGAGATTTTTACTCATATTCATTAAGATAAAACCAAACAATTAGAAATCAATAATACCAAGCACATTTTTATTAAAATCATTTTTTTTTAATATCAATATGCAAATTAGCTTTACGTTTACTCTGAAAACTGGTATTTTGTTGTATATATAAATACAATTGCATGTTATTAGTATTTAGGTAAGGCCAACAGTATTAATAATGTCAAACAGTTTTATTATTAATTGAGGTTTAAATAGAAATAGAATCATGGAGAATGTGCCGTAAATAACTCAGGAAATTGTGACTTGAGTAGTAATATAGTTTCGGTTACAGACAGAAAAACATACAATCTCCATTATAATAAGATAATCTTCATACAATGACTGCTATTTACACAGTATCTTTGCAACCAACAAAGCCTTCATCAGATGATGACTCTGGGTTCAGGCATGGTTTCGGGGCCAAAGCATCATTACCACTAACCCAGAGCGCCCCAGCAGTATCTCACGATACCACCAGACTTTGTCGGTTTGATGTCACAATATAGGACTGCCATAACCACGCTGATGCGGTTAGAGCTTTCTCTTGAATCTTTTTTAAGTATTTCCTCTTGTCTGGTGGAGAAAATCCAAGTCTAGACATAAATGCCGAGGTTGAGTTGGTAATAAATCCCCGACATCCGACTTCAATGGGAAATACATCTGTTATCCATCCGTTTCTGACGCATTGTTCACGTAGGTCTTCATATTTTTCCAACTTCCGCTGATGGGCCCAATCAAGATTTTCTTCAAATGGAACTGTCAATTCAACGATAAAAACTTATATAAATTACATTTATAATTGGTTTTGTTTGGTTTGTTTTACGGCATATCAAACTCAGTGGGTCATTTAATGCCGATAAAGTTTTGAAATTAATTAATTCTTAATGGATACTCAATTATTTTATAAATACATTTTTCTATTTAACCCATAGATGGGACCCTAACAGGTACTACCAATCCGGGTCAGAGTGGACCAGTGAGCACATTCCCCAGGTGGCATATCAAACTCAGTGGGTCATTTAATGCCGATAAAGTTTTGAAATTAATTAATTCTTAATGGATACTCAATTATTTTATAAACACATTTTTCTATTTAACCCATAGATGGGACCCTAACAGGTACTACCAATCCGGGTCAGAGTGGACCAGGCAGCAATGGTGATGAAATGGTTCTGATACTTTCTTGTCTATGCGATTTTCGTTTGAAAATTGTTTTGATTTGAAAACTGCATAGGCGAGAAACTGTCAGCCGTTGACTTCATGTCCATGCCATCCTAACTTAGATATAAATGCCATCCTAACTTAGATATAAATGCTCTATCCACGATATTGAGCACTATTTATTGATGAATTGATATTATATATATATATATATATATATATAATATATATATATATATAATTGCCTAACCGAGGTTAAAGAGCCCAGTTTGACCTACTATTTACCCATAGCTGGATAGAGAATAGTTGAATTAATATATATATATATATATATATATATATATATATATATATAAAGATAAACCTAATGAGTCAGATATGAGCTTTAGGTACCCCTTTTTCAATCTCGATTCATAGGAACATGTTTTCCATTTACACCGTCAAAATCCGGTTAATTGTTAATAGATGATTTTTAGAGGGTTTTTTTTAATTATAAAACTAACCCCTAACCCTAACCCCTAACAAACAACCGGATTTTGACGATGTAAATGAAAAAAAAAAATGTCCCAATGAATCGAGATCGAAAAAGGGGTGCCTAAAGGTCATATGGTCCAATAAAACAAGCAAAACAAAAAGGCAAGTAGCAGGAGGTTGGGTTGAAACAGATGTTGTCTTTTAATGTATATGGTAGCCCCTACCTTTTTTATCATATATATGCTAGTAGGCTGTGACTGAGGGTCTTCATGTCCTGGGTATGATATTAAATTCTATCTAATGATAAGGTTCCAGTCCTGGAGGTGTGAGGAATGTGGAGAACCACTTCATCACCATTGCTTCCTGGTCATGTCTGATCCGGAGTGGTGGCACCTGTTAAGGTTCCATCTATAGGTCAAATAGACAAAATATCTTATTATAATGGAGATTGTGTGTTTTTCTGTTTGTAACCGAAACTATATTACTACTCATGTTATAATTCCCTTAATTATTAACATCACATTCTCCATGATTGTATTTTTATTTAAACCTTAATTATTAATAAAATTGTTTTATATCATTAATACTGTTGACCACATCTACATAGTATTTACCGCGTACCCCACTTGTACGGGTCAGGCACAAAGTCCCTATTAACGTGGGACCACCCACAAGCCGAAGCTCATGGAGTGGCAGGTGAAAAATTGCGTCGATCCCGTCGGCATTCCCCCTCAAGGGGGGCGCCTCAGGCACTGGGCAATAAACCCAGCCCTGCCCCTTTAAATCGAGGGGGCAGGTGTTGCCTGGGGGGACGGCCCCCTGGGATCGACGCCGTTAATTATATCAATGGTCCAGAGGCCGAAGCCACTGTTGACCATATCTACATACTGATAACATGCAATTTTATTTAAATATACAATAAAATAGCGGTTTACAGTGTGAACGGGAAGGTTAATTTGCATATTGATATCAAAAATGTGATTTTAATAAATATGTGCTTGGTATTATTGATTTCTAATTGTTTGGTTTTATTTTAATGAATATAAGCAAACATCTCTTCAATGAATCTTAAATGAAATCCATTAACAAGAAAAAATAACTGTCATTTTATTCTTTACTTCCTCTTTTAACTAAATACTTGAATTAGAAAAAATAACAATGAAAGACGAGAGTGATGGAAGAGTAAGTTTCAGTTGTTCTATTTTTCGATTATACCCCCTTCTGTTTCAAATCTTTTTATCTGCATTCTTATTTAGCTTTATTAGCCTTTCTAATTTAATATAATATTTTATTACATTAAAACTTAAATACTTGCACCCGGAGGCTGCATATATTTGCTAGTGTTAATAAGAAAAAATTGAGTATCCATTGAGAATGATTTTTTTTCAAAACCCCCTCCCCCCCAAAAAAAAAGAAATATTTTTTGTATTATTCTTAGCAATAATCAATATATACATATATAAAGGGCAGTTGGTGTGTATGTATGGATGTATGTCCGGAGGAAACTACGAAAATACAATAATTAACATATATATAGATATATCATCATCATCATCATGTCGTGCAATTAGCACTGATATCCATGACAATCTCTCGCCAACCTTCCCTATCATTCATTTTCCCATGGAGGTCCTCTGCGCAGCATCCAGCATCTTTGCATGGCTGGTCAATGTAGGTCGTTGATGGGCGGCCCACACTAGCTTGTCCGTGTGTTGGCTTCTACAGGAGAACGTCGCTTATGAGCTCGTCCTTGCTTCTCCAGCAGTGCCCTGCATGCCTTGTCCGTCTCTCCCGAATGGTTTGTGAGATGGGGGCAGGTGGCCATAAAGCTGTTTCCTATACACATTAGATATCACCGGTTCATGCTTTTTGTACAAAAAATATGAAGATTTGATTAATATTCGAAGATGTTTAGAAATTAAAATATACATAGAAATAGCATTGAAATTCTACAGAAAAATGTACAGCATTTGTAAATCTCAAAAGTAAACAAATCAATACACCAGTGTCCCCTTCTTCTACCCAGGTGACGTTGGGTAGCCGTTTCTAGTAAGTTATAAAACATGTTTTGTGTGAGTATAAATTTATGTATGTGTACTGTAGTTATTGCCATTCGATACGAAAGCACCTCTACCTTCCTTTAAACTTTTATAAAAGATATGAAATTATAAATTGTTACCCACAGGTGGCTGCATTAGGGGGGGGTCTTACCCCTATGCAGAGGTGCAGTCTAAAGCCTCAGTCATTCGGGTATTCGTCGGTCTAAATTGTCTAATTTTTCCACTAAGAATAGACCCTAAAATTGCATTTATTTTTTTCTATGAATTTCTTAATTATAACAATGAAATAAATCACGTTCAAAAGAATACATTATCAAGAGAGAACAAAAAGGCAAAAAATGACACATTCAGATTTTAATTTATAAAATTGTCCCGTTTTAAAGACTCTAAAACAAATACTTTTTTGTGAGTTTGATATCTATTCGATCTTTCTGCAATTTGAACCCGTATACTTATGAAACTATGACGAGAATCATTTAATAAATAGAGGGATCAAATGAAAGAATCGAAATATTTTTTGTGAGAATCTTTTTCCATGAATATAAATTTTTACATTGTTTGGAATTGGTTTATAGGAAAAAATAGTTAAATCTCAAAAAAGTACTTGTATTGAGATTATCCGAAATGGTGGAAAATCAAACAGCGTTTCCACTTCCTACGACAATAAACATTACACCACGTTTCTTTTCCTATATCTTGTTCCAAATGCTTTCGTCTCCTTTCCATTCGGTTGGTTGGTTGGTTGGTTGGTTAGATTTTACGGCATGTCAACCCGTGGGATCATTCTATACCGAATACGTTTGTCTTATTCATTATTGATAGGTACTCAATTTTTTAAAAACTCATTCTTAAGCACACATTTCTTTTAAATTCATATTTTCTATTCAGCCCATAGATGGGACTCTAACATGTAATACCACTCCAGGTCAGAGTGGACCTGGGAGTAATAGTGATGAAAGGGTACTTCACATTCTCCAGAACTCCAGAATTTGAACTTTACCATCAGACAGAGTTTGGCGTCACAACCAGGATATTAAGACCCTCAGCCACAGGCTTCGACCACCAATATTCGAGATTTGGTATAAGGTAAATAGGGTTGAGACAATCATATAGGTACAAGGGCTTGACGTGACCGGCCGATTGAATCGAAGGGGCCTCTCCAACCACCCGTCTGGCCTAAGTAAGGGACAACGTGGAGAGTTGCATGCCATGGACTACTCAGCCACTTGGATTCCATAGTATTGTAAGGGCAGTCTCCTTGTCTGAGGGTTTTGGTGAATCTTCCGTGTCAGGAGACGCTATTTTGGTCACGTGACACAGGAACCCAAGGAGAGAACCCTCTTCTTCCGATGCCACTGAACAAGCCTGGTCGTGCTTTTCATCTCTCTCCAGCAGACACCTACGGTGCACACCAGACGCCACAACCTCTACTTACAGTAAGTGGTTACCACTTTGTCTATTAACACTATTGTGTATGTTTGGACACTTGTGACATTAAATAGCCTGGAGAACTTTGTTCCCCTAATATATCTTATTATAATGGAGATTGTGGGTTTGTCTGTCTGTAACCGAAACTATATTACTATACAAGCCACAATTCCTTTTGTTATTTACATCACATTCTCCCTGAATTTATTTTATTTAAACCTCAATTATTAAAAAAATTGTCTTACATCATTAAGACTGTTGACCATATCTACATGATATTTTCCACGTACCCCACTTGTACGGGTCAGGCACGAAGGCCCTATTTATGTGGGACCACCCACAAGCCGAAGCTCATGGGGTGGCGGGTGAAAAATTGCGTCGATCCCGTCGGCATTCCCCCTCAAGGGGGGCGCCCCAGGCGCTGGGCAATAAACCCAGCCCTGCCCCTTTAAATCAAGGGGGCAGGTGTTGCCTGGGGGGATGACCCCCCTGGGATCGACGCTATTAACTCGTAAAGATCCAGGGCCGAAGCCACTG
The DNA here is from genome assembly GCA_023376005.1 of Doryteuthis pealeii. Lineage (NCBI taxonomy): Eukaryota > Metazoa > Mollusca > Cephalopoda > Myopsida > Loliginidae > Doryteuthis > Doryteuthis pealeii. The sequence goes on from CM042166.1 coordinate 76,348,659, forward strand.
GACCCTGGCGTTGGCCAGATCTACATAAGATTTTCCACGTACCCCACTTGTACGGGTCAGGCACAAAGGCCCTATTTATGTGGGACCACCCACAAGCCGAGACTCATGAGGTGGCAGGTGAAAAATTGCGTCGATCCCGTCGGCATTCCCCCTCAAGGGGGGCGCCTCAGGCACTGGGCAATAAACCCAGCCCTGCCCCTTTAAATCAAGGGGGCAGGTGTTGCCTGGGGGGATGGCCCCCTGGGATCGACGCTATTAACTCGTAAAGATCCAGGGCCGAAGCCACTGGATCCCCGGCGTGGGCCGGATCTGCATAGTATTTACCGCGTACCCCACTTGTACGGGTCAGGCACAAAGTCCCTATTAACGTGGGACCACCCACAAGCCGAAGCTCATGGAGTGGCAGGTGAAAAATTGCGTCGATCCCGTCGGCATTCCCCCTCAAGGGGGGCGCCTCAGGCACTGGGCAATAAACCCAGCCTTGCCCCTTTAAATCGAGGGGGCAGGTGTTGCCTGGGGGGATGGCTCCCTGGGATCGACGCTATTAACTCGTAAAATCCAGGGCCGAAGCCACTGGACCCCCGGCGTGGGCCGGAGCTACATGATATTTACCGCGTACCCCACTTGTACGGGTCAGGCACAAAGTCCCTATTAACGTGGGACCACCCACAAGCCGAAGCTCATGGAGTGGCAGGTGAAAAATTGCGTCGATCCCGTCGGCATTCCCCTCAAGGGGGGCCCTCAGGCACTGGGCAATAAACCCAGCCCTGCCCCTTTAAATCGAGGGGGCAGGTGTTGCCTGGGGGGATGGCCCCCTGGGATCGACGCTATTAACTCGTAAAGATCCAGGGCCGAAGCCACTGGACCCCCGGCGTGGGCCGGAGCTACATACTAATAACATGCAATTGTATTTATATATACAACAAAATAGCGGTTTACAGTATGAATGGAAAGGCTAATTTGCATATTGATCTTAAAAATGTGATTTTAATAAATATATGCTTAGTATTATTGATATCTAATTGTTTGGTTTTATCTTATTGACTATGAGCAAACATCTCGATGAAAATCTTAAAAGAAATCCATTAACAAGAACAAATAACTGTTATTTTATTCTTTACTTCCTATTTTAACTAAATAGTTAAATTAAGAAAATTTACCAATAAAAGACGGGAGTAATGGAAAATGATGGAAGAGTTAGTTTCAAAATTGTTCTATTTTTCAATCATACCCCCTCTGTTCCAATTTTTTTCTGCATTCTTATTCAGTTTCATTAACCTTTCTAATTTAATGTGATATTTTATTATATTAAAACTTAAATACTTGCACCCGGAGGGTGCATATATTTGCAAGTTATAATAAAGTTAGGAAAATAACAAATGCGTTAGTTACATTTATATAATCTTATTATTTTTTTATAATATGTTATGATAAAAAATAAAATATAAAATAATGAATAATAAAATATAAAAAAATGATGTATCCATAATTCAGGGGTCTGCGTTGTTCTCATCGCATCATAAAAAAACTAAGAACAGTGGCAGTGTGGGGATTGTGTGATAAATAAAACCAAATAAAATTGAATAAACACAAAATGAAATGAGGGCGACTGTAACAAAGAATAATTGACACTTAAGCTTAACACTTGTACCCAGTCATGGTTAAAAGTGTAAGGGCAGTCTCCCTTGTCTGAGGGTTTTGGTGAATCTCCTGTGTCAGGAGACCCTATTTTGGTCACGTGACACAGGAACCCAATGAGAGAACCCTCTTCTTCCGATGCAACTGAACAAGCCTGGACGTGCTTTTCATCTCTCTCCAGCAGACACCTATGGTGCACACCAGACGCCACAGCCTCTACTTACAGTAAGTGGTTACCACTTTGTCTATTAACACTATTGTGTATGTTTGGACACTTGTGACATTAAATAGCCTGGGGAACTTTGTTCTAATCTTATTATAATGGAGATTGTGTAACGTTTGAATTCTATACTTTATCTGCAATTGTTAACAGTGTGAACAGTTAGTTCCCTAACCGTGCCTAACTTGAAGTATATTGGGTACTTATCCTTTAAGTAGCCCAATGTTTTATAAGAACCAGAGTTAACACTGTGGACATCTTATAGTATCACGTGTCACCACCCACGACCAACAAGCGGTCGCAATAGGGTCTTACCCCTATGCAGAGGTGCAGTCTAAAGCCCCAGTCATTCGGGTATTCGTCTGTTTTAATGTATTGTCCAAATGTCGACCGACTTATTGGTAGAATTTTTTTCATTAATTAGGAAGATCCTGTTTTAGCATCTGAGGTGGAGCGCCACACCTACCATCAGCTCCTTACTTTACCGCACAGATCCCTGTGCTACTCATACGCTGAGTTGGTGAGGACCGGTATCGAACTAAGAACCTTGTGGTTTCTAGCCGAACGCTCTACCGACTGAGCTAACCCGGCCCCTTAAAGTAAATAGTCTATATGCACCCTCCGGGTGCAAGTATTTAAGTTTTAATGTAATAAAATATTGTATTAAATTAGAAAGGCTAATGAAGAATACAGATGAGGGAGTATAATAAAAGATTTGAAACTGAAACTTACTCTTCCATCACTCTCGTCTTTCATTGTTATTTTTCTAATTTAAGTATTTAGTTAAAGAGGAAGTAAAGAATAAAATGACAGTTATTCTTTCTTGTTAATGGATTTCATTTAAGATTCATTGAAGAGATTTTGCTTATATTCATTAAAATAAACAGTTAGAAATCAATAATACTAAGCACATATTTATTAACGATTTTTTTAATATTAATATGCAAATTAGCCTTTCCGTTCACACTGTAAACCGCTATTTTGTTGCATAATTGCATGTTGTCAATATGTAGACATAGTTAACAGTATTAATATGACGAGGTTAAATAAAAATAAAATCATGGAGAATGTGATGTCTATAACTAATAGAATTGTGACTTGAGTAAGAATATAGTTTCGGTTACAGTCTCCATTATGATGTTATTTTTTCTGTCTTGGTAACTTTTTAGTCGATCTTTTTTGCTAGTATGTTCTGGTTAATTTCTTCCAGTTGTATAGTCAGCAGTTGGCAAGGTCCAAGTATTTGTCTTCCGAGCCTATTGCCCTTATGGCAAGCCCCAACCCATTTCATCATATATGTGCTAGAAGGCGGTGACTGAGGGTCTTATTGTCCTGGACATGACGTTAAACTCTGATGGTGAAGTTCCAGTTCTGGAGCTCTGGGGGAACGTGGAGTACCCCATTCATCACCATTGCCCCCAGGTCCACTCTGACCCGGAGTGGTAGAACATGTTAGCGTACTATCTGTGGGTCAAATAAAACAAAATGATTTCTAAAACGTGTGTTTAAAAAATTGAGTTTGTAAAAAGAATGAGTACCTATCAAGAATGAATAAAACAAAAAATTTCTACGGCATAAATATAACCCAATGGGTTGACAGACCGTAACACCCAACCACAAACCAGCCAGCCAAGTATCTATCTATATTTTTAGTTTTCTTTCATTTTTCACTTTAAGGCCCACCGGGACTACAGAATCGAGAAGATGATAAGTTCTTTTCTTCTTTTTAATTAATATTAGATCTGCTCTTCTGGTTGGGATTGGGTGATCCGTTTGTATCTTAAATTTCCAGAGAATTTTTGGGTCTCATTTTCTGGAACAATGGTTAATTGACCTCACTCTGACCTTGCCTTCCAGGGATAAATCGTGAGAACCGGAAGGCATAGAAGACCCTGTTCCGGTTTAAGGATACTAAGTAACTCAGTCAGCAGGTAGGAGCTCGAAGGTGTAAGTCGCATTTCTATGCGCATCCTGTCGTCTGCGCAGATTGTCTGGGTTGGGGATTTGCAAATAAAGCAACATCAACGTAAAGGGTATTAGCCTGCTCATCCCACTTATGAGGGCTGGACACAAGGTCTCGTTTTTACGTGGGCACATAAAAATTGCAAGGATCTGGGGGGGGCATAGCCCCCTTGGATCGATGCTATTAATTGTACTTTACCGGTCCAGAGGCCGAAGCACACTGGACCCCCAGCCGAGGCCGGGTATAGAAGGTAAAGTGTCAAAGCATAGAATCTGGAACAGATACTACACTTTGATCCTCAAGTATCAACATCAACGTAAATCGAAGTCTTGTGTTTATTACCTAAAAACTAACAATGACACAGGGCTTCTGATAACGAGAAATCCCTAACAGAAACCAGACCCGAAATCCCCATAGAAGAAAGTCCAGACCTTAGAAGAGACCAAACCAAGATGTTAGAAGATAGAACCAAAGCCGGCCAGAAGAAAATGCGACCAGAGTAAGAAGTAAGAAAGGGTATACAACGTTATATCGATTGGGTAGCGTGAAAACGTCAGTACGTAACATCTTGCATAATTCTCAGTGAGTTGATTTTACAATTCCAATTGGCCACAGAGTGAAAATGAAAAAAAAAAAAAGAAAGAAAAAAGGATCTTGACAGAGAGCTGAAAAGGGTATGGAGCATGAGGAAATTATCAAGGGAATGTGTAATGTCCTTTTCCAGGGTCAGGATAATGCCAGATGTGTCTGGTTCTAACGACAAACTTGGCGGAACTGAAGAAGGTCTGGAATGAAGCGACAAACTCTGATGACTTAGTTGGTTCTGAATTGATGGTTTAATGATCGCCTTGGTATGTATATCTGTTGCTAAGGGCTTTTTGACCAATGGAGTCAGGAGTCATGGCCTTGGACTGACAGAGATGGGCTAAAGAAGAGATGTGTGTGGGGGATATGGGGAGCCTTTGATGAAGGCAGAACACATATCATTGTTAAAGGATGGATTTAATCTCAGGTCACACCAATTAGTATAATATTATGGTCTACCGAACCAGGCGTTATATACTCTTTTATTACTTGAGGCCTTAACTGGTTCTAAGGGTCGTCTTCTATTTCGCCGACTGGCCATCTTCTTTTGGGTTGATTTCACTGGTCGCTTCCTCTGGTTGGCTCAGGCTTCTTTTTTGCTGGCTACTAACTGTGATACTAACGGTGATACTAACTGTAGTTTGTACGATTCGAACATCCTCCAAGGGTTTGGAAAGAAGACTCGAAGCATTTGATCTATTTGACTTATTGGTGGAACTTAAGAGGTATTACTACTCGGGATCAGAGTGAACCTGAAAATAATTGTGACTGTAAGATTAAAAGTTTGGTTTGATTTGGTTTGTTTTGTTTTATGGCATATCAACTTCAGTGGGTCATTTAATGCCGATAAAGTTTTGAAATAAATCAATTCTTAATGGATAATACAATTTTTTTATAAATATATTTTTCTATTTAAACCATAGATGGGACCCTAACAGGTACTACCACTCCGAGTCAGAGTGGACCAAGGAGCAATGGTGATGAAGGGGTGCTCCACATTCCCCAAACCTCCAAAACTGGAATCTCACCATCAGATAGAGTTTAACGTCCTTCCCAGGACATGTAGACCCGCAGCCACCGCCTTCTAGCACCCATATGATAAAAAGGAGTTGGGGCTTGCCATACGGGCAATAGGGTTGGGATAATCATATAGGTGCTAGGGCTTGACGTGACCAGCCGATTGATCGGAGGGGGCCTCTCAGACCGCCCGTCTAGCCCAAGATAGGGCCAAAGTAGAGTATTGCAAGTCATGAACTGCTCATCCACCTGGGCTCTATCCTTAATCATCACGGGTCGCCGCTCATGGCCAATAGGTGGCCCCATTGGGGGAGTCTTACCCCTCTGCAGAGGTGCAGTCGGTGCATTCTAACGCCCCAGCCGACAGGGTGGAAGATTAAAAGTGATAATACTTGAGGATAAAACTCCGACAAAGGTTGATAGACAAAACGTTTTATATACAGCACAGAATAAACAGGGTACATAATACATACATACATATACAAGAGTAGAGATAATGACACATTCATGAATGGTAAAATACAAGATATTTAGGTATCAAAGAGATACCTAAATGTACATAAAAACGTAGTTACGGATACATGACTAAAGGATAGTCATATATCGTATAAGAGACTTACTAGCAGTGAGTGGCCAGTGTTAAGGGCCGAAGCCCCAACGAGAAGGGGGCAGACAGAGTCTAACCCATAGTCTCACGTAGGTCGAGCAGCAGAGAAAGAGAGAGTGAGAAGTTCAAATCAGCCGCTTAAATACACCCGAGGTCCCTAACGGGAACCAGCGAAACTAAACGGGCAGACAACTCTCCAGGCAAATACGAAAATAACGCCACATGATGAAGGGTTACTTCATACTGCCCAGATGTAGTTTAACGATATACACCGGACACCCATTTTGTGTGTGTGTGGGTGTGTCTTACCCTGTGCAGGAGATATAGTCAGCGTCTTCTAAGCTCCATCGGCTAGCAATAAACTAAGGTAGTGCACAAGAGACCGACTTCTCATCTTTATTGTTATCTGTACAACGTTTAGGCCGATGTGCCCTCCGGCCTTCTTCATATATTTCTTGTCGGACTGGGGAGCCTTCTCGAACTTGGGAACCTTCTTAACACTTGTACCCAGCTATGGTGAGCGGAATGAGAACAGTTTAAAGTTATTGGCATGCTTACATTTGAATATGATTTCATTTCTTCTATTCAGTAGTTTCTTCCAGTTTTTATTTTATTTTTGCTATGTTTTCTCCAGACAATAGTGGCATTTGTTTTTGAATCCTGTTGGGATTTTTGAGTGTGTGTGCATATATATATGTGTATATGTTTATATATATATATATATATATATATATATATTCGTATTGGGTTCAAAGTTCCGTGATTGTTCCCGATTACGACAAGAAGGTTCCCGAATTCGAAAAAAAAAAGGTTCCAGAGTTGGAGAAGGCTCCTGAGTTCGACAAGAAATACCTGAAGAAGGCCGGAGAGCACATCAACCGAAACATTGTGCATATAACAATAAAGATTGGGATAATAGTGCGGATAATCCAAATAATCCAAATTACCAAGCCACTTCTTTATTTTTGTTTACTAATCAAGAAATACCTGAAGAAGGTCGGAGAATGACGTTCTGAGAAGTTTCAACAAAAAAGCAATGAAATCAAGTTGTACCCAAGAGCGAGTTGAAAAGTTGTAGATGACTTTTTCACCAATGAGATCCAAGCACTGCAGCACCGATAGATGAAGCATGGGAACCACAAGAGGGACGATTAAAAAATAAACCTCATTTGGTCACATTCCATGAAAGTATAGGGAAGTGTCCGTGACCTAGAGGTCATCGAAATCGTGGTAAGCGTGTTTGAAATCAATTCGCTCAATTATGTTCACTTTTGAAGTAATACCTTTTGGAAAGGTATGAATCTCCTCATCCTTACAATAAATGGGAAGAATGGAAGGGAGGGTGAAGAAGAAGAAGAAGAAGAAGAAGAAGAAGAAGAAGAAGAAGAAGAAGAAGAAGAAGAAGAAGAAGACACTTGTTGGAAGAAGAAGAAGAAGAAGAAGAAGAAGAAGAAGAAGAAGAAGAAGGACACTTGTTGAGAAGAAGAAGAAGAAGAAGAAAAAAAAATTATCGAGAAGTGCCACTACCTTTCTTTTACTAGGATGACATTGGTATTAAGTAACCCATTAAGATTGATGTACCATTAAACGAATTGATATTGACATTTTTTAAAGAAAAACCCCTGACATTGCATCTACGAATATTTGGTCTCTTTCAGATAACCATGCAAGCATCAATGTGGTTTATGCTTATGTTTTCACGACTGGAAGTGGCCTTGGTCAGCCTATGAACTTTTCAGCCGATACTCGTAATAAATGATTTATTTTTAAAAAGAAAAATCCGGTTATTTCCTAGTTGAGTAACATGAGTGATCCAAAAAAACAGAACCCAAATCATTTATTTATTTTCCCATTAAATTAACGCTAAACCCCAAACCCAACCCTAACCCTAACCCTTGTTAGACTTAAACTTCAAAAAAAATAAAAATTAAAATTGACAGTTTTATTACAAAATGTGTGGGTTCTGTTTTTTCTGGGTCACCCTGTAATGTTATGTTACTCAACTAGGGTGGTTAGGTTTAGGTTTAGGGGTAGGGGTAGTTTAATGGGAAAATAAATAATTTGGGTTCTGTTTTTTTCTGGGTCACCCTGTAATATTATGTTACTCAACTAGGAAATAACCAAAAATCCTGACATTGCATTTACGAATATTTTGTCTTTTTCAGATAACCATGGAAGTATCAATATTGTTTTTGTTTATGGCATTAACCTTTTCACGACTGGAAGTGGCCTTGACGTCAAATTGTACCAAAGAATGTGCTCCTGTCTGTGAATGCATCGAAACAGAGGATGGATGTGAAGTGAGGTGTACTGGAAAAAATCTTGCCGACATACCACCCAAATTTCCAAAGAATGCAATTCTTGTTGATTTGAGTTATAATAATATAAAACACATTACAGCATCGGCGTTCTCAGAGTTAAAGAAGTTAAAAATCTTGAGAATTGACCATAATAACTTAAATAAATTAAGTCCAAGTAGTTTTGATGGCCTGACCAACCTGCAAGAACTTTCTATTGAGCACAATAAATTAGAACTAAACCACAGAATATTTCTCCATCCATTTTTACTGACTTGGTACGTCTCAAGACGCTCAAGTTGCGAGCTAATAACCTGTTTAATGGCAACTATCTAGAAAATTCAATACCAAACATTACATCACTGGAGTCTTTGTATATTGTTGGGTTTAGTAAAAAGAAATTTGGATATCAATACAATAAGCTTAAATACTTAACACACCTTAGCTTTTCCACTGATAGTAAATCTTCTATAATGAAAGTTGTTCCTGAGCTGGCATTTCAAAATGTGCCTGGCTTGAAACATCTAAACCTGAGTTACTGCCTAATCCAAAACATTAACCCTAAAACGTTCAGTTATCTATCATTGCTGACCGTCCTTGATTTGTCTTATAATAGAAATCTGACATTTCGTAATTTAGGACCTGCTTTAAAGGGTGTGAGAAATACCAGATATCTCCAGATTCTTAATATCAGCGCCATACATGAAGTCTTTGGTTTAGGAACAGAATTTAGAAGGGAAGTTGCCATTAATCTGAAAAACACATCTCTAAAAACGATACAAATGGATTCTAATAAACTAGAATTATTTCAAGAAGGAGCACTGTCATTATTTCCTCCAACACTTGAATATCTTTCAATTAAAGATAATAGATTTACATTTGGATGGTATCTTTTTGAAATATACAGTCTGCCAAATATTCGTGTTATCGACAGTAGTTTTAAGTCCAGCGAGCATCATCTTCCACTAAGTGATTCACGAGGAGTCCTTACAAGTAGTCATAATCGAAGTTTTTCTAATTCTACTATACATCTGGAGGTGTTTTTATTCAGAGAATGTTACTTGAAGTATCCGATACCTAAATGTGACCTTCGCACAACGAGTATGATCCGCAATATAAATGCGTCTGGAAATATGCTTTGTCCTTGGACAGGACCTGTTAAAGGTCTGGAGAGGATGACATGGCTTGACTTAAGCAATAACATGTGTCAAGATGCTTCAGACGTTTTCTTTTCGAATTTCTTTTCTCTTCGCACACTTTACATTCATAATAATCTTCTAGGTATTTCCGAAGCCACAGACAATTTTAAACTATTATTTCAGAACTTGACTGTGTTAGAATCGTTAAAATTATCTTATAATCATATTATTACAATGTGTGAACATAGTCTGAGAAATCAGGTCAATTTGAACTACCTCGATCTGAGCAGAAATCTTTTCCAGACATTTTCAGTACGAATTGGTCACATGCGAAATCTAAGCATGTTGGACCTTTCCAACAATTATCTTAAACATTTATTACCGGAAACTTGCAAAGAAATTGAAAATATCGCCGAAACGCACGATATAACTGTGAATTTAACAATAAACCCGCTACATTGTACTTGCCATTATATACGCTTTTTTAAATGGATGTTAAAAATGAAAGATTCAAGAGTCCATTTGATATACGATCATTGCGTCCTCTCTAATGGAAGTAATGTGAATTTGAAAAACAATTCCTTAAAAACAATCGTTCACCATTTAAACAGATCTTGTAGTTCTTTTCTTCCATTAATTCTTACGGCCACCATTATGTTTATTGTTGTAATTATTTTGATCATCCTCGGTATGATCTATCGCTACCGTTGGAATCTTCGCTATTTTTACTATATGATGAAAGACAAATATTCGAAACTTACTGAACCAGCCGAAAACTATGTATTCGATGCATTTGTGAGTTACGCTGAAGAAGATGGCGAGTTCGTGTCCAATGAAATGGTGAAAGAGCTTGAAGAGAACAGCGACCTACGTCTGAATATCCATCAACGCGACTTTGTTCCCGGCCGGAAAATAGTAGAAAATATTTTGTCAGCTATTCAACAAAGCAGATTGTGTTTCGTTGTGCTTAGCAGGTATGTAGATTGATCATATTCCATATACAGAATAAACATGTATAATTTTTTAATCATTTGGTTGATACAAAAAATAATAGCGGTTTTTAACCATAAAATTTAGATTGATTGATTTTAATGGCATGTTAATCATTCTGGAGTATGAAAAGGATTGTTTCTTCTGAAAATATCCCCAAGTCTTTCATTATGGCAAGCCACGACCAATTGTCCAATCAATACACATGGCTAACTTTAAAAATGAAAGCCGGGCTATTTTAGCTTTCTTTGACAAAAAAATGCTACAGTTGCATGATGTGTGTTTTAAGGCAAGAAATTTGTCATTCCCCCTTACATTTTACACTAGACACAAACAAACAACTTTTTAAACTCAAGGCTGTTAAACTATATTTAAAATGACCTTGGGTCGCATCCTGCTCATACGGAAGAGTTGATAAATACATAAAATTGATTCAAATTCAGAGTTCTCCTTCTCTTAGATAAATATGGGAGAGGAAAAATTGTTTCCTGTTTTTCTTATAATTGTTAAAAAATAGGAATATGTATTTATTCAAATCCTCCACCATCAACAGGATGTGAAAAAAACTAATTTCAATTCAGACCGGTTACCATAACAAGTTTAAAGAGACCATTCTGTCCCACTATTGACCCATAGATTTGAGAAGGATATTTAGATTCATACCTTTCCCATACACTTTTCGCTAAAGCTCTCAAGAGAGGCATGAACCCATCTATCCCCTCCATCTATGGGCAAACAAATGGCAGACCAGATTCTTTAGACTTCGATGAGCAAGAAGGATAACTTTGGTTTTATCCAATTCCGTCTTGAATTTGAACTCAGTGCGCCGTGTCCATTTCTTACGACATTAATCGTTACACAACGAGTAGGATGGGATACAAACGTTTTTTATTTTAAATGGGGCACAACTAATTTAAATTCAGGGTTTTTCTTCTTCTAGACAGGTTACCATACCAAGTTTAAAGAGTCCAGCCTGCCCTACTATCCATGGGGAGAATATATGGATCCATACATTTCCCAAGGGTATTAGCACTATGTGAAATGTAAATGGCCTCGTCTAGAATGTAAACTCGGTGTGCCGTGTCTATTTTCTACGACATGAATCGTTACACGACGACTAGGATGTGATAAAAGATTTTTGTTAAAAGTGGGGCACAACTAATTTTAATTCAATGTTTTTCTTCTAGACCATTAAAAAACATCAAGTTTAAAGAGCCCAGCCGGCCCTTCATGGGGAGAATATATGGATCCATACCTTTCACAAGGGTATTAGCGCTATGTGAAATGCAAACGACCTCGTTTAGAATGTAAACTCGGTGTGCCGTATCCATTTTCTACGACACTAACCATTACATGGCGAGCATCTCCATTATGGAAGAATGTATAATCTTATATGATAAAAGTTTTGTATTTATCATTGCAGAGCGTTTTTAAAGAGCCAATGGTGCATGTATGAGTTTAGTATGGCCAAGATGGAGACTCTTTACGCTGGACGAGATATGGTGGTTGTTATAATGCTGGAACAATTGGAGACGGAATCAATACCGCTTGAGTTGATGCATCATTTGAAGACAAAGAGTTACATTGAATATCCGGCCGATGACGAGCAAAGCCAGCAGCTTTTCTGGAATCACATCAGGGCAAAATGTCAAAGAAATACTGAAAGGGTTTGATTGATAAGATTATCATCCAATTTTGAAGCAACTTCCATTTTGGACAAGAACTGACTGCTTAATGTTTCAATTGTATTATATTGCCTTTTTTATGGAATATTTTATATGTGTTTATCATACCATACCCGTATTGATTCAGATACGATTCACAAGATTCCGGGTTCAATACTGGTCCTTGCTTGCTCAACTGAAATGTTGATCATCCAATTTTGAAGCAACGTCCATTTTAGACAAGTACTGACTGCTTAATGTTTCAATTGTATTATATTGCCTTTTTTATGAAATATTTTATATGTGTTTCCTGTTGTAATCTAACAAAGGTTACTAAATGAGAAATAACCAAAAAGGAAGTTGGAAATGAAATGGAATCTTTATGACATTAACAAAATACAATACTCGCTAGCGGCGTGAAGCCAGGTAAACCACTGCTGGTGGTATAAGATTCCTCAGTCAGCATAATAGGTCTGTATTTATGAGGACTAGGACATACCCATTACTGTCCATGGGTAGGGTATATAACATTTACCATACCCTATCTGTATTGATTCAAATTTATTTCAAACCCAGTGAAAAAAAGAATGAATTTCATGTCATTAACATTTGCTCAAATACAAAAATTGTTTTTTCTTGGGGTGAATGCACACACAAGCACAAGCACACACACACACACACACACACACACACACACACACACATATATATATATATATATATATATATATATATATATATATATATATAAAAGTAATTGGTAACTTGCTTGAAGCATTGTTAAGTATGTTATAAAATAATAAAATTCGAATGCAATACAATGCGTAAAAAATAAAGACAAAAAGATGTTTTATATGTCTAATCGATTTCAAAGCAAAGCTTTATCATCAGAGTTTAATTTCAGAAATTAAACTCTGATGATAAAGCTTTGCTTTGAAATCGATTAGACATAAAACATCTTTTTGTCTTTATTTTTTACGCATTGTATTGCCTTCGAATTTTATTATTTTATAATATATATATATATATATAAAGAACTCCTTATTCAGCGCCGATAGTTCTTTATTCAAAATTCAACATATATGTATTCTTTATTTAACGTATATGTATCATTATTCCGCAAAAAATTTGTATTATTCAATTTGTTTTGTTTTTCTTTGTTTTTCTCTTAATCTTGCTTGTAAATTTTATTAACCAAATTGGTCATAGTGTCTTTTATAATTAAATTGAAAATCTACAGTATTTCTTTGTTGTTGTTGTGTTGTTTTTTTTTAAATTATACCTGATTAAACCAATCGTTATATTGTTTATATCATTACGGAGGAGTCATAAGTTTTGTATTCCACCAAGAAGAGTAATTGATTTATAAAAGATCAAGCCGTATCCTTTTTCTATTTAAAAGATGGGAAATATTAGTAAAAAAAATAATAACAATAATAGTAATACTAAAAAACAACAACAACAAATACGGCGATGATGATAATGATGATGATGATGATGACAACAACAGTTTCGCTCAAAAGGTTCCCGGCAAAAATAGACAATAGCAACGCGCCAAATGTCATATAGCACCCAGATAATGAAAATGGAATAGTCTGGGTTTTTTTTCCGGACCAAGTTACCTTTAAGCACACCAGGGGCGACCTGGATTCAGAGGGACATGTTTCGCTTTGCACCGTCAATATCCGGTTGTTTGTTACCAGACGATTTTTAGACGCATTTTTTTAAATTATAAAACTAACTGCTAACCCTAACCACTAATCTAATCCTAACCCTAACCCTAACCCTAACCCTAACAACCAACCGGATGTGGACGGTGCAAAGCGAGACATGTCCTTCTGAATCTAGGTCGCTCCTGGGGTGCTTAAAGGTAACTTGGTCCGTTTTTCCTATAGATAATGCCTGATAAAACATCGAAGGAAAGAAACAACGAGAGAAGTTAAATTAACCGCATGTTCCCAGGGGACCATCTCTCGTCTAAAAGAGGCAGGTCTAGGTTTATTGCCCAGTGCTTGAGGCGCCCCAAGGGAAATGTCGACGGCAACCATGCATTTTTGCACTAGCCATGACATGAGCTTCGATTTGTACGTGTCTTCCTACGTTAAAAATACCTTGTGTCGCATCATAGCCTGGTGGGAGGTGAGGTCAAAACCGAAAAGATGAGATCTCACAGGAGTTGTTACTTCAACATAGCAATTGGTAATTACTCTCTTCACTTTGTATTTTTGCTAAGTAAACCTTTTCCCCTATCCTTAATACTGTTACATAATTATTAGATACCTAATAATTATGGCAATAGTGTAGAAATAATAATGGCGATTAGTGCAGCTGATGGCCTTTAGAGTGAGTGACGGCGCTTGACCTCACTCTCACCTTGCCTTCCGGGGATGGATCGTGAGAACCGGAAGGCATAGAAGACCCTGTTCCGGTTTAAGGATAGACGTAACTCAGTCAGTTAGAAGTTAAAGCCGAGCTTGCAAGATGTGAATCTCACTGCGCAGACGTCTGGTTTGGGGATTTAACAATAAAATAAGATCAAAAGTAAATCTAAGTCTTGTGTTTATTACCTAAAAACTAACAATGACACAGGGCTTCTGATAACGAGAAATCCCCATAGAAGACCAGACCGGAATCCCCAAGTCAACACCAGACGCTAGACCAGACCAAGATGATAGACGATCAGAATAGCAAAGCCGGCCAGAAGAGAAGACGACTAGAAGTAAAGAAGTAAGAAAGGGTATACAACATTATATCGATTTGGTACGGTGAAAACCTCACTAAGTAACAATACTGTGTTTCTTCCTATTATTTCTCTGTTAACACTGATACTTGACTTAAAACAACTTTAATGTATACCTGATATGTTGAATGAGTATATAACAGATATATATCCTAAAACTTGTTTTTTTTTTTTTTTAATTATTTAAAATTTTATTTTGAAAAATTACCTGTTAATGGTATTTTTTCTTCAATGTTGATTTTTATCTGCAGATTATTTGGCAAATTTTGAGCTTCATTTTTTTTTTAATGTTTCTATTTTGTCTTTTTTAGTCTTTTAAGACTAAAAAAGACAAAATAGAAACATAAAAAATGAAAGCAATTTTCATTGATATAAAGAATTTTCGATCAACAGTCAATTTGCTTTAATTCAAACTCCTATCTTTGCTTAGTAAACCTTTTCCCTATCTTTGATACTCGTTGTGTTTCTTCCTATTATTTCTCTGTTATCTGATACTTGAATTAAACCAACTTTAATGTATACAGTTAATATCTTTATTACGATCTTCTATTTCAATATTTTTTTTTTCTTTTTATTATTAGTGTTAGAGTTTAATTAAACTCCTATCTTTGCTTAGTAAACCTTTTCCCCTATCTTTGATACTCATTGTGTTTCTTCCTATTATTTCTCTGTTAACTTTGATACTTGAGTCACAACATTTACCAAATTCAATTCCAACAGATATCACCCACGACCATAAAAATCCTTGTAGTATTTGATAGTTGGTTGGTTGTATCTTTTATTTAGTAAACCTTTTCCCCTATCCTTAATACTCATTGTGTTTCTTCCTATTATTTCCCTGTTAACTTTGATACTTGAATTAAAACAACTTTAATGTATACAGTTAATATCTTTATTTCGATCTTCTATTTCAATATTTTTATTTTTACTTTATTATTAGTGTTAGGATTTAATTCAAACTCCTATCTTTGCTTAGTAAACCTTTTCCCCTATCCTTAATACTCATTGTGTTTCTTCCAATTATTTCTGTTAACTCCGATACTTGAGTTAAAACAACTTTAAAGTATTCAGTTAATATCTTTATTACGATCTTCAATATTTTTTTCTTTTTCTATTTATTATTAGTCTATTATTTATTATTTCAAAGGGTTTTTAATTCAAACTCCTATCTTTGCTTAGTAAACCTTTTCCCCTATCTTTGATACTCGTTGTGTTTCTTCCTATTATTTCTCTGTTAACTCTGATACTTGAGTTAAAACAACTTTAATGTATACAGTTAATATCTTTATTACTATCTCCTTTTTCAATCTTTTTTTCTTTTTCTTTTTCTTATTAGTGTTAGGTGTTCAGTTATGTTTTGGATTGTGGTTGGGATTAAAATAAGTAAGTAAAGTAAAGTCGTCAGGGCGGCCTAATGTCGGTATCAGCCAGACAGCAAGGGAGTCTATCCCCTTTTCACTTGCGCTAGTCCAAGGAGATTATTTTAGCATCTGAGGTGGAGCGCCACACATACCATCAGCTCCTTAATTTACCGCACAGATTTCCTGTGCTACTCATACGCTGAGTTGGCGGGGGCCGATATCGAACTAGGAACCTTGTGGTTTCTAACCGAACACTCTACCGACTGAGCTAAACCGGCCCCTTATATTTTTGGTCAAGAGTCAACTTGGTTTAATTCAAAGTCCTATCTTTGCTTAGTAAACCTTTTCCCCTATCCTTAATACTCATTGTGTTTCTTCCAATTATTTCTCTGATACTCGAGTTACAACACCAACAAGACATGCAACACGCCACTTTGGCTTTTATTTCGGCTAGACGAGCGGTGAATCCCTAGCACCTATATGCTTGTCCCAAGGCGCGTGATCTAATGATTAGAGTCGTAGGAAATGGACTCGTCAACGCGAGTTCAATTCCTGGACGAAGCTGTTGGAATTTCACATAGCGCTAATACCCTTGGGAAAGGTATGAATCCAATTCTAACTCCAGCTATGGGTAAATAGCAGGGCAGACTGGACTCTTTAACCATGACTAGGTAACCAGTCTAGGAGAAGGAAAACTCTGAATTCAAACCTGTTAAACTCCGCTTAAGAAATTGACCCTGTGTCGTATCCTGATCATGCGGGGGAGTTGGTAAGTATATATATGCTTGTCCCAACCTTTTTGCCCTTATGGCAACCCCAACCCTTTTTATCATATATGTGCTAGAATCCTGGACAAGGCTGTTTGCATTTCACTTCGTTTTGATACTTTTGGGAAAGAAATGAATCCATCTGTTCTCCTCCAGATATGGTTGAATAGTAAAACGCTCTGAGTTTTTTTTTATAGCTTTGTTTAAACTACCAGTCTAGGTGAATTCAAACCAGCTTTACTCCGCTTAAAAATTGACCTTGTGTCACACATCCTGCCTGTGGTGTAGGAGTTAAGTAAATGCATGTATATTACTAAATATATAAAATAATGAAGACATTATCCTTTTCCTGGTAAGTAAAATTCAAAAATAGAATAAAATAAAATAAAAACAGCTTAGCCATAAAAGTAGGGTCAAATCCTGGATGTGGTAATTGCATTTCACTTTGCGCTAATACCCTTGGGAAAGGTATGAATCCTACTCTCCCTCCAGCTATGGATAAATAGTAGGGCAGACTGGGCTCTTTAACCTTGGTTAGGCAACCGGTCTAGGAGAAGGAAAACTCTGAATTCAAACCTGTTGAACTCCGCTTAAGAAATTGACCTTGTGTCACATCCTGCTCGTGCGGAGGGGTTGGTATATATATATATAAAAGTAGGGTCATCAGTAAAGGAACGAAAGCACTCTCAGTAGTTTAGCTATTATCAAATCGACCAAATCTTATAATTGGAATCGTGGTGGTGTAATGGTTGACGTTGCAGGATTTGAACACGGCGAGACGAGTTCAAATCCTGGACGAGGCTGTTTACATTTCACTTAGCGTTAATACCATTAGAAAAGGTTTAAATCCAACTATTCTCCCTCCAGCTATGGGTAAATAGTAGGACAGACTGGGCTCTTTAAACTTGGTTAGGCAATCAATCTAAGAGAAGGAAAACTCGGAATTCAAACCTGTTAAACTCCGCTTAAAAAATTGACCTTGTGTCACATTCTATTTGTACGGAGGTGTTGGTAAATATGTATTTATAATTTTATAATTTTGTTTAGGTTTTTTTGTTTAATGGCCAACCAATTTTTTGGGTTTATCTATTGTTCAAGCTGTACTTGTAGAAGGACTAGCGGGCACTATCTAACCAATAGCTATGAAGATGGAGGAGTTCATACCTTTCCCATGAAGGACCGGAAGTGAACGTAATACCGCGAATTGAGTTCGAACCCGCTTACTAGGATGTCGCAGTCCAGCACGTTAGCCACTACGCCACGGGGACGCCCCACTCCAATTTTTTTATCATAGTAAAATAAAATAAAGTAAAAATTGTAAGTTGATCCTTGATCGGAAATAAGATGAGAGTTTAGAAAACTTTATGATAGACAGATTTTCTATCTAATCGTACAAAGTTTCAAATTTATTGCTTGCCTTCTTGTAATCTATATATCTGCGTTTTTTTTTTTTTTGTTGTTTTTTGTTGTGATGAATTCACGTCAAAGGAGATGCCATCAGCCCTGA
The DNA here is from genome assembly GCA_023376005.1 of Doryteuthis pealeii. Classification (NCBI taxonomy): domain Eukaryota; kingdom Metazoa; phylum Mollusca; class Cephalopoda; order Myopsida; family Loliginidae; genus Doryteuthis; species Doryteuthis pealeii. The sequence goes on from CM042166.1 coordinate 76,367,154, forward strand.
ACTGATCTACAGTAAATATTCACCTAATTTGACATTATCTTTGCTATCGTTTCGCAACATATCTACAAAATATAAAGTGTAAGCTTACTGCACATGACTCTATAATGTAAGTAAAAAGTAAAGTCGTCGGGGCGGCCTAAAGTCGGTATCAGCCAATCAGCGATGGAGTCTATCCCCTTTTCAATAGCGCTAGACCAAGGAGATTGTTTTGGTATGTGAGGTGGAGCGCCACGCCTACCACCAGCTCCTTACTTTACCGCACAGATCCCTGTGCTACTCATACGCTGAGTTGGCGAGGACCGGAATCGAACTAGGTTTCTATCCGAACGCTCTACCGACTGAGCTAACCCGGCTATATAATTCTGAAATGTGGAGAAATGTAGACAAATACAAGATTTTACACTGGATGGTAGTTTATTATTGGTCGTAATGTCGATGTTCGAACGTTTCGGTTTATATAGAAACCTTCATCAGTACAAAATGAAACAAGTAAAGGAAAAAAAAAGATTTTTGTTGTTAAAAAGATGATGGATGTTTTTGAATGAATTTTCCCATGTTTGTCTACATTTCTCGACATACTGTCATTTTACTCCCATAATTCTGAAATGTAATTATTCTACAGCAAAGGTTCTCAAAGGGGGAAATACCGCCCCACTGAGTGGCGGTGGAAAGATCAAGGGGTGGTGAGACAAAAAGGGGCGGTAGGGGCGACAAGGTAGCTTTAGAAGCAGTTAATATATAACTTGTGTTTATTTCAAAGAAAAATAATTATTTTACAACAGTGTTTTGCAAAGTGAGCGGTACTGTCCCACTAGGAGGACGGTGGAAATATCTAGGGGGAGCAGCGTGGCAAAAGGGACAGGAGTGACAAGGTAGCATTTGGTTGGTTGGTTTATTAATTTTAACGGCATATCAACCCGTCCAGGGTTATATCATGCCTAGCGGTTGGGTTGTTATACATATTGTGTATTCATATATATACATTTAGTAATTGGTTTTAACAATGTGTTAGCATTATTGGGAATCATACTGTATGCCATTGATTTGTTTCATGTCTATATTCTATGGTATAATTTTATTTCCCTCAAAAGGAGAAAATCCTCTATGTTAACATTTTCAAATAGGTCCTTCATATTGTTTGCTTTAAAATAATGTTTTCTGATGTGAGCAAAAATCTGCATTCCATCAATAAGTGTTTGACTGTCAGGGGTGTTTGACATATTTACATTGTGGTTGTTGTTCTTGTTTGAGTATATAAGAGTGTGTTAGTTTTGTATGACCAATGCATAATCGGGCATAATGACTTGTTCCTTTCTAGACTTCCTTAAAGTTGGTCTGCAGCCTCACAAAGTCGGTTTGATTAGGAAGAGTTTATTGTGGATACAGTTATTCCAGTGTTGCTGCCATTTTGTATGAAGGAATCTATTAATTTTAGGTTTCAAGTCAGTATATGGTATCTGGAACTTGTCAGGGATTAATCTAGAGCCGATTTAGCTGCAGAGTCAGCTCTTTCATTCCCCCTCACTCCTATATGACTTGGTATCCAGCATATAATAATCTCCTTAGAGTTAGACATTGAGTCTAATCTATTCAGGAGCTTTAATGATGAGAGGGTCTTCCAGTTTTTTATTTCTTAATGATAGTAGGACTGAGAGCGAGTCTGAAAAGATGATATATTTTGTGTGTTATTTTCAGAGATGATGTCAAGTGCTATATCTATTGCACGGGTTTCAGCTGAAAAAATGGACTTTCGTTGGAAGGGCTTTTCTTACAATTTTTTTATTTAAAATAGCTGCACATGCCGTTTTGTCATTGTCCTTAGAGCCATCTGTAAAGATGTGGAGGTGGTTGGGGTGCGTTCTAGAACATTGTGGAATTTGTCTTGGTAAGTGCTAGGATGGGTTTTTGTTTTAGGAAGTTCACTTAGCTCAAGGATCACTAGTTTTTTTAATGATCCAGGTGGTGTTTTTGGTATGATGGTTTTATGGATATTTGTGAGAGAAATTCTAGATTCTTTGAGGATAGGTTCCATCCGGAGACAAAAGGTTTTATTGATTTTTCTTTTTTTTTTAAACATTCTTTGTATCCTTGGTTGAAGGTGCAGTCATAAGCTGGGTTGGATGGGCAGGATTTGAGTTTTTGTGTAGTATTGCAAGGCTAGTTTTTCGCATCTTAGTGTAGGGGTGCCTCATAAGCCTCTACATATTAGGCTGTCAACTGGAGAAGTTCTGAAGGCCCTATGACTTGCTTAAGCCTTCATGGTGTACTGAGTTGAGCTCTTTGAGGTAAGACTCCTAGCAGATCATATACAAAGCAAGCATAGTCAAGTTGGGAAACGGATTAGTGATCTGTATAGTTTAAGTAGTGTTTGTTGATCTGCTCCCATTCAGTATGGGCAGCATTTGTAACAGCAATAATAACTTGATTTTTGTACAAATCTAAATGACAAAATATCCGTCATGAATATTAAGGTGAAGGGACACCTATGCAGTTTATATATTAGGTTTGTTACAAAAATAATGGCCGATTGAAGTGCTCGGTTTTGAAATGTCATTTTAACATAGAATTTGTTGTTTATTTCAGGTGAATTTTGCATATATAATAATTAATGTGTGCTCAAAAATAAAATTTAAATTTATTTTCAGATAGAAAGTATTTTTGAAAAATAGGGGCTTCAAAGATTGAACATGCGAACAGCTAAACATGTCATTCGCCTTCTTATGTTGCATGATTTCAAGCTTGGCACAATGCCTCCGAAACTGCTGCCAATATCAAACAAGCATGGGGAGATCGAATCACAAGTGTCGACTGTACGAAGGTGTTCCAGAAATTCCGCAGTGAGATGAGAGTCTTTGAAAATGAAGAAGGTGAGGACGGACATGCAGTGTGACCTTCTGCATTTCTTCTCTTCCTCCAATGATTGTTTGACATTGAAAACCTCTCCTCACAACGCCTTAACCACACTTGACCTCCTCTCTTATCCATCCTCCCGCACACTACCCTTCAATAAAAACTTGTATGATAATATAATTCTAAAACGACTGTGATGCCGAGCTCAAAGCTCTAGCAAAATATATCTACACAACTTTTGTCTGAGATTTGTTCTTTTGTTCTCACATCTCCACCACATTCAGTCGGAATTGTNAAAGAAGAGAGATATTACACACAAAGGATGCAAGCAATTTAATGTTCAATTTGAACATGAATATTGTAAACCTTTAAGTTATAACTGTGCTCGGTTTGGTTTGGTTTGGTTTGTTTTATGGCATATCAACCTCAGTGGGTTATTTAATGCCGATAAAATTTTGAAATAAATTGATTCTTAATGGATACACAATTTTTTTATAGATACATTTTTCTATTTAACCCATTGGGTTATTTTATGCCGTAGAAACTTTTTGTTTTATTCATTCTTGATAGGTACTCATTCTTTTTACAAACTCAATTTTTTAAACATACGTTTTAGAAATCATTTTGTTCTATTTGACCCATAGATAGGACCCTAACAGGTACTACCACTACTGGTCAGAGTGGACCAGGGAGCAATGGTGATGAAGAGGTGCTCCACATTCCCCAAACCTCCAAAACTGGAACCTCACTCTCAGATAGAGTTTAACATCATTCCCAGGACATGAAGACCCTCAGCCACCGTCTTCTAGCACCCATATGATAAAAAGGATTGCGGCTTGCCATGAGGGCAATAGGGTTGGGAAAAACCGTGCTCGGACACTAACAATTGTTTTTTTATAAATCATACATCCTTCACTAAAATAGCTATTTTTATAAGTTTCATCCGAAATCTGATTATTTTTTGTACTTTTGTTTTGTTTGTGAATCCATCTCTCTGTTTTACAGTTCCGGTTTTAAGATGCGTGAAGTGGATTGTTTTCTAGTTTCCAGAATTAAATAGTCTCATCCTAACCAGTTTTATACCGGAAACATATGGGTCACTTATAACACAAACATTTTGGCACCTCCCAAATTTATATTAAAATATAATATTATTCCTGGTTTTATAACCACATAATCTTATATTTCAGCTGTAGATGAATATTTTGCCTAATCTGGCTTTGGTTACTTTGTTTATTGGCATATCAACTTTTTGGGGTTATTTAATGCCAAACACAGTAAAAAAAATCTTGACTAGCAAGATCTTTAAATATGCCACATTATACCAATTATTACAACGTTTGATATGTTTATTAAGAGCTATTGCTAAAATAGTTCATATGTAAAAACTATAATAATCTTGACTAGCAGGACCTGTGAATATACCACAGCATATAATTTAATTATTACAACATTTGATATGTTTACTTAAGAGCTATTGCTAAAATAGTTCAATATGTAAAAACTATAGTAATCTTGACTACCAGGACCTATGAATATACCACAGTATGATAATTTAATTATTACAACATTTGATATGTTTACTTAGGAGCTATTGCCAAAATAGTTCAATATGTAAAAACTATAATAATCTTGACTAGCAGTGCCTGTGGACATATCACAGTATGATCATTTAATTACAAAGAAAACGTAAGGTCGACGGAGTGACCTAATGTCGGTATCAGGCAAAAAGTGAGTGAGACTATCCCTTTTTCACTTGCACTAGGTCAGGGATATTGGTTTATTTAGGTTTGGTTTGGTTTGGTTGGTTGGTTTTACGGCATGTCAACCCCTTGGGTTATTTTATGCCGAATACTTCTATTGGTAAAAAAATGTTTAATGCTGACAAAGTTTTGAAATAATTTCATTTTTAATGGATAATACAATTTTGTTTATAAACTCATGTTTTCTATTTAAACCCATAGATGGGATCCTAACAGGTACTACCACTCCGGGTCAAAGTGGACCAGGGAGCCATGATGATGAAGGAGTGCTCCACATTCCCCAAACCTCCAAAACTGGAACCTCACCATCAGATAGAGCTTAACGTCATTTCCAGGACATGTTGACCCGCAGCCACCGCCTTCTAGCACCCATATGACAAAAAGGGTTGGGGATTGCCATAAGGGCAATAGGGTTGGGAAAATCATATAGGTGCTAGGCTTGACGTGACCAGCCGATTGATCGGAGGGCCTCCGACGCCCGTCTAGCCTAAGAGGGTCAAAGTGGAGTATTTCAGTCATGAACTGCTCATCCACCTGGGTTAAATCCTTAAGCATCACGGGTCGCCACCAACGGCCAACAGGTGGCCCCATTGGGGGAGTCTTACCCCTCTGCAGAGGTGCAGTCGGTGCATTCTAACGCCCCAGCCGACAGGGTGGTTGGTTTATTTAATGTCAAAGCCAAATCATGTAGAAAAACAGTAAAAGTAAAGTCGGTGGAGTGCTCCATAATAAGCATTAATCTATGATATTAAAACAGGGGTCCTTAAACTTTTCACTATCAAGAACAACTTTTATTTAAAAGAATGTTTGCCGTTGACTCCAACCTGATTATAGCCCTGTCGGTTGGGGCTGCAGAATGAGTAGACTGCACCTCTGCAGAGGGGTAAAATTCCCCCAATTGGGTTACCTGTTGGCCATGGGTGGCGACCCATGATACTTAATGAGGGAATCCTCGTGGCTGACTCTTACTTAGGCTTGATGGTCGGTTGGAGAGGCTCCCTATGATCAATCGGGTGGTCAGGTCAAGCCCTAGCACCTATATGATTGTCCCAAATCTATTTCCTTTATGGAAAATCCCCAACCCTTTCTTTCATATATGTGCTAGAAGGCAGTGGCTGAGGGTGTGACGTTAAACTGCATTTAGTGGTGAAGTTCTAATTCTGGAGCTCTAGGGAGTGTGGAGTACCCTTTCATTGCCATTACTCCCAGGTCCACTCTGACCCGGAATGGTAGTACCTATTAGGGTCAAATCTATGGGTTAAATAGAAAAATTAGTTTAACAAATGTGTTAAAAATGAGTTTGAAAAAGAAAATTTTAAAAACCATTAAGAATTAATAAAACAAAACGTCTTTGGCATAAAATAGCCAATCAAGGGTTGACATGCCGTAAAATCCAACGATTCATCCAGATTCCATTATAATTAGATTAATAAATTAAGATTTCAGCTAATTCTTCAAACTTCATGATATCAAATGAAACTTTTTGTTTTCAATTGTCGAAGATAATAATCTGATTTATGGTATTCACTCAAAACTTCCGAGCAATGTCTCGTGTGTCGGGCCAGGGTCACAGATAATGTCAGCAACTGATTTATACAATTTGGTCTAAGCTTTGATTGGTTGACAGTCCTCATAAAAGCTACACAAAGGGCCTCAGGCAAGAATTTCACGTAGAGGACAAATTCCGTGAAGAGAATACGAGGGAAGAGCACCATGGGAGCCTTCGGAGCGACTCACGCTTGGTGCTGGACCTTCATCTTTCTTGTAAGCTACCTTCTTTGTCTACTATTCAAAAAAAAAAAATCGGCGGACCTGAACTTTCAGAACCCCTCCCCCATCTAAAATTTTCGTTTTTAATTTTTTTTTTTTCAACGGATTATTATCGATTGCACACCAATCTATCCGATTGCAAAAGAAAATTTTTTAAAAGTTCTTTATTTTTCGAGTTCTCAGGGGTGCTCACTTCCCCGTATAAGTTTATTGTAAACCGATCCCCCATATCGGAACCGCAGAAAAAAAATTTTCTTTGTAATTTCTTTTCTTTTTCTTCAATGGATTATTATCGTTTACGCACCAATCTATCAGATTGTAAAAAAAAATTCTAAAAAAAAGTTCTTTATTTTTCGAGTTTTCAGGGGTGCTCATTTCCCCGTATAAGTTTATAGTAAATGGTTCCCCCATATCGGAACCGCTCTATCTTAACAGTTGGGCTGAATTTGCACTAAGGTGTCAAAATTAAGGTGACACAGAAAAAACAGAACCCACAAATTTTGTAATAAAACTGTTAATTTTAACTAGGGGGTTTGGGATTAGGGTTAGGGTTTGGGGTTAGGGATTGGGGTTGGGGTTTAAGGTTAGTTTAATGGGAAAATAAATAAATAATTTGGGTTCTGTTTTTTCTGGGCCACCCTAACTTTGACACATTTGCGCCAGTTTCCTTTCGAGCGGTTCCGATATGGGGGAACGATTTACTATAAACTTATATGGGGTACTGAGCACCCCTGAAAACTCGAAAAATAAATAATTTTTTTTAATTTTTTTCCCAGTCTGATAGATTGGTGTGCAATAGATAATAATTCATTGAAAGAAGAAAAAAAATTAAAAACAAAAATTTTAGATGGGGGGTGGGGGGATCTGAAAGTTCAGGTCCGCCAAAAAATCAATCGCTAATATGAACTTCATTGTGACTGTTAACATTTTCCAGAAATATCAGCCAATTTTTATACAATACAGGGATATCTTTATTATCCAAAAATATAACAAAAATGATGGTGTTTAAGGTGGGGGTGGCTAGAACGGATTAATGGCATTTCCGTTTTTTTTTTCTATAGGGAAACCTGATTTGAAATACGAGGAAATTGATTTACGAATTCTCGATAGATGTCCCATACTTGCGACTTTGTATACTTTGTATCACATCCTAACGAATTAAAATCTTAAGTCAAGTTACCATTGTATTTTCGAAGTATTCAAAGATATCAATATAAATACCACCAATCTCTCTTGCTATCAATGAGTAGAATCTCTATTAAAAATCTCAAAACACAATTAACAAATCTATTCTATCATGTCACAAGTAACAAAATATACAATATCAGTATATCGCAGTTGACAAGCCGTAAAAACTAACAAACTTTCAAATAGACAAGAATCGAAAATGAATACATTTGCTGGTTATAATCGCAAATTGTCGTCAAAATTAAAACGGAAAAATTTGGCTTGGGCATAGATTTTAATGAATTTAATCATTACTAAGGACACGATTTATGTTATTTTTAACTTAGATTTTAACCGTTAGTTGTGTTTAAGGGGAAAAATAGATAAAATAAAACAGATGAATGATAAGACTTGTCAGAATTAATAAACATGTACAAACAAACAAAAAAACGTATTTTATTTCAATATTACAGGCGACGAGTGATTTTCTTAAGTATGGATGACCAAAAGTGTAATAATCCGTGTTTTTTATGTAATATAAATTCTCGGAAAATATTTATCTTCCTTAAAATTTAGTTCTCTTGCGGCTCTCAGTAGGAAAATAACGTCCAATGAAAAACGGTTAAAAACACAACTAACGGTTAAAATTTAGGTAAAAAATAACATAAATAGTGTCCTTAATAATAATTAAATTCATTAAAATGTATGCCGAAGCTAAATTTTTCTGTTTTAATTTTGACGAGGATTTGCAATTTTAACCCATTTGTTTTTATAAATATTAGCCACTGCATAATTACATTAAGTGTTCAAGTATTTTTTTAAATTACCTGTTTTTAAAATACCTGTGAAAATATGCAAACTATGTAAAGTATAAAAGAATTGAAATGAAGGTGTGTGCTAATTGCATGGCAGGCTAGAAGTTTAAATATTTGAAATAAAATGATTTACACAGTTATGGAAACTGATTTTTATTTTAAACACACGAGTATTTTCTAAAAACAAAAACGGTGGCTTGGTTAGTTGGTATTTAATGGTTGTGGAATATTTAATGCCAAATCTGGTTTATACATAACTAGCAAAATAAAAAAACGCCCTCTGGGCGACGTAAAATAAATATTGCCTGAGGGGATGGGAGTTGAAAATTTAATATCTGAGAGTTTGTATCATAAGTAAAGTAAAATCATCAAATTTATTAAAGGAGTAAAAAATAAAATAAATTTGTTAAAGGAGTAAAAAATAAAATAAATTTATTAAAGGAAACTTAGTTCTGATAACTTTAAATATATATTAAAATAAAATTAAAAAAACTATATATAGATAGATAATACCAGGTATGTATTTATTAAAACTTGTTTAAAAAACCCAATGAGGACTGTCTAACATTGCATGCTCAAATTTTGAGAGTATTCTATTTATGACGATTTTAGGAAGTGTGACGTAATCAGTGATGTAGTTTTTGTTACAGACAAAAACCGGAAGCGAATCTCCATTATTAATAGATAAACGCGATACCCTAACATCATGATGGGTTTACATTCCGTTAAAATCAATACATTAATCAATCAATTACATTATAGATGCCAACTTTGATCCTCAATTATTCATTATTAGAACTCCAAAGTCTACGTGAGAGACTACCAAAAGCTTATTAGTTGGTCGGAAGTTTGGGTGTTTGGCTTAATGGAATATCAACCCTTGTGGGTAATTTAATGTCAATTCTTGTTTTTACATGTATATGTATACGATTTGTTTAAGAAATAATTTTCATTAACTTCACATGTATTAATAAATATTGGTGGTTGACACTCAGCCACCAACTTCTATCATTTATATGATAAAAAGCGTAATATATATATATATATATATATATATATATATATATATATATATATATATATATATATATGTGTGTGAAATAAAATGGAAATTAATCCGACAGTATGAATAAGATATAATGAAAAAAACAAACGATGTTTACAACTGAAATAGGCTCATCAGAAGAGAAAGTGTGCAAACCGTTTCGGGGCCTAATTCTCTTGACGGTTTTAAAAAGCAACACTCGCCCCATCCTCAACTAATATGAGGACCCTATTGCATTATAATGTATCAACCGCACGTGGGTCGGTCATCAACAAAAACAAGACGGGAAAAAGACCGTTGGTAAAAACAGAACGCTGCTAGTCAAACGTTGGAATTAATAAAAAAAAAAAAATAAAATTGTGCTGTCTGCATTAAAAATAATATGAATTTTATTTAAAAATAAAATGAATTTCATTTAAAAATAAAATGAATTTCATTTAAAAACAAAATGAATCTCATTTTCAATTTTGAAAATAATCAGAAGCATTATAGTAATGAAATAAGACTCAAAAAAGTCTGATGTAAAGTTATAGAAAGTGTAAATAAGTCTGATGTAAAGTTATAGAAAAGTGTAAATAAGTATATATATATATATATATATATATATATATATATATATATATATTACACAACGCGCTTTTATCATATAAATGATAGAAGTTGGTGGCTGAGTGGCAACCACCAATATTTATTAATACATGTGAAGTTAATGAAAATTATTGCCTAACCAAGGTTAAAGAGTCCAGTCTGCCCTACTATTTATCCATAGCTGGAGGGAGATTAGGATTCATACCTTTCCCAAGGGTATTAGCGCTAAGTGAAATGCAATTAACACGTCCAGGATTTGAACTCGGGGTGACGAGTCCATTTCCCATGACTTTAACCATTACACCACGCGCTTCCTATCTATCTATCTATCTATATATATATATATATATATATATATATATATATATATATATATATATATATATATATATATATATATATATATATATATATATATATATATATATAGAGATAGATAGATAGATAGATAGATAGATAGATAGGAAGCGCGTGGTGTAATGGTTAAAGTCATGGGAAATGGACTCGTCACCCCGAGTTCAAATCCTGGACATGGTAATTGCATTTCACTTAGCGCTAATACCCTTGGGAAAGGTATGAATCCTACTCGCCCTCCAGCTATGGATAAATAATAGGGCAGACTGGACTCTTCAACCATGGTTAGGCAACCGGTCTAGGAGAAGGAAAACTCTGAATTCAAACCTGTTGAACTCCGCTTAAGAAATTGACCTTGTGTCACATCCTGCTCGTGTGGAGGGGTTGGTAATATATATATATATATATATATATATATATATATATATGTGTGTGTGTGTGTGTGTGTGTGTGTGTGTGTATGCGTTATTTGTTTAACTCGATGTGCATAAATACATTGGTAGAAACAATTGTCATGTTAGATTTATCATTGATTTCATATGTATCAATAAATGTTTAAAAAATTTCATATTCAATTGGAATAGTTGATGCCATATAACTCTGAATTACTTATATTAAGAATAGTTACTTGAAGCTATAATTGTTTACTAAAGATTATTGATATAAGTACATGAAACAATAAAACTGTTTGCAAATAAATGACTGTTATCAAATACTGGAAAGCATGCAATCATTAGTACTTGAAACTATACAATTAAGTGCAAATTATTTGTTTTAGATAGGAATACTTAATATTAAATAATTGTGTGCAAAAACACTGTTAAGAAACAACTATAGAAAAATGTAGTTATTTATCCAACCCGTTCAGCACGGGTATGATGGGACACAAAGTCGCAAGTATGGGACATCTAGCGACGATCGAACACTCTTTTTAGCAGAAATGGATCTGCGAAACTAGCTTGCTATTATACCACAATGTGTGAGACTAAACTGTAGAAAGTTACTTTCAAAGAAAATAAAAGACGAGAGAGAGAGAGAGAGAGAGAGAGAGAGAGAGAGAGAGAGAGAGAGAGGGAGAGAGAGAGAGAGGGGGGGGTTAGTTGGTTGGTCGGTTGGATTTTCGGCATGTCAACCTTTTGTCTGTATTTATGAGATGAGGTTTGATGTGAATAATTTTGATATTTCAGACTGCTGACTTATTTTTATATATAAGGTGTGTGATAGACGCCTGCTTTTACTTATAAACTCGGCAAGAACCATGTGATCATACTCTTTGCCAATCACTGGCAGCTCTCTGCTGCTGAGACAATACTTAAACTGAGCATACTGGGCATAACTACGTTGACACTCTTAGACGACGGACATAGGATTAAATCACTGGACCTTTAATAATACGCAGGATATGACTTATTCGCTTACCAAAGGATTCCATAACTCAGGACTTACTTTAAGCCCTTTTCAACTGGCCAAGGATGGCATTTAAAAACTTAACACAGACTGTTGTCCACATCTTTATTGTGGGATGTATAAACACAATGTTCATGCCAGTGTAATCTCGGGCCTTGTTTAGGTGTTTCTTAATTACCTTAAAATAATCTTGAGTTCAAACATCCATTTTTCAAATTTCTTACTTGTCTGTTTGTCCAGAAATAATTTGAGAATAAAACGTGGTTATCATCGTGAAATTTGGAACTGATGTTTTGGTTCTGTTATCTTTGAATATTGTATTCCAACTCTCTAACAGAGAATAGTTGTAACAGATCTTCTAGATTTGGGCGAAAAAATGGGGAAAATTATTGTTGGGAATGATAACAAAGTTGGGTATTTTTCTAGGACAAAGTAATTCTATTTTAAGGTGTAATGAAACACTGATTGCTATACATTTAATTCGGCATAAATGTACATATGATTTGTTCATATTATGAAAAATGTAATCCAAACTGTAGGCACCGACAAATGCTTTGTTGTTGATGGCTCATCTTTGGATAGCGAGCGAAAAACAAACAAAAGCATAGCCTTCTTCAGCCAAAAAAAAATATATATATATTTTCGTATCATCCTTCCTCAGCAACAACAAATATCGCCCATAGAAGACGCAAACGGAGCTAAAGTTTGAAGTCAAGTTTCTCGTCTGATGATGACTTTATTTTAAGGTAATTAAGAAACATCTAAACAAGGCCCGAGGTTACAGTGACTTGAACATTGTGTTTATGCATATCTATTAATAATGGAGATTCGCTTCCGGTTTTTGTCTGTAACAAAAATGACGTCACTGCTTACCTCACATTACCCAAAATCGTCATAACATAGAATAAATACACTCAAAATTTGAACATGCAACATTAGACAGTCTTCATTGTTTTTTTAAAACAAGTTTTAATAGATGCATGACTGGTATTATATATCTATATATATATATCTATTAATAATGGAGATTCGCTTCCGGTTTTTGTCAGTAACAAAAATGACGTCACTGCTTACGTCACATTACCCCAAATCATCATAACATAGAATAAATACACTAAAAATTTGAACATGCAACATTAGACAGTCCTCATTGTTTTTTAAAACAAGTTTTAATAAATGCATGACTGTTATTATATATCTATATATATCTATTAATAATGGAGATTCGCCTCCGGTTTTTGTCTGTAACAAAAATTACGTCACTGTTTACGTCACATTACCCAAAATCGTCATAACTCAATAAGCATACTCAAAATTTGAACATGCAACATTAGATAGTTCTCATTGTTTTTTTAAAACAAGTTTTAATAAATACATGACTGATATTATATATCTATATATAGTTTGCTTTATTTTAATACATATTTAAAGTTTACATTTCAAATTGTTTTATTTTTTAATCCTTTAATGAATTTGATGATTTTACTTACTTAGGGCACAAACTCGCTGACATTGAATTTTTTTACTCCCAAATCTATTTTTACATCGTCCTGAGGGTTTTTTTTAAATTTTGTACTAGTAATAATAATTTTCGTATTTATCGTTCTATTAACAGTAATAAAATAAAATTCTGGAATATTTGTTTTAAGAGTAAATGAACTTACATAAAAGAACTTTCTGGGTTTATACTAATTTGTGCCTGATGATACACACATACCACAGACGGGTTAACATGCTTTTAAAATTAATCAATTAATAAATCGATTATTATTAAAATTGATAAACAAAAAAATATATGGACAAAAAATTCATGTAGTTTTAAATGTAGTTAACTCAACCTCGAATTAATAAAAGGCTCCCGATCGGGCTGGCTTAGCTCAGTCGGTAGAGCGTTCGGCTAGAAGCCACAAGGTTCCTAGTAAAAATAAAGATGACAACAGTCTGAAATATAAAAATTATTCACATCAAGCCTCATCTCATAAATACAGACAAAAGGTTGATATGCCGAAAATCCAACCGACCAACCAACTACCCCCCCTCTCTCTCTCTCTCTCTCTCTCTCTCTCTCTCTCTCTCTCTCTCTCTCTCTCTCTCTCTCATATTTATGAAAACACTTGTTGAGTTATTTTATTCCAAAATCAGTCTTTTTTTCTAGCAGTTATATGGTTTCAAGTAGCTATAGTTATTTGACTCTTTTGTAACACATAGTTTATTTTCCAGGATAGTATGTGTTTATTTGTTAATTGATTAAACTAAGCCTCATGCCTGAGCACTGAAATAGGTCAAATAGATACGTTTATTATTCTACTTCTCCCATAATTAGACATAATTATCACTGTCTGGAGTAAATATTCAGCGTCAAAAATGATTAAAAAATAAAAATAAATGTTTTCTATTTACTTTAGGTGTAAGCAATTGAGAAATAACACTTTAAGTATATATATATATATATATATATATATATATATATATATATATATATAAGGGTTTTATAGTTTGCTTGAAGCATTGTACGTATGTGTTTAAAATAGAAATTAGAAGGCAATTGACAATGCAATGGAATAGGTGAAAATGATGTTTATTTACTTGTTTGAGGAAACAGGTAAATAAATATCATTTTCATCACCTATTCCATTGCATTGTCAATTGCCTTTTAATTTTTATTTTAAATATATATATATATATATATATATATATATATATATATATTATATATGTATATATATATATTTGTGAATAAAAAGGCCTTAAATACCATGGGTATCGTGGTTATGGACCATTTCCATTCGTGGTCCATAACCACGATACCCATGGTATTTAAGGCCTTTTTATTCACAAATAACTTTGCTCTGTTTACTATAATTAAACATTGAGCTCTCATACGGAACCTGAACTCTACAACAAACTACTGGTAGAGAATAGGACCAAGAAACTTGGTACCATACCAAAGAATATATATATATATATATATATAATATATATATATATATAATAATATATGAAAAAACTAATCTTTAATTTCAAAGGGAAACAATTAAGATTTTAAGACTAAAGTGTACACTAATTAAAAAAAATATGGAGAGAAATGAAAATAATTCTAAACCAGACAATTATATATAAAATTCGCTACCTATAATTCTTAGTTCTTCTGTGGAAGGTGAACCTTGAACCTTGGATAGTATGTGTTTATTTCTTAATTGATTGCCTGAGCAATGATATGGGTTAAATAGATACGTTTATCATTCTACTTCTCCCGTAATTGGACATAATTATCACTGTCTGGAGTAAATATTCAGCGTCAAAAAATGATTAAAGACAAAAATAGATGTTTTCTATTCACTTTAGGTGTAAGGAATTGAGAAATAACACTCGAAATAAATTTATTATGGAATAACGGTGTTGAGTTTTCCCTTCCTTTCAAAGATAAATATTTCTCTGTATATAATCTAAAAAGTTTATTATACATTGAGTTCTTTTTAGTGATTTAAAGATTCACTGTGTTTATACATACGCGATCATACAATAATAATACAGTGTATCTTAGAAATCACATATAGAATCATCCCTTACTACCAAGTTTTGGATACCTCTCATCTCTCTCTCTCTCTCTCTCTCTCTATATATATATATATATATATATATATATATATATATATATATATATTCTTGTCATTAGGGCGGTCTAAAGTTGGTATCAGCAAGACAGCGGGGGTGTCTATCTCCTTTTCACTATTTTATATCTTAATAAAGATCAATATTAAAAGAATAAAGATGAATAATATATATATATATATATATATATATATATATATATATATGTGTGTGTGTGTGTGTGTGTGTGTGTGTGTGTGTGTGTGTGTAAATATAGATATATTTTAAAACATATTACAATAATATTCATCTTTATTCATTTTTATACATTATATATATTAAATACACACACACACACACACACATATATATATATATATATATATATATATGTGTGTGTGTGTGTGTGTGTGTGTGTGTGTGTGTGTGTGTGTGTGTGTGTGTTTATATTAGATAACACCTTCAGTACATTTTTTATAGGGATAAGCAATTGGGAAATAACACTTTCAGGAACACACACATACACAAATGCACAAATACAGACAACAACTCACCCAAACAGACAGACACACACAAAGACAGATAGATACACACAGTCAGACACACATACGCACACACACACGCACACGCACACACACATAAAGTAATGTAGGTGTAGTGGTTAACGTGCTGGACTGTTCCATCGTATTAAGCGAGTTTGAATTCCACTCGTGAAATTACGTTCTCTACCCGCCGGCTATGGGATAAATAGTATCACTACTGTTCTTCTACAAGGATAGATTTGGCATTAAATAAACCACGAAGGTGGATATGCCATTAAACAAAGAAACTAACAAACCAACCAACCATTTACATAAGCTCTTAAGAAAACAATATGTGAATCAAAATACACATGTATTCATACTAAAGTAAAAAAAAAAAAAAATAAAGTCGGCGGGGCGGCCTAATGTCAGTAACAGCCAGACAGCGAGAGAGTCTATTTCCTTTTTCCCAAGCGTTAGACCAAGGAGATCATTTTAGCGTCTAAGGTGGAGCGCCACACCTGCCATCAGCTCCTCGATTTACTGTACAGATCCCTGTGCTACTCATAGGCCGAGTTGGCGGGGGCAGGTATTGAACCAGGAACCTTGTGATTCCTAAACGGACGTTCTACCTAATGAGCTAAATGAACAAAACTGTTTTGCAAGTTCTAGCAAATTCTCGATCAGCTGCTCAGTATTGGATCTACCTGAAAATTTGAAAAAGCTTATTACCAGACCCCCCCCCCCAAATAAAAAAAAAGTTTGAAGAGAGAAATAGGTATTTGTTGTGATGTTAATCCAACAGTAAAAAAGAAGTCAAGTCGAGGTAGGGTAAAATAAGACTAGTGTATTTACAATAAGGGTACAGGAACGGCTAGCTTGCCGTTAAACGGTAACAGTCCAACCTTTTCACTCGGTGTCTCACTATTTATAGTGAGAACCGGTGTATATATATACCACTGTAGGAACGGCCGGTACAACAGTATTTTCTATTCGCTCAAATATATTCAGTCAAAATAAAGACGTTCAGAAAAGAATAAAATAAACGCTTCATTTTAATTTTAAAAAAGGAGGGTCAAGAGAGAGTATGTGTGTGTGTGGGGGGGGGGGATAAAAAAGTAAAAAAACAAAACATCGTTGGGTTCCTCGTAAATGGATCATGTCTATTGCCCAATGCCTAAAATGCCCTTAAGGGGGGAATGCCGACGGAACTAAAGCAATGAGTGCAAATTATTTAATTATTTAATACATGAAACCATCCAAATGTGTGTAAATCATTTGTATTTGATAAGAATATTTGAAACCAAAACACTGTGAGTAAATTATTTGTATTAGATGAGAATACTTGAAACAATTACAACAGCAGGTACTGTAAGTAACCTGGCATAAAAAAAATAATTGATTCGGCATTAAATGACCCTAAAAGGGTTGATATGCCGTAAAACAAAACCAACCAACCAACCAAAATTAAATGATTTAAATAAATTGAATAAAATGTATAATTGCTTCTTCTCGGGACATGTGCATAATTTGCATATGTCAACAATGAAACTGACAATTTGCATGTCACCTTTTGCTGCGCATAATTTACATATACCATCGGTTAGATTTAATAATTTGCATGTTAGCGGTTAAATTACATAATTTGTATTCGAGATGTGTTGGTGTGAACTATTTGGTGGTTCCTCCTCCTGGGTAGTATCTTTTTTTCCCCATGGTGTCTTCCTTAATATAAACAAGATGTTTTTGTATTTTTTAGTTTTGGTTGTCTGGGTCAGACACAGTAAATGGTAAGTATACCTGATTTTTATTTGTTTCTTTTGTAAGTAAAGTAACAAGAACTATTACATACGGGTTGTTTGATGGTTAATGATAAAAAATAAAGGATGTAGAGTCACTTTTATTAAAGTTTACTAGCAGTACTTAATCATATTATATACGGGTTATAAGATAGTCATTATTGAAAATAAACGATGTAGATTTGCCTTTATTAAAGTTTACTAGCAGTACTTACTCATATTATATACGGGTTATAAGATGGTCATTATTGAAAATAAACGATGTAGATTTGCCTTTATTAAAGTTTACTAGCAGTACTTACTCATGGGGGTTGTAAGATTATCATTATTGAAAATAAAGGATGAAGAGTCACTTTTCTTAAAGCTTTCTAGCAGTACTTACCTATATTACATACGTTTTATAAGCTGGTCAATATTTTAAAAAATAAAGGATGAACAATCACTTATTAAAGTTTACTAGCAGTAATTATCTATATTGCATACGGGTTGTAAGATGGTCAGTAATAAAAAATAAAGGATGTAGAATCACTTTTCTTAAAGCTTTCTAGCAGTACTTACCTATATTACATACGTTTTATAAGCTGGTCAATATTTTAAAAAATAAAGGATGAACAATCACTTATTAAAGTTTACTAGCAGTAATTATCTATATTGCATACGGGTTGTAAGATGGTCAGTAATAAAAAATAAAGGATGTAGAATCACTTTTTTAAAGCTTTCTAGCAGTACTTACCTATATTACATACGTTTTATAAGCTGGTCAATATTTTTAAAAAATAAAGGATGAACAATCACTTATTAAAGTTTACTAGCAGTAATTATCTATATTGCATACGGGTTGTAAGATGGTCAGTAATAAAAAAAAGGATGTAGAATCACTTTTCTTAAAGCTTTCTAGCAGTACTTACCTATATTACATACGTTTTATAAGCTGGTCAATATTTTAAAAAATAAAGGATGAACAATCACTTATTAAAGTTTACTAGCAGTAATTATCTATATTGCATACGGGTTGTAAGATGGTCAGTAATAAAAAATAAAGGATGTAGAATCACTTTTCTTAAAGCTTTCTAGCAGTACTTACCTATATTACATACGTTTTATGAGCTGGTCAATTTAAAAAAAATAAAGGATGAACAATCACTTATTAAAGTTTACTAGCAGTAATTATCTATATTGCATACGGGTTGTAAGATGGTCAGTAATAAAAAATAAAGGATGTAGAATCACTTTTCTTAAAGCTTTCTAGCAGTACTTACCTATATTACATACGTTTTATAAGCTGGTCAATATTTTTAAAAATAAAGGATGAACAATCACTTATTAAAGTTTACTAGCAGTAATTATCTATATTGCATACGGGTTGTAAGATGGTCAGTAATAAAAAATAAAGGATGTAGAGTCACTTTTCTTAAAGCTTTCTAGCAGTACTTACCTATATTACATACGTTTTATAAGCTGGTCAATATAAAGAAATAAAGGATGAACAATCACTTATTAAAGTTTACTAGCAGTAATTATCTATATTGCATACGGGTTGTAAGATGGTCAGTAATAAAAAATAAAGGATGTAGAATCACTTTTCTTAAAGCTTTCTAGCAGTACTTACCTATATTACATACGTTTTATAAGCTGGTCAATATTTTTAAAAATAAAGGATGAACAATCACTTATTAAAGTTTACTAGCAGTAATTATCTATATTGCATACGGGTTGTAAGATGGTCAGTAATAAAAAATAAAGGATGTAAAGTCACTTTTCTTAAAGCTTTCTAGCAGTACTTACCTATATTACTTACAGGTTGTAAGAGGGTCAATATAAAAAAAAAAATAAAAGCTGTAGAGTTACCTTTATTAAAGTTTACTAGCAGTAATTACCCTATTAGTGGTGAGTCCTCGTGGCATAGTAGCTAACGTGTTTGACTGTGACATCGTAGAAAACGAATTCGAAATCCAGTCGTGTTATTACGTCCACTTTCGGACTAATACTCTTGGGAAATGTATGAACCCCTTCATTTCCCTAACTATGGGTCAAATAGTACCATTCCTGTTCTTTCTACAAGGATGGATTTGGCATTAGATAACCCACAATGGTTGATATGCCACTAAAAAAGGAAACTAACCATTATCCCTATCATATACGGACTGTAAGATGGTCAGTACTAAAAGTAAAGGGTGTAGAGTCGCTCTTATTAAAGTTTAGGGTCGAAAAAGAAAATGTTAGTAGAAAATGACGTTTCATTTGTTTTTATCATCTATAGAAGGGGGGAAATAGATGGGGGGAAATAGATGTTCGTATCAACAAGCTCCCACCGAGAGGGGGGCCAAAAACAAGCGAGTCCACAGTCTTCCAGCAAGCCAAACCTTCCCCTGGTCAACACGTTCTTCGTTTTCGTTTAGCAGCTGCAAAATCCGTCACCGTAGTCGAAATAATCTTTAGCAATTCAAAATCATATTTCTTTACTCGGTCGTTCGCGTCAGTCAATCTGCTACTGCTGACTCCTGACTGCCCAGCGATTGACTCACATGTTATTTATGTACGTATTTACCGAAACATCCTGGCACTTCGCGTCCGTCCAGTGCCTAAATCGCATCTGTTTTTGCATGCGGGAGGACGCGGGTTCGATCCCGGCAGGCAAGACAATGTCTTGCCCTTTTTCGTTCTCCGTCATATCATCATTTAATATAGGTTTCTGCTTTCATTACACCTTGTATGATGTACAGAAGATTGGGTTCAGTTAAAGATCTCAGATACCCACGAAACCTTTTAAAAAATGAACAAATATTTCGAATTAGTTAAATTAGTTTTCTAAGCTTTTTTTAAAGCTTGGCTCACAGTTGAGATAAAAGGGGTATCCTCCTATCGCGATACCTGGCTGTGATTGACAGTCTAAGAGCATCTGTAGAATGAGAGAGATCCCTTTGCGTCTCGTAACGAATACCAAGATAGTCGGTTACTAATAGTATACGTGAGAGGGACACTCTTTTACAGCGAGGTGGACAAGAAAACATAGAGAGTGAGAGACAGATCCAATTTTAGCAAGATCTCCTCTTATAGTTTTAAAAATTTCAAATGTACGACTCTACTCATTCTCCAAGGTTTGTGTGAAATCGATTAAAAAAATGGTAGAGCCCTAGCTGTATGGGTGGGTGTATAGCATATATTGAATTATGAGAATATATAACTGATATTATACATTTAACTAAAAATAGTTGAGCCTTGGTTGTAGGAGGGTGATATTATTTGTTGAATTATCAGAATATATAACTGATATTATACATTTAACTAAAAATAGTTGAGCCTTGGTTGTAGGAAGGTGTATATTATTTGTTGAATTATCAGAATATATAACTTATATTATACATTTAACTAAAAATAGTTGAGCCTTGGCTGTAGGAAGGTGTATATTATTTGTTGAATTATCAGAAGATATAACTGATATTATACATTTAACTAAAAATAGTTAAGCCTTGGTTGTAGGAAGGTGTATATTATTTGTTGAATTATCAGAAGATATAACTTATATTATACATTTAACTAAAAATAGTTGAGCCTTGGCTGTAGGAAGGTGTATATTATTTGTTGAATGATCAGAAGATATGATTGATATTCATTTAACCATCTTTATTTTCTATTTGTAGGCAATTTAATCCGTAAAAGCGTCGATAAATTGACCCCCGATGAAATTATCAACCTGCAAGTAGCACTGCGTAATATGCAGGACGATGAGGGAGCCACAGGCTATCAAGCTATCTCTGCCTACCACGGAGAACCAGCTGACTGTCAGGCTGCCGATGGTTCAACTATCGTGTGCTGTCTGCATGGTATGCCGACGTTTCCAATGTGGCATAGGCTATACTTGGTACAGTTCGAGCAAGCAATGGCTGGTCACAGTTCCACTGTTGGTATCCCCTACTGGGATTGGACTAGACCTATGACTCAGCTTCCTGAGTTAGTACAGCATCCATTGTTTATCGACCCCAATGGCAAAAAAGCCAAGAAGAACGTCTTCTACTCCGGTGAGATTAAGTTTGAAAATAAAGTTACGGCTAGAGCTGTCGATGCCAGACTTTATGAGGCTTCACATGAAGGCCAAAAGAACTTTCTTCTGGAGGGCGTCCTAAATGCTCTGGAACAAGAAGATTACTGTCATTTTGAAGTGCAGTTGGAAGTAGCCCACAACCCTATTCACTATTTAGTTGGAGGCAGATTCACTCATTCCATGTCCAGCCTTGAGTATACATCTTACGATCCACTTTTCTTCTTGCATCATTCCAACGTCGAACGTCAATTTACCTTGTGGCAAGCCTTACAAGCACACCGAGGACTGCCAACAAGACCCAACTGTGGCTTGAATATGTTCCATAGTCCGATGGAACCGTTTGGACGTGATACCAATCCATTTGCTATCACCAAGGACAATGCCAAGGCCAGTAGCTTGTTTGAATACGCACATTTGGGATATGAATATGATGATATTAACTTGAATGGAATGACAATTGAGGAACTTGATACTTTATTGAAGGAACGTAAATCAAGGGCAAGAGCATTTGCCAATTTTAGATTGGGTGGAATCAAGACGTCTGCAAATGTCCAAATCAAATTGTGTATTCCTTCCAAGGACAAAAGACAAAGCGACAATTGTGACAATGATGCTGGACAATTCTTCATCCTTGGTGGAGTTAACGAGATGCCATGGAACTTTGCTTATCCTTATCTTCATGAGATCACCGATACAGTCACCTCTTTGGGTCTAAGTCTAGACAGCAACTATTATGTTATAGCTGTGGTGACCGCTATCAATGGTACTCTGATGCATGAGAAAATCATTCCAAATCCAACCGTTACTTATATCCCCAAAAAAGGATTCAAAGACGGTAAGTAAACCAAAACAATCTCTTTCATGAAATTCTTGCACAGGTATATGTGTGTGTGCGGGCGCATGGGTGTGTGTGTACGCAAGTGAATTTTACGAGAAACTGTCAGTAACCAAGCGCCGTGGACTCCATGCCCACGTTAGTCTAACTTAAATATACATGCTCTATCCAAGATATTGAGCACTATTTACACATATATATAGCACACCATATTATCTATCTATCTCCACACACACACACACACACATACACCCACATATATATATATATATATATATATATATATATATATATATATATATATATATATATATATATATATATATATATATATTAGAGAGACAGAGAGAGAGAGAAAGAGAGAGAAAGAGAGAGAGAGAGAGAGAGATTCTTCAGTGTGACTTGCGACTATTTAGGCGTGCATATGAAACGGCACTTGATTCTATCAGCATGTGTGTGTGTGTGTGTGTGTGTGTGTGTGTGTGTGTGTGTGTGTGTGTGTGTGTTAACCAAATTCTCCCGCCAGCTGCACATTTTCTCATTTTATAGGTAATATATATATATTATATATATATATATATATATATATATATATATATATATTTATCTTTGAGCAATTATTTTATGAAAGGAACCTGTCCATTGAGATTTTATCTTATACGAACGTTATATGTAACTTGTTACATCATTGGTGGCATTTATATATATATAATATATATATATAAAACAATTTATGAAATATTTTACTACAGTTGTTACATCATTATTAGTGTATTATTTTCTCTCTTTGCGAGTTGTTCATACACGTCAAACGTGCTATAGATGGTACTATTCGCAGCGTTCCGTCCCGGCCTCCTGCTTAAAAAACGCTAGGCGGTGTTAGCTTAAAAACAGTACCACCTACGATTGAAGACCCTAGGTGTCAGTTGAATATATTTATTTCCAACAATCAATTACAAATAAATTTAAAAAATCAAAATATTTAGATATTGTTGTTTATTTAACCTAAAAACAAGACAAATAAAATAAAATCTGAGTATTTAGATATTCTTCTATATTTTAATAAAAAAATGTTAGGTCATTTTGAATTTAAAAAAAAACTTTTATTTTATGGTAAAAGTAGGTGGTACTGTTTTTAAGCTAACACCGCCAAGCGCTTTTTAAGGCAGGAGGCCGGGACGGAACTCTGCAAAGAGTACCCTATAGATTTCCGTTACGATATTAAAATGCTGTACATTTTGTTTTGTAGTTGACATGGTACATATGGACAGAAGTGCTCTTCGATTCCGTAAAGATCTCAGTTCGCTGACATCTTTAGAGGAATATGAACTGAAAGTCGCAATGGAACGTTTCATGGCTGATAAATCAATTAATGGATTCCAAGCTTTGGCTGAATTCCACGGATTGCCGGCGAAATGTCCCCGGCCAGACGCTCTGAACAGAGTGGCCTGTTGTCTTCATGGTATGGCCACCTTTCCCCATTGGCATCGACTTGTAGTTATGCAGTTTGAAAATGCCCTTGTTGCCCGTGGATCTCCTATTGGTGTACCATACTGGGATTGGACCAAACCTTTCACTGCTCTGCCAGCGATTTTCACAGCCGAAACTTACGTTGATCCGTACACCAAGGCTGAAAAACCGAATCCATTCTTTAGAGCATCCATCGATTTTCTGAATGCCGATGTTTACACAGCTCGTCAAATTGATGAAAGGTACGTAAACAAGAATAGAAGATAAACATTTTATAAGCTTAGCTTATTATTATTCATCTGGTTTTAAGGCATGTCAACCCTTGTCGAGATATTTAATGTCATTTTGTTGTCTTTTTTAAACAATTATATGGTTTCAAGTAATGATTCTTAATACAAATCATTATCGCACAGTTTATATGGTTTCAAGTATTCCTATCAAATACTAATAATCTGTCAGCAATTTTTTTAAAGAACCAGTGTATTTATTGATAATGTTCAAAAATGTTTTAAGAGCCAGTCTAGCACATCAGACACCACAACTCACTCCTCTATATTTTTATTGGATCTACTAAAACATGTATCTGATGTCGCTAATATGAACCGTGTTCAACAGTTTCTTTAATTATGAAACCAAACTCTTTCCAAATATTCTTTACAAATTTTTTTTTTATTCAATGACAATGTCTCAAATATCAGTGCAATATTTTGGTAGTATTTTCTTTCATGCCAATATTTTGTTAATTTGTTGTATTGTAACACACTCGTGTTGACAATCTCTGGCAATGAGATAACTGTGCAAATCGGATAATAAATAAGTTCTCAGTGAGATTTGAACTCACGTTTTCTTTTGCCTGGTAAAACACACCAGCTGCTCTACCACCATACGGGCTTCAGAATTATCTGATGTCGTTAATATGAACTGTATTTGACTGTCTCTTTGACTATGATAACAAATTGGGAATAATTTCCCAATAATTGGGAATTATTCTAGATTAAGGAAACTCCGAACTCTTATAATGCAATTTATATGAGATATGTTTTAATTAATACTAGAAGCGGTTACCCAACGTCAGCTTGGTAGAGTGGGGGGGGGGCTTGGTATATTGATTTGTTTACTTTTGAGATGTACAAATGCTGGACATTTTAAGTAAAATTTCAATGCTATTTCTATGTATATCTTAATTTTCAAATATCTTAGTATATAAATCAAATCTTTACAGATTTTGCACAAAATGCAAGAACTGGTGATATTTAATGTGTCTATACATTTACTTTGCTTTTAATTGTTTTATTTTTGTAGTTTCATACATACATACCAACTGCCCTTTATATATGTATAGATAGATGATTTAGTGTTAATAATAAAACCCCTTTTTATCATTGGGGTGCTAGAAGGCGGTGGCTGCGGGTCTACATGTCCTGGGAATGACGTTAAACTCTATCTGATGGTGAGGTTCCAGTTTTGGAGGTTTGGGGAATGTGGAGCACCCCTTCATCTCCATTGCTCCCTGGTCCACTCTGACCCGGAGTGGTAGTACCTGTTAGGGTCCCATCTATGGGTTAAATAGAAAAATGTATTTATAAAAAAATTGTATTAATTTAATGTTTACTTTGCCTTTAAATGTATAGATAGATGATTTAGTGTTAATAATTTCTTTGAAAAAATCTACTCTACATGATTGTTTTTCTTTCTTTTTCAAATTGAAACAGATTATTTAAACAACCGAGCAAGGGTGATCATGGTTTCCTCTTTGATGGACTTTTATTGGCATTTGAACAAGAGGATTATTGTGATTTTGAAGTCCAATTTGAAGTGACCCACAATGCCATCCATGCTTGGACAGGCGGAAGTGAACCTTATTCAATGTCTTCTTTGCATTATACATCATTTGATCCAATGTTTTGGTTACATCATTCACAATTAGACAGACTGTGGTCGGTTTGGCAAGCTCTTCAAATCCAAAGAGGAAAACCTTACAAAGCTTATTGCGCTAATTCTGAAATTTACCGTCCCATGAAACCATTTGCATTTGAAGCACCATTGAACAACGACGAGATGACCAGGGAGCATTCTGTTCCCATTGATGTCTATGATTATCAAGCCAATCTTGATTATACTTACGACACCCTCTTCTTTGGTGGCATGTCCATCCGAGAATTGCAGCGACATGTAGAAGATGCCAAGAAAAAAGACCGTGTATTTGCTGGTTTTCTTCTTATGGGAATCCAGACGTCTGCTAATGTCGATTTGTTTGTTGTGGCTGCAGGAAATGAATTCGCTGTTGGTTCCATTGCTATTCTTGGAGGCAGCAAAGAAATGACCTGGAGATTCGACAGAGTTTATAAACATGAAATTACTCATGCATTGGAAGCTCTTGGAGTAGACAAATTTGCTGAATATACCCTGAGGGTAGATATTAAAGATGTCAACGGAACAGCTTTGCCACCAACAGCAATTCCTCCCCCAATGGTCATTTATGCCCCAGCACTCGGTAAATATATTAAATCTTTTGTTTTGTCTTGGTTTTTTTTTTCTTTCATTACTCCTCTTTCTTTCTTTCTTTCCTTCTTTCTTTCTTTCTTTTTGTTCGTTCTTTGTTTCTTTGATTTTCTTTCTTTCTAGACTTTCTTTCTTTTTTATTCTCTTTCTTTTCATTTCATTTCTTTCTTTCCTCTCTTTTTCTTTCTTTTCTTTTAATTCTTTTATTTACTTATTCATTCATTTATTTACTTATTCATTCATTTATTTTCATTCTTTCTTTTATACTTTTCCCTTTTTTAGTCTTTCTTTCTTTTTTTTCTTCTTTTTTCTTCTCTTTTCTTTCTTTCTTTTCTTTTTAGATAAGGATAGACTAATTGGAATGGTTAAAATTTAGGCATAGGCAAACCGCATGTTAGAGGGAGATAACTAATGAAAAAAAAACTCGTAATTCATCTGAAAAAATAGCTTAAAATTGGGACAGATTTATGGAGGCCTACAAGTGTAAAATTTCATACAGCAAGGTTACACTGCGTATAAAAAAAACAACACAAGAAAACACATACTGAAACGGTTGTTACTGTCCCCAGGGTGAAACATTCAACTATTTTAAAGTAAAAAGGTGAATAACTTATGTCACTGTAATCATACAGTTTTAGATAGATTAAATAAATCTTGATTGATAGTAAAAATATTTTGTACAACATAGCACCTTCCAGACGTTTAAAATTCACTATTGAATTTTTAAATGAATAAAAATACGCCAATTGAACAAGACAATTTTTTTTTCATCAATTCAAAGAAAAACAATTTTTTTTTTGTATCGATTCAAAGAAAAACAATTTTTTTTTGTATCGATTCAAAGAAAAAAAAATGTTTTTAAAACTACAAAAAGAGCAAACACTAAGTATACCCAATTTTTAGTCTGCTAAAAATTTTAAAAACGAATTAAAATTAATTAAATCTATTATTTAAGGTCAAACTTTTGTCTAAAACGATAAGTAGTAACATAATGACCATCATTAAAAAAAGAAAAATATCATTACATATGCAGTTTATTTTTAATACTTTTAAAACGATTTGTTTTGGTCAATTTCGTTCGCGTTCGCCATTTTGGCTATTTTTAAATGATATAAAGGGTTTGTTTAGAAATTTATTGTAACATTCGTGATTGAAAGAAAAATTTACCAAAAATCAGGGAATTATCCGATTTTAATGAAATTTTCAGTATTAATTAATCAATTAATGAATTTTATAATGTGTCAGTTATTTCATTTCAAAACTTTAATTAAATATTTTTGCTATGAAAAATTAATATATAAAATTCATTTAAAATATAAATATTCTGATGTTAAGTTTAAAATGTTATATTTTCTGATCCTAGAAGTAAATATCTATTTAATGCAAAGCTTATTCTAGTCAAACAAAGTATACGTTTTGAAGAAAAACTCTATTGAAATTGTAGCCCCCCCCCCCTTTAAGCAGAAAAAATATTGATGTATAATTTTTTTTCTTTTATAAGATAATAGCCAATTAAATAATTATCGAAATAAGTAAAAAAAGAAATCTCCCAAAAATTAATCATTTATTATTTTTTTTACATTTTATTTTCCGATTTTCGGTACTTATTTAAAATATTCCACTTAAAAAAAAAATTCTATTTACAACTTCGGTCTTTTATATCTTTTATTTCTACTGTAATTAGTATCAAACAAGAACCAACTCGCCAATATTTTACACCCCCAAAATAAGGGGGGTCAAAATTAAGTGATCTGAAAAAAATGAGAAAGTTTTGAAATAAAATAAATAATGCATTATAAAGATCATTCATTGATAAATAAACACTAAAAATTTCATTAAAATTCGATAATTCCCTGATTTTTGGTAAATTACTTTCTGTAGGGGGGGGGCTAAATTCATTTTGTTACAAACGCATTTTAGGCAAATTTTGGGTATACCTAGAAAACACCCTTAGAAAAAAACTTTCAAATTTTTAAATAACTTTTTTCGCGTGTAGAACTTTTTATTCTTCTTTTTTCTTTTTCTTTTTTTAATGTGGTTTTCTGGATTTGATCTTTCTAGAAATGTATAAATTAGAGACTGGGATTTTTTTTTTACTCAAAACACCAAAGGTTGAACCCACCTCCTACAATCATAATTGATACAAATCATTTTTGAATTTAAAAAAAAATGAGCTATATATTTTAAAATTAAATCATTAATAAATAAACTGCTGAAAATTTTACTAATATTGGACAATTCCCTGATTTCTGGTAATTGTTTTAAAATTAAGAAATTTAATTTTTTTTATTACCTCCTTTAATACAAAAAATGCACAAACTAGAGATACCCAAATTTGTCGGCTGCTAGCTTTTTAAAAACTGATTAAAATTAATAAAATCTATTATTTAAGGTCAAACTTTTGTCTAAAACATAATGACGATCATTAAAAAAAGAAAAATATCATAACATATGCATTATTTTTAATAGATTTAAAACAATTTGTTTTGGTCAATTTCGACGCGATCCGCCATTTTGCCTCTTTTTCAATGGTTTTAGGCGCTTGTTTACAATTTTAAAATAACATTTGGGATGGGAAAAAAATTACCATCAGGTAATTATCCGATTTTAATGAAATTTTCAGTATTGATTTATCAATTAATGAATTTTATAATGCATCAGTTATTTTATTTCAAAACTCTAATTTAGTATTTTTGCTATGAAAAATTAATATATAAAATTCATTTAAAATATGAAAATGCTGATGTTAAGTTTAAAATGTTATATTTTTAGATTCTAGAAATAAATATCTATTTAATGCAAACCTTATTTTATTACTGAAAAGTATACTTTTTGAAGAAAAACTCGATTGAAAATTTACCCCCTCCCCTTTTTAGGTAGAAAAAATATCGATATAAGATTTTTTTCTTCTATAAAATAATAGCCAATTAGATAATTATCGGAATGAGTAAAAAAGAAATCTCCAAAAAATTAATTATTTATTATTTTTTTACATTTTAATTTTCGATTTTCGGTTCTTATTTTCTCATAGAAAAGCCATCGTAAAAATTTATTTTTGTTTCTGTTCATAACTTCGGTATTTTATCTTTTTATTTATACTGTAATTAGAAAACTGAAAGACCAACTCGAATGCAATGTTACGCCCCCAACATAAGGGGGGTCAAAATTAAGTGACCTGAAAAAATGAGAAAGTTTTGAAATAAAATAAATAATTCATTATAAAGATCATTCATTGATAAATAAACACTGAAAATTTCATTAAAATCCGACAATTCCCTGATTTTTGGTAAATTATTTTCTGTAGGGGGGGGGCTAAAGTCATTTTGTGAAAAACGCATTTTAGGCTCAGTTTGGGTATAGCTTTTTTTTTTTCTTCAAATAATGAAATATTTTAAAGTTATTTAATTTAAATATTTTTAAAATATTTCGTTCTTTTATTAAACTTTATTCATATCTGAAAAATCTTTAAATAGCAATAGCACATCTGATACATTGAGTATTTTTTAAATATCTTGATTCTAATAACAAAATCATGAAAAGAAACGTAAAAAAAAACAAAAAACAAAAAGAAACACAAAATACTGAAGTTTCTTATGAGTTATAAAATAATAATTATCTCGTGTTAAATGAAACATAAAAAAAGGAGAAAAAATCAAAATGACAATGAACTTACAGTTGGCAATAAAGTCATCTGTGTTTGTGAGAGATTATTCTTTCAAATCTTTTCTTTTAAGAAGAATTCAGAAGCTACGAAGCCAAAATCAAGTTTTTAGCGCGACCTTAAAATTATCGTCTGGTTGTCATGAATTTTTTCCCAATTCTCCAGGAAGACTCGCCCGTATAAAAATTTAAAAAACAAAGAAACAAAAATAACAACCAAAAAACAGAAATTAATACCTCTATTTTAATCATTAAAAAATATATAATAATAATGATTATAACAAATAAAGTTTAAAAAAAAACAACTTTTTCTCGTAAAATTTAGATAAACAAATGTAAGGGAGATAATTATCATTACTTAAAACAGAATTACTGCTACTACTACTATACACACATACTCACACACACACACACACACACACACACACACACACATATATATATTATATATATAATATATATATTATATATAACTAGCAAATATATGCACCCTCCGGGTACAAGTATTTAAGTTTTAATATAATAAAATATCATATTAAAATAGAAAGGCTAACGAAACTGAATAAGAATGCAGATAAAAAGATTTGAAACAGAGGGGGTATGATTGAAAGATAGAACAACTTTGAAACTAACTCTTCCATCATTTTCCATTACTCCCGTCTTTCATTGGTAAATTTTCCTAATTCAACTATTTAGTTAAAATAGGAAGTAAAGAATAATATTACAGTTATTTCTTCTTGTTAATGGATATCTTTTAAGATTTATCCCCGAGATTTTTACTCATATTCAATAAGATAAAACCAAACAATTAGAAATCAATAATACTAAGCATATATTAAAATGAAATTTTAAAGATCAATATGCAAATTAGCCTTTCCATTCACACTGTAAACCGCTATTTTGTTGTATACATAAATACAATTGTAGATATGGTCGACAGTATTAATGATGTAAAACAATTTTATTAATAATTAAGGTTTAAATAAAAATAAAATCATGGAGAATGTGATGTAAATAACAAAGGGAATTGTGACTTGTATAGTAATATAGTTTCGGTTACAGACAGACAAACCCACAATCTCCATTATAATAAGATATATATATTATGTATACCCAAAATTGGATTAAAATCCGTTTTTAACAAATGAATTTTAATGAAATTTTCAGTGTTTATTTATCAATGAATGAACTTTATAATGTATTATTTACTTTATTTCAAAACTTTCTCATTTTTTTTTCAGGACACTTAATTTTGACCCCGCCCTTATTTTGGGGGCGTAACATTTTGGCGAGTTGGTCAGTTTTCTGTACTAATTACAGTATAAATAAAGAGATAAAAGACCGAAGTTATGAATAGAAAAAAATTTTACGGGGAATTTTCTATGAGAAAATAAGTACCGAAAATCGGAAAATAAAAAAAAAAAAATTGTTTAATTTTTTGGAGATTTCTTTTTACTCATTTCGATAATTATTTAATTGGTTATTATCTTATAAAAGAAAAAATTATTCATCGATATTTTTTCTGCTAAAAAAGCGGGGGGTGGGGGGTAAATTTTCAATAGAGTTTTTCTTCAAAACTTATTACTTTTTGCACCTAAAATAAGGTTTCCATTAAATAGATATTTATTTCTAGAATCTAAAAATATAACATTTTAAACTTAACATCAAGATTTTCATATTATAAATGAATTGTATATATTATTTTTTCATAGCAAAAATACTTAAATAAAGTTTTGAAATAAAATAACTGATGCATTATAAAATTCATTAATTAATAAATATATACTGAAAATTTCATTAAAATCTGTTTATTCCTTGATTTTTGGTAATTTTTAAAAAAATCGATGTTACATAAATTTTGTAAATACGCCATTTATAAAGAGTGTTTATGGTCCAACGCGATCGAAATTCGTTTTAAATGTATTAAAAATAAATTAAATGTGTAATATTATTTTGCTTTTTTATTAACATAATGTTGCTACTTATCGATTTAGACAAAAGTTTGACCTTAAATAATCGAATTAATTAATTTTAATTCGTTTTAAAAAAAAACATTAGCTGATTTAACCAGACGAATTTTGGGTATACCTAATATCCACCGCTGTTAAATTAGATTCTAATGAATCATTGGATTTACATTTACATCTAATATTATAGCATTTATAACTATTCAATTAAAATTCTTAACCACTGAAAATATTTTATGACTAATCAATTCTAAAAACATTTTTTTAAATTAGTAAACTAATGTACGCGTGTGTGTGTGTGTGTGTGTGTGTGTGTGTGTGTGTGTGTGTGTCTGTGTCTGTGTCTGTGTCTGTGTCTGTGTGTCTGTGCATTTTGCATCAAGGGAGCTAATAAAAAAAATTAATTTTAAAACAATTACCAAAATCAGGGAATTGTTCAAATTTAGTGATATTTTCAACATTTTATTCATTAATGACTTGATTTTACAATGAATGGGTCATTTTTTTTGTTTTTGTTTTTGTTTTTGTTTTTTTTTTTTTAATTTTTCTTATTAATCATGATTGTAGTGGTGGGTGTACAACCTTTAACAAATTGAAAGAAAAAAAATTTCAGTCCCAAATTTTTACATTTTTAGAAAGATCAAATCCACAAGACCACATAAAAAATTTTGAAAAATAACTAAAAATATTTCAACACCCATAAAACCTTATTTGAAATTTTTTTTTTTTTTTTGGGGCTTTGAAATATATTGATTAAAATGATCAACGCATTTATATCTTCGTTTTTTTTTAATTGTAAATTATTGAAAAGTTATTTTCTTAAAACTCAAAAATAATTTTTTAGGGTGTTTTCTCCTTTTTATAGTCTTAAAATTATTTTTTAATTCAATTACTTTATTATTCATATATTCATTTATCAATCGGGGGGTGTTTTCTCCTTTTATAGTCTTAAAAATTATTTTAATTCAATTACTTTATTTATTCATTATCTATTTTATGGGTTTTTTTTTTGGGGGGGGGGCTTGAAATATATTGATTAAAATGATCAACGCATTTATATCTTCTCTTACATGTCATTCCCTCTACCCAGTCGATACCGGGTAGCCCCTTTTAGTTCCTTATGAGTTGTTCACACCAGCGTGGTCTTTCACTTGAGTCTGGGTGAAAGGACACTTCTGAATATTGTTATCCTTATTATCATTAAAAAGAAAAATGAATAGTAAAAATATGCACCCTCCGGGCACAAGTATGTAAATTTTGATATAATTAAATATCATATTGAATTAAAAAAACAAATGAAATTAAATAAGAACGCAAAAATTATTACACTTAGTTTTTACTTTATTCTAATTGATTTCAATATACAATTATACATAGGATTGCTTTTAATACACTTAAGAATAAAACAATAATATTAGAAATCAATAACACCGAATAATTATCTATTAAAGACAGTTTTGTTAAAACCAGTATGCTAATTATTCACAATATATACTATATAAACATATATTTCTTAATGATACATTGTAGGGTTTTAAACATATTAATAACTGAGGTTGTTTTGAGGCAAATTTATCTCAGCTAGACCTTAATATAAGTCGTCGGGGCGGCCTAATGTCGGTACCAGCCATGCAGCGAGGGAGTCTATCCCCTTTTCACTAGCGCTAGACGAAGGAGATTATTTTAGCGTCTGAGGTGGAACGCCAAACCTACCATCAGCTCCTTACTTTACCGCACAGATCCCTGTGCTACTCATACGCTGAGTTGGCGAGGGCGGGTATCGAACCAGGAACCTTGTGGTTTCTAGCCGAACGCTCTACCGACTGAGCTAACCCAGCCCTATAGACATTGTTAATGAATAAGATGCTAATTAAGATTAAATAATGAATATATTATAATCATTGAGAATATAACGTAAATAACCAAGGGAATTTGACGCTGGTGGTAACGTATTTACAGTTACATATTGACAAAAAATTTTTCTTTAATAAGATAATAACCAGATATTGATTCTTTTTATTGATTTTACACTTATTTATTGATTTTACAGCTGATACTTCTGATACTTTTTCTTTCTTTCTTTCATTCTTTCTCATGTCTTTCTTTTCTTTCTTTCTTTCTTTTTAGGGAAGAATAAGAATAATTATACGAATAATTAAATGACCGAATGGTTAAATCAAATATCATTAGAATATTTGGCTCTTTTAGGAAACTTCTAAAATGTTAAGATCTTTGAATCCCAGGATGCACTAAAACAAAAAGCTATCAGCATCACTGTTCAGATATAAAACAATGTACAAAACCAATTTACCCAATTCTTCTAAGAAAATCCAACAAATTTTGTAACACTAAAAATGGCAAGAGAAAAAAAAACAACAGTAATTAATTCCTCTATTTTAATTATATAAAAAAATAATTATCACAAATAATGTTTTTTAAAAAAACACTTTTTCAAGGGAAATAATTATACAATTATTTAACTAAAAAAAATATAGTCTATTTTTTTTTTTTTTCAATTTGTTTCAAACGATTTCCATAATAATATAAAGTTTACATATATGGAAAAAAATTAAAATTAAAAAAAATCACTAACAAAACTATCCATGGTTTTAAGAATTAACTCACATATAAGAAATGATTAATGTTCTATGTATATTTTCCACAAAATTGAAATCCTAACCTGTCATCGATTAGGCAGATAATACATACTGACAAAAATGTTTTCTTTATGATAAGATAATAACCAGATATTGATTCTTTTTATTGATTTTACAGCTGATACTTCTGATGTGGCATTTGACGAACATCATCGTTCCCGAAAGAATGTGGCTAGTATGACAAAAGCTGAAATGGACGATCTCCGAGTAGCCATGGCTGCTTTTGCTGCTGATAAGGGCGTCACCGGCTTTCAACATGTTGCTGCTTTCCATGGATCAACACAATGGTGCCCAAGTCCAGATGCTGCAAATAAATTTGCTTGCTGTCATCACGGTATGGCCACTTTCCCACACTGGCATAGACTGATCACTTTGAACTTCGAAAACGGTTTGAGACGAAACGGCTACTCTGGTGGTGCTCCTTACTGGGATTGGACCCGCCCCATTGACACCCTCCAGCCCTTGTGTTGGAAGAACAGTACACAAATGCTAATGGCGAGGCTCTTCCCAATCCCTTCTTTAATGGAGCCATTGATGAAGCTGGCGCTGTTACAAGTCGAGCACCGACTGAAACTCTTTATGAAAAACCTGAATTTGGAGAGTATACCCATCTTGCTAATGAGATCATTTATGCTCTTGAACAGGAAGACTTCTGCGATTTTGAAGTTCAATATGAGATTGCACATAACCACATTCATGCTTTGGTTGGTGGTACAGAACCCTTCTCTATGGCTTCATTGGAGTACAGTGCTTATGATCCAATATTTATGCTTCACCACAGTAATCTGGACAGAATTTGGGCTACCTGGCAGGCGTTGCAGAAATACAGAGGAAAAGCCTACAATTCAGCCAATTGTGCCATCGAAATTCTACGTAAACCAATGTCTCCTTTCAGTCTCGGAAGTGATATCAACCCCGATGATATGACAAGAGAACATTCTGTTCCTTTCGATGTTTTTGATTACAAGAAAAGCTTCCATTATGAATACGATACTTTGGAATTAAATGGTTTGTCCATTCCACAATTATCACGAGAAATCAATCGAAGAAGGGCCAAGAACCGAGTGTTTGTCACTTTTGTTTTGGAAGGTCTGAAGAAGTCTTTGCTTGTCCAGTACTTCATTCATGAAGTTGGCACTGAAAACAAAATGAAGGCCGGAGAGTTCTACGTTTTGGGTAGCGAAAATGAGATGCCATGGAAATTTGACCGAGCCTATAAATCTGATATCACACATGTGATGGATGCAATGAAACTTCATTATACTGACAAATATCATGTCGAATTCACAGTCACCGATATGACTGGCGCTGACGTTCCTGATGTCAAATTATCACCGTCTGTTGTCTACGAACCCGGTCTTGGTAAGTAACTATATTCATTATTACATCTATCTAGACATATATAAAGGGCAGTTGTTTGAATCTGTATGTCCGAAGGAAACTTCGAAAATAAAACAATTAACGACAAAGTTTAATTTCTGGTTAAACCCAAACGGTTGGAAACTTCTTATCCTTTTTATCCATCTGTACTCGTGATTTTCGATAAGAGATTTAGTGTCAGTATCTTTTTGGATTCTTTCGATAAAGTACATTTGGCGTCTCTGTCAAAGTCATGATCATCTATTGGAATGTTATACAATAAAAATGGATATTATTAGTTATTATTTATTACCAAACTCTAGCACAAATTTCAATAATACTTCTAATGGTGCTAACCACCTATAGTGAAAATGAATTGAATATTTGAACCTATATTATCACGTTTATTTTCTATTAATTAAGCTTCAATCAACAAAAAATACCCATCTTTTTATAGTGAAATTTGGCTACCTTAGACATCTTATATATAGCAAAACATCACTTAAATTGTGGAAATAAAATGTATTAGTTAAGTAGCTTAAAAGCCACCCTATCAAGTGGCAATTAAGCTATGATATTTGATATAATCTTGATGTATTTATTATAAATGTTTACCAGTTAGATAAAAGATCTTTACAAAAAAAGAAAAAAACTGTGATGACCAAATCCACTGATTACTCAAGAATAATTCTTCTTTTATTAGTTAAGTAGCTTAAAAGCCACCCTTTAAGTGGCAATTAAGCTATGATGTATGATATAATCTTGATGTATTTATTATAAATGTTTACCAGTTAGATAAAAGATCTTTACAAAAAAAGAAAAAAACTGTGATGACCAAATACACTGATTACTCAAGAATAATTCTTCTTTTATTTTAGGTAATTTTGGAGAAGGTAGACGTTGGATCAGTCCAGTTACGAGTGCCAGTCGTATCAGAAAGAACTTAAAGGATTTCAGTGATGGTGAAATGGAGTCTTTGAGAAATGCCTTCAACAAATGGCAAACGAAGGCAGATATGAAGCAATTGCTTCCTTCCACGGTCTCCCTGCTCAGTGTCCAAATGAAGATGGTACAATGGTACACACCTGTTGTCTTCATGGTATGCCAATATTCCCTCACTGGCATCGACTCTACGTTGCCCTTGTAGAAGATGAATTGCTTGCCCGAGGCTCTGGAGTGGCCGTACCCTACTGGGATTGGGTTGAACCGTTCGATGAACTGCCATCTTTGATCAATGAAGCAACATTCTATAATTCCCGTACACTTCAGATCGAACCAAATCCTTTCTTCAAAGGAAAGATTGGTTTTGAAAATTCTGAAACTGACCGAGATCCCCAACCAGAATTGTATGGCAATAAATATCTGTACGATCACATGTTGTTTGTTTTCGAACAGACAGATTTCTGCGAGTTTGAAGTTCATTATGAAGTTCTTCATAACACTATTCATTCTTGGTTAGGAGGCAGAGATGCTCATTCTATGTCTTCTCTTGATTATGCTGCTTATGATCCCGTGTTCTTCCTTCATCATAGCAATCTTGATCGTTTGTGGGCAATTTGGCAAGAGCTTCAACGTTACCGTAAATTGCCATACAACGAAGCTAACTGTGCTTTGCCACTCCTCAACGAACCAATGCGTCCCTTCAGCAACGCAACAGCCAATCAGGATCGACTTACATTCACCAACAGCAGACCCAATGATGTCTTTGACTACCAGAACGTTTTGCATTACAAATATGATTCCCTTACTTTTACTGGACTCAGCATTCCTCAGCTGGAAAGAGTCTTGGATTCGAATAAGGGACGCGACAGAATCTTTGCAGGATTCTTGCTTCATGGTATCAAGGCTTCTGCTGATATCCGTATCTACGTCTGTGTGCCGACTGGTGTTGGAGAGGAGAACTGTGCTAATCCAGCTGGTGTTTTCTCTGTTTTGGGAGGAGACACTGAGATGCCTTGGATGTTTGATCGTCTCTTCCGATATGAAATCACTGATGAATTGACAAAACTTGGTCTAAACCAAAACAGCCACTTCCGCATCGCAATGGAAATAGTCGCTGTTAATGGTTCAAGGATCATGCAAAAGATTTTCCCCAATCCTTCTATAATTTACCAACCCAGCCAAGGTAAGTGGTTTATTTATATTTTATATATATATATATATATATATATATATATATATATATATATATATATATATATATGTGTGAAAAAATGAATAAAGGAAAGAAAGTATAGACTGGATAATATAGGATATTTTAATCAATATTACTTACACGTGTTTTAGTCAGGAGTTTATCCATGTGTACATTATTCAAACTATTAGTATTTTTAAATAATCAGTTGAAATGAAATAATGATAATAGAAAAAATGTAGAAATGTTCCGCACAGAAAGAAAAATTCGAAACGCTGGTTTCTGGCCAGCTTGATAGGTGAACCGGCATTTGTTTAGGTCACCTTTTCTAGACACTTCCCAAATGGCTGGATGAACAGTGTTAACCAAGGAGCTGCTCATTCACCCACAACCTCGCCGAGGCACGTTGCTGTTCAATCAGCAAGGCGGTGTCGTTAAGTAGGCCACGAGTCACGCTGTATGTAGATTCACATCTGCATGCTTCCAGCCCGTCAGGCCTACACACCTCACCATTCCTCCATCACTCTGGGAATTCTAGAAATATCTGCACATGTTTTTTGTTTTACATGTTGTGCACTTCTGCGACACACACCGCTCTCCTTCCCCAAAGTTAAGTATCAGTGACAAGCCGAAGCAAGATGACTGGGAAACTTTGGGAAACGCAGGTGGATGATCTGACGTGATCTACGAGACAACCACACCGAGAAAAAAATTCCCTAATATTTTCTAAGTTTTAACTTAGAATAAGTCCACAGGTACAATTTTCTATTAAATAGGTGACATGCAATTTTATAATTTCACCATATATTACATTTAAAACAAAAACAAAAAAAACAATAAGACCTATTCAAATATTAAAGAGAAAAATGAACAAGTAAATAAGATTGATATTGTTAAATGTCAATGAAATTAAACGTTATGACAATTTAAATCACTAAATAATAAAAAATAATATAATAAAACGCAAGAAGATACACAATTAAAAAGTATATTTTAACTTAGCAATGAGTCTACAATCTCTTGTCTTCTAGCTTCGGAAGATTGGCTTGTCAGGGTCGCGTTTTTTTGTAGCTTTTACTCGGAGGGAGGGGGAGGAGAAGACTTAGTTTACGGCTTGACATGCCTCATTTTTAAACCAAAAAAGAAGCAAAGTAAGATTAATATTGTTAAATGTCAATGAAATCAAACGTTATGACAATTTAAATCACTAAATAATAAAAAATAATATTATAAAACGCAAGGAGATAGACAATTAAAAAGTATATTTTAACTTAGCAATGAGTCCATAATCTCTTGTCTTCTAGTTTCGGATATATATATATATATATATATATATATATATATATATATATATATATATAATTTTGTTATTTATCTGTATCAATTTGTCTAACATTTAAAAAATCTTCTTTTGTTTTTCAGATGAATTTAAAGAAGCTGGCTTTAGTAACGTAGTCACTAGTGCCAACCGTATTAGAAGGAATATAAAAGACATTACTGCAAACGAGATGTTTTCTTTAAGATCAGCCTTCAAACGCATGACAGACGATGGAAGGTATGAAGAGATTGCCTCTTTCCATGGCCTGCCCGCTCAGTGCCCCAACGCCGATGGTACAATGGTGCACACATGCTGTCTGCATGGAATGCCAACGTTTCCACATTGGCACCGTCTCTACTTGTCTCTTGTCGAGAATGAACTTCTCGCTAGGGGCTCCGCTTTATCGGTACCCTACTGGGACTGGATCGAACCCTTTGATGAACTTCCTGGTTTGATAGCCGACGAGACGTACGTACACCCAGAAACCAAGGAGATTGTTCCGAATCCTTTCTTTAAGGGGTCAATTTCGTTCGACAACACCGAGACAACCCGAGACCCTCAACCTGAACTATTTGGAAACCCGTACTTCCTTGATAACGCCCTGTTGGCGTTTGAACAGACTGATTTTTGCGATTTCGAAGTGCAGTTTGAATTGCTCCACAACTACATGCACGCCTGGCTCGGCGGACCAAATTCCCATTCGATGTCCTCACTCGACTACACCGCTTACGACCCCGTCTTTTTTATTCACCACAGTACTTGCGATCGCCTGTGGGCCATTTGGCAAGAACTTCAACGCTACAGAAAACTAGATTACAACGTTGCTAACTGTGCACTCCATTTACTTAGCAAACCAATGAGGCCGTTCAGTAATTCTACAGCCAACCAAGATAAGCTAACCTATACAAATAGTAAACCCAATGACGTCTTCGACTATCAAAACAGTCTAGGATACAAATACGACACGCTTACCTTTTCCGATCTAAATATTATCCAACTGGAAACCTTAATCGATGGCCGTAAATTACGCGATCGTGTCTTCGCTGGTTTTATGCTTCACGGTGTAAAGCTTTCAGCAAGTGTTGAGGTTTACATTTGCGTGCCAAAGGGTATCGACCTCGAAAACTGTCACAATTATGCCGGCGTCTTCACTATCTTGGGTGGGGAGACAGAAATGCCTTGGAAGTTTGATCGACCCTTCCGTTATGAAATCACAGACAGAATAACGAAACTTGGACTCAGCGCTAACAGTGAATTCCGTATTTCCGCTGAAATCAGAGCCGTTA
Organism: Doryteuthis pealeii; assembly: GCA_023376005.1. Taxonomy (NCBI): domain Eukaryota; kingdom Metazoa; phylum Mollusca; class Cephalopoda; order Myopsida; family Loliginidae; genus Doryteuthis; species Doryteuthis pealeii. Next base: position 76,408,054 of record CM042166.1, read on the forward strand.
ATGGATCCCTTATTACAGAGAAGGTCTTCCCCACACCTACTGTGATTTTCGTCCCAGCTCAAGGTAAAGTACAACGCATGACTACTTTGACCCCCCCACCCCACCAAAACAAAAAAAAAAAAACAGAACCCAAATAAATTTAATTTAATCTTATCAATAAAATTATATATACTAGCAAATATATGCACCCTCCGGGTGCAAGTATTTAAGTTTTAATGTAATGAAATATCGTATTAAATTAGAAAGTCTAATAAGAATGCAGATAAAAAGATTTGAAACAGAGTGGGGTTATAATAGAAAAATAGAAATGAAACTTACTCTTCCATCACTGCCGTCTTTCATTGCTGAATTTTACTTATTTAACTATTTAGTTAAATTAGGAAATAAAGAATAAAATTACACTTATTTTTTCTTGTTAATGGATTTCATTTAAGATTCATTGGAGAGATTTTTGCTTATATTCATTAAAATAAAACCAAACAATTAGAAATCAATAATACTAAGCATATATTTAATAAAATCACATTTTTAATATCAATATGCAAATTAGCCTTCCCGTTCACACTGCAAACCGCTATTTTTCGTATATATAAATACAATAGTATGTTATTAGTATGTAGATATGGACAACACTAATAAAAAGGTGAAGCAATTTTATTAATAATTGAGGTTTAAATATAAATAAAATCATGAAGAATGGGATGAAAATAAGTATGTTAATTGTGACTCGATTAGTAATATAGTTTCGGTTACAGACAGAAAAACACACAATCTCCATTATAATAAGACTAGCAAATATATGCACCCTCTGGGTGCAAGTATTTAAGTTTTAATGTAATAAAATATGATATTGAATTAGAAACGCTAATAAAACTACATAAGAATACAGATGAAAAGATTTGAAACAGCGGGGGTATAATTGAAAAATAGAACAACTGAAACTTACTCTTTTATCACTCTCGTCTTTCATTGTTAAATTTTCCTTGTTCAACTCCTTAGTTAAATTAAAGAATAAAATGACAGTTATTTTTTCTTGTTAATCGATTTCTTTTAAGATTTATCTCCGAGATTTTTGCTCTTATTCATTAAGATAAAACCAAACAATTAGAAATCAATGATACTCAGCACATATTTATTAAAATCAATTTTTTAATATTAATATGCAAATTAGCCTTCCCGTACACACTGTAAACTGCTATTTTCTTGTATATATAAATACAATTGCATGTTAATAGTATGTAGATAAGGACAACAGTATTAAGAATGTAAAACATATTTTATTAATAATTAAACTTTGAATAAAATTCATGGAGAATATGACATAAAAACTAAAGGGAATTGTGACTTGAGTAGTGATATAGTTTCGGTTACAAACAGACAAACACACAATCTCCATTATAATAATATATATATATATATATATATATATATATATATATATCAAATGCATCTTATTAGAACACGCATTTCCAACAACGCAATCTAGAAAACAATCAGAAACTAAATGGATTCTAAAATTACAAACGCACGTGAAGGGATTAAACGCAGACATCGGAATTCTCCGTTATTACAAATATTTCACAGACGCTTCCACTGTCGATAACAACAGAGACAAAGAAACCGGTAAACAGTAATAACATTTGACAAAGGGTATCTAACGAACCTGAAAATGTATGAAAAAAAAAATAATTAAAAAAATAAGTGAATCCAATACTCCATAATATCGAGTTCATTCATTTATACATTTTTAATGCTTCATAATAACGCCCAATTTTAAAAAAAAAAACATTTTTTTAAAATATATATACCGAGAGAAGCATACGGAGACCACCTAAAATACAACATGAATATATATATATATATATATATATATATATATATATATATATATATGTGTGTGTGTGTGTGTGTGTGTGTGTGTGTGTGTAAGGTAATCCAAATGACTGGTTGTAAGGGATGATTCTATTTGGGATCTTCAAATCTCACTTTATTACCATTTCTGTATGCTCTCGTAGGTGCAATCATATACACATACAAGGATTTTTATAAATTCCTAAAGAGAGCTCAATGTATAATAATCAATAAATTAGACTATATACAGAGCAATATTTAACTTTCAAAAAAAGAAAAACTTTACAAACCGTCATTCCGTTATAATTTATTTCAACCAGAAACTAATTTTTTTTGTTAATTCCTTTGAGCTCTAGTCTCATCAGACGGGTTTTACAAAATACAGGGACCCTCTAGACAGGGGGTCCCTGTATAGTTGATAACTATCGTTTTTATCTTTTATAATGAGAAATGTGACAAATATATTTGAATTTATTTTGCAGAAAGCACAATTCGAAAGGCGGCAACGAAATCTGTTCGAGGTAACCTGGTACGAAAGAATGTTGATCGTTTATCTCTGCAAGAAGTCAATTCCTTGGTGCACGCCTTGAAACGTATGCAAAAAGACAGATCTTCCGATGGATTTGAGTCAATTGCTTCCTTCCACGCTCTTCCTCCACTCTGTCCAAACCCGACCGCAAAACACCGTCACGCTTGCTGTCTTCATGGTATGGCTACTTTCCCTCAATGGCACAGATTGTACGTAGTCCAATTTGAACAAGCCCTTCACAGACACGGTGCCATCGTTGGTATACCATATTGGGATTGGACATACCCTATGAAGGAGGTTCCACACTTACTCTCAGCTGAGAAATACACCGACCCCTTTACCGGAATTGAAACATTCAACCCCTTCAATCATGGCCACATTTCCTTCATCAGCCCCGAAACAATGACCACACGTGAAGTCAGTGAGCATTTGTTTGAACAGCCCGCTCTCGGAAAACAGACCTGGCTCTTTAACAACATCATTCTCGCCCTGGAACAGACCGACTACTGTGACTTCGAAGTCCAATTTGAGATTGTTCACAACGCTATCCATTCCTGGTTGGGTGGTAAAGAACTTTATTCCGTAAACCATTTGCATTACGCTGCCTATGATCCGGCTTTCTACCTCCATCATGCCAATGTTGACCGTCTCTGGGTTGTCTGGCAGGAACTGCAGAAACTCCGTGGCCTCCCAGCTTATGAGTCAAACTGCGCTATTGAATTGATGTCTCAACCATTGAAACCCTTCTCTTTCGGACCTCCCTATAACTTGAACCCAATGACCACTAAATATTCCAAACCAGCCGATGTGTTCAATTACAAAGACCACTTTCATTATGAATACGACATGTTGGAAATGAATGGTATGTCCATTGCCCAATTGGAGTCTTACATTCGACAAGAGAAACAAAAAGACAGACTTTTTGCTGGATTTTTGCTTGCCGGATTTGGTTCTTCTGCCTACGCTACATTCGAAGTACGTATCATTATTTGAAGATTATTTTAGTCTTGTATCCTAAAAATGAATCTATGATTTTATGTAGCACAGTCTTTCGATTAGTGCGCGCTTCACTATTACTTAGATAATTTTTTTTTTTTCACCAAGTAACCGATTAGGCTTGTAATCAAATGGAATCAAATAGACAAAGTGTTGTATACCCTTTCTTTACTTACTTCTATTCTTCTTCTGGTGTCTTTGACATCTTAAGTTTTTCTAGGGTCTCTTCTAACATCTCTTCTAGTGTCTGGACTTCGTCTTGGGGACTTCGTGTCTGGTCTTCCATTGGGGATTTCTCTTTATCAGAAGCCCTGTGTCATTGGTAGTTTTTAGATAATAACACAAGACTTCGATTTACTTAGATCATATTTTATTTCGAAATCCCTACCAGACTACCTGCGCAGATTGAGTCGGAGCGTGCAATACACGACTCACCACCGTCGTGCTTTCTGGCCGACTGACTAAAAATCTATTTCTAATCTAAACCGGAAGAGGGTCTCCTCCACCGATTCTCACGGTATCCACCGGAAAGGATCAGGATGAGGTCAAGCCTTGTCATTCAATCATTCAAGGCCGTGGGCTGCAACTTATAACAGCTATTTTGATTTCTACACTACTGTACATAAATATTAAGAATCTAATAATTATGTAACAAAAGATAATTTCGTTAACTTGTGTATTAATAAACTGGTATCTAACCCTCAGATATAATCTAGCAACTGATAAAAATAGGTAAGTATCAGAGCAATTTGAAGAATACAGTCGGTACAATCATATAGGTGCCAGGGCTAGTGGTAATTGCATTTCACTTAGCGCTAATAACCTTGGGAAAGGTATGAATCCGACTCTCCCTCCAGCTATGGGTAAATAGCAGGACAGACTGGGCTCTTTAACCATGGCTAGGTAACCAGTCTAGGAGAAGGAAAACTCTGAATTCAAATCTGTTAAACTCCGCTTAAGAAATTGACCGTGTGTCACATCCTGCTCGTGCGGAGGGGTTGGTAAATATAAATATAGGTGTTAGGGCTTGACATGACCAGCCGATTGATCAGATTGGGCCTCTGCGACAGCCCTTTTAGCCCAATTAAGAACCTAAGTGGATTATTGCGGGCATATCGCGGGACCACTTAGTACCCGAATCACCGACTGCTTAGCCACCACGATCCTGTTCTCGGGCATTACAAATCGCCAAACCCAGCCAACAGAGCCCTTATTACTTAGATAAATATTATTTTCCTTTTCTCCAATTAATGAATTTAGGCGGGCATATATGTTCAAATGTAAGGCTAAACAAATCGAGAAAATGTCAATCCTTCATTTGTTTAGCCTTACATTTGAACATAATTAATTAACTAATTAATTTTCAAAATTAGGTATGACTTCAATTAAGCACATATCCTCCAAAAATTGTCGGCTAAAAGCCATATCAAATAAACACATTGTTTATTTACGTACTCTCATATATATATATATATATATATAGATAGATAGATAGATAGATAGATAGAAACATAGATAGATAGATAGATAGATAGATAGATGCGTTCTCGATTCTATAATATCATCATCATCTAAAGATGTTTTGTCTCATATCCTAAAAATAACGCAACCAATAGATAGATAGATAGATAGATAGATAGATAGAAACAGACTGGGATAGATAGATAGATAGATAGATAGAAAGACTGGGATAGATAGATAGATAGATAGATAGAAACAGACTGGGATAGATAGATAGATAGATAGATAGATAGATAGATAGATAGATTAGATAGATAGATAGATAGATAGATAGATAGAAACAGACTGGGATAGATAGATAGATAGATAGATAGATAGATAGATAGATAGATAGATAGATAGATAGACAGACTGGGATAGATAGATAGATAGATAGATAGATAGATAGATAGATAGATAGATAGATAGATAGATAGATAGACAGACTGGATAGATAGATAGATAGATAGATAGATATATAGATAGATAGATAGATAGACAGACTGAGAAAGATAGATAGATAGATAGATAGATAGATAGATAGATAGATAGAAACAGACTGGGATAGATAGATAGATAGATAGATACAGACTGGGATAGATAGATAGATAGATAGATAGATAGAAGATAGATAGACAGACTGGGATAGATAGATAGATAGATAGATAGATAGATAGATAGATAGATAGATAGACAGACTGGGATAGATAGATAGATAGATAGATAGATAGACAGACTGGGATAGATAGATAGATAGATAGATAGATAGATAGATAGATAGATAGATAGACAGACTGGGATAGATAGATAGATAGATAGATAGATAGATAGACTGAGAAAGATAGATAGATAGATAGATAGATAGATAGATAGATAGATGGGATAGATAGATAGATAGAAACAGGCTGGGAATATAGATAGATAGATAGAAACAGACTGAGAATAGAATAGATAGATAGATAGATAGATAGATAGATTGGAAATATAGATAGATAGATAGAAACAGACTGAGAAAGATAGATAGATAGATAGATAGATAGATAGATAGATAGAAGACTGGATAGATAGATAGATAGATAGATAGATAGATAGAAACAGACTGGGATAGATAGATAGATAGAAACAGGCTGGGAAATATAGATAGATAGATAGAAACAGACTGAGAAAGATAGATAGATAGATAGATAGATAGATAGATAGAAACAGACTGAGAAAGGTAGATAGATAGATGCATTCTCGATTCTATAAGTAGATTTTTAAAAATGTAAGTAATTTCTTGCGATGTAAGTAGCGTTGCGGTGAAGAAATCATGGAAATATCATTAAATGTTTTTGAAATGTAAAATCTTATTATTTCCCTTAGTTTTTGAATTCGTGACATTTGGTCTGATACATTTTTTTTTTTGTTCAGGTTTGTCCTGATGAAGGCGACTGTGTTGAAGGAGGCCATTTCTCTGTGTTGGGTGGAAGCGCTGAAATGCCTTGGTCTTTTGATCGTCTCTACAAAATGGAAATCACAGATATTCTTAAGCATATGAAATTGAGTTTTGATTCTCACTTTGTCATCAAAACAAAGATTGTTGCCCAGAACGGAACTGACTTACCGGAAGATATCTTACCGGAAGCGACCATCATCAGAATTCCACCTTCAAGTAAATAACTGTTTTATCCAATTACATTCTAACCTTTAGCTACTGCTGCTGCTGTTTTTGTTTTCTTCTTCTTCTTCTTCTTCTTCTTCTTCTTCTTATATTATTATTATTATTATTATTATTATTATTATTATTATTCTATTTGGCGGTCGCCCTGTCGGCTTGGGCAGTAGAATAAATCGACTGCACCTCCGCAGGGGTGTAATACAGGTAGCCCAACTTGGGTGGGAATAATACCCACCCAATGAGGCTACATTATTTATATAATATATATTATCTATATTATATTTTAAAATCTATTCTACTCGTTTGTAAAGATTCATATGTTATATTGGAAATTCCATAGTTAATTATCTCCCCCTGCCGCTAGGGGGAGAATCGTCAACATACGATGTTGGCGCCAAAACCAAAAACTTCACTTATCACAGAGTACTCACTGAGGGTAGTCGCGTAAATAGCGGTTCCTAAACTTCACTCATCACTTAGCCCAAAAAAACAGGGTTTACTTCTACGGACCATTGACCTGGACGGAGGCATTTTTTCACAGCACACTTTCGAAGGCATTGTGTCCGCATACTACAAGGCTGTCACAATAGCACACTACAGAAGGTACGAGGACCAGATAGTCTACTTGAAAAGGGCCCATTCACCGTCATTTAAAGAACTGTTACCAGGGCGAGAATCTTCTAAAATAGCATCCCCCATCACTTATCACAGAACCGGTTACCAGGAAGAACGAGAAACGTCCGAAGAAGCGTACTATCAACATTTCCTACCAACGAACAGAATACCCCTGTTATCACCACTACTCCAAGAACATTACTTAACTCAGATAAGTCTGGTAGCAAATACCAATAAAATTTGAAACAAGTTCTTGTATTATTTGTTAATTCATGTATTAAATTTCCATTGTGTATTTGTCTTCTTTGTCCGACAATTTGAGCTCCTTCGAAACCCGTAAATACTCTTAGTTACAAATTTATAGAATCCATTTAATTCATATTCGTTTTTTGTTTTTTTCTTCACAGGCCAATATCTTGAAGTTGCAATTCCATTGAACAGAATTCGACGAGATATCTCGACTTTGGAAACTCGTGATGTGCAGAATCTTATGTCAGCACTGAAACGTCTGAAGGAAGATGAAAGTGACTTCGGCTTCCAGACAATCGCCGGTTACCATGGTGCTGTACAGTGCCCGACCCCTGAAGCTGCCCAATACGCTTGCTGTCTTCACGGTATGCCAACCTTCCCACATTGGCACAGAGTATACCTTCTCCACTTTGAAGAAGCTATGAGACGCCACGGAGCCAGTGTGGCCGTTCCTTATTGGGACTGGACCAAACCGGCAACTCAACTGCCTTCCCTTTTGGCAGATGCTGATTATTATGATGCTTGGACTGATTCCGTCATTGAGAATCCATTCTTGAGAGGTTACATCAAATACGAAGACACCTACACCGTAAGGGACACACAACCCGAATTGTTTGAGTTGGCAGAAGGAGGCAAAGAATCAGATCTTTACAGGAAAGTCATGTTGATGTTTGAGCAAGAAGACTACTGTGATTTTGAAGTCCAATTTGAAGTCATCCATAATTCAATTCATTATCTCATCGGTGGTCATCAGAAATATGCCATGTCCAGTCTGGCTTATTCATCCTTTGATCCAATCTTCTACGTCCATCATTCTATGGTAAGTAACATTTATATACACTAGCAAATATATGCCCCCTTCCGGGTGCAAGTATTTAAGTTTTAATGTAATAAGATATCGTATTAAATTAGAAAGGCTAATGAAACTAAATAAGAATGCAGATAAAAAGAGGGAGTATAATCGAAAAATAGAACAACTGAAACTTACTCTTCCATCACTCTCGTCTTTCATTGTTATTTTTTTCTAATTTAAGTATTTAGTTAAAAGAGGAAGTAAAGAATAAAATGACAGTTATTTTTTCTTGTTAATGGATTTCATTTAAGATTCATTGAAGAGATTTTTGCTTATATTCATTAAAATAAAACCAAATATTTAGAAATCAATAAAATTAAGCATATATTTATTGAAATCAAATTTTTAATATCAATATGTAAATTAGCCGTCCCGTTCACACAGTAAACCGCTATTTTGTTGTATATATAAATACAATTGCATGTTGTTAGTATGTAGATATGGTTAACAGTATTAATAATGTAAAACAATTTTATTAATAATTGAGCTTAAAATAAAAATAAAATCATTGAGAATGTGATATCAATAACAAAGGGAATTGTGACATGAATAGTAATATAGTTTCGGTTACAGACAGAAAAACATACAATCTCCATTATAATAAGATTTATATACCTTTCCACATAGAATCCATTTTAGATGTATTCATTTTACAATTGTTCATTTACAAACCGCTTCAGAATATAACATATATAGTATTTATTTCTAATAAAATATTTTATAATCTTTAGTTGAGCTAAAACTTAACTGCAATCAACAATAAATAAAAAAAAAAAACATTTCTACTTTCGTACCTGGCAGGGTTGTTAAAGAGTGTAACAGCTTTTTGTTGCTTCTCCAGGTGAGGTAATTACTCTCCAAATCTCCTTTTCACTCCGACCATTACATCATGGCAGTGAGAATATATTTTTGTTAAGATATCTGTTAATAGGAAAGTATTCAGGAAAATTTGGATTCATGCCTGTCCTAAAATGATTATAAATTTATGCGCTGATAACGCACTTTTCAATATGTACAGCGAAATAATCAGTAATTAAAGAAACTGTGGAAGATAAAAGTCACTGTAGTTCCCGTAGTAGTTGGCGTATTCGGATCCAGTGCTCCTTTTATTTCTATTTTACTCTGGTGGACACTCCAAAGCTATTCGATGTTTTAAAATCCTATTGTATTTTTATGATTAATTTCTTTTGCTTGCCTGGACCCAAAAAGTGTTATATGGTCCTCGGGGAGGCATGTGGCCCCCTGTTGAGAACCATTTGGCTAAACAAAGTTTTTTAGTTAAGATAAGGAAGTTTTATCTTTGTTTACTATTTACTAAATTTGTACATGTTATATTCATATGTGTTTTAAATAGTAAACAATGTTATGTAATTCAGCCTCCAATATGAACAGCGAAATGATTAGTAACTAAAGAAACTGTGGAAGATGAAAGTCGCGGTAGTTTCCGTAGTAGATAGCGCATTCGGATCCATGTCCCCAAAGAGTATAAGCAAAATTGGGAGACTGAGGTAGAAGTGATACACTCCTGACCACGGCAGTTGCCAGTCTATTAAAGAAATCTATGGAAATTTCAGAACTCCTTTTCTTGATACTCCTTTTCAACCCGCCCTGTCGGATGGGGCGCTTGCTTTTATCGTTATTCTGTAATAAAATTTTTTTTATCAACTTCCTTATACCAATAAATGCCCTGGAGATGATCTAATTAATAGATCAAAACACTGCAGCGTCGGCCAATAAACTTAGCACTCAACTTATTTAAACCTGTGTTTTTTTCAATTTTCTTAATATACTACACACACACACACACACACACACATATATATATATATATATATATATATATATATATAGAAGAGGAATATTAACCTACTCTAAACAAATCATAAAATCTAAGAAGTTCGTTTAGTGTAGGGGTTATGGGATCGGCCTGTCAGCTTGGCAGTCCGGTTTCAAATCACGCACAGGGCGGTCTTCCGATCTATAGCTCTGCTGATGAGGCCTAATAGGCCGAAATGTACATACAGAGATTGATTTTTCTCGATTTGTTTAGCCATACATTTAATAGGTATTCCCGCCTAATTCATTATTAATTAATTAATTTTCAAAATTAGGTACGACTCCAATTAAGCACTTATTCTCCCAAAAATTATCGGCAAAAAGCCATTCTAAACAAACCTTGTTTACAACTTATATATATATATATATATATATATATATATATATATATATATATGTGTGTGTGTGTGTGTGTGTGTGTGTGTGTGTGTGTGTGTGTGTTTGTGTGTGTGCGTGTTTATATATGTGTGTGTATATATGTTATAATACATATGAATAATTTGAAACTTTGAATTCTTTGTTTGTAGCTCGATCGTCTCTGGGCCATCTGGCAAGATCTTCAGAATTTCCGAAAATTGCCCCATGATAAAGCCTATTGCGCCCTCAATCAAATGGCTTTCCCCATGAAACCGTTTATCTGGGAATCGAACCCGATCCCATCAACCCGAGTCGCTTCCATACCAACCAAACTATTCGACTTCAAATCACTCGGCTACAATTATGACAACCTGAACTTCCATGGCATGAACGTCGCTCAGCTAGATTCCGCCATTAGAAAGCGAAAAGAGGAAGACAGGGTTTTCGCGGGATTCCTGCTTCACGGAATCAAAATGTCGGCCGATGTTTATTTGAAGGTGTGCAATGAAGATAAGTGCAATGACGCCGGCGTTGTGTTCGTCCTAGGCGGCGAAGCGGAAATGCCATGGCATTTTGACCGCAACTACAAGTTAGACATTACCGACATCCTCAGGAGAATGGATGTAACGTTTGAGAATATTTTCGAGCACGAAAGCAAATTACATCTTAAGGTAGAAATCACATCTGTTGATAGAACACCCCTGGCTTCCAATCTTCTCCCAAAACCAACTTTGATATACGTACCAGCTAAAGGTATGTTACGATATATATCATCTATTGGCCAGAATACACACACACACACACACACACACACACACACACACACACACACATATATATATATATATATATATATATATATATGTAATATATCAAGAAAAATGAAAAAAACACAGGTTTAAATGGGTTAAGTGGTGAGTTTATTGGCCGACGCTGCAGTGTTTCGATCTATTAATCAGATCATCCTCCGGGCATAACATAAGAAATTATTTATCACAGAATAATGAGAAAAGTGAGTGGTAATCCTTGTTATTCAGTCTGTTTAAAAAAATTTCTGAAGTTTGAAAATTTTTTTAACAGACTGAATAACAAGGATTACCACTCACTTTTCTCATTATTCTGTGATAAATAATTTCTTATGTTATGCCCGGAGGATGATCTGATTAATAGATCGAAACACTGCAGCGTCGGCCAATAAACTCACCACTTAACCCATTTAAACCTGTATTTTTTCATTTTTCTTGATATATTACATACCGTCGGATTTACTTCCTCTCTTCACATATATATATATATATTTGGAGGATATGTGCTTAATTGAAGTCATACCTAATTTTTTTAAATTAATTAGTTAATAATTAATGAATTTAGGCGGGCATATATGTTCAAATGTAAGGCTAAACAAATCGAGAAAATGTCAATCCCTGAATGTACATTTTGACCTATTAGGTCTCATCATGTACATTCAGGGATTGACATTTTCTCGATTTGTTTAGCCTTACATTTGAACATATATGCCCGCCTAAATTCATTATTTATTAACTAATTAATTTTCAAAATTAGGTATGACTTCAATTAAGCACATAGCGTAAATTCATTAATTATTAACTAATTAATTAAAAAAAATTAGGTATGACTTCAATTAAGCACATATCCTCCAAAAATTGTCGGCTTAAAGCCATATAAAAATAAACACATTTGTTTGTTTTACTTACTCATATATATATATATATATATATATATATATATATATATATATATGGTAGAGGAAAAAAGTTATGGGTCTACCATGGTTTCAATCGAAATGATTTCATCAGGACCCTACCCTACCCTACGCTTAACTAAGTCGATGTAATTTCTTAATTAAACTCCTTTACATCGATTTAGTCTGTGTGTGTGTGAGAGTGTGTATGCGTCTGTGTGTGTGTGTGTGTGTGTGTGTGTGTGTGTGTGTGCGTTCTGGTTGACCGTTAACTTTTTTCCTCTACTAACATTATCATTACTGCCCTGTGTTTTAAATTTATTGAGCACTTTTGGATTAATTACTGATGCCAATGCAACGGAAAATTTAAAGAAGCCGTTGGATAATATATATATATATATATATATATAAGATAAATATATAAAGGTTTTACATATCTATTTATTAGGTGACAAAGTAACCTTTGATCGCGACTTGCCTTTCAAAAATAAAACGCTGATCAAATACAGTTACATAACTAAAAAGATTTTCATCTCCTGTCACATATAAAAACATCCATCATTTTCTTCACCCCAAGAGACATCCTGATGAAGGTTCAATGTAACCGAAATGTTTTAAACATCGATTATTAAATTCATCCCAATTTCGGAATACTTGTGTTTTCAAATTTTCTTTATATATATATATATTTTTTTTTTCAAGAATGTATTTGTAGACTTTTAAAGTTTTGATTTATATGTACAATATCAAAAATATATCTAAATTAAATATATAATTGATTATATCAAAGAAGATTGAAGATACATACATATATATATATATATACATAAATACATATATATATATATATATATATATATATATATATATATATTTGTGTGTGTGTGTGTTTGATATTTTACATATCAATTGAAATATTAAGCGCTGACAAACAGACCACCAATTACAAAAAAAGGGTTGGCCAAATTCTTGAATGATAATGAGACACGCACACACATAAAACAAAGAGAATCAGATGGTCCTATTAATAAACAAAAAAGTTTATGCTTAGAGGGTGAGCCAAACCTGGAATTATAATCAGAAACTATTGAACAGGCACACACACACACACACACACACACATGCACACACACACACACACACACACACGTAGAGAGTTTGGAAGACATGACACAAAACCAAATGGACAGCCTCTAACAAACAACTTCAGTTTCGGAGATCTTCTGTTGATGAGATTTTTTATCTCGAAATATCAAAAATAAATCACAGGTTAACAGTCAACACCATAGTTACCTTATTTTCCTTTACACTTGCATTGTGATAGCCTTCAAAACCAACCACCAAACCAATATATTATTTCAATAAGTCATCCTCGCAGTTCCTTTTTTTTCACTTTCCCTTATTACTTTTCCACATACTGTCGGATTCATTTCCATTTGATCAGAATTTAATTCTTATATTATCTTTTTGTAGAACGAAAGACCCATCAAAAGAAACCGTACGTGGAAGGAATTTTGTCAAGAAAGAATGTGGATTCTTTGACCCAATTAGAGATCAGAAATTTGAGAGACGCCATGGCTGCCGTCCAAGCCGATACCACCAGAACCGGTTTCCAGAAGATCGCTTCCTATCACGGAATGCCCCTTAGCTGTAGCTATCCGAACGGAACTGCTTTCGCTTGCTGCCAACACGGAATGGTAACATTCCCTCACTGGCACCGACTTTACATGAAACAGATGGAAGATGCTCTGAGAATGAGAGGTGCTAAAATCGGTATTCCATACTGGGATTGGACAACAGCCATTTCTAGCTTGCCAAAATTGGTCACCGACATAAAGAACAACCCCTTCCATCATGGTTATATCGAAGTTGCCGACACAGTGACAACCAGAGATCCTCGACCACGATTGTTTGATGATCCTGAACAAGGAGATGAGTCCTTCTTCTACCGCCAAATTGCATTCGCCCTTGAACAGAAAGATTTCTGCGATTTTGAGATTCAGTTGGAGATGGGTCACAATGCTATTCATTCGTGGGTTGGTGGCAAAAGTCAATACGGTTTGTCAACACTTCACTACACTTCTTATGATCCTCTTTTTACTTGCATCACTCCAACACTGATCGTATCTGGGCCATCTGGCAAGCTCTGCAGAAATATCGCGGTTTGCCATATAACACTGCTAATTGTGAGATCAACAAACTTAAGAAACCAATGATGCCGTTCAGCTCTGAGGAGAATCCAAACGAAGTTACTAGAAAGCACTCGACTGGTTACAAGTCCTTCGACTACGGCGAATTAGACTATGACTACGATAACTTGAATTTCCATGGCATGACCATTCCTCAGTTGGAAGTGCACTTGGAAAAGATCCAAGAGAAAGACAGAGTATTCGCTGGATTCTTGCTTCGAGTCATTAACCAACCAGCTGACGTTAACTTCGACATTTGTCGCAAGGATGGAGAATGTAAATTTGGCGGCACCTTCTGTATCTTGGGAGGCGAAAACGAAATGCCATGGGCATTCGACAGACTCTTCTTGTATGACATTTCCAGGAGTTTGTCGCAGCTTAGACTTGACGCTTACGATGACTTTGAAATCAAAGTAGAAATCATGAGTATTGAAGGTAAAACTCTACCTAAATCACTTGTACCACCACCAACCATCCTCTTTAAACCGGAAAAGGTAAGATCTCATTTTAAAAATACTTTTCTTCTATAATTCCTTAAGAATTACATTTGTTCTGTACAGAAGATAATGCACTTTTTAGAATACGTTTACTATATCTTGTATCGAAAATAGATTTTACTATATCTTGTATCATAAAATGCATTTACTATATTTTGTATTATAAAATGCAATTTACTATATCTTGTATCATAAAATGCATTTACTATATCTTGTATTATAAATGCATTTACTATATCTGTATCATAAATACTATATCTTGTATTATAAAATGCATTTACTATATCTTGTATCATCATAATAATGCATTTACTATATTTGTATCATAAAATGCATTTACTATATCTTGTATTATAAAATGCATTTACTATATCTTGTATCATATAAATGCATTTACTATATTTTGTATTATAAAATGCATTTACTATATATCTTGTATATATAAAATGCATTTACTATATCTTGTATCATCATTTACTATATCTTGTAACACACCATCCTTTATAAACCAGGAAAAGGTAAGATCTCATTTTAGAAACATTTATTTAATTATCTTTACTGTTGTGGCCTGGTTAGGGGCCAGCATAAAGCCCGGAAATGCGTTCAGCAAATATATCAAAAAAGAATAGTAGTACAAACATATACCAAGAGTCGGTACACGCGAAGCTGTCTTATCGGCTGTCTGCTGAAATACTAACTCTCTTAAGTGCAGAACCTGCTGCTATTTATATTTGGAAAAGTTCATGCGTCCGTGTTAAATTACTAATATTTACTAGCAAAAAAAACGGCCTCCGGGTGGTGTAAAAACTAATTTTTGAAATATATTTCATGAGGTAACCATTACACCACGTGAGGTGCCCTAATGTCTGTATATATGTGCGTATAATCTCGAATGATCATGTATTTATATGTGCATTCACAAAATTGTAGCTGTACAGCCACTTACTTCCTATCGCACAAGTAAAGTAAGAGGAACAAGAGGGCACTACTGAAGAAGTACGGACGAACTTATAAGTGACATTCTTCTATGTCCACCTACGCATGGACACACCAAAATGGTCCGACCAGCAAAGAATTATATTGATCAACACTGTGTGAATACTGGATGTCGTGAGTAGGACTTGCCTGGAGCGATGACCGATAGGGACGGGTGGCGAGAGAAATTAAAGGAAATCCGTGCCGTCAGTACGACACGATTATGTGTATGTTTGTCAAATATGTTCTTATAACAAGAATCTCTTTCAGAGTAATTTTCAGAACATGCTCTTATCTATCTATCTATCTATCTATCTATAGCTCTATCTTAGCTCAGTCGGTAGAGAGTGTAGCTGGGAACCTCAAGGTTCCGGGTTCGAATCCGGTCCTCGCTAATGAGTATGAGTAGCACAGGGATATGTGTGGTAAAGTGAGAAGCTGATGGTAGGTGTGGCACTCTGCCTCAGACACTAAAAATAATTTCCTTGGTCTAGCGCTAGTGAAAGAGGGATAGACTCCCTCGGTGCCTGGCTAATACCGACTTTAGGCCACTCTGTCGACTTATATATATATATATATATATATATATATACATATATACACACACACACACACATATATATATAATATATATATATATATATAAAAAAATGGACTCTCTCGTCGATTTTCGACGCATAAGTGTTCATCCAGTGAACAACCAGCACAGTGATTTGTTATAGTGGTGAAGGCTTGTGTAGGACCATTCCACACTTTTTGGCACAGTCAATAGGAAAGATTGGTGCATCAAGGAATGCCACGAACCCAATCAACGACTGACCTCAGGAATTTTGAATTCAGAGTTATCCCTCTCCTAGACTGGTTACCTACTCAAGGTTAAAGAGTCCAGTCTGCCCTACTATTTAACCCATAGCTGGAGGGAGAATATATGGATTCATACCTTTCTCAAGGGTATTAGCGCTATGTGAAATGCCAACAATTTCGTCAAGGAATTGAACTCGAATCAACGAGTCCATTTTCCACGACTCTAACCACTAGCCCACGCGCCTCCATATATATATATATATATATATATATATATATATATATATATATATATACATATATATATATATATATATATATATATATATGTGTGTGTGTGTGTGTGTGTGTGTGTGTGTGTGTGTGAACTGCACGAGCTCTAGATCGGTTGCCCTATCAAGGTTAAAGAGTCTACACCCCCCTCCTATTTACCCACAGTTAGGGAAGAATTGTTGGATTCATACTGTTCCCTCGTCTATGATTTGAACTTGGGTCTCTGTGTCTATTTTCTACGACGTGCAATGGTTATCGTCGTAGGAAATAGACACTGTAATTAAACGAAAAAAAAAAACAGACCAAGTAAAAAATGAATTGATATGGACTACATCAAATCATTTCCCATTTGATATTTGTATGGTCGAGAACTAAACTCTGAATTATTTGAATAAATATTTCTTAACCAATTTTTAAAAAAAAAAGACTTCTTTTTCATTTCTTTGGTATGTCTTGGGAACGTTGTGGAGGCAGTTCGAAAGTGTCCAATTAAGATATCTAGCGGTAAGGTGAAGTTTAAAAGTTGCAAATATAGAGAAAATATGTTTACAATATAAACGTATGTTCACAATATAAAGAAAAAACAGTAGAAAATTAGTATATTTACAAAACAATTTGGACTTTATATGAATATTTTGAAAATTGTTTTGTAAATATACTAATTGTGAGAATACCCGTTCTGCACCCTGCACCTTCGCTGCACGATGTCTAGACCCCAACGTTGGGATGTCTGTGCTGGTCGATTCGAAGGCACGAGTTAGATGGGTTCACAGGGATTAAAAGAAAACAAAACAAAACAAACACAAGTCTGTTAATAGGACACTGATAGAAGAGGGAGTTGTGACACTTAGGCAGTTTGTGGTGGCTCTGTTAGCTGACAAGAAGTTGTTATGAGACTAAGTCGAATTACTGGCTTCACTGGCTAATTTCTACGTCTGCTGCTACTGTCGATATCACCCTCTGCCGGCCGAAAATCTAACTGTTTTTGTTTCTGGGACCGTATATATATATATATATATATATATATATATATATATATATATATAAAATTCCACCCTCACCATCTCCTTTCTGACTATTCCATGCTGGACATTCAATCACTTCTACAGATGTTCTTTTGTTTGAAATATTAAAACGAACCATAATCATACAGGCACAAAAAGATAAACAAATGTCCTCATCATCAATTAACACAATGCCGAATTAAACCCAGGCCTCAGACATTTGTCTCGTTCGGATATCAAATATCTTCCCATCTGTCTTATTTATTTATTTATTCCTTCTTTTCCATTTCTTGGTTATTTTATCACTAGTGTTTACACACATCATTCACTACCTCCTATCTACGTACGGATATATATATATATATATATATATATATATATATATAATATATATATATATATATATACTACACACATGACCCCTTAGGGCATTCTTCAACGATGCATTTTAGTGCAATGCAAATTGTCACATAATTTTCTACTGTTTTTTCTTTATATTGTGAACATACGTTTGTATTGTAAACATATGTTTCTTTATATTTTGCAACTTTTAAACTTCACCTTACCGCTAGATATCTTATTGGACACTTTCGAACTGCCTCCACAGCGTTCCCAAGACATACCAAAGGATAATCCTAAGACACGAAATACAAATTTACTAAGGAAATCATATAGATTTCGGGGTAATTTATGAGGAAGTGCGTCCCAGTCCCCTGCTTCCGAAATTGCTGCCCGGTGAATTTTAAAATAACGACCCCAACTATCGGCGCCACAGCGGTGTTACTTGACAGAAAACAACCAACTTAGGGCGTTAAATGTATTTGAGGTAGGGGGGGGCTCTTTTTTGTCTTAATTCTTGTTTATTTATTTTTTCGATTCGAAAGGAAAAAAATTAAACCTATTATAAAATTCACCGGGCAGCAATTTCGGATGCAGGGGACCGGGATACACTTCCTCATAAATTACCGATTTCGGAGAAAACCCTGTCGACTACAAATAGATTCCCGGAACAAATCATATGAACAAAATCTAAAAAGGGGAGGTGTTAGGGAGAGTTATTTCCCCCTCACGATTCTACATCGGACATACTCACTGACTTGCAGTGAGACAGAAAACTGACAAGTAGAGAGTCAGGCAGACAAAGACTGATTGTCAAGCAGACAAAGTACTAGCCCATGTGTGACCACACACATGATACACACAGTTGAATTCTATCCAAAACCATCCCACTGTATTCCCTGTCTGTGAGAATAAATAAAATATAATATTGTTATATGTTAAACATATTTCACTGTTTTTATTATCATTAACTGATATACTTTATTATATTTCAGGTTCACAAGTGCATCGATGATTGAACTGTAATTAAACGAAAACAAAAAAAACAGACCAAGAAAAAAAAAATGAATTGATATGGACTACATCAAATCATTTCCCATTTGATATTTGTATGGTCAAGAACTAAACTCTGAATTATTTGAATAAATATTTCTTAACCAATTTTAAAAAAAGGACTTCTTTTTCATTTCTTGAATAAATCAAGCATTTCAGATTGTTGGTTGGATTTTACGGCATGTCAACCCATTGGGTTATTTTATGCCGAAGATGTTTTTATTTTATTCATTCTTGATGGGTATTCAATTAGTTTTAAACACATTTTTTTCTATTTAACCCATAATGGGACCCTAACAGGTACTACCACTCGGGATCAGATTGGACCTGAGAGCAATGGTGATGAAGGCTCCATATTCCCTAGACCTGCAGAACTGGAACCTCACCATCAGATAGAATTTAAAATCATACCAGGGACACTAAGGCACTCAGCCACCGCCTTCTAGCACCCATATGATAAAAAGGGTCGGGGCTTGCCATTAATTCTATAAACGGCAAAATTTCTTCTTTTCTTTGATAAACATTAAAAGATGTAACCATTAATTTTATCAACAGAAACATTTCTTTTTTTCTTTGATAAATATTAAAAGATGTAACCATTAATTTTATCAACAGCAAAATTTATTCTTTTCTTCCAGGAACATTAAAAGATGTAACCATTAGTTTTATCAACAGCAAAATTTCTTCTTTTCTTTGATAAACATTAAAAGATGTCACCATTAATTTTATCAACAGCAACATTTCTTCTTTTCTTTGATAAACATTAAAAGATGTAAGCATTAATTTTATAAACAGCAAAATTTCTTCTTTTCTTTGATAAATATTAAAAGATGTAACCATTAATTTTATCAACAGCAAAATTTCATCTTTTCTTTGATAAACATTAAAAGATGTAACCATTAATTTTATCAACAGCAAATGTCTTCTTTCTTTGAGAAACATTAAAATGTAGTCATTAATTTTATAAACAGCAAAATTCCATCCTTTCTTCGAGAAACATTAAAAGATGTATCCATTATTTTATGAACAGCAAAATTTATTCTTTCTTCGAGAAACATTAAAAGATGTATCCATTAGTTTTTATCAACAGCAAAATTTCTTCTTTTCTTTGATAAATATTAAAAGATGTAACCATTAATTTTATCAACAGCAAAATTTCATCTTTTCTTTGATAAACATTAAAAGATGTAACCATTAATTTTATCAACAGCAAAATGTCTTCTTTCCTTTGAGAAACATTAAAAGATGTAACCATTAATTTTATAAACAGCCACATTTCTTTTTTTCTTTGATAAACATTAAAAGATGTAACCATTAATTTTATCAACAGCAAAATTTCTTCTTTTCTTTGATAAACATTAAAAGATGTAACCATTAATTTTATCAACAGCAAAATTTCTTCTTTTCTTTGAGAAACATTAAAAGATGTATCCATTAGTTTTATCAACAGCAAAATTTCTTCTTTCTTTGATAAATATTAAAAGATGTAACCATTAATTTATCAACAAAAAAATTTCTTCTTTTCTTTGATAAACATTAAAAGATGTAACCATTAATTTTATCAACAGCAAATTTCTTCTTTTCTTTGAGAAACATTAAAAGATGTAACCATTAATTTTATCAACAGCAAAATTTCTTCTTTTCTTTGATAAACATTAAAAGATGTAACCATTAATTTTATAAACAGCCACATTTCTTTTTTTCTTTGATAAACATTAAAAGATGTAACCATTAATTTTATCAACAGCAAAATTTCTTCTTTTCTTTGATAAACATGAAAAGATGTAACCATTAATTTTATCAACAGCAACATTTCTTCTTTTCTTGATAAACATTAAAAGATGTAACCATTAATTTTATCAACAGCAACATTTCTTCTTTTCTTTGATAAACATTAAAAGATGTAACCATTAATTTTATCAACAGCAACATTTCTTCTTTTCTTTGAGAAACATTAAAAGATGTAACCATTAATTTTATCAACAGCAAAATTTCTTCTTTTCTTTGAGAAACATTAAAAGATGTAACCATTAATTTTATCAACAAAATTTCATCTTTTCTGAGAAACATTAAAGATGTAACCATTAATTTCTTCTTTTCTTTGAAAACATGAAAAGATGTAACCATTAATTTTATCAACAGCAAAATTTCTTCTTTTCTTTGAAAACATGAAAGATGTAACCATTAATTTTATCAACAGCAAAATTTCTTCTTTTCTTTGAGAAACATGAAAAGATGTAACCATTAATTTTATCAACAGCAAAATTTCTTCTTTTCTTTGATAAACATGAAACCATTAATTTTATCAACAGCAAAATTTCTTTTTTCTTTGAGAAACATGAAAAGATGTAACCATTAATTTATCAACAGCAAATTTCTTCTTTTCTTTGATAAACATTGTAACCATTAATTTTATCAACAGCAACATTTCTTCTTTTCTTTGATAAACATAAAAGATGTAACCATTAATTTTATCAACAGCAACATTTCTTCTTTTCTTTGATAAACATGAAAAGATGTAACCATTAATTTTATCAACAGCAAAATTTCTTCTTTTCTTTGATAAACATTAAAAGATGTAACCATTAATTTTATCAACAGCAAAATTTCTTCTTTTCTTTGATAAACATTAAAAGATGTAGCCATTAAATTTATGAACAGCAAAATTTCTTCTTTTCTTTGATAAACATTAAAAGATGTAACCATTAATTTTATCAACAGCAACATTTCTTTTTCTGTTTCACATGTAAAGAAAGCATTTCCTAAATACGATTTTTGCAACAAATACATTGAATTATACATATTGTGTACCTGATATGTATTGGAAATCAACTTTGGCGACAAAATATTAGCACTTGAAAGAAACGTTTGATTATAGATGTTTTTAAATAGCCAAGTCAGAATAAAATTAAATTACGTTAAAGAGATACTATGTAGGTTCTTGTTTTGGAATATATATATATATATATATATATATATATATATATATATATATATATATCAAACTTATTGGTAAACCCTTGCGGTAAATAAAAAAACGGCAAATAGTTTGATTGTAAAAATATACTACCAAACATCACCTGGGGAAAATGAAGAAAAGAAAAGACCAAGATAGTGGTACCAACCGAAAATAATCAGTTGATACTAGAACATTTGGACAAAAGAAAAAAATTATATATATATATGAAAAATATATATGTAAACCACTAGGATTATCTAAAGCAAAAAGTAAAAAGTGCTCAATGCCTAAGTAGAGCAATAAGGTTAAACCTAGTGATTCAGATATACCTACTAACAGTTTGGCTTAGTAGCTCACCAGGGAAAAAATCTGACTCAGGGTCAGATTTTTGGCCGGATGAGCTACTAAGCGAAACTGTTAGTAGGTATATCTGACTTATTAGGTTTAATTTTATATATATATGATTGAAAGTATTTCAATGTTTTAGGGAAGTGTTATCTGAAAATTTGGTTATAAAAAGTTAAATTTCACTGGAATAATCATAGAAATAAATTACTAAACCTTTCGGAACAAATCTGTACATTTCTGGAAACCGTAGGCATATTTTGTCTTAAATTAGCCTAGACCGTTTAAAACCATAATTTAAAACCGTAATTTAAAACCATAATTTCGATGATAAATTTGCACACGCATATTTTACCGTTAATTTTTGCATGAAATTGTTAACTTCAAAACTCCATAACTTTTCAACTATAAAATATGGATGAAAATATTTTTTAAAAAAACGTGATTTTCAACAATGTGCAAAGTAAAAGAGAGAGAAAAAAAAGCTTAGGTTTTGGAATATTTCAGATGAATCGAAGAGAAGAAAAAAAAATTTTCTTGAGGAAAGATGGTAATTAAAATTTTTCTTTCTTTCTTTTTCTTTTCGTATGCGAGTTTGTACGATATTTTTTTTACCACCCAATTATTGTACAGTGAAGGGATGTGCTTCGTGGCTGAAGGCTTTGCTTTTTCATCAGTGATTTGCAGATTAGAAATAAGAAAAATGCTTTAAAAAAAGCTTACCAATTTCATTTTTTAAAAATATAGATGAAATATTTCTTGTGTGTGAAGGCTTGAAGAAACTTTTCCTTTGAGAGACATTTTCTGTTTCCAAAACTCATCATCACTTTCTGAGAAATTAAGGCTGTGAATTATTGTACAATGTAATAAATTTAGTCCTTTAAGATATTTTCATTTGAGTCACACAATAAATAAGAATGATTATTTTGTGATAACTTAATTTCATCATGATTATATGGGAGCTGCACAAGAATGCTGCGGGTGATCATGAACAAGACGTGGAAACAGCACCCTACGAGAAAATAGCTGTACGGCCACCTACCACATATCACCCAAACCATCCGAGTAAGACGGGCAAGACACGCGGGACACTGCTGGAGAAGCAAGGACGAACTCATAAGCGACGTCCTCATGTGGAAGACAGTACATGGACAAGCCAGTGTGGGCCGACCAGCAAAAACGTACGTTGATCAGCTCTGTGCGGATGCAGGATGCTGCATAAAGGACCTTCCGAGAATGATGAGCGATAGGGATGGATGGAGAGAGATTGTCATGGATATCCGCACTAAAAGCGCAACATGATGATGATGATGATATATGTGGACTAACAATCTTCAAAAAATGGTCGTGCTTGACCCTAGCTCACTGTGAGTTTGTCTTATTGTGTATTCTGCTTTAATCATATCGTGTCGTTGTGTTAAATAATGAATTAGTGAAATCTATTATTGATATGTAGTGTCGTTAGTTTTAAATGGTTGAAAAAGACCGCTGGATTTCCCTGGGTTTGATTGACGTGTTATTACCCCGAGGTGATTAGAAAACGTGACTTTAGTTTATCTGATGACACTTAGAAGCAATTAGAGTCACCAGACGAGAGCAGTCGATAATTCTACCTCCGCTCTAATCTCTGATTCCACGTTTCTTTTCCACTCCACGGGAAGCTTGAAGGGAGTGGTCAAGTAAGATATATATATATATATATATATATATATATATATATATATATATATATAATATAAGTAAGTAAAGTCAATGGGGCGGCCTAAAGTCGGTATCAGCCAGTCAGTGAGGGAGTCTATCCCCTTTCCAATAGCGCTAGACCAAGGAGATTGTTTTAGTATCTGAGGTGGAGTGCCACACCTACCATCAGCTCCTTACTTTATCGCACAGATCCCTATGCTACTCATACGCTGAGTTGGCGGGGACAGGTATCGAACTAGGAACCTTGTGGTTACTAGCCGAACGCTCTACCGACTGAGCTAATATATATATATATATATATATATCATCCTAAACACAGGCTTACGTTACAAAGGGCCCGTGTTCTATCTCAACTAATAATATCAGTTGTGAGTTGGATAAAATAAATAATGAATAAGTGAAATATATTATTGTAGTGTCGTTAGTTTTAAATGGTTGAAAAAGACCGTTGGATTTCCCTGGGTTTGATTGACGTGTTATGACCCCGAGGTGATTAGAAAACGTGACTTTAGTTTATCTGATGACACTTAGAAGCAATTAGAATCACCAGATGAGAGCAGTCGATAATTCTACCTCCGCTCTAATCTCTGATTCCACGTTTCTTTTCCACTCCACGGGGAGTTTGGAGGGAGTGGTCAAGTAAGAGAAACTTTTTTGGTAGCCATTTGAACTCTGCAACACCGAACAATTGGAAAACAGGACCAGTTTAGAATCATCATTATACCAAATAACTTGGTAACCCACCAAAGAAGAAAATATATATATATATATATATATATATATATATATATATAGCTCTGCTGATGAGACCTAATAGGTCGAAATATATATTCAGAGATTGATTTTTCTCGATTTGTTTAGCCTTACATTTAAGTAGTTAATCCCGCCAAACCATAAAATGAATTAACTTTCAAAAATTAGGTCTGACTAAATTAAAAAGCACATATTTCCCAAATATATATATATATATATATATATATATATATATATATATATATATATATATATATATAATCCTAAACACGTGCTTACGTTACAAAGGGCCCGTGTTCTATCTCAACTAATAATGTCAGCTGTGAGTTGGATAAAATAAATAATGGATTAGTGAAATCTATTATTGTAGTGTCGTTAGTTTTAAATGGTTGAAAAAGACCGTTGGATTTCCCTGGGTTTGATTGACGTGTTATTACCCCGAGGTGATTTGAAAACGTGGCTGTAATTCATCTGATGACACTTAGAAGCAGTTAAAATCACGAGACGAGAAGAGTCGATAATTCTACATTCGCTTTAATCTCTGAATCCACGTTTCTTTCCCACTCCACAGGGAGTTTGTTGAAAGGGTTCAAGTAAGGGACATGTTTTTGTTAGCCATTTGATCCCTAATTTTAAACTGGTATCTCTTCTCCCTCTGATGGAAGTGTATACACATCTGTGTATGTTTTTTAGTTAATTGTCAAGTGTTTGTACTTTATTGGGTTTATGTGTGAGTGTGTTTGTTGTGTTGTGTAATATGAATGTTCTCTGGGGGGCACAGTTAAGTCCGACGACAATGCTGCACTCTTCTCACCAATACTATCAAAAGGTCTTGTCTCTCGTCCACTCGTCACCACGCCCAAAATGCTACTGCAAGCTTTGTCCCGGCTTCTCAGAGCTGGTCAAATATATACACAATTACAGTGTTCATCCGGGCTCCCTCCTCTGACCAGCACGTGCGACACTAATCAGCACGCGTCAATCCTTCACATCCTGGCCACTCTGGATAGTTTAGTCATTCCCATGCGTCGGGCCACGACTCACGATCAGGAGAATGCGAGTTCAATCTCCCCACTCGCCTCTGATCTTCGTTCTGCATGCCAAACACAGTCGTGCACGCTTCGAACTACTACGTTCGTGGTTTCTCTCGCCACATGTTGTTTTCCTTTTTTTTTCTTTTTTTTTTTTTGTTTGATTGATTCTAAATGTAAAAGGATATACTTTATCTAGCATTCTGCACTCAAAACACCAATTTACGAAACATTGCCAAAATCGACTATTAAATGGTGACACTAGCTGATCAGGTGTTGCCACCCACGCAATGAGGGAGTGGGGGTTAGGTGTTCTGCAAACCGCAATAAAAGAAGCGGTCTCCATTTGGTGAATGTGGACCAGCAGTAGTGTGGACGGGGAGCAAGTGAATCATTCATAGATACAAAAAGAGTTGGTTCCATCTAGAACGAATACTCTACACTACACATTGTGTCCGTCTTCCGTTTCCACGTGTTTCATCGGTCTCAGAAAATGAGTGGATAAAACAACAAAACTTACGATATTGTGTTTTTGTATTTCTCGTCCCCTATCAGATGATCTGTTTTCAGACACCAAATGCAAATCTAAATGTTTTATGGACAATAACAGACTGTCCCGTTTAAGTATAAAGCAAACAATGTATGGATATAGATGTAAGATTCAAAGGTTATGGCAAAGTCATAACTCGTTGGAACGCAAACAAACTCCGACAAGAGTTGAGGGACAAAACATTTTATATAACAGCACAAGAATTAACAGGGTACATAATACATACATACATAAGAGTAGAGATAATGACATATTCATGAATGGTAAAATACAAGATATTTAGGTATCAAAGAGATACCTAAATGTACATAAAAACGTAGTTACGGATACATGACAAAAGGATAGTCATATATCGTGTAAGAGACTTACTAGCAGTGAGTGGCCGGTGTTAAGGACCGTAGCCCCAACGAGAGGGGGGTAGACCTAAGTCTAATAGTGTCTCGTAGTTCGAGCAGCAGGCAAAGAGAGACAGAGAAGTTCAAATCAGCCGCTTAAATACACTAGGCCCCTAGCGAGAACCAGCGAAACTAAACGGGCAGACAACTCCCCAAGCAAATACGAAAATAACCCCACATAGGAATTGAGAGTAGATATCTCACATTTGAATACGACTGATTAATGCTTTACTTCAATATACAATGGGGACATATTTTGTTACTCAATAACAGGTTTTTATTTCTTAGTGAAATTCTTTCTTTTTTAATTGAATTAAATTGAATATGAGAATATGACTGTAAATACTATACAAAAATATGATTAGAAATTCTATACAAAAATATGGTTGGGAATTCTAATCAAAAATGGGATTGTAGATTCTGCACAAAAAGATGATTAGATTCTATGCAAAAATTGGATCATAAATTCTATACATAAATATGATTGGGAGTTATACACAACAATTATTGTACATTCCATACAAAAATATGATGGTAGATTCTACACAAAAATATGATTGTAGATTCGATACAAAATATGATTATAGATTCTATACAAAAATATGATTATAGATTTTATACGAAATATGATTGTAGATTCTATATGAAATATGATTGTAGATTCAATACAAAAATATGATTATAGATTCAATACAAAAATATGATTATAGATTCAATACAAAAATATGATTATAGATTATATACAAAAATATGATTGTAGATTCAATACAAAAATATGATTGTAGATTCGATACAAAATATGATTGTAGATTTTATACAAAATATCATTGTAGATTCTATATAAAAATATCATTGTAAATTCTATACAAAATATGATTGTAGGTGCTATACAAAAATATGATTATAGATTTTATACAAAATATGATTGTAGGTTCTATATAAAAATATGATTGTAGATTCTATATAAAATATCATTGTAAAATCGATACAAAATCTGATTATAGATTCTATACAAAAATATGATTGTAGATTAAATACAAAAATATGATTATAGATTCTATACAAAATATGATTGTAGATTCTATAAAAAAATGTGATTGTAGATTCTATAAAA
Organism: Doryteuthis pealeii; assembly: GCA_023376005.1. NCBI lineage: Eukaryota > Metazoa > Mollusca > Cephalopoda > Myopsida > Loliginidae > Doryteuthis > Doryteuthis pealeii. The sequence continues at coordinate 76,436,181 of CM042166.1, forward strand.
AAATGTGATTGTAAACTCGATACAAAATATAATTATAAATTTTATACAAAATAGGATTGTAGATTCGATACAAAATATGATTGTAGATTCTATACAAAAAATATAATTGTAGATTCTATACAAAAATATGATTGCAGATTCTATACAAAAATATGATTGCAGATTCGATACAAAATATGATTGTAGATTCTATATAAAAATATAATTGTAGATTCTATACAAAATATAATTCTATATGCTCCAATGACAAAAAGGCGATTACACCTAATACTAATAGTGTAATAAATAGCTAAAGAAATCAGGTGAAATAAACATTAGTAAAACATCAATAATTATTGATAACAAACACTTTGCTTTTTTTAGTTTCTGAGTAGAAACTGTTGTTTCACAATTACTTGTGTTCAAAGTAAATAACTGGAAACGAACTATTTTTTTTCTTCAAACTTTTCTTTTGTGACCAGAATAATGACATTTTTAAATTTACCCATTTTCCAGAAGATTCCATTGTAGATTTAATGCCGAGGAACGAAACTAGTCAACTAGCTCACTTGTTTCTATTTTTCCATCTCCCCGTCTTCCCCCTCCTCAATTGTTTTCTTGAATTTTCCCTTTCTTTTAATCGATAATGAACAAAATATTTGGTCTTTTTAAAGCTCTAATAAAATTTTGAACTTCTAAAAATTTACTTGTATATATTAGCTGAAATACGTGACGTCGAGTTAGGAGACAGAACTTTGATCCCACCAGGTTGTAATGAGGTTAAAACGACTTTTAAGTATGCAAGTTAATGATATTTAAACGATTTATTGGCTTAAACATTTTCTTTTTATTGCAAGTCCTAACTAAGGAATAAAACTGATTATTGTATATCTCGGCTGGGGCGTTAGAATGCACCGACTGCACCTCTGCAGAGGGGTAAGACTCCCCCAATGGGGCCACCTGTTGGTCGTGGGTTGCGACCCGTGATGCTTAAGGATAGAGCCCAGGTGGATGAGCAGTTCATGACATGCAATACTCTACTTTGGCCCTATCTTGGGCTAGACGGGCGGTCGGAGAGGCCCCCTCCGATCAATCGGCTGGTCACGTCAAGCCCTAGCACCTATATGATTTTCCCATCCCCATTGCCCTTATGGCAAGCCCCAGCCCCTTTTTATCATATGGGTGCTAGAAGGCAGTGGCTGCGGGTCTACATGTCCTGGGAATGACGTTAAACTCTATCTGATGGTGAGGTTCCAGTTTTGGAGGTTTGGGGAATGTGGAGTACCCCTTCATCACTATTGCTCCCTGGTCCACTCTGACCCGGAGTGGTAGTACCTGTTAGGGTCCCATCTATGGGTTAAATAGAAAATGTGTTAATAAAAAAATTGTATTATCCATTAAGAATTGATTTATTTCAAAACTTTATCGGCATTAAATGACCCACTGAGGTTGATATGCCGTAAAACAAAACAAACCAACCGATATTGTATATCTCCGACTTGAAGGACTCTACATGAATCTAATTCTGTACGATTAACAGTAAACACTGGGTTCGATAGAAAAAATGAGTTTAAGAAAACTGAGTTTGCCAAAAATAATTTTGAATACCCCATCAGAATGAATTTAAAAAAATCATCGGCATCAAATAACCCAATGTGTTGACATGCCGTAAAAACCAACGAAATGCAAGAACGATAAAAACACAGAAAAGACCAACAGCAATAAGAAACCTGTACCCAGGAAAAATGTAGACATCGCTTACCTTAATGATGAAGCATTTTCAAGAATTTACTAAACATTTTGTTCGTTTTGTATGACTAGTATGAATATATGTAAAAATTTGTTCAGATTTAATGCAAACGAAAATGTGTAAATTTGTCTGTTTTTATATAGAAAATAGGTTAATTACTTAATTACATTATCCAAGGTAAAAAGCAAGAGAATAATTTCTATACTTTTACTACATAAGTATTTAAGAAATAACACGTAATATCCAGGAAAAAAGTTGTCTTACAGAGTGTTATTTAGAGCTCAAAATCAAAGTTTGAAGAGAATAATGGTAATTTTCTATACTTTTACAACATAAGAAATTAAGAAATAATATTTACTATCCAGGAATAAAATTTGTATTACATTGTGTTATCTAGGCTCAAAATCAAAGTTTGAAGAGAATAATAGCAATTTTCTATACTGTTACAACATAAGCAATTAAGAAATAATATTTACTATCTAGGAATAAAATTTGTCTTACATTGTGTTATCTAGGCTCAAAATCAAAGTTTGAAGAGAATAATAGCAATTTTCTATACTGTTACAACATAAGCAATTAAGAAATAATATTTACTATCTAGGAATAAAATTTGTCTTACATTGTGTTATCTAGGCTCAAAATCAAAGTTTGAAGAGAATAATAGCAATTTTCTATACTGTTACAACATAAGCAATTAAGAAATAATATTTACTATCTAGGAATAAAATTTGTCTTACATTGTGTTTATCTAGGCTCAAAATCAAAGTTTGAAGAGAATAATAGCAATTTTCTATACTGTTACAACATAAGCAATTAAGAAATAATATTTACATCTAGGAATAAAATTTGTCTTACATTGTGTTATCTAGGCTCAAAATCAAAGTTTGAAGAGAATAATAGCAATTTTCTATACTGTTACAACATAAGCAATTAAGAAATAATATTACTATCTAGGAATAAAATTTGTCTTACATTGTGTTATCTAGGCTCAAAATCAAAGTTTGAAGAGAATAATAGCAATTTTCTATAACTGTTACAACATAAGCAATTAAGAAATAATATTTACTATCTAGGAATAAAATTTGTCTTACATTGTGTTATCTAGGCTCAAAATCAAAGTTTGAAGAGAATAATAGCAATTTTCTATACTGTTACAACATAAGCAATTAAGAAATAATTTACTATCTAGGAATAAAATTTGTCTTACATTGTGTTATCTTAGGCTCAAAATCAAAGTTTGAAGAGAATAATAGCAATTTTCTATACTGTTACAACATAAGCAATTAAGAAATAATATTTACTATCCAGGAATAAAATTTGTCTTACATAGTGTTATCCAAAACTGAAAAGCAAAATTTGAAGGAGATAATGGAAATGTTCAATACTTTTATAACATCTATACATATATAAAGGGCGTGTGTATCTGTATGTCCGGAGGAAACTTCGGCAATAAAACAATTAGCGACAAATTGAAATATATATATATACATTCACTATCACCAGGCTTGGTTTTTGAGCAAAAAATAATGAAGATTTGATTTATATTTGGGAAGATATTTAAAAATTCCAATTTGAACAGTAACAGAAAGGAAAGTCATTTGCATGTTATTTTGTTTATCTGTTGTTTTTTTTTGAGGGGGGGGTATGTTTTTGTTTTTTTTTTGCTTTGAAATGATATTGATTGATTGAATTATTTGCATCATTCATATCTTTTTTTTTTAATTGTAATCATTGCATCGAAATTTCTTACTATTTTGTTATATATTTCTGTGGGATTTTTATGGAGAGAATCAGTGAGGATCTCACTTGCGATAAGTAATAATGGATCTGCGAGACTAACTTTTAAAAAATTCCCCCTCTACCCTGGCGACGCCGGTAGCCACTTCTATATACAATAAAGAAATAGCACATACAATCAGGAACAAATTTTTCCTTGCATATTGTTATCCAGGACACAAAAATAAAGTTATGAGAATAATGGCCATTTCTATACTTTTACAACATAAGTAATTAAGAAATAATATTACTACCTATGAACAAATTTGTCTTACATTGTGTTATTCAGGGTATAAAAGCAAAGTTTGAAGGGAATAATTGCCATTTTCTATACGTTTACACATGATATATCCGGGTTAAGGGATATATTCTGAAGTTGGTATTTGGTATATTATCGCAGTAGTAATTGGTACGCGAATAGCAACCGTCTGTCGAGCAGTCGTGGTGTAGTCTTAGCGAGTAAGTCTGCTGTAGGCTTAGGTTATAGGCCAACACATGTCACTATCTATACATGAACACTGTCCAATAGATTATAGTGAGGGGGTACCAAGGTATTACATATTCATTATATCAGAGAATAATGGCATTTTTTCTATACTTTTACAACATAAGTAATTAAGAAATAAATATTACTTTATCTAGGAATAAAATTTGTCTTACATTAGTTTATCTAGGGCTCAAAGTTAAAGTTTGAAAAGAATAATGGGATATTTTCTATACTTTTACAACATAGCAATTAAGAAATAACATTGTCTCACATGGTTTAATGCTTTATATAAAGAATTCAGACTACTCCATCTAAAGTACTTGACAAAAACAGCAAAATTAGCTGAAATAAATGCTAGTAAAAAATCAGTAAGAATTAACATGCTCTCATCAAAGAAATTCAAAAACTATTACATCTATTACAACCAGATGGATAAAAAGCAACGCAAATATGATGAAATAAAATACTAGTAACAAATTTAAAATCTACTTTCAAATTTTAGTTAGGCCAAAATATTTCAATGTTATAGCAACGCAAAGGCTTTCGGGGTTTAGGAAAATTTTGCGCCTAACATAAAGCTGTGACCCACGCAGCTGCACCTTCCTGTTCTCCCTTTGTTCAACCGTGCACCTACCTGAAGATGTATTGGGTGTGTTGTTTCTGTGAACGTATATATATATATATATATATATATATATAATAAGGATATCTACTGAGTCAGACGAACCTACTGTTAGTTTCGCATAAAGCTCTTCAGGGCTAAAATCTGACTGGCTCTACTAGGTATCGAGCACTTTTTACAAATTAGCTTCTCCTAGCGTGTTTATATGAATAATATATATCTATATACATATATATGCATATAAATTGTTTTTCTTTTGGCCAAATACATACCAATAGATTATTTTTTTGTTGGTACGAATATCTTGTCTTTTCTTTTTTTCAAAAATTTTTTTTTCCTGGTTGATGTTTGGTAGTATATTTTACAATCAAACTCTCTGCCGGGTTTTTTCTCTCCGCAAGGATCTACCAACACGCTTGGTATATTATATATATATATATATATATTATGTGCTTTTTTTTTTTTTTTTTTTTTTTTAAATTTTAGTCAGACCTAATTTTTTGGAAAGTTAATCATTTATGTTTAATTAGGCGGGATTTAAACTACTTAAATGTGAGGCTTAAACAAATCGAGAAAAATCAGCCTCACATTTAAGTAGTTTAAAATCCGCGCCTAATTAAACATAAATGAATTAACTTAAAAAAAATTAGGTCTGACTAAAATTTAAAAAAAAAAAAAAAAAAAAAAAAAAAAAGCACTATCCTCCCAAATATACTGTCGGGCTGAAAATAGCTAAAAAATGTTTACATATATTATATATATATAATATAATATATATATATTATATATTATAATAACTTATATATATAAAGATATCTAATGAGTCAGAGAACCTACTATTAGTTTCGCATAAGCTCTCAGGCTAAATCTGACCAGATTTTAGCCCTGAAGAGCTTTATGCGGAAACTAATAAGTAGGTCGTCTGACTCTATTAGAATGATCTTTATTATTGGCTCTACTTAGGTATCGAGCACTTTTTACTTATTAGCTTTCTCCTACCGTTTATATGATATATATATATCTTATATACATATATATACATATAAAATTGTTTTTCTTTTGCAAATACGCTACCAATAGATTATTTTTTTTGGTACGAATTCTTGTCCTTCTTTTTTCAAAAATTTATCTTCTTCCTGGTTGATGTTTGGTAGTAATTTTTACAATCAAACTTTCTAGCTCGGTTTTTTTCTCTCCGCAAGGATTCTACCAACACGTTGGTATATAATATATAATAATATATATATTATATATATATATATATGAATGAGAGTAATAAACAAACATGTGTTATTTGAATTATGCGTTATTTAGCCGACAATTTTTGGAGGATAATGTGCTAATTGAAGTCGTACCTAATTTTGAAAATTAATTAGTTAATTAATGAAAATTGATTAGTAATAATTAATTAGTGTAATTAATAATTTAGCGCGGGATATATGTTCAAATGTAAGTAAACAACTGGAGAATTTGTTCAAAAAATTGTCGGCTAAAAAGCCATATCAAATAAACACATTGTTTGTTTAACTTCTTCATACTGTCGTGTAGCAAGTCAATACAAAGTGAAATATAAATAAGCGTTAAAAACAACGAAAATCTGATAATGCAGCTAGTGTATTGTAGAGTCCCCCGCCTTCAGCTTGGCAGTCGCAGGTTTCGAGCACACACGGAGCCAGTCTCCCATGTCGTATAACCTTTCTGATGAGACCTAATAGTCGAAAGTGTACATTAAGATTGACATTTTCTCGATATTGTTAGCCTTAACATTGAACATATATGCCGCGCCTAAATTCATTAATTATGTAATAATTAATTTTCAAAATTAGGTATGACTTCAATTAAGCACATATCCTTCCAATATATACTATATATATATATTATATATACTAATATATATATATATGTATATATATATATATATATATATATATAATTATAGAGAGAGAGAGAGGGGGGAGACGGAGAGAGAGAGATTTAGGGATTTAGTAAAGATCCTTGTATGAGTATATATATTTGCGACTTTACAAGTTATGCAGTATGGTTTTAGAGTGAGATTTCGATGATCCCACAATAGAATATAAATCTACTTACCAGTCATTTGACTTACCTTAAGTATATATATTATAATATATTATATTATATACTATATTACTATATATATAATATATCATAAAAGTTTAGAAGAAAGGACAATTGAAGTCACAGTATGAGTATTGAAAAGGTGAAATGAAACATCACGCAATGTGTAAGAGAACAAACAGATATTATAAATAGATCATAGCTGATATTGCGATCAATATTTCGATTTTACAAGAAAATCATCATTCGGAGCTCTTTACTCGTGCTGTTTGTGTCGAGATAGAATGTCAATCAGTTCAAAAAACAAAAACCCCTAATTTTGCAAAAAGAACGACAAGTTGTTACATTATTCACATGTGAGGCAATTCGCGACATATTTTGTCGGTCATGCGATGCTGCTCTACTTCTCTCTGTCGGCAACTCTTATTGGTATATAGATAAAATATATATAGGTTTACTATTTATTAATATATAATAACTACTATCATCGTTATCTATCATGGAGATTTGTGTAGTTTCTCTTTTGTAACCGAAACCTATATTACTATCAATACACGTTCCGCATTTAGTCTATTTTACGTCACAACTCACCGTGATTTCCTTTGTATTTCAAACCGCAATTATCTCAATAAATTGTTTGCAGTTATTATTACTGTTGGTCATATTACATACTATAACATGCAATTGTATTTACTATATAACCACAATAGCGGTTTACAGTGTGAACGGGAACGGCTAATTTGCATATTGATATTAAAAATGTAAATTTAATAATATATATGTAGTATTATTGTTTGTAACTGTTGGTTTTTTAAATGAATATAGCAAAAATCTCTTCAATTATCTTAAATGAAATCCATTAACAAGAAAAGATAACTAATTTTATTCTTTACTTCCTCTTTTAACTAAATACTTAAATTTAGAAAAAATAACAATGAAAGACGAGAGTGATAGAAGAGTAAATTCAGTTGTTCTATTTTCGATTATACCCCCTTTCTGCTTCAATCTTTTTATCTGCATTCTTATTAGTTTCATTAGCCTTTCTAATTTAATGCGATATTTCATTACATTAAAACTTAAATACTTGCACCGAGGGTGCATATATTTGCTAATATATTATATTCTATAATTTATAATACTTATTATAATATATATATATTTGAGAGAGGAGAGAGAGAGAGAGAGGATGAGAGAAGAGAGAGAGAGAGAAATAAGCAAGCATTATTAATATATGGAGAATGAATGTGAAAATTATTTAGCATATGAAGGTGCTCAATGCTAAATAACAGAGCAGTATTAAATTGCAAAAAGTTTACGGAATATTTACTCCATAATATCTAATCTCTGATTTATATATAGATAGATAGATAGATAGATAGATAGATAGATAGAAGAAAGAAAGAAGAAAGATAGATAGATAGAAAGAGAAAGAAGAAGAAAGAAGAAAGATAGATAGATAGATAGATAGATAAGAAGACTGAGATAGATAGTGATAGATAGATAGTAGATATAAAACAGGCTATAGAGTCAGATAGATGGATAGATAGATTAGATAGATAAGAACAGACTGAGATAGTGATAAGATAGATGAGATAAGACAGACTGAGATAGATAGATAGATAGATAGATAAAACAGGCTGATAAGACAGATAATAGATAGAGCTTGAATTGATAATAGATATTAACTACGTATTACCCTCAATGTTTCGTTGCTTTTCATTATAAAAATTAAATTAAATCGATTATTTAAGGTCAAATCTTTGTTTAAGTCGAAAAGTAGTAAATATCAATGACATCAGTAAGAAAGCAAAATAATATTACACATGTAATTTATTTCTAATACATCTAAACGATTTTTTCGGTCAATTTTGATCGCGTATGCCGTAAAACACTGTTTAAAGACGGCGTAAAATTCGTGTGTTACAAAATAAATTTAACATTATCGATTGAAAATTTTTACCAATATCAGGGAATTATTCAATTTTAATGAAATTTTCTGTATTTGATTTATCAATGAATGAATTTTATAATGCAGCAGTTATTTTATTTCAAAACTTTAATTAGGTATTTCTGCTATGATAAATTAATATTTAAAAGTCATTTAAAATTGAGCAGCATGATGTTAAGTTTAAAATGTCATATTATTAGATTCTAAAAACATGTTTTAATAACTGCTTATTTTAGTATCAATCACCCATATTTTTCTGTCGAAACTGTATTGGAAAATTAGCGCCCCGCCTTTTAAACGAACAAATATTGATGTTATTTTTTTTTTCTTCATAAGAAATAGCCAATTAAATAATTATCGAAATGAGTAAAAAATCTCTAAAAATATTTTTTTTATTTTCATTTTTATTCTGATTTCGGTACTTATTTATACCAGCGCAGATTCATTTTAACTTTTTTCTTCTATCACACCTTCGATCTCTTTGTCTTTTTATTTATACAGAAAAAATAGTATCACATATAAACCCCACTGATACTATTTGCGCTCCAAAAGTAAGGGGTCAAAGTTAAGTGACCTGAAAAAAATCAGAAAGTTTTTGAATAAATAAAATGTGATACATTATAAAATTCATTTATTGCTAAACAACACTGGAAATTTTATTAAATTGGCTAATTCCCTGATTTTTGGTAATTTTTTTCTAATCAGTGAAGTGGGGGTCACAGTCAAGTCTGGCACAAGGTTCCAATCGACAGTCTAAACACTCCCACTGTATCACGCTCCAAAATTCAATATCCAAAATTTATTCTTTGTCCCGCTCGTCTCCGACAACAAAACACTACTGCAGTTGTTCACTCTCTTGTCTGCGAGGGGGAAGTCCTTTAGATATTACCTCAATCTCACCACATCCGGGTTCCTCACTCATAATTGTCCTTGCAGCACGTGTGACACTCGTCAGCACTGCAAGTACGCTCAATCCTTACGGTGCGACCACCTACATCCGGGTCACTCTTCTATTTCCTATTTCACTGCTCGTCCACAGCTCTCACATTCTGAAGGAAGGTTTGACTCTAGGTCAGTCCTACACCCAGGCAAAGCCTAGCCCGTTCCTTCGAGAATACGGGCAAGTCTTCATGCCCGCCACTCTCTCTGTCACACTGTGTTGAGGTAGGTCTCCTCTCTCACTACAATTTTTTCAAACGGGAGGTGGGTTAAATTTGTTTTGTAAAAACACGGATTTTCGACAAATTGAATATACTTAATTTACACTTTCAATAAGAAAAAAAAACTTAACAAACCGTAATTTATAATAAATAAATAGTTATAAATCTATTTCGACTGGTAACTCAATAAAATGACCCCAGCCTCAGAGACTGAACTGAGAGAATAAAACAACACATGGCATAATGGATAAAGTAGTTAGGCTAAGACAGTTCTAAGTGACAGTTATCTCTAGATTGTAGTTCAATCCTGATCAAGGGTAGCAGTAACATAGAATGATAATTAACACAGCTTAACGTCTCTACCCAGCTATGGTTAGCAACGAGAACAGAATACCCCCCGTGGACTGAATAAAGGGTTAAGTTCAAAGTTCTTGATGCTCCCGATTACGACAAGTAGGTTACCGATTACGACAAGAATGTTCCGAGTTCGACAAGAAATACCTGAAGAAGACCAGAGGGCACATCGGCCGAAACGTTGTACAGATAACAATGAAGATGAGGACAATAGTCCGAATAACGCAGATAATACAAATCTCAAACATTCAGAGAAAAACAACAAAAGTCCTAATCGCTAAATAAGTTGCGTTATATAGCATCATATATGTCACGCTGTCAGCATCTACTCCATGACTTCTCTCTCCCCCCCCTCTCTCTCTCTCTCTCTCTCTCTCTCTCTCTCTCTCTCTCAGCCTCTCTCGTTACCCGTCCCTATCGATAATCGCCTCTGGAAAGTCTGCTTCGCGACATCCAGTATCTGCGCAGAGGCTGATCTATGTAAGTCTACTGGTTGGACTACTCTGATTTGTCCAAGTTTAGTGTACACAGGAGAATGTCACTTATGAGTTCGTTCTTACTTCTCCGGTGTCTCCAGCAGATTCTTGTGTGATAGGAGGTAAAAGGCCGTACAGCTGCTTTTTGTGAGGTACTGTTTCTAGTATTTGTTCAGGACAGCACGCAGAAAAAAATAGATGATATATATATATTATATATATATTATTATATAATATTAACTTTATTTTTTCTACTCCGTATATGTCATATCTGTGCATATAAATATACACACAACCCCCATGTGTATATATATAATATATTAATATATATATATATATATATATATATATATATATATATATACCAGTCATATATATGTGTGTGTTTGTGTGTGTGTGTGTGTGTGTGTGTGTGAATAAATATGCCTTAAATACCATGGGTAACGTGATTATGGATCATTTCCACTCGTGGGTATCTGGGGCCCACTGAGCTTCGTCAGACCACGTTTTTTGAAATAAAATAAAATTTACATAAATAAATTTGCTCTGTTTATAAAAATTATACATTTAGCTCTTATACGGAAACTGAACTCTACAACAAACTACTGTTAGAGAATAGGACCCGTCTAGAATCACCTTTACCAAGAAGCTTGGTAGCCCAACAAAGAATAATATATATATTATATATATATATATATATATATATATATATATATATATATATATATGAAGATAGGAGGGTTGGAGTAAAACCGACAGTATGGGGTAAGGTAAAAGGAAAAGTGGACAAAAAATAATGACTCAAACAAGTAGAAATAAGGAGAGAATATTTTGTCCTTCTTTACGCGCAGAAACGAAATATTTCTCTCCTACTTCTACTTGTTTGAGTCATTATTTTTGTCCACTTTTCCTTTTTACCTTACCTCGTATATATATATTATATATATATATATATTAGCTGACATTATTAGTTGAGAAAGAACCCGGACCCTTTGTAACGTAAGCCCGTGTTTAGGATGATATATATATATATATATATATATATATATATATATATATATATATATATATATATATATATATATAATATAGTATATATTATATATATATATATATAATATATATATAATATATATATATATATATATATATATATATATATATGTATATATACTATATTATACTATACTGTACTAATCCTATTAGAAAACCCTTGCATCATATTCATCAAATAATTTGCAAAACATCCCATGTTATTTGTGCGTTTAAACGTATGCGGGTCAGGCACAAGGCCTATTAATGTGGAACCACCCAGGAATCGAGGCTCATGGGATGGCGCGGGCAAAATTGCGTAGATCCAATCGTCATTCCCCATCAAGGCACTGGGCAATAAGCCCAGCCCTGCCTTTAAATAAAAGGGGTCAGGTGTAGCCTAGGTGACGTCACAATAAACATCAGTATTGCAATAGCCGCACGGACAGTTTCCCTGCGTCCTCAGTGTTTTGGAAACTTACCCTTTTGGGTTACCCTCGTTGCAGCAATACTATCCCTAACTTTCTCCTCCCACCAGGATAAAACCAGAAGAGTAAATAAAGAAATGTCAAGTGTATTCTGTGGAATACACTTGACGAGTGGGGAGATTGATCTCACATTCTCCTCATCATGAGTCATGGCCTTAACGCATGTGAATCAATAGACTGTGCAGAGTAACCCGGATGTGAAGTCTCGTTGTGAGATTGACGCGTGCTGATGAATGTCGAATGTGCTACACAGGCAATTCAGAGTAAGGAGCCGGATGAACACAGTAATTGTGTATTTAAGGACCTGCACCCCAGACTGTTGATAAAAGGTCTGTAGTTGCATTTTGGCTGTCGCGACGAGTGGAAGAGAAAATATATTTGGATTGTGTGGTGAGAAGAGTGTAGCACTGCTGGGAGAGATTGTTCAGACTGAAGACTTAGTCGGTTGGAGGGCAAAACGCATCGGACTTGACTTGTATGGGGCATAATGGAAAGGGTAATCTAGTTTGTGAGAGGAACTCTGGGGGTGGGGGTAATCTAGTTTAGTTACGCGGTTATAATATAATAATTTACTGATTAGTTTATTTAATCTATTATGATAAATTCATAATTTTCTTGTATTTTTAATAATTATTACTATTGTTACTATTTCATTTAATTATTATTTCCTTCTATCATTTTATTCTTAATAATCAGAATAAAACGATACCAATAACAATGTATATATTTTGGGCATATTTTAGTCAGTCATTACTTCTTCTCTCTTCAGATTCTGTTTGTAATCATAAATATGTGTAATTAATATAACCGACCATCTGGTCATATCAGGAAAAAGGTTGGGTGATCGACTCCATAATGCATAACTTAGGACAACATTTTTTGTGTGGACCAAGCAGTCAAACTTAATTACATTATCCAAATTCACAAACCATTTAAAGCAATATAAAACTAATTTAAGAAGACAGACCGGTCGGATAGCAGAGAGTCGACTGATAGTCAGAAAGCAACTTAGACAGATAGACACGAGCCAAGTAAGAAAAAACTGCACTCAGGCTAAGTCATGTATGAACTTAGTAAAAAGCTTAGTCGAGAAAATGGAATTCTCTCTAAACTAAGGTATTATGCTTCTCCTGAGATATGTTTACAAGTCTACTATGCAATATTCTACTCTCACTTGATCTACGGTTGTAATGTATGGGGGTTTGACATATGAAGAAAATATTAACAAGTTACAAGTCCTCCAAAGCAAATGTGTTAGGATCCTGACCATTTCTCCATTTAATTCCCATACTAATCAGTTATTTTGAAAAATCATTTTATTGCCTCTTATAAACAACAGATTTGCATTTAGATTCTCACACGGCTAATTTGTCTCATGATATATATGTATATGTTTACGTTGTGTGTTTCATGTATTTGTTTCCTGTGAGCGTCCAACGGTGGTCATGTCCATAGGATTAGCTTCACGCTATTAGGCATGGCCTCCCTTCAATAGTAGTTTAAACCAATAAACTTTTTCTTTTACTTATATTTTTTTAAAAATAATTTGTACTACTATTGATTAATAAATTTCTTATTATCTTATTATCTTATCTTTATAAACTTAAAACTTCTTAAGGTAAGAGATTTCCAAAGAATATTCTTTTTATTTTTTTAATAAAATATATCAAACAATTATCAATTAAAGTCGCATCTATGAGTTAAGTAGATTTTTAAAAAAGGAGTTAAATAGTTTTTTAAAAACTTTAAATACCCAACAAGAATGAATTAAAGAAAGACATCTTTGGAATAAAATAAACTAAGGGTTGACATGCCACAAAATCCAACCAACCATCTAATTGGAATAAACATAGGCATATTTCCAAGAAATATTATTTTTTATTATTTGCAGAGAATGCCTTTCATTAGTGGTGAGGTTTCCATTCTTGAGCTCTGGAGAGTGTGGAGTACTCCTTCATTGGAATTACTCCAGGTCCACTCTGATATGAATGGTAGTACCTATTAGACATTAAATAGATAAAAAATGAGTTTTGAATAACAATCTTGTATACCCAACAAGAATTAATAAAATAAAACAATATGAAAGCTAATTTAAACAATACAAACATATAAAACTAATTTAAAACAAAAGAATTACGGTCCAGTCATAGATTAGGAAATAGTTTTAACAAATATAAAGTAAAAAGTAAAGTCGACGGGGTGTCCTAAAGTCGGTATCAGCCAGTCAGCGAGGGAGTCTATCCCCTTTCAATAGCGCTAGACCAAGGAGATTGTTTTTTAGCATCTGAGGTGGAGTGCCACCAGACTACTGCACCTCTGCAGAGTGGTAAGACCCCTCCAATTGAGTCAACTGTTGGCCGTGGATGGTGATCCGTGATTTTTGGATGGAATCCTGGTGGCTGAACATTATAACACTATTGTGTTATGGGTTGATTGGTGACCTATTAATTAAGTACTAATTAATTAAAACTACCCTAATTATTAATTATGGTGGTTTGTTAAAATCAAAAGTAAAAATAAGAAAAACAATAATAATAATGATAATTGTTTATATTAAAAATATAAATTCATCTAAGCAAAGAATTTTCACCTAGACAAAGAGATTCCTTAAATTATGGAATTTGATATACATCATCGGAATTTTAAATTTCACAAAATGAAATAATAAATTTAATAAATGAGATTCCAGTTTTTGAAAAGTTCGGCAACAATTTCAAAAACTTAGATGAATAAAACAATGGTTGGCCTTGACTCCAAATGGAAAGATACAAGCTAGGCTGGCACAAGGCAATTTAGACACGTAGGCAATGTTATCGAGTGGCTGACCAATCAGAGGCATATGTTAGGGGTGGGGAGGTCTGGATCCCATAAAGAAGACAGGCCAGAAAGAGAGAGGCAGATCAGACACACGAAGCCACAGAATCGCATCCCTTGTAACCGACCCTACTGTTCTCTGAAGGCCGCCACTTAAGTTAAGTTATCTATTAGCTGTAGGTCGCCAGCCCATTATCAAAAGAACATCACCTCGCTCTTCTGACATTATACAAGAATATAAATCATTGTATATATAAAAAAAACAATAAATGTATATATCTTGTAAATAATTATCAGAAGGCGTTCCTGTTTATTTTGGTTTGACCCCGTTGACAGCTTTTGAGTATCGCTTTTCAGCCGAGTTGGAACAGAGACTACAACAGCTTTACGTCAGAGCCCGATAGTATTATATCATCCACGAAACGACTGTAGTACTTGTTCTCATACATACATACATACATACATAACATCTATACCTTGAGACAGTGCCCCAGCACATAGTATTATAGCATGCAACACTCCACTTTGGACCTTACTTGGGATAGATGAGGTGGTCAGAGAGGCCTCCCTCCGATTAATTGGTTGGCCACGTCAAACCCTAGCACCTGTATGATTGTTCCGACCCTATTGGCCTCATTGCAAACGCCCAGCCCTTTTTATCATATATGTGTAAGGAGGCGGTGGCTGAGAGTCTTAGTGTCCTGGGGATGGCATTAAACTGTATCTAGTGGTGAATTTTCCTGAACTTTTTTATATTTATATACACTTGTACTGCAAACTCTTTTGAGCTTTTTTAATGATAAAAAATGTTTATAATTTAAAAGAGAGAGAGAGAGGGAAGAGAGAGGGAGAGAGGCAGAGAGAGAGAGAGGCAGAGAGAGGGGGAGGGAGAGAGAAGGAGAGAGAGGGGAGAGAGACAGAGAGACAGAGCATAGAGAGAGAGAGAGGCATAGAGAGAGAGAGAGAGAAAGAGAGAAAGAGAGAGAGAGAAAGAGAGAGAGAGAGAGAGAGAGAGAGAGAGAGAGAGAGAATCCTCTCTCGAGGTCTTTGTTTCAGTTGTGGCCTTGTCACTCAGTATGAAGAGATGTTTCCGCTCACTGGGAAGAGAGAAATGATAGCAATTCAAAGATTTCCTGCGCCAATCAAAAAATGACGTCTGAAAAAAACAAAAAACAAAAAAAAACAGCCCATACTCTGCCAGAGCAATCAAGAGTTATTTGTCATCATCTTTCCATCGTGTCGTAAATCAGCCAATTACAACGCCCTGTCGGTTGGAGCAGTAGAATACTCTAACTGCGCCTCAGCAAAAGGGACAACCTGTTGGACGGGGTCCTGGTGGCTGAACAATCCATGACATGCAATACTCCACTTTGGCCCTTAGGCTAGACGGGCGGTCGGACAGGCCCCTTACGATCTGGTATGTGAAGCCCTAGCACCTATATGATAGTTCCGACTGTATTGTCTTTATTGCAAACTCCCAACCCTTTTTATCATATATGTGCAAGAAGGCGGTGGCTGAGGGTCTTAGTGTCCTGGGGATGGCATTAAACTGTATGCCGAAAGCAATGCACATGGTGAAATGTTCCACCAGGATACATCTAAGATATTAAAATATGTGGACTGGTCTTTTCCACTCGATAAAGGAAGATCCATTGTTCCTCTATAATTCGTCACCACCCTTTACCCCACGCTGTGATAAGGAAAACGGATTAGCTTAGCCCCCAAATATAGGTCATAACTTGTCGCTGTCCTGGTAACCAATTGACATTTTTATCAATCTTCCCATATCTCTAGCTTCTAGCCCCAAAACGACCAGTTTACGCGCTTGATGTTTTGATCTTTTCAGGTCAATCATAAGCGATGAGGTCATTGGTGAGAGGACGGCTACTGCATTACAAAATCACTTTTATGTATAATCTCTTTTTAAAGTACTCTCCAGTGAATTTCTATAAAAATTTATAATGTACTATAAGTGGTTACCTGGCGTCGCCTGGGTAGAGGGGATTTTTTTTTAAGTTAGTCTCGCAGATCCATTATTACTTATAGCGAGTGAGATCCTTGCTGATTGCCCCAAAGAAATCCCCGTGGAAATATATAACAATATGGTAAGAAATTTCCATTCAATGATTTACAATTTAAAATTTCCATTCAATGATTTACAATTTAAAATTTCCATTCAATGATTTACAATTTATAAAGATAAAATGGTTTAAATAATTCAATCAATCAATATTTTAAAGCGAAAAACTGTATTTAGTGGTGAATTTTCAATTCTGGAGCTCTGGGGAGTGTGGAGTCATGGCCATCATTCGCATGTCTACTCGGTTAGGGTCCCATCTATGAGTTAAATAAATCACAAATGAGGTTTTAAATTGTGTTTAAACATGAGTTTAAAATACGGGATACGTAATAAAAAGAAATAAAACAAAACATCTTCGGCATAATATAACTCGAAGGTTATATTATATCCAATCCTGGATCTCTGGGGGATGTGGAGTACACCTTCATGGCAATTATTTCCATGTCTACTCTGACCTGGAGTGGTATTACCTGATCCCATCTATGAGTTAAATATATTGTGTTAGTATAACATTCAATTCTAAGACTAACAACAACAAGAAAGGAATTAATATATCCTTTAATTCAAACAATTTATTTGCTAGGCATAAAACACAAACAACAATATAAAGTCCCTCCTGTATATAAAGTTGAGTTTAAGGGACTTACCGGCGCGTTGGAGAAGAGTTATTAGGGTGGTTTCCTGGAGCCCCTGAATTCGTTGCCTCGTGGCACCGCGGGTGTATTCTGTCTGACTACTTTTTGGATATTGCGCCAAAACTCTGGGCTATCACGTGATTGGTAAATCCAATCACAGAGCCTCTCCCTCATTCACTCTATATACAGGAATAACCATTTTACTGACCCAACAAATATATGAAAATGAGCTTTATATTGGCATTTCAGTCTCGGAAGACTATAATAAAGTTTTTGTGCCCCTGAAGTTAGAGCACCTCCTGGGACTGTGAAGTCCGATGTTTGAAAAACATTCTCGACCACAGATGTCGCATTTGAAGGCTATCCCTGAAGATGTTGATGTGCCGGTGCTTTGTTGTCGCTGCTTTCTTCTGTGCCTCTCAGCTTCATGGTGTTGCGTCAGGGTGACTTCTGACATGAGTAATCCTCTACGGAGAGTCTGCCGCCACCGAGGGCGGTCCTGAGCAAAATTTCCCCAGCTGAAGGGGCAATGCCAAAGCATCTTGTAGACATCTTTGAATCGCAGCTGGGGGTGATCAACCTGTCTCTTACCAGTCATTACTTGTTAGGATACCATCTATGAGTTAAAATTCTGTTTAAAAATGAATTTGGATATAGGCATTGTGTTAATACTGTTCTAAGTGACAGTTAACTATATACTGAACGTTCAATCCTGGTCAAGGGCGACAGTAACATAAAATACGAAACACAAAGGAATAAAACAAGAGATCTTTGGCATAATATAACCCGAGGGATGATATGCCGTAAAATCCAACACCCAACCAACCATCAACTGTATTTAAAGTTTTATTTGTGCTAGTGTTATATACCCTCACCGGACCCGACAAAGAACACAGAACACTTGTATATATAAAAATATAAAATCATATTTATATTCTTTGATTGTGTGTTGACTGAGAGTCGTCGGCAGACGTTGCACATACACAGGAGCCTTCGGAAGTTCTGACTGCAAGGGATCTCGATCTCAATCTGCCCAACCCAGATTTCTAAGGGCTTTTTTATAATTCTTCAACTGTGAGGGTCATGCCTCTTTGATCGTGACACCTGCGCAGTTTTGCTGAAGACACACCTCCTCACCCATGCATCCTGTCTTCATTGGTTATCGGCTACACCTACACATTTTCTGTGCCTACGCAGTGTCAATGTACACCTGCATTTTCCGGGTGCCAAATGTCAGTTCAATGCGTTCCGGAAATATCTTGTTTTTGTTTTCAGGCCTATGTTTGACACCCACACATTTCCTGCATGCAGCTCTGGTTCCCGGGTGCGAACTCATTGACCAGGAAATATATTACATTAGTTTTAAATAAAAAAATAAAAAAGGGCAATGAAAGATACTCAAAGACAAAATTGGATTGCAATATTTTATTGAACAATATCAGTTTAAAATGAACAGCTTTCATTAAACATTCCGAAATTTTAAACAGAATGGTACATGCATATTTTATTATTACAACTTCTCCATTGTGTGTTGTTTTCAAATAACCAAGCCGTTCATCTTAGCATGGAATAAGAAATTATTTGCGTAGCTGAGTTCCTGAAAAAAAAGAAAAGAAAAATCAGTTTAATTGTATTAAGAAGACAACTTTTATTACAATAAGGATTGTCTATTAGGAAAGGCATGGGCCGCTATAAATAGATTATCTATCATATGGAGATCCAATCTCACAGACAAGCTAAAGAGACAGTTCTTCCAAGCCGTTGTCGTGTCAGTACTGCTGTATGGCTGCACCGCCTGGACCCTAACTAAGTGATTAGAGAATAAACTAGATGGGAGCTGCACAAGAATGCTGCGGGTGATCATGAACAAGACGTGGAAACAGCACCCTACGAGAAAACAGCTGTACGGCCACCTACCACATATCACCCAAACCATCCGAGTAAGACGGACAAGACACGCAGGACACTGCTGGAGAAGCAAGGACGAAATCATAAGTGACGTCCTCCAGTGGAAGCCAGCACATGGACAAGCAAGTGTGGGCCGACCAGCAAAAACGTACGTTGATCAGCTCTGTGCGGATGCAGGATGCTGCATAGAGGACCTCCCGAGAATGATGAGCGATAGGGACGGGTGGAGAGAGATTGTCATGGATATCCGCGCTGAAAGCGTGACATGATGATGATGATGATGATGATTAGATTATCATATTTAATTACAATAAACATTGTCTATTAGACTACTATATTCAATGGCATGTAGTTTAGCTCAGTCTGCAGAGCATCCGTCTATGGAGCCGCAAGTTTGCGTGTTTGATACCGACTCGGCGTATGGGTAGTACGGCTCGAATATATACGGTAAAGTGGAGCTAATGTTAGGTTTAGCACTCCCTCGCTGTCCGGTTGACACCGACAATAGGCCACTCCGCCTTCTTTACTGTTGTGATGTTAATTCAACAGTAAAAAAGAAGTCAAGTCGAGGTTGGGTAAAATGAGACAAGTGTATTTACAATAAGGTACAAGAACGGTTAGCTTGCCGCTAAACGGTAACAGTACAACCTTTTCACTCGGTGTCTCACTATTTATAGTGAGAACCGGTGTATATTCTCCACTGTAGGAACGGCCGGTACAATATTTACTTACTTTGTACTTAGTCGTTCTAGAATCGGAACCGCCACTTGATGCAGTTTATCGTCATACTCAAGAGACTAACACTAAGACACGCGTGAAGTCGTGTCACTAATTCTGTATAGTTGCACTACCTGGACTGTATTGGCACTGTTATATGGTTTAAGATACAAGATATAGTAAAATGTGTTTTAAGGTAAAATATAGAGAGAAATATACGGCGTTCATCAACTTCTTAAACAACAGAAGATTACAATATCGCCGTGGGATAAGTACTATAAAAAATCACCTAGTACTTTCAATACTTTCAACTTTCAATAACTCTGAAGATGGAATTTTACTTCCGAAAATATTTAGTTTTGAAAAAAAAAAAAGTTAAATAAATTCAACACATATTGCATTGTAAATTGCCTTCAAAATCTTTATATATAGAGAAATGTATTTTAAGATAAAATATATACTGAATAATTTTAAGATACAAGATATTGTATAATGTGTTTTAAGATATGATATATTATAGTGTGTTTTTAAAATACAAGATATATTAAATGTATATTAAGATATAGTAAAGTGTGTTTTAAGATATAAGATATAGTAAAACGTATTTTAAGATGCAAGATATAGTCCAATGTATTCATAAGATACAATAATTCAAAAGACATAATATTTTAAATGTATTTTAAGATACGAAATATGATAAAATGTATGTTAAGATATAGTAAATATATTTTAAGAAACAAGATATAGTAAATGCATTTTATGATACAAGATATAGTAAATGCATTTTATAATACAAGATATAGTAAAATCTATTTTCGATACAAGATATAGTAAATGCATTTTATAATACAAGATATAGTAAATGCATTTTATAATACAAGATATAGTAAAATCTATTTTCGATACAAGATATAGTAAATGCATTTTATAATACAAGATATTGTAAATGCATTTTATAATACAAGATATTGTAAATGCATTTTACGATACAAGATATAGTAAAATCTATTTTCGATACAAGATATAGTAAACGTATTCTAAAAAGTGCATTATCTTCTGTACAGAACAAATGTAATTCTTAAGGAATTATAGAAGAAAAGTATTTTTAAAATGAGATCTTACCTTTTCCTGGTTTAAAGAGGATGGTTGGTGGTGGTACAAGTGATGGAGGTAGAGTTTTGCCTTCAATACTCATGATTTCTACTTTGACATCAAAGTCATCGTGAGCATCGAGTCTAAGCTGCAACAAACTCCTGGAAATGTCGTACAAGAAGAGTCTGTCGAATGCCCATGGCATTTCGTTTTCGCCTCCCAAGATACAGAAGGTGCCGCCAAATTTACATTCTCCATCCTTGCGACAAATGTCGAAGTTAACGTCAGCTGGTTGGTTAATGACGCGAAGCAAGAATCCAGCGAATACTCTGTCTTTTGCTTGATGTTTCTCCAAGTGGACTTCCAATTGAGGAATATTCATACCGTGGAACTTCAAGTTATCATATGCATAACTCATTTGTTGGTAGTCGAAGGACTTGGTGCCAGTTGATAACTCTCTAGTGACTTCGTTAGGGTTCTTGTCAGAGCTGAATGGCATCATTGGTTTCTTCAGTTTGTTGATTTCGCAATTGGCACTGTTATATGGCAAACCACGATATTTTTGCAGAGCCTGCCAGATGGCCCAGATACGATCAGTGTTGGAGTGATGCAAGTAGAAAAGAGGATCGTAAGAAGTGTAGTGAAGTGTTGACAAACCATAAGGACTGCTACCACCAATCCATGAGTGGATAGCGTTGTGACCCATCTCCAACTGAATCTCAAAATCGCAGAAATCTCTCTGTTCAAGGGCGTAAGCAATTTGTCGGTAGAAGAAAGACTCATCTCCTTGTTCAGGATCATCAAACAATTGCGGTCGGGGATCTCTAGTTGTTTTTGTGTCGGCAACTGCGATATAACCATGATGGAAGGGGTTGTTCTTGGGTTCCGTTACCAAGATTGGAAGATTCCTAAAGGCAGTTGTCCAATCCCAGTATGGAATACCAACCTTGGCGCCTTGAGCTTTTAGGGCGTCTTCCATCTGTTTCATGTAAAGTCGTGCCAATGAGGGAAGGTTACCATTCCGTGTTGACAGCAAGCGAAAGCAGTTCCGTTTGGATAATTACAGCTAAGAGCATTCCATGGAAAGAGGCGATCTTCTGGAAGCCATTATCTGATGGATCAGCTTGTACAGCCCTAAGGGCCTCACGCAGATTATCAATTTCTGAGGGTGTCAGACTGTTCACGTTCTTTCTGATCAAGTCTCCTTCGACATGTTCCTTCATTTGTTGAAGAACCAAACCTGGAAAGTGAAAATAAAAAAAGTTAGTTTAATGGCTCAAAGATAAATTGAAAAAAGAAAACAATGTTAGTGGATGATGAATCCGATAACAGGCCAACAGAAGAAATACCATACAAAGATTCACGGGACACACAGTAAAAGAGTTGGGTAGCGAAAGGTGCCCAATGAATAACACATGAAAAATCCATAGATATCAGGATGTATCAAAAGAATTTTCGTTTTATATCTTTATGTAAGTATTTAAAAACGCCTCTGCCCGAGCAGGATGCGACAAATGATCATATTTTAAGCGGGTTTTTCCAGGTTTGAATTCCGAGTTTTCAGAGCTTCCCGTTGCATTGAGAGTCCAGTCTGTCCTATTTACCAATAGTTGGAGGGAGAATAGTTGTATGCATACCTTTCCCAAGAATATTAGCGCTAAATGAAATGCAAAAAGTCTGGTCTAAGATTTGAATTCATGTCGCCAAGTCTATCTCCGTCGACCATTACCATTCTCCCATAAAGGGTTGGGTTTCTTTATTTCATGGCATATCAATGGTATGGGTTATTTAATGCCAAAGTCATCCGTATAGCAGAACAGTTATGGTACTATCTAACCCATAGCTGGGGAATGGGGAGGTTCATACCTTTCCTAAGGGTATTAGTCCGAAAGTGAACATAATGGCGGGACTGGGGCCCGAACTCGTTTACATTGATATCGCAGTCCAGCACGTAAGCCACTACGCCACTACGTCACAGGTACTTTCCCATTTTCATATGAACTCATATACATCGATGCACCAGTTTTGGACCATCAGCTAAAACTTACATTAATTATATCTGTGTGGACACTGTATGCCGTCAATAGGATTTACCAAAAGCCATGACTGATAGGGTCTGATAGAGAGAGAAAGAGAGAGGGGGGGTCAAGGGAATCTGTTCTGTCTGCACACCTTAATGATGATTCTAACATTGTCAAATGATGGAAATAGTTGTCTGTGGCGAGAGAAACCACGAACGTAGTAGTTCGAAGCGTGCACGACTGTGTTTGGCATGCAGAATGAGATCAGAGGCGAGTGGGGAGATTGAACTCGCATTCTCCTGATCGTGAGTCGTGGCCTGGCGCATGGGAATTGCTAAACTATCCAGAGTGGCCCGGATGGGAAGGATTGACGCGTGCTGATTAGTGTTGCACGTGCTGCACGGGCAGGTCAGAGTAAGGAGCCCGGATGAACACTGTAATTGTGTATTTATTGACCAGCCCTCACAAACCGGGAGAAAAAAACTTGCAGTAGCATTTTGGCTGTGACGACGAGTTGACGAGAGACAAGATAGTTTGATAGTGTTGGTGAGAAGAGTGCATCATTGCTGGGAGAGTACAAGCGTCGGACTTAACTGAGTCACCCCCCCCCCGAGAACATCTTATTATAATGGAGATTGTGGGTTTGTCTGTCTGTAACCGAAACTACACGAGTCACAATTCCATTTGTTATTTACACACATTCTCCATGATTTTATTTTTTATTTAAACCTCAATTATTAGTAAAATTGTTTTACATCATTAAGACTGTTAACAATATCTACATACTAATAATATGCAATTATATTTGTATATTCAACGAAATAGCGGTTTACAGTGTGAATGGGAAGGCTAATTTGCATATTGATCTTTAAAAATTTGATTTTAATACATATATGCTTAGTATTATTGATTTCTAATTGTTTGGTTTTATCTTAATAAATATGAGCAAAAATCTCGGGGATAAATCTTAACAAAAATCTATTAACATAAAGAAATAACTGTAATTTTATTCTTTACTTCCTATTTTAACTAAATAGTTAAATTAGGGAAATTTACCACTGAAAGACGGGAGTAAGGGAAAATGGTGGAACAGTTAGTTTCAAAGTTGTTCTATTTTCCGATTATACCCCCTCTATTCCAAATATTTTTATCTGAATTCTTATTCAGTTTCATTAGCCTTTCTAATTTAACATGATATTTTATTATATTAAAACTTAAATACTTGCACCCGGAGGGTGCATATATTTGCTAGTTCTTATAAGATTGTCTAAAAAAACAGACGCCATTTTGGAGTTTTCTAATGAACTTTCATCCAAAGAAGAAGAAAAAAAAACAGAAAAAAAAAGGATGACTAACCTTTAGCTGGAGCATAAATCAAGGACGGTTTTGGAAGTGAATTTGGATCGAGAATCTCTCCAGCAACGGACTGAATCTCCACTTTAAGATGAATCTTGCTGTCGTGTTCAAATATGGCCTCCATGGGAATATTCATTTTCTTGAGGACGTGGGTGATGTCCATCTTGTAGTTACGGTCAAAATGCCATGGCATTTCCACTTCGCCGCCAAGGACAAAGATAACGCCGGCTTCGCGACAGTCGGCCTCGTTACAGATCTTCAAATGAACATCAGCTGATGTCTTGATTCCGTGCAATAAGAAACCTGCAAAAACTCTGTCTTCCTTCTTCTGTTTGTTAATGGCGGCATCAAGCTGAGCAACGTTCATGCCATTGAATTCCAAGTCGTCATAACTGTAACCGAGTGATTTAAAGTCGAATAGTTTGATTGGGGTAGATACAGCTCTGGTTGTGGGATTGGGGTTCGATTCCCAGATAAATGGTTTCATCGGGAAAGCCATTTGATCCAAGGCGCAATAGGCTTTGTTATGTGGTAATTTTCTGTACATTTGGAGATCTTGCCAGATGGCCCAGAGACGATCGAGCTGCAAAGAAATCAAAGTTTGAAATCACATGTAAAATGGCGGGAAGAGAGATAGAGAGAGACTCCTATACATGGATACACCAATTTGGGCCCACCAGCTAAAATTTACATTAATCTATTCCGTGTGGACACTGTTGTAAAATGGCTACAGAAAGAGCGGAAGATAGATAGTGAGAGACTCCTATATATGGATACACCAGAGTTGGCCCACCAGCTAAAATTTACATTAATCTATTCCGTGTGGACACTGTTGTAAAATGGCTACAGAAAGAGCGGGAAGATAGATAGTGAGAGACTCCTATATATGGATACACCAATTTGGGCCCACCAGCTAAAATTTACATTAATCTATTCCGTGTGGACACTGTTGTAAAATGGCTACAGAAAGAGCGGGAAGATAGATAGTGAGAGACTCCTATATATGGATACACCAATTTGGGCCCACCAGCTAAAATTTACATTAATCTATTCCGTGTGGACACTGTTGTAAAATGGCTACAGAAAGAGCGGAAGATAGATAGTGAGAGACTCCTATATATGGATACACCAATTTGGCCCACCAGCTAAAATTTACATTAATTTATTCCGTGTGGACACTGTTGTAAAATGGCTACAGAAAGAGCGGGAAGATAGATAGTGAGAGACTCCTATATATGGATACACCAGAGTTGGCACACCAGCTAAAATTTACATTAATCTGTTCCGTGTGGACACTGTTGTAAAATGGCTACAGAAAGAGCGGGAAGATAGATAGTGAGAGACTCCTATACATGGATACACCAGAGTTGGCACACCAGCTAAAATTTACATTAATCTATTCCGTGTGGACACTGTTGTAAAATGGCTACAGAAAGAGCGGGAAGATAGATAGTGAGAGACTCCTATATATGGATACACCAATTTGGCCCACCAGCTAAAATTTACATTAATTTATTCCGTGTGGACACTGTTGTAAAATGGCTACAGAAAGAGCGGGAAGATAGATAGTGAGAGACTCCTATATATGGATACACCAGTGTTGGCCCACGAACTAAAACTTGCATTAATCGGTTCTAAAAAGCAGACGCCATTTTGAGAGTTTTCCAGTTAACGTTTTTCTTTTTTTAACTTATAGTTTATACTCTTGTAATAAACGACGTTTATGAACAATTTTTCATTTAACAAAATAAACAAGGGGTCGTTCATTAAACGAGATGTGTTTTTGAAACATCGAATTTTAGTTTGTTTCATATTGGAGGTTGAATTACTTAACATTGTTTACTATTTAAAACACATATGAATATAACATGTACAAATTTAGTAAATAGTAAACAAAGATAAAACTTCCTTATCTTAACTAAAAACAATTTTGTTTAGTCAAATGGTTCTCAACAGGGGGCCATATGCCTCCCCGAGGACCATATAACACTTTTTGGGTCCAGGCAAGCAAAAGAAATTAATCATAAAAATACAATAGGATTTTAAAACATCGAATAGCTTTGGAGTGTCCACCAGAGTAAAATAGAAATAAAAGGAGCACTGGATCCGAATACGCCAACTACTACGAGAACTACAGTGACTTTTATCTTCCACAGTTTCTTTAATTACTGATTATTTCGCTGTACATATTGAAAAGTGCGTTATCAGCGCATAAATTTATAATCATTTTAGGACAGGCATGAATCCAAATTTTCCTGAATACTTTCCTATTAACAGATATCTTAACAAAAATATATTCTCACTGCCATGATGTAATGGTCGGAGTGAAAAGGAGATTTGGAGAGTAATTACCTCACCTGGAGAAGCAACAAAAAGCTGTTACACTCTTTAACAACCCTGCCAGGTAGGAAAGTAGAAATGTTGTTTTTTGTTTAGTGTTGATTGCAGTTAAGTTTTAGCTCAACTAAAGATTATAAAATATTTTATTAGAAATAAATACTATATATGTTATATTCTGAAGCGGTTTGTAAATGAACACTTGTAAAATGAATACATCTAAAATGGATTCTATGTGGAAAGGTATATAAATCTTATTATAATGGAGATTGTGTGTTTTTCTGTCTGTAACCGAAACTATATTACTACTCAAGTCACAATTCCCTTTGTTATTGATATCACATTCTCAATGATTTTATTTTTATTTTAAGCCCAATTATTAATAAAATTGATTTACATTATTAATACTGTTAACCATATCTACATACTAACAACATGCAATTGTATTTATATATACAACAAAATAGCGGTTTACTGTGTGAACGGGACGGCTAATTTACATATTGATATTAAAAATTTGATTTCAATAAATATGTGCTTAATTTTATTGATTTCTAACTGTTTGAGTTTATTTTAATGAATATAAGCAAAAATCTCTTCAATGAATCTTAAATGAAATCCATTAACAAGAAAAAATAACTGTCATTTTATTCTTTACTTCCTCTTTTAACTAAATACTTAAATTAGAAAAAAATAACAATGAAAGACGAGAGTGATGGAAGAGTAAGTTTCAGTTGTTCTATTTTTCGATTATACTCCCTTTTTTTATCTGCATTCTTATTTAGTTTCATTAGCCTTTCTAATTTAATACGATATCTTATTACATTAAAACTTAAATACTTGCACCCGGAAGGGGGCATATATTTGCTAGTGTATATAAATGTTACTTACCATAGTAATTACCTCACCTGGAGAAGCAACAAAAAGCTGTTACTCTCTTTAACAACCCTGCCAGGTACGAAAGTAGAAATGTTGTTTTTTTGTTTAGTGTTGATTGCAGTTAAGTTTTAGCTCAACTAAAGATTATAAAATATTTTATTAGAAATA
The DNA here is from genome assembly GCA_023376005.1 of Doryteuthis pealeii. Lineage (NCBI taxonomy): Eukaryota > Metazoa > Mollusca > Cephalopoda > Myopsida > Loliginidae > Doryteuthis > Doryteuthis pealeii. The sequence goes on from CM042166.1 coordinate 76,464,339, forward strand.
AATACTATATATGTTATATTCTGAAGCGGTTTGTAAATGAACACTTGTAAAATGAATACATCCAAAATGGATTCTATGTGGAAAGGTATATGAATGTATATAAATGTTACTTACCATAGAATGATGGACGTAGAAGATTGGATCAAAGGATGAATAAGCTAAACTGGACATGGCATATTTCTGATGACCACCGATGAGATAATGAATAGAATTATGGATGACTTCAAATTGGACTTCAAAATCACAGTAGTCTTCTTGCTCAAACATCAACATGACTTTCTTGTAAAGAGTGGATTCTTTGCCTCCTTCTGCCAACTCAAACAATTCGGGTTGTGTGTCCCTTACGGTGTAGGTATCTTCGTATTTGATGTAACCTCTCAAGAATGGATTCTCAATGACGGAATCAGTCCAAGCATCATAATAATCAGCATCTGCCAAAAGGGAAGGCAGTTGAGTTGCCGGTTTGGTCCAGTCCCAATAAGGAACGGCCACACTGGCTCCGTGGCGTCTCATAGCTTCTTCAAAGTGGAGAAGGTATACTCTGTGCCAATGTGGGAAGGTTGGCATACCGTGAACACAGCAAGCGTATTGGGCAGCTTCAGGGGTCGGGCACTGTACAGCACCATGGTAACCGGCGATTGTCTGGAAGCCGAAGTCACTTTCATCTTCCTTCAGACGTTTCAGTGCTGACATAAGATTCTGCACATCACGAGTTTCCAAAGATGAGATATCTCGTCGAATTCTGTTCAATGGAATTGTAACTTCAAGCTGGTGTGCTGTGTACAAAAAATACGAATATGAATTAAATATATTTGATAAATTTGTAAAAGACGAATCTACGAACGAATAGAATAGATTTTAAATATAATATAGAAAATACATATTATATAAATAATAAGTTTACCAATTTTTACTAAATATATTTACCAACCCCTCCGCACGAGCAGGATGCGACACAAGGTCAATTTCTTAAGCGGAGTTTATCAGGTTTGAATTCAGAGTTTTCCTTCTCCTAGACCAGTTGCCTAACCATGGTTAAAGAGCCCAGTCTGTCTTACTATTTACCCATAGCTGGAGGGAGAGTAGGATTCATACCTTTCCCAAGGGTATTAGCGCTAAGTGAAATGCAATTACCACGTCCAGGATTTGAACTCGGGGCGACGAGTCCATTTCCCATGACTTTAACCAGTATACCACGCGCACCAATTTTTACTATAAGGCTCTTAAAGATTGTTTTGCGACCGTTATCTGAAAGAGCAGCGCTTGCTTATCTTGAAAAACAGCCTCTGAAATCCTAGGCTTCAACACCCATCACTGGCGCCAGTGAAATTTAGTTGCTGCATTAACCACCAAGCAATTTTATTCATGCATGAAAGGAGGGAAGCCTACTTTCCCAGAAAACTAGCCTCCGAAATCCGAGCCTCCAACCTAGACCAATGACGCCAGGAGAATGTATGGAATTATCGAAGCTAATAAGCATGTTCATTATACACGACAGGGGGAAGGATGTGCCTTCTCTGAAAATCAGGCTTCAAAATCCGGGCCTTGAACCCAGACCACTGAGATGTACGAAAAGATTCAGCCATCAGGCAGGATCATTATCAATGAAAGTGTTGGCGTTTTTGTGTTATAAGGTGTGTGCCAGATGTCCACTTCTACTTATAGACTCGCCGATAACCATGTGACCATACACTTGGCCAACCATTGGCAGTACTCTGTTGCTGATATTGTTATTTATACCGGTTGCCAACGTCGTCCACGAAGGTACATAGGATTATGTCACTGGACCTTTGACACTACGTAGGATTACATAACTCAGGACATTCACTTACCAAAGGATTCTATAGCTCAGGACTTCCTTACTTACTTTAAGTCCTTTAAACCGGGATCCACTCCAAATAGATACTTTATTGGGGTTCCATGGTAATATTTTATGTTATTAGACTTTAGAAAAATTATTATTACTGAGAAATAAATTTCTTCAATAATCTACACCATATTATACGAATTGGGGGGTCCAGTGTGATATCTTAGTGGTCCATAGAGCAACCATCGAATAGAAGAAGAAGAACTGTGGAATATTGTAGAAAGCTGTTATTTACTTGTAGGTGGGATTCTGATGATGGTCGCTTCCGGTAAGATGTCTGCTGGTAAGTCAGTTCCGTTCTGGGCAACGATCTTGGCTTTGATGATAAAGTGAGAATCAAAACTCAATTTCATATGCTTAAGAATATCTGTGATTTCCATTTTGTAGAGACGATCAAAAGACCAAGGCATTTCAGCGCTTCCACCCAACACAGAGAAATGGCCTCCTTCGACACAGTCGCCTTCATCAGGACAAACCTGAACAAACAAAAAAATGTATCAGACCAAATGTCACGAAATCAAAAACTAAGGGAAATAATAAGATTTTACATTTCAAAAACATTTCATAATATTTCCACGTTTTCTTCACCGCGACGCTACTTACATCGCAAGAAATGACTTACATTTTTAAAAATGTATTTATAGAATTGAGAATGCATCTGTCTATCTATCTATCTATCTATCTATCTATCTCAGCCTCTTTCTATCTATCTATCTATCTATCTATCTATCTATCTATCCCAGTCTGTATCTATCTATCTATCTATCTATCTTTCCCAGTCTGTTTCTGTCTATCTATCTATCTTTCTCAGTCTATTTATATCTATCTATTTATCTATCCCAGTCTGTTTCTATCTATCTATCTATCTATCTATCTATCTATCTATCCCAGTCTGTTTCTATCTATCTCTCTCTCTATCTATCTATATATCTATCTATCTATCTATCCCAGTCTGTTTCTATCTATCTATATATCTATCTATCTATCCCAGCCTGTTTCTATCTATCTCTCTATCTATCTATCTATATATCTATCTATCTATCTATCCCAGTCTGTTTCTATCTATCTATCTATCTATCTATCTATCTATCCCAGCCTGTTTCTATCTCTCTCTCTCTATCTATCTATATATCTATCTATCTATCCCAGTCTGTTTCTATCTATCTATCTATCTATCTATCCCAGTCTGTTTATATCTATATATCTATCTATCTATCGCAGTCTATCTATCTATCTATCTATCTATCCCAGTCTGTTTATATATTATCTATCTATCTATCTATCTATCTATCCCAGTCTGTTTATCTATCTATCTATCTATCTATCTATCTATCTATCTATCTATCTATCTATCTATCTATCTATCTATCTATCTATCTATCCCACTCTGTTTATATCTACCTATCTCTCTATCTATCTATTTAATAAAGCAATACACTTTGAGAATAATCAGTGCCCATTGTCTGCTAATCATTCTCATAGTGAAGCGTCAATTTTGCTTTCTGTTACCGTAGATTTACCTGGCACAAGGCCATGTGTGTAGAACACTGCGATAAAAAGGGAAATATAACAATAAAATAAAGGGAAAGCAATAAAAGTGCGATTACCGCCCCTGACAGTGGAACTCTCCTAACATTCTTAAAAAAGAAATCACTTTTATTGCACTCGTGACGGTGAAATTTTTTTAAATGACAGATGTCAGAAGGAAATTACTTTTTATTGTTCCCCCGACGACATGTAACGATTGTATTGTTATTAAATATAAGACAAAAAGAATCTTCAAATAATGATACGTACTTCGAATGTAGCGTAGGCAGAAGAACCAAATCCGGCAAGCAAAAATCCAGCAAAAACTCGGTCTTTTTGTTTTTCTTGTCGAATGTAAGACTCCAATTGGGCAATGGACATACCGTTCATTTCCAACATGTCGTATTCATAATGAAAGTGGTCTTTGTAATTGAACACATCGGCTGGTTTGGAATATTTAGTGGTCATTGGGTTCAAGTTATAGGGAGGTCCGAAAGAGAAGGGTTTCAATGGTTGAGACATCAATTCAATAGCGCAGTTTGATTCATAAGCTTGAAGGCCTCGGAATTTCTGCAGTTCCTGCCAGATAACCCAGAGACGGTCAACATTGGCATGATGGAGGTAGAAAGCTGGATCATATGCAGCGTAATGCAAATGGTTTACGGAATAAAGTTCTTTACCACCCAACCAAGAATGGATAGCGTTGTGAACAATCTCAAATTGGACTTCGAAGTCACAGTAGTCGGTCTGTTCAAGGGCGAGAATGATGTTGTTAAAGAGCCAGGTCTGTTTTCCGAGAGCGGGCTGTTCAAACAAATGCTCACTGACTTCACGTGTGGTCATTGTTTCGGGGCTGATGAAGGAAATGTGGCCATGATTGAAGGGGTTGAATGTTTCAATTCCGGTAAAGGGGTCGGTGTATTTCTCAGCTGAGAGTAAGTGTGGAACCTCCTTCATAGGGTATGTCCAATCCCAATATGGTACACCAACGATGGCACCGTGTCTGTTCAAAGACTGTTCAAATTGGACTACGTACAATCTGTGCCATTGAGGGAAAGTAGCCATACCGTGAAGACAGCAAGCGTGACGGTGTTTTGCGGTCGGGTTTGGACAAAGTGGAGGAAGAGCGTGGAAGGAAGCAATTGACTCAAATCCATCGGAAGATCTGTCTTTTTGCATACGTTTCAAGGCGTGCACCAAGGAATTGACTTCTTGCAGAGATAAACGATCAACATTCTTTCGTACCAGGTTACCTCGAACAGATTTCGTTGTGGATACTCGCATTGTACGTTCTGTAAAATAAATCAAGATACTTTGTCACAAAAAGTATGTTTCAACTGAAACAATGAAAACTTAAAAATTAAATTAAGGATGTTGAACTTAAAAATTATTACCATAAATTTTCAATACAAAAATTATCATAAATTTTCAATACAAAAATTATCATAAATTTTCAATACAAAAATTAATTGAAATCCAATGACTTTTGTGATTTCGTTACATAATGAATATAATACTCCAGATCTTAGATAATAAATAAGTAATCTTTAAATAATAAAGCAAAGTCGTTGGGGCGGCCTAATGTCGGTATCAGCCATGCAGCGAGGGAGTCTATGCCCTTTTCAATAGCGCTAGACCAAGGAGATTGTTTTTTGTCGGTGGTGGAGCGCCACACCTACCATCAATTCCTTACTTTACCGCACAGATCCCTGTGCTGCTCATACGCTGAGTTGGCGAGGCCCGTTATCAAACTAGGAACCTTGTGGTTTCTAGCCGAACGCTCTACCGACTGAACTAACAAAAAATCCTGGGATTAAAATCCTGGATGTTATTTTTCTTATGGATAGTTTTGCAGTAGGTATCTAGCCAACCCATTCGCCTCGAGTAGAATGGAATGACATTAAACTCTATCTGATGGTGAGCTTCCAGTTTTGGAGGTTTGGGGAATGTGAAGCATCCCTTTATCACCATTGCTCCCTGGTCCTCTCTGACCCGGAGTGGTAGTACCTGTTAGGGTCCCATCTATGGGTTAAATAGTAAAACATGTTTATAAACAAAACTGATTATCCATTAAGAATGAATTTATTTCAAAACTTTATCGGCATTAAATGAGCCACCGAAGTTGATATGCCGTAAAACAAAACATCCAACCAATCGAATAGAATGTGATACAACGTCACATGTATGAGGCATCCAGCGAGGATCAAACTCACTTTTCAGTAGTAATTGATCAGTGAGACTAGCTTATTACACCACGACTTTGGGGTAGTTTTGTAGTATGAGTATTTTGTTGCATAGCTTTTTTGCACATGCTTTCGTGCAATATTTGGCATTGACTAACCCACAAACGTTTATATGCCATTAAACAAAGAAACTAAAACTTCTTAATTGCCATTACTCACAGGTCTACACTCATCAGGGGTTTTAGTAGTTGTTAGGGCCCTGTCATGACCTGTTTAAGGGTCAATAAATAATAACTCAACACGGGTGTAAAATGTAGGGAACAGATTGTATTCAGCAATATATATCAACGTACAATGAAAGGGTTTCCTTGTTTCAGCTTACACGAAGAACATGTATCTGGTACTTCTCATATTTACATGTGTCCCACTTTCACACGATATGGCACAAGGCCGTTTTATGTGGGGACCACCCACAAGCCGAGACTCATGGGGTGGTAGGTAGAAAAATTGCGTCGTTCCCAGCTCTGTCCCTTTAAGTGCAATGAGGCAGGTATCTGGGATCGACGCTATTAATTTAGCAGCTCAGTGGACCCCCGTCCCGAAGGACGGGTGTATCTGCTACTTCTCGTTTGAGTAGCTTTACTCTGTTAAATATATACCCTTTGGGTAAGTCCATCTTCGTGTCATAGGTGAGTCACCTACAACAGGCCCCATCTATGTGTCAAATAGATATCTATTGTATATTTCGAAGATTATCCTGCTATGAGAATTCGAGAGTTTAAGAATAAAAATTACTCATCTTTTTGGGGAATAATTTGTGGATCAGACACACTATTCTAAGCCAAAAAGCTTGGTGTTTGTATTATACACGTGAATTAAATAGTCAACTGTTTTCCAGGCCACATACGTCACAATACCTTATCGTAATGTTTTGTATATATATATTTACCAACCACTCCGCACAAGTAGGATGTGACACAAGGTCAATTTCTTAAGCGGAGTTCAACAGGTTTGAATTCAGAGTTTTCCTTCTCCTAGACCGGTTGCCTAACCAAGGTTAAAGAGCACAGTGAGTCCTACTATTTACACATAGCTGGAGGGAGAGTAGGATTCATACCTTTCCCAATTGTATTAGCGTTAAGTGAAATGCAATTACCACGTCCAGGATTTGAACTCGGGTCGACGAGTCCATTTTCCATGACTTTTACCATTAGACCACGCGCATAATGATTTGTATATAAGATACACAATTTTAAAGCCTAAAATTTAGGGTTGTGTATTATACACGAGAACTAAGAGATATTCATTGTAGCTTTCGAAGATTATACCACCATAAGAAGTCGAGAGTTTAAGATGAAAGATTACTTACCTTTTTTGGGAATAAAAACGATGCTTGGTGCGGGGAAGATGTCACTGCTCAATTTCGTTCCATTAAGGGCAATCAATTCGGTTTTCAGGTGGAATTTACTGTCTACAGTCAAATGCAGTTTTTTCATTGCTTCGGTAATTTCGTAACGGAAAATACGGTCAAACTTCCATGGCATTTCTGTCAGTCCTCCAAGAACAGAGAAGGTTCCAGCAAGATTGTCACAGTCGTCATGATCTACACCAATAGGTACACAGATATAAACATAGATATCTGCAGAAGCCTGGATGCCATGAAGCCAAAAGCCCGCGAAAGTACGGTCGTGGGAGCGTTTGCTCTCTAAGAGATCGTCCAATTGAGGATGCTAAGACCAGAGAAGGAAAGGGTATCGAACTTATAGTTTAAGCTGTTCTGATAGTCAAATACGTCGTTGGGTCGGCTGTTTACGAAAGTCAGATGATCCTGATTGGCTGTTTTGTTGTTAAAGGGTCGCATTGGATCACTGAGAAGATGGAGAGCGCAGTTAGCAACGTTGTAGTCCATTTTACGATAACGCTGAAGTTCCTGCCAGATGGCCCAGATACGATCCAGAGTACTGTGATGGAAGAAAAAGATCGGGTCGTAAGCGGCATAATCCAGGGAAGACATAGAATGTTGGTCGGGTCCGCCGATCCAGGAGTGAATTGCGTTGTGGAGTACTTCATAGTGGACTTCAAATTCGCAGAAATCGGTGTGCTCGAGTGCGTAGAGGGCGTGTTCGTAAAGATATCTGTTGTTGAAGAGTTCCTCGCGGGGTTTTCGTACAGTGATGGTTTCTTCGAAAGAGATCTTGCCGTGGTGGAACGGATTTTCGATATCTTCATTGGTTTTAGGATTTTTATAGGTTTCATCGCTGAGCAGAGCGGGGAGTTTGTCAAAGGGTTCGATCCAGTCCCAGTAGGGCACGGCAACATCAGAACCCCTAGCTAACAATTCATTTTCAACCAAGGACAGATAGAGACGATGCCAGTGAGGGAAGGTTGGCATACCGTGTAAGCAGCATGTGTGTGTCTGTGAGCCATCAGCGTTGGGGCACTGAGCTGGTAAACCGTGGAAAGATGCGATTTCCTCGTATCTTCCGTCATCTGTCATACGTTTAAAAGCATTTCTTAGGGATAATGTGTCTTCTTTAGTGAAATCTTTAATATTTCTTCTGATACGGTTGGCGCTAGTGACCACATCACGCCAAGTCTCTTCTTCGAATTCAGCTGGAAAAATAAACATGGATAAATTTTAGTATGCTTATGAAAACATCTCTTAGACATTAGGGACCAAGTAAACAATAAGCATCCCAAATCATCAACTTAATGAAAGGTTAATATTTTAACTCATCACCGGTAAGTTTCGCTTTCAAATATTTGAAAACAAACAGACGATTTTTGCAATTATATCATATCTGACAAAAACAAATTTTACAAATTGTGTGATACCGTTTCTGAACGACATCCTATTATTCAAATAAGCATAAAAATATTTTGTAAATAAAAACTGTATTTTTATATAAATAAACATAATCGCATTTCTCATCTAATTAAGTAAAAACTAAGTAAAAACTATTCTAGTCTTTCGTCTTTTTTTAAACCATCGTAAGTGTTGAAAAATATTCTTAAATTTCTGATTAAAAAGTTTTTATTTTAAATAATATTTTGCTATTGAATTTTAATTTGATTACGTGTACCAAGCATCTATTTATTTAATTTATTGTGAGTTCAACATCTCCATAAACTTCTGATTAAAATCGTTTGTTTACAAAAATTTGGAAGCGGAAGTTACCGGTGACGAGTTAAAATATGAACCTTTCATTAAGTTGGTGATTTGGGGTGCTTATTGGTTACTTGGTCTGACATTAGTATAGGAACGTTACCGTAATGATTTGTGTATAAGATACTGTTTCAAAGCTAAAAACTAGGGGTACATATTATACATGAGAACTAAATAATTAAATGGTTTCCCGGCCATATACGTCACCTTATCTTATCGTAATAATTTGTGGATCAGATACACTATTTTAAGCCTAAAAGCTAGGGGTGCGTATTATGCACGAGAACTGAATAATTAACTGTTTTCCAGGCTATGTACGTCATCATATCGTGTCGTAATGATTTCTGTATAAGAAACAACCTTTAACTTTTGACTATGCTACCATTGTTATGTACTGGCTCCAAATGGCCCAATATGTTGCGTAGCGGCCTTAATATCTATATCTTATATAGCGGCTTCAAATTCACGGCATCTGCATACGTAGCGGGTATCGTCACTAACCCTAGACGATATATGTAGTTGTCGGTTAATGAAATCACAACACATGGGTATAGTAGGAGTTTTGACTTTATTTCTCTCATCGGCTCATGGGTGGCGAGCGTGACAATAGGAATGCCCAAGGGTTGACGATGACTACTACTACTGCTGGGATGGTGAGGTAAAGGGGTGGCTGGTGGCGTCTCACCGCCCTTGGCCGCGACGGACCGTGTCGACGGTCACTCACTGTTTGGCGTCCGCTGTCTGCTCTCTGACTCCCTTTTATATATATCAAACGCCTACGCGTTTTCTTTTGTTATCTTTATCAGCGGACAAATCTATTTCCGAACTTATTGTTACCCATCCTTCTTTGTTCGCTTTACCCGGAAAAAGTCCTTTGTTACTCTTTTCGTCTTCTCCCTGCCTCGATCCAACCGGAAGACCCTATTTCCATTTTTACCTTCTTTTAAATATCTTCAATATACAACACCATATATTGCATGTAATGAAAGATCTTTAACTCTAGATTATGCTATCAGATATTTCGTGTAAGTAACAGACATTTTTGAGGGGAAAATGTGTTCTTAAAAAGTAATTCATAAAATGAGAATATATGGTATTTAATAAAATTTTAAATTATACTTACCATCGCTAGGAACAAAGATAATTGTTGGATCTGGGAAGATCTTTTGCATGATTCTTGAACCATTTACAGCGGTCATTTCCATGGTGACGCGGAAGTGGCTGTTATGATTGAGACCAAGTTTTTTCAAATCGTCGGTGATTTCGTATCGGAAGAGACGGTCAAATCTCCAAGGCATCTCAGTGTCTCCTCCCAAAATGGAGAAGATGCCTGCATAATTACCACAATTCTCCTCTCCAACACCAGTCGGCACACAGATGTAGATACGGATATCAGCAGAAGCCTTGATACCATGAAGCAAGAATCCTACAAAGATTCTGTCGCGTCCCTTATTCTTTTCCAAAACTCTTTCCAACTGAGGGATGCTGAGTCCAGTAAAAGTAAGGGAATCATATTTGTAATGCAAAACGTTCTGGTAGTCAAAGACATCATTAGGTCTGCTGTTGGTAAATGTAAGTCTATCCTGATTGGCTGTTGCGTTGCTGAAGGGACGCATTGGTTCGTTGAGGAGTGGCAAAGCACAGTTAGCTTCGTTGTATGGCAATTTACGGTAACGTTGAAGCTCTTGCCAGATTGCCCACAAACGATCAAGATTGCTATGATGAAGGAAGAACACGGGATCATAAGCAGCATAATCAAGAGAAGACATAGAATGAGCATCTCTGCCTCCTAACCAAGAATGAATAGTGTTATGAAGAACTTCATAATGAACTTCAAACTCGCAGAAATCTGTCTGTTCGAAAACAAACAACATGTGATCGTACAGATATTTATTGCCATACAATTCTGGTTGGGGATCTCGGTCAGTTTCAGAATTTTCAAAACCAATCTTTCCTTTGAAGAAAGGATTGGGTTCGATCTGAAGTGTACGGGAATTATAGAATGTTGCTTCATTGATCAAAGATGGCAGTTCATCGAACGGTTCAACCCAATCCCAGTAGGGTACGGCCACTCCAGAGCCTCGGGCAAGCAATTCATCTTCTACAAGGGCAACGTAGAGTCGATGCCAGTGAGGGAATATTGGCATACCATGAAGACAACAGGTGTGTACCATTGTACCATCTTCATTTGGACACTGAGCAGGGAGACCGTGGAAGGAAGCAATTGCTTCATATCTGCCTTCGTTTGCCATTTGTTGAAGGCATTTCTCAAAGACTCCATTTCACCATCACTGAAGTCTTCCAAGTTCTTTCTGATACGACTGGCACTCGTAACAGGACTGATCCAACGTCTACCTTCTCCAAAATTACCTAAAATAAAAGAAGAATTATTCTTGAGTAAATAACGAATTTGGTCATCACAGTTTTTTTTCTTTAGCGAAAAGCTGTTCAGTATGGTTTTATTTAGCAGATAAGCTTTTAATTACAGATATCGCATAAAAAATACAGATCACAGCAAGCTCATCCCAGTCGAACAACACTTCCGACTAGATGATCATGACTTTGACAGAGACGCCAAATTTACTCTTATCGAAAGAATCCAAAAAGATACTGACACTAAATCTGTCATCGAAAATCACGAGTACAGATGGATAAAAAGTTTCCAAACCGTTTGGATTTAACCAGAAAGGCTTAATTGCCACTTGAAAGGGTAGCTTTTAAGCTACTTAACTAATAAAAGAAGAATTATTCTTGAGTAATCAGTGGATTTGGTTATCACAGTTTTTTTTTTTTTTGTAAAGATCTTTTATCTAACTGGTAAACATTTATAATAAATACATCAAGATTATATCAAATATCATAGCTTAATTGCCACTTGATAGGGTGGCTTTTAAGCTACTTAACTAATACATTTTATTGCCACAATTTAAGTGATGTTTTGCTATATATAAGATGTCTAAGGTAGCCAAATTTCACTATAAAAAGATGGGTATTTTTTGTTGATTGAAGCTTAATTAATAGAAAATAAACGTGATAATATAGGTTCAAATACTCAATTCATTTTCACTATTGGTGGTTAGCAACCATTAGAGTGTCTTAGTATTATTGAAATTTGTGCTAGAGTTTGGTAATAAATAATAACTAATAATATCCATTTTTATTGTACAATATTCCAATAGAAAATCCTGATAGAAAAACACTTTTTATTTAAAAAGGAGAGTACTTATTCATTGGTATTACGGACTGTCTGTCAGTATATATATATATATATATATATATATATATATATATATAAATTAAAAAATAAAAATTAATCGTAAAATAATTCCTTTTCTAAAAATCTTTGGAATTCCAACCGTCACATTTTTTAATACCCATCCCCTTCCGTTTAAATTGATTCGTCTTGTTGCCAACATCTCAAAATCCGCTACATTTGGATATGTTTTACCGACAAAAAGGTATACATAGCGACATGACCGACATATATATGGCGCGAATGCACACATTGGTGAATAATGTAACAACTTTCGTTCTTTTTTGCAGTATTAAGGTTTTTTGTTTGTGAACTGATTTGACATTCTTCTCCGACCCAAACAATTACGGAGTGAATGAGCTCTGATGATGATTTTTGTAAAATTGAAATATTGATCAGTATCAGCTATGATTATATTATAAATTGTTTTCTCTTTAACAGCATTGTGTGATGTTTCATTCCACCTTTTCATACTCATATATATATATATATATATATATATATATATATATATATATATATGCATACATACATACACACAAATGGCCTTTATATATGTACTAGCAGTGGCTACCCGGCGTCGCCTATGTAGAGGGGGATTTTTAAGTTAGTCCTGCAGATCCATTATTACTGAATCGTGAGTTGGATCCTCGTGGGGTGTCCCATTTAATCCCTATGTAAAAAAAATAAACCTTGCATTGATCCAGCTACTCTGAAAAGAAATGTTAATGTCTACTATCTAAAATATTAAATGAAAAAAAATCCATGTTGTTATCATTTATATTTTATTCTTTAATTATCTTCATGAATTTAAATCAAATCTCTATTATTTTTTTCTCAAAAACCAAGCCCTGGTGATATTTAATGTGTATATATATATTTACTTTGTCGTTAATTGTTTTATTTTCGAAGTTTCCTCCGGACATACAGATTCACACAACTACCCTTTATATATGAACTAGAAGTGGCTACCCGGCGTCACCTGGGTAGAGGTTTGTTTTTTTTAAGTTAGTCTCGCAGATCCTTTATTACTGAATTGTGAGTTGGATCCCCGCTGGATGCCCCATTAAAATCCCTATGTAAAAAAGAACTTGCGTTGATCCAGTCACTCGGAAAATAGAAATTTATTTCTAAAATATCAAATGGAAAAAATTCCATGTTGTTATCATTTAAATTTTACTTTTTAGATATCTTCACGAATTTAAATCAAATCTTCATTATTTTTTCTCAAAAACCAAGCCCCGGTGATATTTAATGTGTATATATATATATTTACTATGTCGTTAATTGTTTTATTTTCGAAGTTTCCTTCGGACATACAGATTCAAACAACTGCCCTTTATATATGTCTAGATAGATGTAATAATGAATATAGTTACTTACCAAGACCGGGTTCGTAGACAACAGACGGTGATAATTTGACATCAGGAACCTCAGCGCCAGTCATGTCGGTGACTGTGAATTCGACATGATATTTGTCAGTATAATGAAGTTTCATTGCATCCATCACATGTGTGATATCAGATTTATAGGCTCGGTCAAATTTCCATGGCATCTCATTTTCGCTACCCAAAACGTAGAACTCTCCGGCCTTCATTTTGTTTTCAGTGCCAACTTCATGAATGAAGTACTGGACAAGCAAAGACTTCTTCAGACCTTCCAAAACAAAAGTGACAAACACTCGGTTCTTGGCCTTTCTTCGATTGATTTCTCGTGATAATTGTGGAATGGACAAACCATTTAATTCCAAAGTATCGTATTCATAATGGAAGCTTTTCTTGTAATCAAAAACATCGAAAGGAACAGAATGTTCTCTTGTCATATCATCGGGGTTGATATCACTTCCGAGACTGAAAGGAGACATTGGTTTACGTAGAATTTCGATGGCACAATTGGCTGAATTGTAGGCTTTTCCTCTGTATTTCTGCAACGCCTGCCAGGTAGCCCAAATTCTGTCCAGATTACTGTGGTGAAGCATAAATATTGGATCATAAGCACTGTACTCCAATGAAGCCATAGAGAAGGGTTCTGTACCACCAACCAAAGCATGAATGTGGTTATGTGCAATCTCATATTGAACTTCAAAATCGCAGAAGTCTTCCTGTTCAAGAGCATAAATGATCTCATTAGCAAGATGGGTATACTCTCCAAATTCAGGTTTTTCATAAAGAGTTTCAGTCGGTGCTCGACTTGTAACAGCGCCAGCTTCATCAATGGCTCCATTAAAGAACGGATTGGGAAGAGCCTCGCCATTAGCATTTGTGTACTGTTCTTCCAATACAAGGGCTGGGAGGGTGTCAATGGGGCGGGTCCAATCCCAGTAAGGAGCACCACCAGAGTAGCCGTTTCGTCTCAAACCGTTTTCGAAGTTCAAAGTGATCAGTCTATGCCAGTGTGGGAAAGTGGCCATACCGTGATGACAGCAAGCAAATTTATTTGCAGCATCTGGACTTGGGCACCATTGTGTTGATCCATGGAAAGCAGCAACATGTTGAAAGCCGGTGACGCCCTTATCAGCAGCAAAAGCAGCCATGGCTACTCGGAGATCGTCCATTTCAGCATTCGTCATACTAGCCACATTCTTTCGGGAACGATGATGTTCGTCAAATGCCACATCAGAAGTATCAGCTGTAAAATCAATAAAAAGAATCAATATCTGGTTATTATCTTATCATAAAGAAAACATTTTTGTCAGTATGTATTATCTGCCTAATCGATGACAGGTTAGGATTTCAATTTTGTGGAAAATATACATAGAACATTAATCATTTCTTATATGTGAGTTGATTCTTAAAACCATGGATAGTTTTGTTAGTGATTTTTTTTAATTTTAATTTTTTTCCATATATGTAAACTTTATATTATTATGGAAATCGTTTGAAACAAATTGAAAAAAATAAAAAAAAAAAAAAAAATAAAAAATAGACTATATTTTTTTTAGTTAAATAATTGTATAATTATTTCCCTTGAAAAAGTGTTTTTTTAAAAAAACATTATTTGTAATAATTATTTTTTTATATAATTAAAATAGAGGAATTAATTACTGTTGTTTTCTTTTCTCTTGCCATTTTTAGTGTTACAAAATTTGTTGGATTTTCTTAGAAGAATTGGGTAAATTGGTTTTGTACATTGTTTTATATCTGAACAGTGATGCTGATAGCTTTTTGTTTTAGTGCATCCTGGGATTCAAAGATCTTAACATTTTAGAAGTTTCCTAAAAGAGCCAAATATTCTAATGATATTTGATTTAACCATTCGGTCATTTAATTATTCGTATAATTATTCTTATTCTTCCCTAAAAAGAAAGAAAGGAAAGAAAAGAAAGACATGAGAAAGAATGAAAGAAAGAAAGAAAAAGAAAATAGATAAATTAGATGAAAGATAATAGATGAAAGAAAAGAAAGAAAGAAAAGGAAGAAAAGAAAGAAAGAAAAGAAAGAAAGAAAGACTAAAAAGAAAAAAGAAGACATAAAAGAAAGAAAAAAAAAGGAAAATTGGAGGAAATGAAAAAAGAAAAAAGAAAGAAAGGAAAGAAAAGAAAAAAAAACAAAGAACGAACGAAAAGAAAGAAAGAAAGAAAGAAAGAAAATGAAGAAAAGAAAGAAAGAAAGAAAGAAAGAAAGAAAGAAAGAAAGCGGAGTAATGAAAGAAAAAAAATCCAAGACAAAACAAAAGATTCAATATATTTACCGAGTGCTGGGGCATAAATGACCATTGGGGGAGGAATTGCTGTTGGTGGCAAAGCTGTTCCGTTGACATCTTTAATATCTACCCTCAGGGTATATTCAGCAAATTTGTCTACTCCAAGAGCTTCCAATGCATGAGTAATTTCATGTTTATAAACTCTGTCGAATCTCCAGGTCATTTCTTTGCTGCCTCCAAGAATAGCAATGGAACCAACAGCGAATTCATTTCCTGCAGCCACAACAAACAAATCGACATTAGCAGACGTCTGGATTCCCATAAGAAGAAAACCAGCAAATACACGGTCTTTTTTCTTGGCATCTTCTACATGTCGCTGCAATTCTCGGATGGACATGCCACCAAAGAAGAGGGTGTCGTAAGTATAATCAAGATTGGCTTGATAATCATAGACATCAATGGGAACAGAATGCTCCCTGGTCATCTCGTCGTTGTTCAATGGTGCTTCAAATGCAAATGGTTTCATGGGACGGTAAATTTCAGAATTAGCGCAATAAGCTTTGTAAGGTTTTCCTCTTTGGATTTGAAGAGCTTGCCAAACCGACCACAGTCTGTCTAATTGTGAATGATGTAACCAAAACATTGGATCAAATGATGTATAATGCAAAGAAGACATTGAATAAGGTTCACTTCCGCCTGTCCAAGCATGGATGGCATTGTGGGTCACTTCAAATTGGACTTCAAAATCACAATAATC
Source organism: Doryteuthis pealeii (assembly GCA_023376005.1). Classification (NCBI taxonomy): domain Eukaryota; kingdom Metazoa; phylum Mollusca; class Cephalopoda; order Myopsida; family Loliginidae; genus Doryteuthis; species Doryteuthis pealeii. Next base: position 76,480,734 of record CM042166.1, read on the forward strand.
CTCTTGTTCATATGCCAATAAAAGTCCATCAAAGAGGAAACCATGATCACCCTTGCTCGGTTGTTTAAATAATCTGTTTCAATTTGAAAAAGAAAGAAAAACAATCATGTAGAGTAGATTTATTCAAAGAAATTATTAACACTAAATCATCTATCTATACATTTAAAGGCAAAGTAAACATTAAATTAATACAATTTTTTTATAAATACATTTTTCTATTTAACCCATAGATGGGACCCTAACAGGTACTACCACTCCGGGTCAGAGTGGACCAGGGAGCAATGGTGATGAAGGGGTGCTCCACATTCCCCGAACCTCCAAAACTGGAACCTCACCATCAGATAGAGTTTAACGTCATTCCCAGGACATGTAGACCCACAGCCACCGCCGTCTAGCACCCCGATGATAAAAAGGGGTTTTATTATTAACACTAAATCATCTATCTATACATATATAAAGGGCAGTTGGTATGTATGTATGTATGAAACTACAAAAATAAAACAATTAAAGGCAAAGTAAATGTATAAACACATTAAATATCACCAGTTCTTGCTTTTTATGCAAAAACTATGAAGATTTGATTTATATACTAAGATATTTGAAAATTAAGATATACATAGAAATAGCATTGAAATTCTACTTAAAATGTCCAGCATTTGTACATCTCAAAAAGTAAACAAATCAATATACCAGGCGCCCCACTCTACCAAGCTGACGCTGGGTAGCCGCCTCTAGTATTAATTAAAACATATCTCATATAAATTGCATTATAAGAGTTCGGAGTTTCCTTAATCTAGAATAATTCCCAATTATTGGGAATAATTTCCCAATTTGTTATCATAGTCAAAGAGACAGTCAAATACAGTTCATATTAACGACATCAGATAATTCTGAAGCCCGTATGGTGGTAGAGCAGCTGGTGTGTTTTACCAGGCAAAAGAAAACGTGAGTTCAAATCTCACTGAGAACTTATTTATTATCCGATTTGCACAGTTATCTCATTGCCGGAGATTGTCAACACGAGTGTGTTACGATACAACAAATTAACAAAATATTGGCCTGAAAGAAAATACTACCAAAATATTGCACTGATATTTGAGACATTGTCATTGAATAAGACTTGAATTAAAAAAAATATATCTGTAAAGAATATTTGGGAAGAGTTTGGTTTCATAATTAAAGAAGCTGTTGAACACGGTTCATATTAGCGACATCAGATACATATTTTATTAGATCCAATAAAAATATGGAGGAGTGAGTTGTGGTGTCTGATGTGCTAGACTGGTTCTTAAAACATTTTTGAGCATTATCAATAAAAATTGCTGGCAGATTATTAGTATTTGATAGGAATACTTGAAACCATATAAACTGTGCGATAAGGATTTGTATTAAGAATCATTACTTGAAACCATATAATTGTTTAAAAAAGACAACAAAATGACATTAAATATCTCGACAAGGGTTGACATGCCTTAAAACCAGATGAATGATAATAAGCTAAGCTTATAAAATGTTTATCTTCTATTCTTGTTTACGTACCTTTCATCAATTTGACGAGCTGTGTAAACATCGGCATTCAGAAAATCGATGGATGCTCTAAAGAATGGATTCGGTTTTTCAGCCTTGGTGTACGGATCAACGTAAGTTTCGGCTGTGAAAATCGCTGGCAGAGCAGTGAAAGGTTTGGTCCAATCCCAGTATGGTACACCAATAGGAGATCCACGGGCAACAAGGGCATTTTCAAACTGCATAACTACAAGTCGATGCCAATGGGGAAAGGTAGCCATACCATGAAGACAACAGGCCACTCTGTTCAGAGCGTCTGGTCGGGGACATTTCGCCGGCAATCCGTGGAATTCAGCCAAAGCTTGGAATCCATTAATTGATTTATCAGCCATGAAACGTTCCATTGCGACTTTCAGTTCATATTCCTCTTCAGTTGTCAGGGCAGTGAGATCTTTACGGGATCGAAGAGCACTTCTGTCCATATGTACCATGTCAACTACAAAACAAAATGTACAGCATTTTAATGTCGTAACGGAAATCTATAGGGTACTCTTTGCAGAGTTCCGTCCCGGCCTCCTGTCTTAAAAAGCGCTTGGCGGTGTTAGCTTAAAAACAGTACCACCTACTTTTACCATAAAATAAAAGTTTTTTTTTAAATTAAAAATGACCTAACATTTTTTTATTAAAATATAGAAGAATATCTAAATACTCAGATTTTATTTTATTTGTCTTGTTTTTAGGTTAAATAAACAAGAATATCTAAATATTTTGATTTTTTAAATTTATTTGTAATTGATTGTTGGAAATAAATATATTCAACTGACACCGCTACAGCTAGGGTCTTCAATCGTAGGTGGTACTGTTTTTAAGCTAACACCGCCTAGCGTTTTTTAAGGCAGGAGACCAGGACGGAACCCTGCGAATAGTACCATCTATAGCACGTTTGACATGTATGAACAACTCGCAAAGAGAGAAAATAATACACTAATAATGAATGTAACAACTGTAGTAAAATATTTCATAAATTGTATATATATATATATATATATATATATATATATATATATATATATAAATGCCACCAATGATGTAACAAGTTACATATAACGTTCGTATAAGATAAAATCTCAATGGACAGGTTCCTTTCATAAAAGAATTGCTCAAAGATATATATATATATATATATATATATATATATATATATATATATATATATATATATTACCTATAAAATGAGAAAATGTGCAGCTGGCGGGAGAATTTGGTTAACACACACACACACACACACACACACACACACACACACACACACACACACACACACACACACACACACACACACACACATGCTGATAGAATCAAGTGCCGTTGCATATGCACGCCTAAATAGTCGCAAGTCACACTGAAGAATCTCTCTCTCTCTCTCTCTCTCTCTCTCTCTCTCTCTCTCTCTCTCTCTCTCTCTCTCTCTCTCTGTCCCTCTGTCTCTCTATATATATATATATATATATATATATATATATATGTGTGTGTGTGTGTGTGTGTGTGTGTGTGGAGATAGATAGATAATATGGTGTGCTATATATATGTGTAAATAGTGCTCAATATCTTGGATAGAGCATGTATATTTAAGTTAGACTAACGTGGGCATGGAGTCCACGGCGCTTGGTTACTGACAGTTTCTCGTAAAATTCACTTGCGTACACACACACCCACGCGCCCGCACACACACATATACCTGTGCAAGAATTTCATGAAAGAGATTGTTTTGGTTTACTTACCGTCTTTGAATCCTTTTTTGGGGATATAAGTAACGGTTGGATTTGGAATGATTTTCTCATGCATCAGAGTACCATTGATAGCGGTCACCACAGCTATAACATAATAGTTGCTGTCTAGACTTAGACCCAAAGAGGTGACTGTATCGGTGATCTCATGAAGATAAGGATAAGCAAAGTTCCATGGCATCTCGTTAACTCCACCAAGGATGAAGAATTGTCCAGCATCATTGTCACAATTGTCGCTTTGTCTTTTGTCCTTGGAAGGAATACACAATTTGATTTGGACATTTGCAGACGTCTTGATTCCACCCAATCTAAAATTGGCAAATGCTCTTGCCCTTGATTTACGTTCCTTCAATAAAGTATCAAGTTCCTCAATTGTCATTCCATTCAAGTTAATATCATCATATTCATATCCCAAATGTGCGTATTCAAACAAGCTACTGGCCTTGGCATTGTCCTTGGTGATAGCAAATGGATTGGTATCACGTCCAAACGGTTCCATCGGACTATGGAACATATTCAAGCCACAGTTGGGTCTTGTTGGCAGTCCTCGGTGTGCTTGTAAGGCTTGCCACAAGGTAAATTGACGTTCGACGTTGGAATGATGCAAGAAGAAAAGTGGATCGTAAGATGTATACTCAAGGCTGGACATGGAATGAGTGAATCTGCCTCCAACTAAATAGTGAATAGGGTTGTGGGCTACTTCCAACTGCACTTCAAAATGACAGTAATCTTCTTGTTCCAGAGCATTTAGGACGCCCTCCAGAAGAAAGTTCTTATGGCCTTCATGTGAAGCCTCATAAAGTCTGGCATCGACAGCTCTAGCCGTAACTCTATTTTCAAACTTAATCTCACCGGAGTAGAAGACGTTCTTCTTGGCTTTTTTGCCATTGGGGTCGATAAACAATGGATGCTGTACTAACTCAGGAAGCTGAGTCATAGGTCTAGTCCAATCCCAGTAGGGGATACCAACAGTGGAACTGTGACCAGCCATTGCTTGCTCGAACTGTACCAAGTATAGCCTATGCCACATTGGAAACGTCGGCATACCATGCAGACAGCACACGATAGTTGAACCATCGGCAGCCTGACAGTCAGCTGGTTCTCCGTGGTAGGCAGAGATAGCTTGATAGCCTGTGGCTCCCTCATCGTCCTGCATACTACGCAGTGCTACTTGCAGGTTGATAATTTCATCGGGGGTCAATTTATCGACGCTTTTACGGATTAAATTGCCTACAAATAGAAAATAAAGATGGTTAAATATTGTAAAGACAAATCTTTGGAGAAATTAATTTGATTTAAGTTTTTGAAGCAGAGACACATGGCTATATATGTAGGCTTTACTTTAGAAAAAAATGGAAAATAGAATAAAACATTGTGCTTGTTGGCAATTTCAGATTTTTATTTCATTAATTGTTGTTTTTCGTACGTCATTTTTAAATTTTTATTTCCTTAATTATTTTCTGGTTTTTGTACGTCATTTTTAAAGTTTTATTTCATTAATCATTTTCTGATTTTTGTACGTCATTTTTTTTTAAAGTTTTATTTCCTTAATCATTTCTGATTTTTTGTACGTCGTTTTTAAAGGTTTATTTAATTGATTATTTTCTGTTCGTATTTTTTTTTTTTTTTGTTTGTTTTCTTTTCTTTTTTTTTTTGTACTTATCTTAAGTTTTATTTCGTTAATTATTCTATTTATTTTTGTACGTTATGCTTAAATTTTATTTCCTTAGTAATTAACTCTTTTTCTTTTTTATTTCCTTAATTAATCATTGTCTGTTTTTTATTTTTATTTTTGTGTACGTGATTTTTTTAATTTTATTTCCTTAATTGATTTGCTGTTTTTTTCTTTCTTTTTTTTCTTTTTTTTTTTTGACGTCATCTATTTTTTTCCTTAGTTTTTCTTTTCTTTTTCTATATCTTATTTTTTTAATTAGTCACTGTATTTTTTTGTATGTCATTTTTTAAGTTTCATTTTTATGATTACTAGTACAAAATAAAAACGTCCTCTGGGCGATGTAAAAAATAGATTTTTGAAACATATTGCCTGAGGGGTGGGAGTTAAGAATTCAATGTCAGCGAGTTTGTACCCTAAGTAAGTAAAATCATCAATTCATTAAAGGATTAAAAAATAAACAATTTGAAATGTAAACTTTAAATATGTATTAAAATAAACAAACTATATATAGATATATAATACCAGTCATGTATTTATTAAAACTTGTTTTAAAAACAATGAGGACTGTTTAATGTTTCATGTTCAAATTTTGAGTGTATTTATTCTATGTTATGACGATTTTGGGTAATGTGACGTAAGCAGTGACGTAATTTTTGTTACAGACAAAAACCGGAAGCGAATCTCCATTATTAGTAGATGTATTTCCTAAATTATTAAATGAAATTTAACCGTAATAATTGTCTAAATTCATAGAATAATACCAATTTCTGTAAGGATTGTTGTTTTTTTACTTACCATTTGCTCTGATTACAAGTGTCATCCAAACCTGCCAAAAAAATAGATAAAATATATTAGTAGAAAGGTATAGATAGATAACCTACTTAAGTTTCACCAAAAAGGATCATCAGGGTAAAAATATATCAGATATATGTTTCACATTCAATTATAAACATCAAATACATTAAGGGCGTCCCATTGTAGTGTAATGGTTAGCAAGATAGTCTCTTGGATCCATTATTACTGAATAGCGAGTACAATACTCGCTGGATGCCCCATATTTGTAAGCAAGTATAGATCTAAGTAAATATCCTTAGTACAAATAATTTGCAAACAGGATTCAAATAATTATTCCCATTTAATAATTTGAAAACAATTGCATAAGAAAAAATAAATAAATTAATAAAACAAAGCAATCTTTTTTTTTACTTAATTGTCTTATATATTTTTACTAGGAATGTGGCTAGTAATATATATATATATATATATATATATATATATATATATATATATATATATATATATATATATATTATAAAAAAGAAGGTTTGCAAAAAGGATTATGTTTGTTTTTTTATTAACTTACATATGAATGCTACACGTGTTTCTGATCTGTTGTCTTCTTCAGGCATTGAATTATTATTTTGGTAGAATATGTCCGATATTTGATAGGCTGTGTGTGTTTTTGTAACTTTTTTTTATTCTAATGGTTGTGTAATATAATAAAATAATTATAATTACTATAATAAAAAAGTTACAAAAACACACACAACCTATCAAATATCGGACATATTCTGCCAAAATAATAATTCAATGCCTGAAGAAGACAACAGATCAGAAACACGTGTCGCATTCATATGTAATTTAATAAAATTTTTAAAAAAACATAATCCTTTTTGCAAACCTTCTTTTTTATAAAATATCTATTTTTCTCCCGTTGGACCCATAATAACACTTTTTATATATAAATATATATATATATATATAGTATAAAATAATCATATATAGTATAAAATATATAGTAATATATATTACTAAAAATATATAATATACCGCGATAATCTATACATATTCAACTTGTTAGATGCAATTGCTGTATACACTTTTTTACTTCTATTCTTCTTCTGGCGTCTTTGACATCTTAAGTTCTTCTAGCGTCTCTTCTAACATCTGGACTTCGTCTTGGTGGTCGGTCGCACTTAACTCATTTCTTCTTCTAGATCAGTCTTGTTACCAAGACATTCACCAACCACAAAACCGTGTTATTTTCTTAAGCTTTTATTTACTTAACTAAACATTTCATGTAACTAAACATATGACTAACATAGCGCGCGTATGCAGTTTGAGTTCCAGTTAAGGCAGTACATCTCTGCCCGACGTCCAAACTGAAACTGAGGACCCAACCAGGTCCCACATGACTTCACGTATTTCGCGGGATTTCTGTACTATTCCATGGAAAGTCCCGTCCATGATATGAAAAGGGCCATCCCTTTAGAAATACAGGGATTGACAATAATCTTATGCAACCGCATAGATTATGTAACACAATTAATGATGATTTTAATAATAATTTTTATAATGGTGATAATCTGCAAACATTGAAAAAATTTATAAATCATATATAGTATAAAATATATAGTAATTTATATATAAGTAATATTAGAAAATGTATTCATATTATTTTTTTCAGAAATAGACAGTTCTTTGTTTTATAATTATTTCCTATTTCATTTAGATCTAACAACATTGAATGATTATATGTGACTAAAAGGAAAAAAAAATATTTAGAGCGGCTATTTTTTCGCAGATTCATTACAACTGAATAGCAAGTTTGATCCTCGCTGGATGCCCCATACCTGAAACCTTGTGCCACATCCAACCCGTGTTGAAAGGGTTGGGTAAATTAGGCGTCCTATCTTTGTGTAATAGTTAGCAAATTAATCTCGAAGATTCATTAATACTGAATAGCGAGTTCAATCGCTGGACGCCGCATACTCGAGATCTTAAATTATATCCCACCCGTGGCCAACGGGTTGGCTAAATATTTAAAACTCTATGTGTAGAAAGTTTTGTAGAAAAACAACAAGATGTTTAAAGTTTTGCTGACAGAAATCTGTTTCGACCATTTGAGGTCTTTATCAAAGCAACATTGTAAACGAAAAGATGAAATAAATATATCATTAATCACGAGGCACAGAACGCTCTCGATCAGTACCGGAATTTTCAAATAATTAAAACTCTGTCGTTACAGAATATATTGCATTGGATCGTGAAATGGTTGGTACAGGTGATGATGGGAAAGACAATATGCTAGCAAGAGTCTTCCTTGTGAACCAACACAGTTTGTGTGTTTATGATAAATTTGTAAAACCCAGAGAATCTATAACTGATTACAGAACAGCAGTCAGTGGCATTACACCAGAAAAATTAGAAGATGGTAAGTTCTTTTGGAGTAAGAGAATAATTCAATTACTTTGGGGAAAAAAAGATCAATTTGGATGATCTTAAGAAAAGGGTAAAAAGAAAAAAGAATTTAAGAGGACATTTTTAGGAACTAACGGATGAATTACTTAACAAAATTTGATATATTGAAAACATTGTAAACGGAAAGATGAAATAAATATATCATTAATCACGAGGCACAGAACGCTCTCGGTCAGTACCGGAATTTTCAAAAAAATTAAAACTCTATGTAAATTCTTCGTATTTCTTGAATACGTGATATCATACAATTTGTGCAAAAAAAACTATTAAGAAACGAAGAAAATAGTCACCAAATTGCCAAAATAGATCGAAAACAGAAACAGTGTAAAAAAAATATATATATCAATTTGGATGATCTTAAGAAAAGGGTAAAAAGAAAAAAGAATTTAAGAGGACAATTTTTAGAAACTAACGGATGAATTACTTAACAAAATTTGATCTATTGTAAACATTGTAAACGAAAAGATGAAATAAATATATCATTAATCACGAGGCACAGAACGCTCTCGGTCAGTACCGGAATTTTCAAATAATTAAAACTCTATGTGTAGAAAGTCTTGTAGAAAAAACAACAAGATGTTTAAAGTTTTGCTGACAGAAATCTGTTTCGACCGTATGAGGTCTTTATCAAAGCAACATTGTAAACGAAAAGATGAAATAAATATATCATTAATCACGAGGCACAGAACGCTCTCGGTCAGTACCGGAATTTTCAAATAATTAAAACTCTATGTAAATTCTTCGTATTTCTTGAATACGTGATATCATACAACTTTGTGCAAAAAACTATTTAAGAGATCAAGAAAATAATCACAAAATTGCCAAAATAGATCGAAAACAGAAACAGTGTTAAAAAAAAAAGATCAATTGGATGATCTTAAGAAAAGGGTAAAAAGAAAAAAGAATTTAAGAGGACAATTTTTAGCAACTAACAGATGAATTACTTAACAAAATTTGATCTATAGATATATATATATATCAACAGTGCATGCAAAAATCTCTTAAGAAATGTAGAAAATTATCACTAATTGTTACCTACAGATGAATATAAGTTATGAATAGAAAAAAAAAACAAAATTAAAATAAAACGATTAAGCAACTCACGATGAGGATGAGCGCCATGTAGAGCGGGCAGCTTCTGACGAAACCTCCCATGTTGACTTGGGTGTGACTTCCCTAAGGTCTGCTGTAAGACCTTTGTGATGTGCTGAGCAGAGCGAGCAGTTTTTATATACTCCACCGGCCAATCAAATCGTCCCGATTTCTTATCCACTGCATCAGCGATATCGAAACCTGATTCCACACGTATGTAACCATTCTACGACCACGTCAACCAAGAGACATGTCAAAGATTTATTGGCTTTTTGAAATGCTTCGTAATTCGAATCGAAACAAGAAAAAGCAGATTGCTATCAATTTTTTAACAATAAGCAAATAACCTTGGTTTATTGTTTTCTTCCTGCAATCTTTGATTATTTTGTTGGTTTGATTGCCCAGTGGTTAACGTGCTGGTCTACGACAACGCAATAAGTGAGTTCGAATCCCAGTCGAGCTATAACGTTCACTTTCGGACTAATAAAAGAAAAGTAAGTCCCAGGTTCGATACTGACCCTGACAAACTCAGCGTATGAGTATCACAGTGATCTATGCGGTAAAGTGAGGAGCTGATGGTAGGTGTGGCGCACCACCTCAGAAACCATCCCCAAACAATAGCCTTGGTCTAGCGCCTGTGAAAAGGGGATAGACTCCCTCGCTGTCTGGTTGATACCGACTTTCGGAATAATAAAAGAAAAGTAAGTCCCAGGTTCGATACTGACCCTGATCAACTCAGCGTATGAGTATCACAGTGATCTATGCGGTAAAGTGAGGAGCTGATGGTATGTGTGGCGCACCACCTCAGAAACCATCCCCAAAACAATAGCCTTGGTCTAGCGCTTGTGAAAAGGGGATAGACTCCCTCGCTGATTGGCTGATACCGACTTTAGGCCAATCCGACGACTTTTTACCGTTCTTTTACAAAGATGGCTTTCGTATTAAATAAAGTAAAGTTGGCTATTGTCAGTATCATCCGGACAGTGAGGAAGTCTATCCCCTTTTTGCTAGCTGATACTGACAATAGCCAACTTTACTTTATTTAATACGAAAGCAATCTTTATAAGAGAACGGTAAAAAGTCGTCGGAGTGGCCTAAACGTCGGTATCAACCAATCAGCGAGGGAGTCTATCCCCTTTTTACTAGCGCTAGACCAAGGAGATTGTTTGTGCGTCTGAGGTGGGGCGCCACACCTACCATCAGCTCCTTACTTTACCGCACAGATCCCTGTGCTACTGATACGCTGAATTCGCGAGGGCCGATATCGAACCCTTCTGAAATACTTGCCACCACCACCCCTCCAGGGCCTGTGTCCAGTGACTTCGACCCTATACCGGTTAAGTAATGTTAACAGCGTTGGTCCCAGGGGGCTCTCCCACAGGCAACACCTACCCCCTTGATTTAAAGAGGCAGGGCTGGGTTTATTGCCCAGTGCCTGAGGCGCCCACCTTCAAGGGGATGCCAACGGGATCAACGCATTTTTGCACCCACCATGAGTCTCGGTTCGTGGATGGTCTCACATTAAAAAGACCTTGTATAACACCTGCATACGTAAGATGCACAGTAAATTCGATTCTGAAAATGTGTGACCCCCCCCCCCCATCCAAACAACTATGGGTTAATTCAGTCAGTAGAGCGTCTGCCTAGGAACCACATGGTCCCAGGTTCGATACTGACCCTGACCAACTCAGCGTATGAGTAGCACAGTAATCTATGCGGTAAAGTGAGGAGCTGATGGTAGATGTGGTGCACCACCTCAGAAACCATCCCCCAAACAATAGCCTTGGTCTAGCGCTTGTGAAAAGGGGATAGACTCACTCGCTGATTGGCTGATACTGACTTTAGGCCACTCCGACGACTTTTTACCGTTCTTTTACAAAGATGGCTTTCGTATTAAATAAAGTAAAGTTGGCTATTGTCAGTATCAGCCGGACAGTGAGGAAGTCTATCCCCTTTTTACTAGCGCTAGACCAGGGAGAATTTTTGCTGAAGTGGGGTGCCACACCTACCGTAAGCTCCCCACGTTATCGCACAGATCAGATTATCAAATCAGTGCGGTAGACCGGTATCGAACCTGGAACCATGCGATTCCTATGCGGGTGCTTTACCGACTGAGTTAAACCGGCCCCTTATTAAATAACCCCAAAAGGTTGATGTGTCATTAAACCAAAAAAACAAACCAGATCAAACTAAATAAATATAATCTATCGTATGAAATTATTCAAAATTATCAATTTTTTTGTTCATATGAATCAAGGGAGGTAACCGTGACGTTGAGGCTAACGAGCTGGACTGTAACAATGTAATTAGCCATTTCGAACTCCAGTTACGCCGTTACGTTTGTTACATAATCTATGCATAGATTATTGTCAACCCCCTGTATTTCTGAAGGGATGGACCCTTTTCATATCACGGGCGGGACTTTCCATGGAATATTACAGAAACCCCGTGAAGTCACGTGGGACCTGGTTGAGAAGATGTATCTGCTTTAGCTGGAGATCACTGCACACGCCGTTGTGTTAGAGAAATATGTTTAGTTAAGTAAATAAAGGTTTAAATAGATAATATGGTTTTGTGGTTGATGAATGTCTTGGCAACAAGACAGACCTAGAAGAAGAAATGAATCAAGGACGACCAACCAGCAAGAACAAGACATTAGAAGTCCAGACGCTAGAAGAAGAACGTAAGATATCAAAGATGAGCAGAAGAATAATAGAAGTATAGAAAGGTATACAACACGTTCACTTGCGTACTAATACGCTTGGGAAAGGACTCTGGGTTCGGGCATGGTTTCGGGGCCGAAGCATCATTACCACTAACCCAGAGCGCCCCAGCAGTATCTCACGATACCACCAGACTTTGTCGGTTTGATGTCACAATATAGGACTGCCATATCCACGTTGATGCGGTTAGAGCTTTCTCCTGGATCTTTTTTATGTATTTCCTCTTGTCTTGGGGAGAAAGTCCAAGTTTAGACAAAAATACCAAGGTTGAGTTGTATTATCCATTAAGAATTGATTTATTTCAAATCTTTATCGGCATTAAATGACCCACTGAGGTTGATATGCCGTAAAACAAAACAAATAATCTACATATTGAACTATTTAGCAATAGCCTTAAATAAACATATCAAACGTTGTAATAACCAAATTATCATACTGTGGTATATCCACAGGTCCTGCTAGTTATCATTATTGGGAAAATTGACAGTTCTTTTTTTAAATTCTTTCATATTTTAAAATTTGAATGTAACAACATTGAATAAATAAATCTGACTAAAATCATTACAAATATTTGGTTTGGTTTGATTTTTTTTACGGCATATCAACCTCAGTGGGTCATTTAATGCCGATATAGTTTTGAAATAAATTCATTATTAATGGATAATCAATTTTGTTTACAAACACACGTTTTTCTATTTAACCCATAGATGGGACCCTAACAGGTACTACCACTCCGGGTCAGAGTGGAACAGGGAGCAATGGTGATGAAGGGTGTTCCACATTCCCCAAACCTCCAAAACTGGAACCTCACCATCAGATAGAGTTTAATGTCATTCCCAGGACATGTAGACCTTCAGTCACTGCCTTCTAGCACCCATATGATAAAAAGGGTTGGGGCTTGCCATAAGGGTAATAGGGTTGGGGTAATCATATAGGTGCTAGGGCTTGATGTGACCAGCCGATTGATCGGAGGGGCCTCTCCGACCGCCCGTCTAGCCCAAGTAAGGACCAAAGTGGTATATTACATGTCATGGAGACTCAACCACTGGGATCTATCCTTAATCATCACGGGTCGCCACCCACGGCCAAACAGGTGGCCCCATTGGGGTAGTCTTACCCCTCTGCAGAGGTGCAGTCGGTGCATTCTAACGCCCCAGATGACAGGGCGGAAAATATTTGGTGGAACTATTTATTTGTTTGGTTTGGTTTTATTTAATGGCATATCAAACCTTCGTGAGTTATTCAATGCCAAAGCCATTAGGAGAATTCTTTAAAAACATTTTCAGGATACCATATTCCACAATTAGTTCAAATTCATTTCCGAGAGTCACAATTCCCTTGGTTAATTACATCACATTCTCAATGATTTATTTTTCTTTAAACCTCAATAAAATTGTTTTGCATTATTAATACTGTTGGCCTTATCAACATACTTAGACTATACATTGTATTTATTTTTTGGAGGATATGTGCTTAATTGCAGTCATACCTATTTTTTGAAAATTAATTAGTTAATAATAATGAATTTTTAGGCGGGCATATATGTTCAAATTAAGGCTAAACAAATCGAGAAAATGTCAATCACTGAATGTATATTTCGACCTATTAGGTCTCATCAGCAAGGTTATAGACTTGGGAGACCGCTCCGTGTGTGACTCGAAACCTCGACTGCCAGCGGAGATTCTAACCACTACACCAGCTGGCCTGTCCGTGATTCTTCGTTCGTTTTGAACTTATTTATATTCCACTTTTTATTGACTTGCTACACGACAGTATGAGAGTACGTAAATAAACAATGTGTGTATTTGATATGGCTTTTAGCCGACAATTGTATTTATATATACAACAAAATACAGGTTTACTGTGATAACGGGAAGGCTAATTTGCATATTGATATTAAAAAATGGATTTTAATAAATACGTGTTTGGTATAATCGATTTCTAATTGTTGTTTCTATTCCAATAAATATGAGCAAAATTCTCAGAGATAAATCTTAAAAGAAATCCATTAACAGAAGAAATAACTGTAATTTTATTTATTTACTTCCTAATTTAACTAAATATTTAGATTAGGAAAATTTAGCAAAGAAAGACGGGGGTGATGAAAATGAAAGTGTTACATAATTATTAGATTCCTAATACTTATGTACAGTAGTGTAGAAACCAAAATGGCTGTTGTAAGTTCAGCCGGCGGCCTTGAAGGATTGAATGACAAGGCTTGACCTCAGTCCTGATCTTCCTTCCGGTGGATACCGTGAGAATCGTGGAGAATACCCTCTTCCGGTTTAGATTAAAAAGAGATTTTAGTTAGATCGGCCAAAACCACGACGTGGTAAGTCGTGTTATGCACGCTGCCGACTCAATCAGCGCGGGTAGTCTGGTGGGGATTTCGAGAATAAAATATGATCTAAGTAAATCGAAGTCTTGTTTATTATCTAAAAACTACCAATGACACAGGGCTTCTGATAAAGAGAAATCCCAATGGAAGACCAGACACGAAGTCCCCAAGACGAAGTCCAGACGCTAGAAGAGTGGCTAGAAGAATAGAAGTAAGAAAGTAAAAAGAAGAGTGTACAACAAAAGAAAGAGTTAGTTTCAAAGTTGTTCCATTTTTCAATGATACCCCCTCAGTTTCAAATCCTTTTTTGATAAAAAATATGGTGTGAATTTTATTGATCTTTGATGGTCTCCACCAATTTTTTCCTAAAAAGACGAGGTGGTTGCATACATACATAATCTTTATTCTATATATATATATATATATATATATATAATATATACGTGTGTGCGTGTGTGTGTATATACCAGTCATCCACAGACACATGTTTCGAAGTTTTTCCGAAAGAATTTTCGTCTGTCAAGGTCCTTACCTTCACGGCTATCGGGACTGTCAGCCGGGTGAAGAATTAATTGAAACAAACAAACTTACAGGATGTATGTTTATACAATCACCAATATATATATATATATATATATATTATATATATATATTATTCATATATATTCATTTATATATATAATATATTATATATATATATATATATATAATAGATAATGTATATATATATATATATATATATATATATATATATATATATTGTTAAATAATGCAGCCATTTTCTGTCTGTAAGTTTTGTCCTTTGTTTTTTGTATTGCCGGATTATTTTGTAATATCTGGCGAAAATTGGCTGATGTATTTGCCATATGTCATAGACCAAGTACTTTCTGCCCTATCGTGGGTCATCTTCAAGGTATTTTGAAACTGCACAACAATGGGCTATTCCATTTTCCATTTATATAGGTTGTTGTTATTATTGTTGTTGTTATTACTATTAGTGTTATTATCATTATTGTCATTATTATTACTACTTTTGTTATTATAATTTTATAGTAATTAGAGGCATTTTAGAATGTTAATGCTATTATCAAAGTTTATTTTGTTTAGTTTTCGATTTTTGTGTCTAATATGGCAAATACATCAGCCAATTTTCGCCAGATATTACAAAAATAATCCGGCAATACGAAAAAAACGAAGGACAAAACTTACAGACAGAAAATGGCTGCATTATTTAACAATATATGCCTAAAAGAAAAAATGCTGCCTAAATACACACACACACACACGCATATATATAATAATATATATATATATATATATATATATATATATATATATATAATCTATTTTAATTCACTTTTCTTGTTTGCTGTTTGATAGAATCCTTTGCCATGTCTTTTTACCTGAGACCTGAGGTAATGGAAGTTTTATTAGAAAGTTATCGAGATGAAACAATATATACCGCCCGGATTCTTTAGGGGTCAATACTGGGGGTCTTTGTGGTCTGTATTGTCTAGATTCTTTATCTCATCTCCAATTCTTTGTCTCCTTTCTAAATCCTTGAGGACCGTTCCAAGTGCACTAACGTTAATTAGTATCACCGTCATCCTCATGTTTTACAGCTTTTTCAGCTCTCGGGCAAGATCCTGCTACATATCCCCTTTTTTTACTGTAAAATCCACTAGATGACAACTTCTTCTTCTTCTTCTTCTTCTTCTTCTTCTTCTTCTTCTTCTTCTTCTTTCTCTTCCCTTTCTTTTCTTATTCTTCTTCTTCTTCCCTTTCTCTTCTTTCTTTCTTCTTCTTCCCTTTCTTCTTCTTATTCTTCTTCTTTCTTCTTTCTTCTTCTTCTTCTTCTCTCCCTTTTCTTCTTCTTTTCTTCTTTTTTTTCCTTTCTTCTTCTTCTTCTTCTTCTTCTTCTTCTTTCTCTTCTTCCCTTTCTTCTTCTTCTTCTTCTTCTTCCCTTTCTTCTTGTTCTCTTTCTTCTTCTTCCTTTCTCTTCTTCTTCTTCTTCCTTTCTTCTCTTCTTCTTCTTCTTCTTTCTTCTTCTTCTTCTCTTCTTTCTTCCTTTCTTCTTCTTCTTCTTCTTCTTCCCTTTCTTTTTCTTCTTCCTTTCTTCTTCTTCTTCTTCTTCTTCTTCTTCTTCTTCTTCTTCTCTTCTTCTTCCCTTCTTCTCCCTTTCTTCTTCTTCTTCTTCTTCTTCTTCTTCTTCTTCTTCTTCTTCTTCTCTTTCCTTCTTCTTCTTCTTTCTTTACAACTAGGTCGGCTCTACTGTCCAAGATTCAGTATTCTATTTGTATTTCAAAATCCAAAAGAATGTTAGGTTATTTCCTATAAGTCTAACATAAACAAAGGGGAACCACTCTTGACTGATAAATCAATTATCTATTTTCCCATTGAAGTAACCCTAACCCTAACCCTAAACCCTAACCCTAAACCCTAACCCCATCTTCTTTTTTCCTAGAAGATCAATTAATAAATAAATAATTTATCAGTCAAGAGTGGTTCCCCTTTGTTTATGTTAGACTTATAGGAAATAACCGAATGTTATGTGTCTCATCTTCTTGGACAGATTCTAGTTTGCACATCTACTATGGCCAAACTTTACTCATTTGCACAATTCACAGTCGATCACCTTTCCCAACCATTCATGTCTACTTTTGCATTCCTTTTATGCCAGTTTGTTACATTCGCTCATTATGTGATTAATTGTTTCATCTCTGTTTCTCTGAATTTTCTGAGTTTGAAAAGAAGGTTCCCGAGTCCGACAAGAAATACTGTTGTATACCCTTTCTTTCCTTACTTTTATTCTTCTGCTCATCTTTGGTATCTTACATTCTTCTTCCAGCGTCTGGACCTAATCTTGGGACTTCGTGTCTGTCTTCTATTCTCTGTTCTTGTTGGTTGGTCGTCCTTGATTCATTTCTTCTTCTAGGTCAGTCTTGTTGCCAAGACATTCATCAACCACAAAACCATATTGTTTATTTAAACCTTTATTTACTTAACTAAACATATTTCTCTTAACTAACATACGCGCGTGTGCAGTGAGCTCCTGCTAAGGCAGTACATCTTCTCTGCCTGACGTCCAAGCTGAAAACTGAGAGCCAACCAGGTCCCACGTGACTTCACGTATTTCGCGGGCTTTCTGTAATATTCCATGGAAAGCCCCACCTGTGATTGAAAAGAGACAATCCCTTCAGAAATACAGGGGGTTGACAATAAATATTGCATATATTATGTAACAATACCGGAAGAGGGGCGGACGGCATATCGACCAAAGCGTGTACAGATAACAATAAAGATGAGGACAATAGTCCGAATATCCAAATAATGATTTATCTCTGTCACGATTTAACCTACACTCGCTATTCATCTGCATATTATCCATTTTTGCTTTGACATAATTAGTTCATATAACATTATCATGTGTGTGGTATTAAAAACGGGCAAAACTTGCAAATCGTCGTCAAAATTAAAACGGAAAATTTGACGACGATTTGCAACACATCAAACTAAAGTTAGGTAAGTCAGGTTAGTAATTGTTTTATTTCATTTATTTAACGAATCTTGAAATATTTTCTAAACTGCACATAAATATTTTATAATATATTAATAATTTGAAGGCAATTACAATGCGTAAATAAAATAAAAACAAAAAGATGATTTTTTTTGTTATCTTCTTTGATAAGACAAAAAAAATAACATCTTTTTGTTTATATTTTTATACGCATTGTAATTGCCTTCAAATTATTAATAATTATAACATACTTAACAATGCTTCAAGCAAATTACCAATTACTTTTATAATATTTTAGTTTAGAAAAATATTTCAAGATTCGTCAAATAAATGAAATAAAACAATTACTAACCTGACTTACCAAAAAAAAAGTCAAATATTTGAATCGGATTTTTAAAATTAATTTTAATTCAAAATTTACTTTGATGTGTTGCAAATCGTCGTCAAAATTTTCCGTTTTAATTTTGACGACGATCTGCAAGTTTAGCCTAAAAAAAGATACCGTTTTCTTTTTCAGATGTCTTCTTCTTAGCCATGTACAGATTATCACATGTGTAATTTGCTTCGTTGCTTTTTTAACTACTTTTTTTAGCCAGTGGATCACCTTTCTCAACAATTCATGTCTACTTTTGCATTCCTTTTATGCCAGTTTGCTATATTCGGTTATTATGTAAATAACTGTTTCATTTCTGTCACCACATAATATTCACTTGTCTATTCGCCTGTTTATTGTCACTGACCCTTAATTAGGCTAGACAGGCGGTCGAAGAGGTCCTTTCCGATCAATTGGAGGGTCACATCAAGCCCTAGCACCTATATGTTAGTCCCAATTCTATTGCCCTTATGGCCAGCCCCCAACCGTTTTCATCGTATATGCACTAGACGTTGGTGCTGATGGTATTAATGTCATAGGAATGACGTTAAACTCTATGTGATGGTGAAGTTCCAATTCTGTAGCTCGAGATGAATGTGAAGTACCCCTTCATCACCATTACTCCCAGATCCACTCTGAGGGTCTTACTGTCCTGGATATGACATTAACTGCATCTAGTGGTGAAGTTCTAATTCTAGAGCTCTGGGGAATGTGGAGTACCCCTTCATTACCATTACTCCTAGGTCCTCTCTGATCCGGAGTGGTGATACCTGATAGGGTCCCATCTACGAAAAAAGGAAGTTTTAAAAAATGAGTTTTAAAAAACAAATGAACAACCATCAAGAATAATAAGATAAAAACGTCTTCGGCATAAAATAACCCAAAGGATTGGCAGCCGTAAAACCCAACCAACCCGATCTTTGATATAATTGATTCTTATGACATTATTTTGTACTGCTGTTAAAAATAAATTCAGTCTCTATCTTCATGTTTCCACTCTTAGCCATGTCCAGGTTCTTTCGTGAGCAATTTGCATGGATTGTCGCTTGAAGTATCCATACAATCGTTTTTCTTCTCGTTTTTGTTATCTAGACTAGTACAAAATAAAAAACACCTTCCGGGCGATGTAAAAATAGATTTTTGAAAACATATACCTGAGGGTGGGAGTAAAAAATTCAATGTCAGCGAGTTTGTACCCTAAGTAAGTAAAATCATCAAAATTCATTAAAGGATTAAAAAATAAAACAATTTAAAATGTAATCTTTAAATATGTATTAAAATAAAACAAACTATATATGCATGGGGCGGTTTAGCTCAGTCGGTAGAGCGTTCGGCTAGAAACCACAAGTTCCTAGTTCGATACCGGTCCTCGCCAACTCAGCGTATGAGTAGCACAGGGATATGTGCGGTAAAGTAGGAGCTGATGCCCCGACGACTTTACTTTACTTATATATAAATATATAATACCAGTCATGTATTTATTAAAACTTGTTTAAAAAAACAATGAGGACTGTCTAATGTTGCATGTTCAAATTTTGAATGTATTTATTCTATGTTATGACGATTTGGGGTAATGTGACGTAGGCAGTGACGTAATCGTTGTTACAGACAAAACCGGAAGCGAATCTCCATTATTAATAGATTTTGTTGTTTTTTATTGTTTAGCATGATGGCATTAATGTTGATATTACTGTACTGGTTGCTGTAATTACTTTTCCTTTGCTCTTTTTTGTATTATTATTTCACTCCATTCCAGTTTTTCACACCTGCCGTAGCCGGTAGTTTACTGGAGACTGAGTGACAGCAAGTCTCCTCGGGTCTCCAGGACTCTTCTGAGTTATCACGCCGATCTCAATAATGCTGTAGTTTGGATGGTCTCGATTTTTCCTCTGATTTCCAATTCATCCAGAGTATTTTCCAATCCACTGGGGATTGTTCCAAGGGCCCCAGTTACAATTGGTACAACCTTCACCCTCATATTCTACAGTTTTCTCAGTTCTCTGGCAAGGTCCAGCAAGTGACAGCAAGTTCTCTCAGGTCTCCAGGACTCTTCTGAGTATTCTGGCAGATTGCAGCAGTGCAGTGTTCTAACATGTTTTCGATCCTTCCTTTGATATCCAAACTTTCCAAACCCTTTTCTAATCCTTTTGGGACTGTTCCAAGTGCACCAACTACAATTGGATCACTTTGACTTTCATATTCCATAACTTTTTCAGTTCTCTGGCAAGGTCCAGATATTTGTCCATTTTTTCATTTCCTTTAGCTTCACCCTGTGATCTGCTGGCACTGCAAAATCCACCAGCTGACAAGTTCTTTCTTTTTTGTTTATCAACACTAGGTCTGGTCTTCTTGCTGTGGGATAAGGTGATCCGTTTTTATTTCAAAGTCCCAGAGAATTTATGTGTTTCGTTCTCAAGAAACAGATTCTCGTTTTATGCATATACCATTTTGTTGTATGGTCAAAATTTAATTTTTTAATTTTTTTTTAAATTTAAATTCAATTTAAATTTTTTTAATTTAATTATTATTAATTATTATTATTATTAATTATTAATTATTATTTTATTGTTGTTGTTGTTGTAGTTGTTGTTGTTGTTTTTGTTGTTGTTGCTTCACTCTTGTGCGAGTTTTTCACACCAGTGTTTGTTTGTGGTCTTTCACTGGAGTTGGGTGACAGCAAGTCTCCTCAAGTCTCTTCTAGCCGAATTTGTTGTTATTTTATTCACATGTGGCTCAAACACATTTATTAGTAGGATTCATGTTAGGAAGTTGATTTGATCACAAGAGTCATTTAAAAACTTTTTGAGCCATCTATTAGCAAATTATTCTTGCAGTCTTATGAAAAAGACAAGATTTCTGCCCAAATAGCCATTACTCAATACTTCATATTTCATACAAATTGGAAGTTTTACAAACTTGACATGCCAACACAAAATCTCAAAAGTTTTAATCAACTCATGTTGTTGTCTGGATATTCTCGATTCTTTCTCAAATTTCCAATTCCTCCAGTCTTTTTCCATGAAGATCGTTCCAACTACAATTATTATCAGATTACTAGTTTAAGTTGGTTGGTTGGATTTTACGGCATGCAAACCTTGGGTTATTTTATGCCGAAGACGTTTTTTCAGTTACCGGTGTAGCAAAACAGACAAAGAATTGAAACTCGTGTGTAAGTTAAGTTCAGCTTTTGGTAGAACTCCTACATAGACTTTTGAGTTCTAATATCGTACTGCAATGTTGGCAGGTTTAATTTCAGAGTTTTCCTACTTTTAGATTGATTGCCTAACCAAGGTTTATAAAAATACGCAGTTTGCCCTACTAATTTACCCATAGCTGAAAGAAGAGTCATTGGATGTATGCCTTTCCCAAGGGTATTAGCATTATGTGGAATGCAAACAGATACGTCTAGGATTTGAACTCGAGTCGACGAGTCCATTTCCTACGACTAACGTGCTTTTTATCATATAAATGATAGAAGTTGGTGGCTGAGTGTCAACCACCAATATTTATTAATACTAGCAATATATGCACCCTCCGGGTGCAAGATTTAAGTTTAAATGTAATAAAATATTAGATTAAATCAGAAAGGCTAATGAAACTAATTAAGAATTCAGATAAAAAGATTTGAAACGGAGGGGGTATAATCGGAAAATAGAACAACTGAAACTTCTCTTTCATCACTTTCGTTTTTCAATGCTAAATTTTCCTAATTTAACTTTTAGTTAAAATAGGAAGTAAAAGAAAAAATTACAATTATTTCTTTTGTTAATGAATTTTTTTAGGATTTATTGAAGAGATTTTTATTCATATTCATTAAGAATAAAAACCAAACAATTAGAAATCAATAATACCAAGCACATTTTTATTAAACAGTTTTTTTAATATAATATGCAAATTAGCTTTACGCTTACACTGAAAACTGGTATTTTGTTGTATATATAAATACAATTGCATGTTATTAGTATTTAGTAAGGCCAACAGTATTAATAATGTCAAACAGTTTTATTATTAATTGAGGTTTGAATAGAAATAGATCATGGAGAATTGTGATGTAAATAAGAAAGAAATTGTGGGACTTGAGTAGTAATATAGTTTCGTGTTACAGACAGAAAAACACACAACTCCATTATAATAAGGCATGTGAAGTTAATGAAAATATTTTCTTAAACAAATCGTATAACATATACATGTAAAACAAGAATTGACATTAATTACCCACAAGGGTTGATATTCCATTAAACCAACACCAAAACTTCCGACCAGCTAATAAGCTTTTGGTAGTCTCTCACGTAGACTTTGGGTTCTAATAATAATATTGAGGATCAAAGTTGACACCGCCCTGTCGGCTGGGGCGTTAGAATGCACAGACTGCACCTCTGAAAAGAGGTAAGACTCCCCCAATCGGGCCACCTGTTGGTCGTGGGTTGGCGACCCGTGATGCTTAAGGATAGACCAGGTGGATGAGCAGTCCATGACTAGCAAAACTCCACTTTGGCCCTTTCTTGGGCTAGACGGGCGGTCGGAGAGGCCCCCCTTCGATCAATCGGCTGGTCATGTAAAGCCTTAGCACCTATTGATTGCTCCATTCCTATTTCCTTATGGCAAGCCCCAACACTTTTTATCATATGGTTGCTAGAAGGCGGTAGCTGAGGATCTACATGTCCTGGAATGACGTTAAACTCTATCTGATGGTTAGGTCCAGTTTTTGGAGGTTTGGGAATGTGGAGCACCCATTCACACATTGCTCCCTGGCCTCTGACCCGGAGTGGTAGTACCTGTTAGGGTCCCATCTATGGGTTAAATAGAAAAACATGAGTTCATAAACAAAATTGATTATCCATTAAGAATGAATTTATTTCAAACTTTATCGGCATTGAATGACCCACTGAGGTTGATAGCCGTAAAACAAAACAAACCAACCAAACCTGAGATCTTGAAGGTGTGGAGTACCCATTCATTTGCTATTATTCAAAATGTTCACTCTGACCTGAAGTGGTGGAACTGTTATGATCACATCTATGGGTCAGATTAGTGTAGAAGTGATAATCCTCGAAAGGTTTTGATAGAAAACCAGGTGAATTAAGAAAAGGAAGGATAAATACTAGTTAGAAAACTGAGGTTAATATGCCGTAAAGAAACCAAACCAAACCAAAGTTGACATCTATAATCTAATTCATTGATAATTATTGAATTTAACGGCATGTAAACCCAGTCTAGGGTTATCTATGTCTAGATACGCGTATCGCGTTTATTGTTCATTGATAGATACATTTTTTCTGTGTAGTTGTTAGAATTTTTCCTTGGTTTTTTTTTTTTTTTTTTTGGACACGGTTCTATGGAATACGACTACTTTTCAAACAGATCTATTTGACCCCAAAAATGGCACCCCACAGACTTCCACTCCGTGTCAGAGTGGACTAGGAGTCATGGCAATTAAAGGTATATTCCACACCACCTCAGTAAGACTGTAGTGTTGATAAGGTTCATCTAAAATAGATTTATGTGTAGATATTAAAACCTCTGAATTCAAAAGATTTTGTTTTTTTGGGTTTTGTTTTATTTTTTTTCTTGTTTTTGTGTATAACACTTTTTTATTATATATATTTTGTATTATTTTAAGCTTGTGTGTGTGTTGTGTGTGTGTGTGTGTGTGTGTGTGTGTGCTGGTGTGTGTGTGTGTTATTTGTTTTGTTTTTTGTTTTTTTTGTTCGTACTTTTCTTCTGTATTTTTAGTGTTTTTTTTTGTATAATCATTTTTCACTGGAGTGGGGAGGGTATTTTTATGTATTCATTTTTTATATTGCTTTTTTATTTTCATTCATTTTTATTTGCTTGTTTTGTGTCTGAGTTTTTTTTATGGTTATTTTTAGATATTTTTTGTATGTTTATCTATCTATCTATCTATCTATCTATCAATCAATCTCTCTCTCTCTCTCTCTCTCTATATATATATATATATATATATATATATATATATATTGCTTTGTGTGTGTGTTTTTTTTCATTGGTGGTGTGTGTGAATGTGTGTTTTGCGTACGTGTGTGTTGTGCGTGCGTGTGTGTGTGTGTTGTGTGTGTGTGTGTGTATTTGCTTTACATTTTCTGTAGCGTTTTATTTTTGCTTTCGGTGTGTTTTTTTGTTTTTTTTTACTCATTTTCTATGCATGTGTGTGTGTGTGTGTGTGTGTGTGTGTGTGTGTGCGTGTGTGTGTGTGTGCACTTGTATTATTTTTCTATTGTTTTTTTTTATCTAGACGAATTTTTTTTTTTTTTTTTTACTCATTTTCGATGCATGTGTGTGTTTCTGTGTGCGTATGCGCGCAAGTGTGCGTGTGTGTGTGCGTTGTTTGTGCGTGTGTGCGTCGATGTGTGCGTGCCTGTGTGTGTGGTGTGTGTGTGTGGTGTGTGTTGTGTGGTGTCTGGTGTGTGTGTGGTGTGCACTTGTATTATTTTTTCTGTTGTTTTTGTTTTTTTTTAATCTAAACGAAAGTTTTTTTTTTTGTTTTGTTTTTTTAAGCATTATCAGCTTCTCGGTGATGATTATTAAGGGTTATAAAAAAATGTCCTGATCTTAATCAGCAAATAAATTTTTCTTTAACTTCTTGTCATCGCATCTGTAAAACCTTGATAAAGTTGTCATCCGCCCAGAAGGTCAAATACAAGAAAGTTCTTATCGTAAAATCTTACTTTCTCGTTGCACAAGATGAAATTAATACAAAACATTTTTTGACCGTTAATCGGAATGTACTTTTTCAACTAAAGAAAATTATTTCTATAATTAATACTTCCTGTTTCAAAGTGACATTTAATCAAATCAATTTATTAGAGCGCGTGTTGTAATGGTTATTGTCGCAGAAAAATGGACACGGCGAGACGAGTTCAAATCCTAGAGCGGGCCTGTTTGCATTTCACGTTGCGATTTTAACAGTTCTTCTCTAATTTCCAATTTGATCATTTTTCTAACTCCTTGGACATCGTTTCAAGTGTATCAGCAAAGGTTCGAGGTTCGTACCGGTCTTCGTATGAGTAGCACAGACGATCAGACGTCAAAAGCAATCTTCTTGGTCTAGGCGCTAGTGAAAAAGGGAGATACTCCTCGGCTGTCTAGTTGATTACCGGACATTAGGCCACCGACGAAACTTTTGACNTTAAAAGATGTAGCCATAATTTTATCAACAGAAACATTTCTTCTTTCTTTGATAAACATTAAAAGATGTAACCATTAATTTTATCAACAGCAAAATTTCTTCTTTTCTTTGATAAACATTAAAAGATGTAGCCATTAAATTTATGAACAGCAAAATTTCTTCTTTTCTTTGATAAACATTAAAAGATGTAACCATTAATTTTATCAACAGCAACATCTTCTTTTCTTTGAGAAACATTAAAAGATGTAGCCATTAAATTTATGAACAGCAAAATTTCTTCTTTCTTTGATAAACATTAAAAGATGTAACCATTAATTTATCAACAGCAACATTTCTTCTTTTCTTTGAGAAACATTAAAAGATGTAGCCATTAAATTTATGAACAGCAAAATTTCTTCTTTTCTTTGATAAACATTAAAAGATGTAACCATTAATTTTCAACAGCAACATTTTCTGTTTCACATGTAAAGAAAGCATTTCCTAAATACGATTTTTGCAAACAATACATTGAATTATACATATTGTGTACCTGATATGTATTGGAAATCAACTTTGGCGACAAAATATTAGCACTTGAAAGAAACGTTTGATTATAGATGTTTTTAAATAGCCAAGTCAGAATAAAATTAAATTACGTTAAAGAGATACTATGTAGGTTTTGTTTTAGAATATATATATATATATATATATATATATATCAAACTTATTGGTAACCCTTGCGGTAAATAAAAAAACGGCAAATAGTTTGATTGTAAAAAATATACTACAAACATCACCTGGGGAAAATGAAGAAAAGAAAAGACCAAGATAGTGGTACCAACCGAAAATAATCAGTTGATACTAGAACATTTGGACAAAAGAAAAAATTATATATATATATGAAAAAATATATATGTAAACCACTAGGATTATCTAAAGCAAAAAGTAAAAAGTGCTCAATGCCTAAGTAGAGCAATAAGGTTAAACCTAGTGATTCAGATATACCTACTAACAGTTTGGCTTAGTAGCTCATCAGGGAAAAAATCTGACTCAGGGTCAGATTTTTGGCCGGATGAGCTACTAAGCGAAACTGTTAGTAGGTATATCTGACTTATTAGGTTTAACTTTATATATATATGATTGAAAGTATTTCAATGTTTTAGGGAAGTGTTATCTGAAAATTTGGTTATAAAAAGTTAAATTTCACTGGAATAATCATAGAAATAAATTACTAAACCTTTCGGAACAAATCTGTACATTTCTGGAAACCGTAGGCATATTTTGTCTTAAATTAGCCTAGACCGTTTAAAACCATAATTTAAAACCGTAATTTAAAACCATAATTTCGATGATAAATTTGCACACGCAAATTTTACCGTTAATTTTTGCATGAAATTGTTAACTTCAAAACTCCATAACTTTTTAACTATAAAATATGGATAAAAATATCTTTTAAAAAAACGTGATTTTCAACAATGTGCAAAGTAAAAGAGAGAGAGAAAAAAAAGCTTAGGTTTTGGAATATTTCAGATGAATCGAAGAGAAGAAAAAAAAATTTTCTTGAGGAAAGATGGTAATTAAAATTTTTCTTTCTTTCTTTTTCTTTTCGTATGCGGGTTTGTACGATATTTTTTTTACCACCCAATTATTGTACAGTGAAGGGATGTGCTTCGTGGCTGAAGGCTTTGCTTTTTCATCAGTGATTTGCAGATTAGAAATAAGAAAAATGCTTTTAAAAAAAGCTTACCAATTTCATTTTTTAAAAATATAGATGAAATATTTCTTGTGTGTGAAGGCTTGAAGAAACTTTTCCTTTGAGAGACATTTTCTGTTTCCAAAACTCATCATCACTTTCTGAGAAATTAAGGCTGTGAATTATCGTACAATGTAATAAATTTAGTTCTTTAAGATATTTTCATTTGTGTCACACAATAAATAAGAATGATTATTTTGTGATAACTTAATTTCATCATGATTATATGGGAGCTGCGCAAGAATGCTGCGGGTGATCAAGAACGAGACGTGGAAACAGCACCCTACGAGAAAACAGCTGTACGGCCACCTACCACATATCACCCAAACCATCCGAGTAAGACGGACAAGACACGCGGGACACTGCTGGAGAAGCAAGGACGAACTCATAAGCGACGTCCTCGTGTGGAAGACAGCACATGGACAAGCCAGTGTGGGCCGACCAGCAAAAACGTACGTTGATCAGCTCTGTGCGGATGCAGGATGCTGCATAGAGGACCTTCCGAGAATGATGAGCGATAGGGATGGATGGAGAGAGATTGTCATGGATATCCGCACTAAAAGCGCAACATGATGATGATGATGATATATGTGGACTAACAATCTTCAAAAAATGGTCGTGCTTGACCCTAGCTCACTGTGAGTTTGTCTTATTGTGTATTCTGCTTTAATCATATCGTGTCGTTGTGTTAAATAATGAATTAGTGAAATCTATTATTGATATGTAGTGTCGTTAGTTTTAAATGGTTGAAAAAGACAGTTGGATTTCTCTGGGTTTGATTGACGTGTTATTACCCCGAGGTGATTTGAAAACGTGACTTTAGTTTATCTGATTACACTTAGAAGCAATTAGAGTCACCAGACGAGAGCGGTCGATAATTCTACCTCCGCTCTAATCTCTGATTCCACGTTTCTTTTCCACTCCACGGGAAGTTTGAAGGGAGTGGTCAAGTAAGATATATATATATATATATATATATATATATACATATATATAAGTAAGTAAAGTCAACGGGGCGGCCTAAAGTCGGTATCAGCCAGTCAGTGAGGGAGTCTATCCCCTTTCCAATAGCGCTAGACCAAGGAGATTGTTTTAGTATCTGAGGTGGAGTGCCACACCTACCATCAGCTCCTTACTTTATCGCACAGATCCCTATGCTACTCATACGCTGAGTTGGCGGGGACAGGTATCGAACTAGGAACCTTGTGGTTACTAGCCGAACGCTCTACCGACTGAGCTAATATATATATATATATATATATCATCCTAAACACAGGCTTACGTTACAAAGGGCCCGTGTTCTATCTCAACTAATAATATCAGTTGTGAGTTGGATAAAATAAATAATGAATAAGTGAAATATATTATTGTAGTGTCGTTAGTTTTAAATGGTTGAAAAAGACCGCTGGATTTCCCTGGGTTTGATTGACGTGTTATGACCCCGAGGTGATTTGAAAACGTGTCTTTAGTTTATCTGATTACACTTAGAAGCAATTAGAGTCACCAGACGAGAGCAGTCGATAATTCTACCTCCGCTCTAATCTCTGATTCCACGTTTCTTTTCCACTCCACGGGGAGTTTGGTGGGAGTGGTCAAGTGAGAGTAACTTTTTTGGTAGCCATTTGAACTCTGCAACACCGAACAATTGGAAAACAGGACCAGTTTAGAATCATCATAATACCAAATAACTTGGTAACCTACCAAAGAAGAAAATATATATATATATATATATATATATATATATATATATATATGTGTGTGTGTGTGTGTGTGTGAAAATAAAATGGAAATTTAAACCGTCGAGAGATTGGCCCAGAAACGGTTTGCACACTTCTCTCCTAATGAGCCTATTCAGTTGTAAACATCTTTGTTTTTTCATTATATCATATTCATATATATTATATATATATATATATATATATATATATATATATAATCCTAAACACGGGCTTACGTTACAAAGGGCCCGTGTTCTATCTCAACTAATAATGTCAGCTGTGAGTTGGATAAAATAAATAATGGATTAGTGAAATCTATTATTGTAGTGTCGTTAGTTTTAAATGGTTGAAAAAAATCCGTTGGATTTAACTGGGTTTGATTGACGTGTTATTACCCCGAGGTGATTTGAAAACGTGGCTGTAATTCATCTGATGACACTTAGAGGCAGCTAAATTCACCAGACGAGAAGAGTCGATAATTCTACCTACGCTTTAATCTCTGATTCCACGTTTCTTTCCCACTCCACAGGGAGTTTGGTGGAAGGGTTCAAGTAAGGGACATGTTTTTTGTTAGCCATTTGATCCCTAATTTTAAACTGGTATCTCTTCTCCCTCTGATGGAAGTGTATACACATCTGTGTATGATTTTTTTAGTTAATTGTCAAGTGTTTGTACTTTATTGGGTTTATGTGTGAGTGTGTTTGTTGTGTTGTGTAATATGAATGTTCTCTGACGACAATGCTGCACTCTTCTCACCAATACTATCACAAGGTCTTGTCTCTCGTCCACTCGTCACCATGGCCAAAATGCTACTGCAAGCTTTCTCCCGGCTTCTCAGAGCTGGTCAAACAAATACACAATTACAGTGTTCATCCGGGCTCCCTCCTCTGACCAGCACGTGCGACACTAATCAGCACGCGTCAATCCTTCACATCCTGGCCACTCTGGATAGTTTAGTCATTCCCATGCGTCTGGCCACGACTCACGATCAGGAGAATGCGAGTTCAATCTCCCCACTCGCCTCTGATCTTCGTTCTGCATGCCAAACACAGTCGTGCACGCTACGAACTACTACGTTCATGGTTTCTCTCGCCACATGTTGTTTTCATTTTTTTCTTTTGTTTTTTGTTTTTGTTTGATTGATTCTAAATGTAACAAGATATACTTGCATTCTGCACTCAAAACACCAATTTACGAAACATTGCCAAAATCGACTATTAAATCGTGACACTAGCTGATCAGGTGTTGCCACCCACGCAATGAGGAAGTGGGGGTTCGGTGTTCTGCAAACCGCAAAAAAAGAAGCTGTCTCCATTTGGTGAATATGGACCAGCAGTAGTGTGGACGGGGAGTAAGTGAATCATTCATAGATACAAAAAGAGTTGGTTCCATCTAGAACGAATACTCACCACTACACATTCTGTCCGTCTTCCGTTTCCACGTGTTTCATCGGTCTCAGAAACTGAGTGGATAAAACGACAAAACTTACGATATTGTGTTTTTGTATTTCTCGTCCCCTATCAGATGATCTGTTTTCAAACACCAAATGCAAATCTAAATGTTTTATGTACAATAACACATTGTCCCATCTAAGTATAAAGCAAACAATGTATGGATATAGGAATTGAGAGTAGATATCTCAAACACATTTGATTTGGTTTGGTTTGTTTTGTTTTACGGCATATCAACCTCAGTGGGTCATTTAATGCCGATAAAGTTTTGAAATAAATCAATTCTTAATGGATAATACAATTTTTTTATGAATACATTTTTCTATTTAAACCATAGATAGGACCCTAACAGGTATTACCACTCCGGGTCAGAGTGGACCAGGGAGCAATGGTGATGAATGGGGTGCTCCACATTCCCCAAACCTCCAAAACTGGAACCTCGCCATCAGAGAGTTTAACGTCATTCCAAGGACGTGTAGACCCGCAGCCACCGCCTTCTAGCACCCATATGATAAAAAGGGATTGGGGCTTGCCATAAGGGCAATAGGGTTGGGAAAATCATATAGGTGCTAGGGCTTGACGTGACCAGCCGATTGATCGGAGGGGGCCTCTCCGACCGCCCGTCTAGCCCAAGATAGGGCCAAAGTGGAGTATTGCATGTCATGAACTGCTCATCCACCTGGGCTCTATCCTTAAGCATCACGGGTCGCCACCCACGGCCAACAGGTGGCCCCATTGGGGGAATCTTACCCCTCAGCAGAGGTGCAGTCGGTGCATTCTAACGCCCCAGCCGACAGGGCGGAAACACATTTGAATACGACTGATTAATGCTTTAGTTCAATATACAATGGGGACATATTTTGTTACTCAATAACAGGCTTTTATTTCTTAGTGAAATTCCTTCTTTTTTAATTGAATTAAATTGAATATGAGAATATGACTGTAAATACTATACAAAAATATGATTAGAAATTCTATACAAAAATATGGTTGGAAATTCTACTCAAAAATGGGATTGTAGATTCTGCACAAAAAGATGATTAGATTCTATGCAAAAATTGGATCGTAAATTCTATACATAAATATGATTGGGAGTTATACACAACAATGATTGTACATTCCATACAAAAATATGATGGTAGATTCTACACAAAAATATAATTATAGATTTAATGCAAAATATGATTGTAGATTCTATATAAAAATATGATTAAAGATTTTATACAAAATATGATTGTAGATTCTATACAAAAATATGATTGTAGATTCAATACAAAAATATGATTATAGATTTTGTACAAAATATGATTGTAGATTCTATACGAAAATATGATTGTAGATTCTATATAAAAAATATAATTGTAGATTTTATACAAAATATGATTGTAGATTCTATATAAAATAAGATTTTAGATTCTATATAAAAATATCATTGAAAATTCTATACAAAATATGATTGTAGATTCTATACAAAAATATGATTGTAGATTCTATATAAAATATGATTATAAATTTTATACAAAATATGATTGTAGATTCTATAAAAAATATAATTGTAGATTTTATACAAAATATGATTGTAGATTTTATACAAAATATGATTGTAGATTCTATATAAAATAAGATTGTACATTCTATATAAAAATATCATTGTAAATTCTATATAAAATAAGATTGGGGATTATATATAAAAATATCAAAGTAAATTCTATACAAAAATATGATTGTAGATTCTATACAAGAAGATGATTATAGATTCTATACAAAAATATGATTGTAGATTCGATACAAAATATGATTGCAGATTCTATACAAAAATATGATTGTAGATTCTATATAAAAATATGATTGTAGATTCGATACAAAATACGATTGTAGATTCTATATAAAAAATATAATTGTAGATTCTATACAAAAATATGATTGTAAACTCGATACAAAATATGATTGCAGATTCTATACAAAATATGATTATAGATTTTGTACAAAATATGATTGTAGATTCTATATAAAATATGATTGTAGATTCGATACAAAATATGATTGTAGATTCTATACAAAAATATGATTGTAGATTCGATACAAAATATGATTGCAGATTCGATACAAAATATGATTGTAGATTCTATATAGAAATATAAGTATAGATTCTATACAAAATATAATTCTATACGCTCCAATGACAAAAAAAACGATTACACCTAATACTAATAGTGTAATAAATAGCTAAAGAAATCAGGTGAAATAAACATTAGTAAAACATCAATAATTATTGATAACAAACACTTTGCTTTTTTTAGTTTCTGAGTAGAAACTGTTGTTTCACAATTACTGTTTTCAAAGTAAATAACTGGAAACGAACTATTTTTTTTCTTCAAACTTTTCTTTTGTGACCAGAATAATGACATTTTAAAATTTACCCATTTTCCAGAAGATTCCAATGTAGATTTAATGCCGAGGAACGAAACTAGTCAACTAGCTCACTTGTTTCTATTTTCCCCTCTCCCCGTCTTCCCCCTCCTCAATTGTTTTCTTGAATTTTCCCTTTCTTTTAATCGATAATGAACAAAATATTTGGTCTTTTTAAAGCTCTAATAAAATTTTGAACTTCTAAAGATTTACTTGTATATATTAGCTGAAATACGTGACGTCGAGTTAGGGGACAGAACTTTAATCCCACCAGGTTGTAATGAGGTTAAAACGACTTTGAAGTATGCAAGTTAATGATATTTAACGATTTATTGGCTTAAACATTTTCTTCTTATTGCAAGTCCTAACTAAGGAATAAAACTGATTATTGTATATCTCGGCTGGGGCGTTAGAATGCACCGACTGCACCTCTGCAGAGGGGTAAGACTCCCCCAATGGGGCCACCTGTTGGTCGTGGGTTGCGACCCGTGATGCTTAAGGATAGAGCCCAGGTGGATGAGCAGTTCATGACATGCAATACTCCACTTTGGCCCTATCTTGGGCTAGACGGGCGGTCAGAGAGGCCCCCTCCGATCAATCGGCTGGTCACGTCAAGCCCTAGCACCTATATGATTTTCCCATACCCATTGCCCTTATGGCAAGCCCCAGCCCCTTTTTATCATATGGGTGCTAGAAGGCAGTGGCTGCGGGTCTACATGTCCTGGGAATGACGTTAAACTCTATCTGATGGTGAGGTTCCAGTTTTGGAGGTTTGGGGAATGTGGAGTACCCCTTCATCACCATTGCTCCCTGGTCCACTCTGACCCGGAGTGGTAGTACCTGTTAGGGTCCCATCTATGGGTTAAATAGAAAAATGTGTTAATAAAAAAAATTGTATTATCCATTAAGAATTGATTTATTTCAAAACTTTATCGGCATTAAATGACCCACTGAGGTTGATATGCCGTAAAACAAAACAAACCAACCAATATTGTATATCTCCGACTTGAAGGACTCTACATGAATCTAATTCTGTACGATTAACAGTAAACACTGGGTTCGATAGAAAAAATGAGTTTAAGAAAACTGAGTTTGCCAAAAATAATTTTGAATACCCCATCAGAATGAATTTAAAAAAATCATCGGCATCAAATAACCCAATGTGTTGTCATGCCGTAAAAACCAACGAAATGCAAGAACGATAAAAACACAGAAAAGACCAACAGCATTAAGAAACCTGTACCCAGGAAAAATGTAGACATCGCTTACCTTAATGATGAAGCATTTTCAAGAATTTACTAAACATTTTGTTCGTTTTTGTATGACTAGTATGAATATATGTAAAAATTTGTTCAGATTTAATGCAAACGAAAATGTGTAAATTTGTCTGTTTTTATATAGAAAATAGGTTAATTACTTAATTACATTATCCAAGGTAAAAAGCAAGAGAATAATTTCTATACTTTTACTACATAAGTATTTAAGAAATAACACGTAATATCCAGGAAAAAAGTTGTCTTACAGAGTGTTATTTAGAGCTCAAAATCAAAGTTTGAAGAGAATAATGGTAATTTTCTATACTTTTACAACATAAGAAATTAAGAAATAATATTTACTATCCAGGATTTGTATTACATTGTGTTATCTAGGCTCAAAATCAAAGTTTGAAGAGAATAATAGCAATTTTCTATACTGTTACAACATAAGCAATTAAGAAATAATATTTACTATCTAGGAATAAAATTTGTCTTACATTGTGTTATCTAGGCTCAAAATCAAAGTTTGAAGAGAATAATAGCAATTTTCTATACTGTTACAACATAAGCAATTAAGAAATAATATTTACTATCTAGGAATAAAATTTGTCTTACATTGTGTTATCTAGGCTCAAAATCAAAGTTTGAAGAGAATAATAGCAATTTTCTATACTGTTACAACATAAGCAATTAAGAAATAATATTTACTATCTAGGAATAAAATTTGTCTTACATTGTGTTATCTAGGCTCAAAATCAAAGTTTGAAGAGAATAATAGCAATTTTCTATACTGTTACAACATAAGCAATTAAGAAATAATATTTACTATCTAGGAATAAAATTTGTCTTACATTGTGTTATCTAGGCTCAAAATCAAAGTTTGAAGATAATAATAGCAATTTTCTATACTGTTACAACATAAGCAATTAAGAAATAATATTTACTATATAGGAATAAAATTTGTCTTACATTGTGTTATCTAGGCTCAAAATCAAAGTTTGAAGAGAATAATAGCAATTTTCTATACTGTTACAACATAAGCAATTAAGAAATAATATTTACTATCTAGGAATAAAATTTGTCTTACATTGTGTTATCTAGGCTCAAAATCAAAGTTTGAAGAGAATAATAGCAATTTTCTATACTGTTACAACATAAGCAATTAAGAAATAATATTTACTATCTAGGAATAAAATTTGTCTTACATTGTGTTATCTAGGCTCAAAATCAAAGTTTGAAGAGAATAATAGCAATTTTCTATACTGTTACAACATAAGCAATTAAGAAATAATATTTACTATCCAGGAATAAAATTTGTCTTACATAGTGTTATCCAAAACTGAAAAGCAAAATTTGAAGGAGATAATGGAAATGTTCAATACTTTTATAACATCTATACATATATAAAGGGCGTGTGTATCTGTATGTCCGGAGGAAACTTCGGCAATAAAACAATTAGCGACAAATTGAATATATATATATACATTCACTATCACCAGGGCTTGGTTTTTGAGCAAAAATAATGAAGATTTGATTTATATTTGGGAAGATATTTAAAAATTCCAATTTGAACAGTAACAGAAAGGAAAGTCATTTGCATGTTATTTTGTTTATCTGTTGTTTTTTTTTGAGGGGGGGGGGTATGTTTTTTTTTTTTTTGCTTTGAAATATGATATTGATTGATTGAATTATTTGCATCATTCATATCTTTTTTTTTTAATTGTAAATCATTGCATCGAAATTTCTTACTATTTTGTTATATATTTCTGTGGGGATTTTATGGGAGAATCAGTGAGGATCTCACTTGCGATAAGTAATAATGGATCTGCGAGACTAACTTTTAAAAAATTCCCCCTCTACCCTGGCGACGCCGGGTAGCCACTTCTAGTATACAATAAAGAAATAGCACATACAATCCAGGAACAAATTTTTCCTTGCATATTGTTATCCAGGACACAAAAATAAAGTTATGGAGAATAATGGCCATTTTCTATACTTTTACAACATAAGTAATTAAGAAATAATATTTACTACCTATGAACAAAATTTGTCTTACATTGTGTTATTCAGGGTATAAAAGCAAAGTTTGAAGGGAATAATTGCCATTTTCTATACGTTTACAACATGATATATCCGGGTTAAGGGATATATTCTGAAGTTGGTATTTGGTATATTATCGCAGTAGTAATTGGTACGTCGAATAGCAAACCGTCTGTCGAGCAGTCGTGGTGTAGTCTAGCGAGTAAGTCTAGCTTGTAGGCTTAGGTTATAGGCCCAACACAGTGTCGACTATCTATACATGACACTGTCCAATCAGATTATAGTGAGGGGGTACCAAGGTATTTACATATTCATTATATCAGAGAATAATGGCATTTTTCTATACTTTTACAACATAAGTAATTAAGAAATAATATTTACTATCTAGGAATAAAATTTGTCTTACATAGTGTTATCTAGGGCTCAAAATTAAAGTTTGAAAAGAATAATGGGTATTTTCTATACTTTTACAACATAAGCAATTAAGAAATAACATTTGTCTCACATGGTTTAATGCTTTATATAAAGAATTCAGACTACTCCATCTAAAGTACTTGACAAAAACAGCAGAAATTAGCTGAAATAAATGCTAGTAAAAATCAGTAAGAATTAACATGCTCTCATCAAAGAAATTCAAAAACTATTACATCTATTACAACCAGATGGATAAAAAGCAACGCAAATATGATGAAATAAATACTAGTAACAAATTTAAAATCTACTTTCAAATTTTAGTTAGGCAAAATATTTCAATGTTATAGCAACGCAAAGGCTTTCGGGGTTAGGAAAATTTTGCGCCCTAACATAAAGCTGTGACCCCGACGCAGCTGCACCTTCCTGTTCTCCCTTTGTTCAACCGTTGCACCTACCTGAGATGGTATTGGGGTGTGTTGTTCTGTGAACGTATATATATATATATATATATATATATAATAAGGATATCTACTGAGTCAGACGAACCTACTGTTAGTTTCGCATAAAGCTCTTCAGGGCTAAAATCTGACTGGCTCTACTTAGGTATCGAGCACTTTTTACAAATTAGCTTCTCCTAGCGGTTATATGAATATATATATATCTTATATACATATATATGCATATAAATTGTTTTTTCTTTTGGCCAAATACTATACCAATAGATTATTTTTTGTTGGTACGAATATCTTGGTCTTTTCTTTTTTTCAAAAATTTTTTTCTTCCTGGTTGATGTTTGGTAGTATATTTTTACAATCAAACTCTCTGCCGGGTTTTTTCTCTCCGCAAGGATCTACCAACACGCTTGGTATATTATATATATATATATATATATATGTGCTTTTTTTTTTTTTTTTTTTTTTAAATTTTAGTCAGACCTAATTTTTTTGAAAGTTAATTCATTTATGTTTAATTAGGCGGGATTTAAACTACTTAAATGTGAGGCTAAACAAATCGAGAAAAATCAGCCTCACATTTAAGTAGTTTAAATCCCGCCTAATTAAACATAAATGAATTAACTTAAAAAAAAATTAGGTCTGACTAAAATTTAAAAAAAAAAAAAAAAAAAAAAAAAGCACATATCCTCCCAAATATACTGTCGGCTGAAAATAGCTAAAAAGTTGTTTACATATATATATATATATATATATATATATATATATATATGTATATATATAAAGATAATCTAATGAGTCAGACGAACCTACTATTAGTTTCGCATAAAGCTCTTCAGGGCTAAAATCTGACTCAGATTTTAGCCCTGAAGAGCTTTATGCGAAACTAATAGTAGGTTCGTCTGACTCATTAGATTATCTTTATTATTGGCTCTACTTAGGTATCGAGCACTTTTTACTTATTAGCTTTCTCCTACCGGTTATATGAATATATATATATCTTATATACATATATATATACATATAAATTGTTTTTTCTTTTGGCCAAATACCGTACCAATAGATTATTTTTTGTTGGTACGAATATCTTGGTCCTTTCTTTTTTTCAAAAATTTTTTTCTTCCTGGTTGATGTTTGGTAGTATATTTTTACAATCAAACTTTCTGCTGGGTTTTTTCTCTCCGCAAGGATCTACCAACACGCTTGGTATATATATATATATATATATATATATATATATATATATATATATATGAATGAGAGTAAGTAAACAAACAATGTGTTTATTTGATATGGTTTTTAGCCGACAATTTTTGGAGGATATGTGCTTAATTGAAGTCGTACCTAATTTTGAAAATTAATTAGTTAATAATTTTGAAAATTGATTAGTTAATAATTAATTAGTTGATAATTAATAAATTTAGGCGGGGATATATGTTCAAATGTAAGGCTAAACAACTGGAGAATTTGTCAAAAATTGTCGGCTAAAAAGCCATATCAAATAAACACATTGTTTGTTTACTTACTCTCATACTGTCGTGTAGCAAGTCAATACAAAGTGAAATATAAATAAGTTAAAAAACAAACGAAGAATCTGATAATGGCCAGCTAGTGTATTGGTTAGAGTCCCCGCCTGTCAGCTTGGCAGTCGAGGTTTCGAGTCACACACGGAGCAGTCTCCCATGTCTATAACCTTTCTGATGAGACCTAATAGGTCGAAATGTACATTAAGGGATTGACATTTTCTCGATTTGTTTAGCCTTACATTTGAACATATATGCCCGCCTAAATTCATTAATTATTAATAAATTAATTTTCAAAATTAGGTATGACTTCAATTAAGCACATATCCTCCAATTATAATATATATTATATATATATATATATATATATATATATATATATATATATATTATATATAGAGAGAGAGAGAGAGAGAGAGGGGGAGAGGGAGAGAGAGAGATTTAGGGATTTATAAAGATCCTTGTATGAGTATATATATTTGCACTTACAAGTGTATGCAGTATGGTTTTAGAGTGAGATTTCGATGATCCCAAATAGAATCATCCCTTACTTACCAGTCATTTTGATTACCTTAAGTATATATATATATATATATATATATATATATATATATATATATAAGTTAGAAGAAAGGAAATGAATCCGACAGTATGAGTATGAAAAGGTGAAATGAAAACATCACGCAATGCTGTTAAAGAGAAAACAATTTATAATATAATCATAGCTGATATTGATCAATATTTCGATTTTACAAAAATCATCATCAGAGCTCATTTACTTCGTGGTGTTTGGGTCGGAGATAAATGTCAAATCAGTTCAAAAACAAAAAACCTTAATTTTGCAAAAAAGAACGAAAGTTGTTACATTATTCACCAATGTGGGCATTCGCGCCATATTTTTGTCGGTCATGCCGATGTGTATAACTTTTTTGTCGGTCAACTCTTTATTGTATATATATATATATATATATATATATATATATATACATATATATATATCTTATTATAATGGAGATTGTGTGTTTTTCTGTTTGTAACCGAAACTATATTACTACTCAAGACACAGTTCCCTTAGTTATTTACGTCACAATCACCGTGATTTCATTTTTATTCAAACCCCAATTATCAATAAAATTGGTTTGCATTATTATTACTGTTGGTCATATCTACATACTAATAACATGCAATTGTATTTATATATACAACCAAATAGCGGTTTACAGTGTGAACGGGACGGCTAATTTGCATATTGATATTAAAAATGTAATTTTAATAAATATATGCTTAGTATTATTGGTTTGTAACTGTTTGGTTTTTTTAAATGAATATAAGCAAAAATCTCTTCAATTAATCTTAAATGAAATCCATTAACAAGAAAAGATAACTGTAATTTTATTCTTTACTTCCTCTTTTAACTAAATACTTAAATTAGAAAAAATAACAATGAAAGACGAGAGTGATAGAAGAGTAAATTTCAGTTGTTCTATTTTTCGATTATACCCCCTTCTGCTTCAAATCTTTTTATCTGCATTCTTATTTAGTTTCATTAGCCTTTCTAATTTAATGCGATATTTCATTACATTAAAACTTAAATACTTGCACCCGGAGGGTGCATATATTTGCTAATATATATATATATATATATATATATATATATATATAGAGAGAGAGAGAGAGAGAGAGAGAGAGAGAGAGAGAGAGAGAGAAATAATGCAGTATAATATAATGGAGAATGAATGTGAAAATTATTAGCATATGAAGGTGCTCAATGCTAAAATAACAGAGCAGTATTAAAATTAAAGTTACGGAATATTAACTCCATAATATCTAATCTCTGATTTTATATAGATAGATAGATAGATAGATAGATAGATAGATAGAAAGAAAGAAAGAAAGAAAGATAGATAGATAGATAGAAAGAAAGAAAGAAAGAAAGAAAGAAAGAAAGATAGATAGATAGATAGATAAGAACAGACTGAGATAGATAGATAGATAGATAGATAGATAGATATAAACAGGCTGATAGAGTCAGATAGATAGATAGATAGATAGATAGATAGATAGATAAGAGACTGAGATAGATAGATAGATAGATAAGAACAGACTGAGATAGATAGATAGATAGATAGATATAAACAGGCTGATAGAGACAGATAGATAGATAGATTGATTGATTAATAGATATACACTAGGTATACCCAATGTTTCGTTGGCTTTTCATTTATAAAATTAATTAAATCGATTATTTAAGGTCAAATCTTTGTTTAAGTCGAAAAGTAGTAACATAATGAACATCAGTAAGAAAAAAAGCAAAATAATATTACACATGTAATTTATTTCTAATACATCTAAAACGATTTTTTCGGTCAATTTTGATCGCGTATGGCCGTAAACACTGTTTAAAGACGGCGTAAAATTCGTGTTTACAAAATAAATTTAACATTATCGATTGAAAATTTTTACCAATATCAGGGAATTATTCAATTTTAATGAAATTTTCTGTATTGATTTATCAATGAATGAATTTTATAATGCATCAGTTATTTTATTTCAAAACTTTAATTAGGTATTTCTGCTATGATAAATTAATATTTAAAAGTCATTTAAAATATGAGCAGCATGATGTTAATTTTAAAATGTCATATTATTAGATTCTAAAAACATTTTTAATAACTGCTTTACTTTAGTATCAATCACCCATATTTTTTTGTCGAAAACTGTATTGGAAAATTAGCGCCCCCGCCTTTTAAACGAACAAATATTGATGTATATTTTTTTTCTTTCATAAGATAATAGCCAATTAAATAATTATCGAAATGAGTAAAAAAATCTCTAAAAATTATTTTTTTATTTTCATTTTATTTCTGATTTTCGGTACTTATTTACTACCAGAGCAGATTCATTTTAACTTTTTTCTTCTATTCACACCTTCGATCTTTTGTCTTTTTATTTATACAGAAAAAAATAGTAATCACATATAACCCCACTGATATATTGCGCTCCAAAAGTAAGGGGGTCAAAGTTAAGTGACCTGAAAAAAATCAGAAAGTTTTGAAATAAAATAACTGATACATTATAAAATTCATTTATTGCTAAATCAACACTGGAAATTTTATTAAAATTGGCTAATTCCCTGATTTTTGGTAATTTTTTTCTAATCAGTGAAGTGGGGAGTCACAGTCAAGTCTGGCACAAGGTTCCAATCGACAGTCTAAACACTCCCAACTGTATCACGCTCCAAAATCCAATATCCAAAATTAATTCTTTGTCCCGCTCGTCTCGACAACAAAACACTACTGCAGTTGTTCACTCTCTTGTCTGCGAGGGGAAGTCCTTTAGATATACCTCAATCTCACCACATCCGGGTTCCTCACTCATAATTGTCCTTGCAGCACGTGTGACACTCGTCAGCACTGCAAGTACGCCTCAATCCTTACGGTGCGACCACCTACATCCGGGTCACTCTTCTATTTCCTATTTCACTGCTCGTCCACAGCTCTCAC
>CM042166.1:76525150-76587650 GCA_023376005.1 Doryteuthis pealeii
CAGCAATTACTATCCCTAACTTCTCCTCCCACCAGGATAAACCAGAAGAGTAAATAAAGAAATGTCAAGTGTATTCTGTGGAATACACTTGACGAGTGGGGAGATTGATCTCACATTCTCCTCATCATGAGTCATGGCCTTAACGCATGTGAATCAATAGACTGTGCAGAGTAACCCGGATGTGAAGTCTCGTTGTGAGGATTGACGCGTGCTGATGAATGTCGAATGTGCTACACAGGCAATTCAGAGTAAGGAGCCCGGATGAACACAGTAATTGTGTATTTAAGGACCTGCACCCCAGACTGTTGATAAAAGGTCTGTAGTTGCATTTTGGCTGTCGCGACGAGTGGAAGAGAAAATATATTTGGATTGTGTTGGTGAGAAGAGTGTAGCACTGCTGGGAGAGATTGTTCCAGACTGAAGACTTAGTCGGTTGGGAGGGCAAAACGCATCGGACTTGACTTGTATGGGGCATAATGGAAAGGGTAATCTAGTTTGTGAGGAACTCTGGGGGTGGGGGTAATCTAGTTTAGTTACGCGGTTATAATATAATAATTTACTGATTAGTTTATTTAATCTATTATGATAAATTCATAATTTTCTTGTATTTTTAAATAATTATTACTATTGTTACTATTTCATTTAATTATTATTTCCTTCTATCATTTTATTCTTAATAATCAGAATAAAACGATACCAATAACAATTATAATATTTTGGGCATATTTTAGTCAGTCATTACTTCTTTCTCTCTTCAGATTCTGTTTGTAATCATAAATATGTGTAATTAATATAACCGACCATCTGGTCATATCAGGAAAAAGGTTGGGTGATCGACTCCATAATGCATAACTTAGGACAACATTATTTTGTGTGGACCAAGCAGTCAAACTTAATTACATTATCCAAATTCACAAAACCATTTAAAGCAATATAAAACTAATTTAAGAAGACAGACCGGTCGGATAGCAGAGAGTCGACTGATAGTCAGAAAGCAACTTAGACAGATAGACACGAGCCAAGTAAGAAAAAACTGCACTCAGGCTAAGTCATGTATGAACTTAGTAAAAAGCTTAGTCGAGAAAATGGAATTCTCTCTAAACTAAGGTATTATGCTTCTCCTGAGATATGTTTACAAGTCTACTATGCAATATTCTACTCTCACTTGATCTACGGTTGTAATGTATGGGGGTTTGACATATGAAGAAAATATTAACAAGTTACAAGTCCTCCAAAGCAAATGTGTTAGGATCCTGACCATTTCTCCATTTAATTCCCATACTAATCAGTTATTTTGAAAAATCATTTTATTGCCTCTTATAAACAACAGATTTGCATTTAGATTCTCACACGGCTAATTTGTCTCATGATATATATGTATATGTTTACGTTGTGTGTTTCATGTATTTGTTTCCTGTGAGCGTCCAACGGTGGTCATGTCCATAGGATTAGCTTCACGCTATTAGGCATGGCCTCCCTTCAATAGTAGTTTAAACCAATAAACTTTTTCTTTTACTTATATTTTTTTTTAAAATAATTTGTACTACTATTGATTAATAAA
Organism: Doryteuthis pealeii; assembly: GCA_023376005.1. Classification (NCBI taxonomy): domain Eukaryota; kingdom Metazoa; phylum Mollusca; class Cephalopoda; order Myopsida; family Loliginidae; genus Doryteuthis; species Doryteuthis pealeii. The sequence continues at coordinate 76,526,712 of CM042166.1, forward strand.
TTTCTTATTATCTTATTATCTTATCTTTATAAACTTAAAACTTCTTAAGGTAAGAGATTTCCAAAGAATATTCTTTTTATTTTTTTAATAAAATATATCAAACAATTATCAATTAAAGTCGCATCTATGAGTTAAGTAGATTTTTAAAAAAGGAGTTAAATAGTTTTTTAAAAACTTTAAATACCCAACAAGAATGAATTAAAGAAAGACATCTTTGGAATAAAATAAACTAAGGGTTGACATGCCACAAAATCCAACCAACCATCTAATTGGAATAAACATAGGCATATTTCCAAGAAATATTATTTTTATTATTTGCAGAGAATGCCTTTCATTAGTGGTGAGGTTTCCATTCTTGAGCTCTGGAGAGTGTGGAGTACTCCTTCATTGGAATTACTCCCAGGTCCACTCTGATATGAATGGTAGTACCTATTAGACATTAAATAGATAAAAAATGAGTTTTGAATAACAATCTTGTATACCCAACAAGAATTAATAAAATAAAACAATATGAAAGCTAATTTAAACAATACAAACAATATAAAACTAATTTAAAACAAAAGAATTACGGTCCAGTCATAGATTAGGAAATAGTTTTAACAAATATAAAGTAAAAAAGTAAAGTCGACGGGGTGTCCTAAAGTCGGTATCAGCCAGTCAGCGAGGGAGTCTATCCCCTTTTCAATAGCGCTAGACCAAGGAGATTGTTTTTTAGCATCTGAGGTGGAGTGCCACCAGACTACTGCACCTCTGCAGAGTGGTAAGACCCCTCCAATTGAGTCAACTGTTGGCCGTGGATGGTGATCCGTGATTTTTGGATGGAATCCTGGTGGCTGAACATTATAACACTATTGTGTTATGGGTTGATTGGTGACCTATTAATTAAGTACTAATTAATTAAAACTACCCTAATTATTAATTATGGTGGTTTGTTAAAATCAAAAGTAAAAATAAGAAAAACAATAATAATAATGATAATTGTTTATATTAAAAATATAAATTCATCTAAGCAAAGAATTTTCACCTAGACAAAGAGATTCCTTAAATTATGGAATTTGATATACATCATCGGAATTTTAAATTTCACAAAATGAAATAATAAATTTAATAAATGAGATTCCAGTTTTTGAAAAGTTCGGCAACAATTTCAAAACTTAGATGAATAAAACAATGGTTGGCCTTGACTCCAAATGGAAAGATACAAGCTAGGCTGGCACAAGGCAATTTAGACACGTAGGCAATGTTATCGAGTGGCTGACCAATCAGAGGCATATGTTAGGGGTGGGGAGGTCTGGATCCCATAAAGAAGACAGGCCAGAAAGAGAGAGGCAGATCAGACACACGAAGCCACAGAATCGCATCCCTTGTAACCGACCCTACTGTTCTCTGAAGGCCGCCACTTAAGTTAAGTTATCTATTAGCTGTAGGTCGCCAGCCCATTATCAAAAGAACATCACCTCGCTCTTCTGACATTATACAAGAATATAAATCATTGTATATATAAAAAAAACAATAAATGTATATATCTTGTAAATAATTATCAGAAGGCGTTCCTGTTTATTTTGGTTTGACCCCGTTGACAGCTTTTGAATATCGCTTTTCAGCCGAGTTGGAACAGAGACTACAACAGCTTTACGTCAGGGCCCGATAGTATTGTATCATCCACGAAACGACTGTAGTACTTGTTCTCATACATACATACATACATAAAATCTATACCTTGAGACAGTGCCCCAGCACATAGTATTATAGCATGCAATACTCCACTTTGGACCTTACTTGGGATAGATGAGGTGGTCGTAGAGGCCTACCTCCGATTAATTGCTTGGTCACGTCAAACCCTAGCACCTGTATGATTGTTCCGACCCTATTGGCCTCATTGCAAACGCCCAGCCCTTTTTATCATATATGTGCAAGGAGGCGGTGGCTGAGGGTCTTAGTGTCCTGGGGATGGCATTAAACTGTATCTAGTGGTGAATTTTCCTGAACTTTTTTATATTTATATACACTTGTACTGCAAACTCTTTTGAGCTTTTTTAATGATAAAAATGTTTATAATTTAAAAGAGAGAGAGAGAGGGAGAGAGAGAGGGGAGAGAGACAGAGAGAGAGAGAGAGAGGCAGAGGCAGAGAGAGGGAGAGAGAGGGAGAGAGAAGGAGAGAGAGGGGAGAGAGGCAGAGAGAGAGAGAGAGAGAGAGAGAATCCTCTCTCGAGGTCTTTGTTTCAGTTGTGGCCTTGTCACTCAGTATGAAGAGATGTTTCCGCTCACTGGGAAGAGAGAAATGATAGCAATTCAAAGATTTCCTCCGCCAATCAAAAAAATTACGTCTGAAAAAAACAAAAAAAAAAAACAGCCCATACTCTGTCAGATCAATCAAGAGTTATTTGTCATCATCTTTCCATCGTGCCGTAAATCAGCCAATTACAACGCCCGCTCGGTTGGAGCAGTAGAATACACTAACTGCGCCTCAGCAAAAGGGACAACCTGTTGGACAGGGTCCTGGTGGCAGGGCAATCCATGACATGCAATACTCCACTTTGGCCCTTAGGCTAGACGGGCGGTCGGACAGGCCCCTTACGATCTGGTATGTGAAGCCCTAGCACCTATATGATAGTTCCGACCGTATTGTCTTTATTGCAAACGCCCAGCCCTTTTTATCATATATGTGCAAGAAGGCGGTGGCTGAGGGTCTTAGTGTCCTGGGGATGGCATTAAACTGTATGCCGAAAGCAATGCACATGGTGAAATGTTCCACCAGGATACATCTAAGATATTAAGATATGTGGACTGGTCTTTTCCACTCGATAAAGGAAAATCCATTGTTCATCTATAATTCGTCACCAATGACCTCATGAGGTCATTGGTGAGAGGACGGCTACTGCATTACAACATTACTTTTATGTATAATTCTCTTTAAAGTACTCTCCAGTGAATTTCTATAAAAATAATTTATAATGTACTATAAGTGGTTACCTGGCGTCGCCTGGGTAGAGGGGGATTTTTTACCGCACGCTGTGATAAGGAAAACGGATTAGCTTAGCCCCCAAATATAGGTCATAACTTGTCGCTGTCCTGGTAACCAATTGACATTTTTATTAATCTTCCCATATCTCTAGCTTCTAGCCCCAAAACGACCAGTTTACGCGCTTGATGTTTTGATCTCTTCAGGTCAATCATAAGCGATGAGGTCATTGGTGAGAGGACGGCTACTGCATTACAAAATCACTTTTATGTATAATTCTCTTTTAAAATACTCTCCAGTGAATTTCTATAAAAAATAATTTATAATGTACTATAAGTGGTTACCTGGCGTCGCCTGGGTAGAGGGGGATTTTTTTTAAAGTTAGTCTCGCAGATCCATTATTACTTATAGCGAGTGAGATCCTTGCTGATTGCCCCAAAGAAATCCCCGTGGAAATATATAACAATATGGTAAGAAATTTCCATTCAATGATTTACAATTTAAAAAAAATAAGATAAAATGGTTTAAATAATTCAATCAATCAATATTTTAAAGCGAAAAACTGTATTTAGTGGTGAATTTTCAATTCTGGAGCTCTGGGGAGTGTGGAGTCATGGCCATCATTCGCATGTCTACTCGGTTAGGGTCCCATCTATGAGTTAAATAAATCACAAATGAGGTTTTAAATTGTGTTTAAAAATGAGTTTAAAATACGGGATACGTAATAAAAAGAAATAAAACAAAACATTTTCGGCATAATATAACTCGAAGGTTATATTATATCCAATTCTGGATCTCTGGGGAATGTGGAGTACACCTTCATGGCAATTATTTCCATGTCTACTCTGACCTGGAGTGGTATTACCTGATCCCATCTATGAGTTAAATATATTGTGTTAGTATAACATTCAATTCTAAGACAAAAACAACAAGAAAGGAATTAATATATCCTTTAATTCAAACAATTTATTTGCTAGGCATAAAACACAAACAACAATATAAAGTCCCTCCTGTATATAAAGTTGAGTTTAAGGGACTTACCGGCGCGTTGGAGAAGAGTTATTAGGGTGGTTTCCTGGAGCCCCTGAATTCGTTGCCTCGTGGTACCGCGGGTGTATTCTGTCTGACTACTTTTTGGATATTGCGCCAAAACTCTGGGCTATCACGTGATTGGTAAATCCAATCACAGAGCCTCTCCCTCATTCACTCTATATACAGGAATAACCATTTTACTGACCCAACAAATATATGAAAATGAGCTTTATATTGGCATTTCAGTCTCGGAAGACTATAATAAAGTTTTTGTGCCCCTGAAGTTAGAGCACCTCCTGGGACTGTGAAGTCCGATGTTTGAAAAACATTCTCGACCACAGATGTCGCATTTGAAGGCTGTCCCTGAAGATGTTGATGTGCCGGTGCTTTGTTGTCGCTGCTTTCTTCTGGGCCTCTCAGCTTCATGGTGTTGCGTCAGGGTGACTTCTGACATGAGTAATCCTCTACGGAGAGTCTGCCGCCACCGAGGGCGGTCCTGAGCCAAATTTCCCCAGCTGAAGGGGCAATGCCAAAGCATCTTGCAGACATCTTTGAATCGCAGCTGGGGGTGATCAACCTGTCTCTTACCAGTCATTACTTGTTAGGATCCCATCTATGAGTTAAAATTGTGTTTAAAAATGAATTTGGATATAGGCATTGTGTTAATACTGTTCTAAGTGACAGTTAACTATATACTGAACGTTCAATCCTGGTCAAGGGCGACAGTAACATAAAATACGAAACACAAAGGAATAAAACAAGAGATCTTTGGCATAATATAACCCGAGGGATGATATGCCGTAAAATCCAACACCCAAACAACCATCAACTGTATCTAAAATTTTATTTGTGCTAGTGTTATGTACCGTCACTGGACCCGAGAAAGAACACAGAACACTTGTATATATAAAAATATAAAATCATATTTATATTCTTTGATTGTGTGTTGACTGAGAGTCGTCGGCAGACGTTGCACATACCCAGGAGCCTTCGGGAGTTCTGACTGCAAGCGATCTAGATCTCAATCTGCCCCAGATTTCTAAGGGCTTTTTTATAATTCTTCAACTGTGAGGGTCATGCCTCTTTGATCGTGACACCTGCGCAGTTTTGCTGAAGACACACCTCCTCGCCCATGCAGCCTGTCTTCATTGGTTATCGGCTACACCTACACATTTTCTATGCCTACGCAGTGTCAATGTACACCTGCATTTTCCGGGTGCCAAATGTCAATTCAATGCGTTCCGGAAATATCTTGTTTTTTTTTTGTTTTCAGGCCTATGTTTGACACCCACACATTTCCTGCGTGCAGCCCTGGTTCCCAGGTGCGAACTCATTGACCAGGAAATATATTACATTAGTTTTCCAAAATAAAAAAGGGCAATGAAAGATACTCAAAGACAAAATTGGATTGCAATATTTTATTGAACAATATCAGTTTAAAATGAACAGCTTTCATTAAACATTCCGAAATTTTAAACAGAATGGTACATGCATATTTTATTATTACAACTTCTCCATTGTGTGTTGTTTTCAAATAACCAAGCCGTTCATCTTAGCATGGAATAAGAAATTATTTGCGTAGCTGAGTTCCTGAAAAAAAAAAGAAGAAAAATCAGTTTAATTGTATTAAGAACACAACTTGTATTACAATAAGGATTGTCTATTAGGAAAGGCATGGGCCGCTATAAATAGATTATCTATCATATGGAGGTCCAATCTCACAGACAAGCTAAAGAGACAGTTCTTCCAAACCGTTGTCGTGTCAGTACTGCTGTATGGCTGCACGGCCTGGACCCTAACTAAGCGACTAGAGAATAAACTAGATGGGAGCTGCACAAGAATGCTGCGGGTGATCATGAACAAGACGTGGAAACAGCACCCTACGAGAAAACAGCTGTACGGCCACCTACCACATATCACCCAAACCATCCGAGTAAGACGGACAAGACACGCAGGACACTGCTGGAGAAGCAAGGACGAACTCATAAGCGACGTCCTCCTGTGGAAGCCAGCACATGGACAAGCCAGTGTGGGCCGACCAGCAAAAACGTACGTTGATCAGCTTGTGCGGATGCAGGATGCTGCATAGAGGACCTCCCGAGAATGATAAGCGATAGGGACGGATGGAGAGAGATTGTCATGGATATCCACGCTGAAAGCGCGACATTATGATGATGATGATGATGATGATGATTAAATTATCATATTTAATTACAATAAACATTGTCTATTAGATTGCTATATTCAATGACATGTAGTTTAGCTCAGTCTGCAGAGCATCCGTCTATGGAGCCGCAAGTTTGCGTGTTTGATACCGACTCGGCGCATGGGTAGTACGGCTCGAATATATACGGTAAAGTGGAGCTAATGTTAGGTTTAGCACTCCCTCGCTGTCCGGTTGACACCGACAATAGGCCACTCCGCCTTCTTTACTGTTGTGATGTTAATTCAACAGTAAAAAAGAAGTCAAGTCGAGGTAGGGTAAAATGAGACAAGTGTATTTACAATAAGGTACAAGAACGGCTAGCTTGCCGCTAAACGGTAACAGTACAACCTTTTCACTCGGTGTCTCACTATTTATAGTGAGAACCGGTGTATATTCTCCACTGTAGGAACAGCCGGTACAACATTTACTTACTTTGTACTTAGTCGTTCTAGAATCGGAACCGCCACTTGAAGCAGTTTATCGTCATACTCAAGAGACTAACACTAAGACACGCGTGAAGTCGTGTCACTAATGCTGTATAGTTGCACTACTTGGACTGTATTGGCACTGTTATATGGTTTAAGATACAAGATATAGTAAAATGTGTTTTAAGGTAAAATATAGAGAGAAATATACGGCGTTCATCAACTTCTTAAACAACAGAATATTACAATATCGCCGTAGGATAAGTACTATAAAAAATCACCTAGTACTTTCAATACTTTCAACTTTCAATAACTCTGAAGATGGAATTTTACTTCCGAAAATATTTAGTTTTGAAAAGAAAACAAAAGTTAAATAAATTCAACACATATTGCATTGTAAATTGCCTTCAAAATCTTTATATATAGAGAAATGTATTTTAAGATAAAATATATACTGAATAATTTTAAGATACAAGATATTGTATAATGTGTTTTAAGATATGATATATTATAGTGTGTTTTTAAAATACAAGATATATTAAATGTATATTAAGATATAGTAAAGTGTGTTTTTAGATATAAGATATAGTAAAACGTATTTTAAGATGCAAGATATAGTCCAATGTATTCATAAGATACAAGACATAATATTTTAAATGTATTTTAAGATACGAAATATGATAAAATGTATGTTAAGATATAGTAAATGCATTTTATGATACAAGATATAGTAAATGCATTTTATAATACAAGATATTGTAAATGCATTTTATAATACAAGATATTGTAAATGCATTTTATGATACAAGATATAGTAAATGCATTTTATGATACAAGATATAGTAAATGTATTTTATAATACAATATTTTATGATACAAGATATAGTAAATGCATTTTATAATAGATAGTAAATGCATTTATAATACAAGATATAGTAAATGTATTTTATGATATAAATATAATACAAGATATAGTAAATGCATTTTATAATACAAGATATAGTAAAATCTATTTTCGATACAAGATATAGTAAACGTATTCTAAAAAGTGCATTATCTTCTGTACAGAACAAATGTAATTCTTAAGGAATTATAGAAGAAAAGTATTTTTAAAATGAGATCTTACCTTTTCCTGGTTTAAAGAGGATGGTTGGTGGTGGTACAAGTGATGGAGGTAGAGTTTTGCCTTCAATACTCATGATTTCTACTTTGACATCAAAGTCATCGTGAGCATCGAGTCTAAGCTGCAACAAACTCCTGGAAATGTCGTACAAGAAGAGTCTGTCGAATGCCCATGGCATTTCGTTTTCGCCTCCCAAGATACAGAAGGTGCCGCCAAATTTACATTCTCCATCCTTGCGACAAATGTCGAAGTTAACGTCAGCTGGTTGGTTAATGACGCGAAGCAAGAATCCAGCGAATACTCTGTCTTTTGCTTGATGTTTCTCCAAGTGGACTTCCAATTGAGGAATATTCATACCGTGGAACTTCAAGTTATCATATGCATAACTCATTTGTTGGTAGTCGAAGGACTTGGTGCCAGTTGATAACTCTCTAGTGACTTCGTTAGGGTTCTTGTCAGAGCTGAATGGCATCATTGGTTTCTTAAGTTTGTTGATTTCGCAATTGGCACTGTTATATGGCAAACCACGATATTTCTGCAGAGCTTGCCAGATGGCCCAGATACGATCAGTGTTGGAGTGATGCAAGTAGAAAAGAGGATCATAAGAAGTGTAGTGAAGTGTTGACAAACCATAAGGACTGCTACCACCAATCCATGAGTGGATAGCGTTGTGACCCATCTCCAACTGAATCTCAAAATCGCAGAAATCTCTCTGTTCAAGGGCGTAAGCAATTTGTCGGTAGAAGAAGGACTCATCTCCTTGTTCAGGATCATCAAACAATTGCGGTCGGGGATCTCTAGTTGTTTTTGTGTCGGCAACTGCGATATAACCATGATGGAAGGGGTTGTTCTTGGGTTCCGTTACCAAGATTGGAAGATTCCTAAAGGCAGTTGTCCAATCCCAGTATGGAATACCAACCTTGGCGCCTTGAGCTTTTAGGGCGTCTTCCATCTGTTTCATGTAAAGTCGGTGCCAGTGAGGGAAGGTTACCATTCCGTGTTGACAGCAAGCGAAAGCAGTTCCGTTTGGATAATTACAGCTAAGAGGCATTCCATGGAAAGAGGCGATCTTCTGGAAGCCATTATCTGATGGATCAGCTTGTACAGCCCTAAGGGCCTCACGCAGATTATCAATTTCTGAGGGTGTCAGACTGTTCACGTTCTTTCTGATCAAGTCTCCTTCGACATGTTCCTTCATTTGTTGAAGAACCAAACCTGGAAGGGGAAAATAAAAAAGTTAGTTTAATGGCTCAAAGATAAATTGAAAAAAGTAAACAATGTTAGTGGATGATGAATCCGATAACAGGCCAACAGAAGAAATACCATACAAAGATTCACGGGACACACAGTAAAAGAGTTGGGTAGCGAAAGGTGCCCAATGAATAACACATGAAAAATCCATAGATATCAGAATGTATCAAAAGAATTTTCGTTTTATATCTTCATGTAAGTATTTAAAAACGCCTCTGCCCGAGCAGGATGCGACAAATGATCATATTTTAAGCGGGGTTTTTCAGGTTTGAATTCCGAGTTTTCAGAGTTTCTCTTTGCATTGAGAGTCCAGTCTGTCCTATTTACCAATAGTTGGAGGGAGAATAGTTGTATGCATACCTTTCCCAAGAATATTAGCGCTAAATGAAATGCAAAAAGTCTGGTCTAAGATTTGAATTCATGTCGCCAAGTCTATCTCCGTCGACCATTACCATTCTCCCATAAAGGGTTGGGTTTCTTTATTTCATGGCATATCAATGGTATGGGTTATTTAATGCCAAAGTCATCCGTATAGCAGAACAGTTATGGTACTATCTAACCCATAGCTGGGGAATGGGGAGGTTCATACCTTTCCTAAGGGTATTAGTCCGAAAGTGAACATAATGGCGGGACTGGGGCCCGAACTCGTTTACATTGATATCGCAGTCCAGCACGTAAGCCACTACACTACTACGTCACAGGTACTTTCCCATTTTCATATGAACTCATATACATCGATGCACCAGTTTTGGACCATCAGCTAAAACTTACATTAATTATATCTGTGTGGACACTGTATGCCGTCAATAGGATTTACCAAAAGCCATGACTGATAGGGTCTGATGGAGAGAGAAAGAGAGAGGGGGGTCAAGGGAATCTGTTCTGTCTGCACACCTTAATGATGATTCTAACATTGTCAAATGATGGAAATAGTTGTCTGTGGCGAGAGAAACCACGAACGTAGTAGTTCGAAGCGTGCACGACTGTGTTTGGCATGCAGAATGAGATCAGAGGCGAGTGGGGAGATTGAACTCGCATTCTCCTGATCGTGAGTCGTGGCCTGACGCATGGGAATTGCTAAACTATCCAGAGTGGCCCGGATGGGAAGGATTGACGCGTGCTGATTAGTGTTGCACGTGCTGCACGGGCAGGTCAGAGTAAGGAGCCCGGATGAACACTGTAATTGTGTATTTATTGACTAGCCCTCACAAACCGGGAGAAAAAAAAACTTGCAGTAGCATTTTGGCTGTGACGACGAGTGGACGAGAGACAAGATAGTTTGATAGTGTTGGTGAGAAGAGTGCATCATTGCTGGAGAGTACAAGCGTCGGACTTAACTGAGTCACCCCCCCCCCGAGAACATCTTATTATAATGGAGATTGTGGGTTTGTCTGTCTGTAACCGAAACTACACAAGTCACAATTCCCTTTGTTATTTACACACATTCTCCATGATTTTATTTTTTATTTAAACCTCAATTATTAGTAAAATTGTTTTACATCATTAAGACTGTTAACAATATCTACATACTAATAATATGCAATTATATTTGTATATTCAACGAAATAGCGGTTTACAGTGTGAATGGGAAGGCTAATTTGCATATTGATCTTTAAAAATTTGATTTTAATACATATATGCTTAGTATTATTGATTTCTAATTGTTTGGTTTTATCTTAATAAATATGAGCAAAAATCTCGGGGATAAATCTTAACAAAAATCTATTAACATAAAGAAATAACTGTAATTTTATTCTTTACTTCCTATTTTAACTAAATAGTTAAATTAGGGAAATTTACCACTGAAAGACGGGAGTAAGGGAAAATGGTGGAACAGTTAGTTTCAAAGTTGTTCTATTTTCCGATTATACCCCCTCTATTCCAAATATTTTTATCTGAATTCTTATTCAGTTTCATTAGCCTTTCTAATTTAACATGATATTTTATTATATTAAAACTTAAATACTTGCACCCGGAGGGTGCATATATTTGCTAGTTCTTATAAGATTGTCTAAAAAAACAGACGCCATTTTGGAGTTTTCTAATGAACTTTCATCCAAAAGAAGAAGAAAAAAACAGAGAAAAAAAAGGATGACTAACCTTTAGCTGGAGCATAAATCAAGGACGGTTTTGGAAGTGAATTTGGATCGAGAATCTCTCCAGCAACGGACTGAATCTCCACTTTAAGATGAATCTTGCTGTCGTGTTCAAATATGGCCTCCATGGGAATATTCATTTTCTTGAGGACGTGGGTGATGTCCATCTTGTAGTTACGGTCAAAATGCCATGGCATTTCCACTTCGCCGCCAAGGACAAAGATAACGCCGGCTTCGCGACAGTCGGCCTCGTTACAGATCTTCAAATGAACATCAGCTGATGTCTTGATTCCGTGCAATAAGAAACCTGCAAAAACTCTGTCTTCCTTCTTCTGTTTGTTAATGGCGGCATCAAGCTGAGCAACGTTCATGCCATTGAATTCCAAGTCGTCATAACTGTAACCGAGTGATTTAAAGTCGAATAGTTTGATTGGGGTAGATACAGCTCTGGTTGTGGGATTGGGGTTCGATTCCCAGATAAATGGTTTCATCGGGAAAGCCATTTGATCCAAGGCGCAATAGGCTTTGTTATGTGGTAATTTTCTGTACATTTGGAGATCTTGCCAGATGGCCCAGAGACGATCGAGCTGCAAAGAAATCAAAGTTTGAAATCACATGTAAAATGGCTAGAGAAGGGACGGGAAGAGAGATAGAGAGAGACTCCTATACATGGATACACCAATTTGGGCCCACCAGCTAAAATTTACATTAATCTATTCCGTGTGGACACTGTTGTAAAATGGCTACAGAAAGAGCGGGAAGATAGATAGTGAGAGACTCCTATATATGGATACACAATTTGGGCTCACCAGCTAAAATTTACATTAATCTATTCCGTGGGACACTGTTGTAAGATGGCTACAGAAAGAGCGGGAAGATAGATAGTGAGAGACTCCTATATATGGATCACCAATTTGGGCCCACCAGCTAAATTTACATTAATCTATTCCGTGTGGACACTGTTGTAAGATGGCTACAGAAAGAGCGGGAAGATAGATAGTGAGAGACTCCTATACATGGATACACCAATTTGGGCCCACCAGCTAAAATTTACATTAATCTATTCCGTGTGGACACTGTTGTAAAATGGCTACAGAAAGAGCGGGAAGATAGATAGTGAGAGACTCCTATATATGGATACACCAGAGTTGGCACACCAGCTAAAATTTACATTAATCTGTTCCGTGTGGACACTGTTGTAAAATGGCTACAGAAAGAGCGGGAAGATAGATAGTGAGAGACTCCTATATATGGATACACCAATTTGGGCCCACCAGCTAAAACTTACATTAATCTATTCCGTGTGGACACTGTTGTAAAATGGCTACAGAAAGAGCAGGAAGATAGATAGTGAGAGACTCCTATATATGGATACACCAGAGTTGGCCCACTAGCTAAAATTTACATTAATCTATTCCGTGTGGACACTGTTGTAAAATGGCTACAGAAAGAGCGGAAGATAGATAGTGAGAGACTCCTATATATGGATACACCAGTGTTGGCCCACGAACTAAAACTTACATTAATCGGTTCTAAAAAGCAGACGCCATTTGAGAGTTTTCCAGTTAACGTTTTTCTTTTTTAACTTATAGTTTTACTCGTGTAATAAACGACGTTTATGAACAATTTTTTCATTTAACAAAATAAACAAGGGGTCGTTCATTAAACGAGATGTGTTTTTGAAACATCGAATTTTAGCTTGTTTCATATTGGAGGCTGAATTACTTAACATTGTTTACTATTTAAAACACATATGAATATAACATGTACAAATTTAGTAAATAGTAAACAAAGATAAAACTTCCTTATCTTAACTAAAAAAAACTTTGTTTAGTCAAATGGTTCTCAACAGGGGGCCACATGCCTCCCCGAGGACCATATAACACTTTTTGGGTCCAGGCAAGCAAAAGAAATTAATCATAAAAATACAATAGGGTTTTAAAACATCGAATAGCTTTGGAGTGTCCACCAGAGTAAAATAGAAATAAAAGGAGCACTGGATCCGAATACGCCAACTACTACGAGAACTACAGTGACTTTTATCTTCCACAGTTTCTTTAATTACTGATTATTTCGCTGTACATATTGAAAAGTGCGTTATCAGCGCATAAATTTATAATCATTTTAGGACAGGCATGAATCCAAATTTTCCTGAATACTTTCCTATTAACAGATATCTTAACAAAAATATATTCTCACTGCCATGATGTAATGGTCGGAGTGAAGGGGAGATTTGGAGAGTAATTACCTCACCTGGAGAAGCAACAAAAAGCTGTTACACTCTTTAACAACCCTGCCAGGTACGAAAGTAGAAATGTTGTTTTTTGTTTAGTGTTGATTGCAGTTAAGTTTTAGCTCAACTAAAGATTATAAAATATTTTATTAGAAATAAATACTATATATGTTATATTCTGAAGCGGTTTGTAAAATGAATACATCTAAAATGGATTCTATGTGGAAAGGTATAGAAATCTTATTATAATGGAGATTGTGTGTTTTTCTGTCTGTAACCGAAACTATATTACTACTCAAGTCACAATTCCCTTTGTTATTGATATCACATTCTCAATGATTTTATTTTTATTTTAAGCTCAATTATTAATAAAATTATTTTACATTATTAATACTGTTAACCATATCTACATACTAACAACATGCAATTGTATTTATATATACAACAAAATAGCGGTTTACTGTGTGAACGGGACGGCTAATTTACATATTGATATTAAAAATTTGATTTCAATAAATATGTGCTTAATTTTATTGATTTCTAACTGTTTGGTTTTATTTTAATGAATATAAGCAAAAATCTCTTCAATGAATCTTAAATGAAATCCATTAACAAGAAAAAATAACTGTCATTCTATTCTTTACTTCCTCTTTTAACTAAATACTTAAATTAGAAAAAATAACAATGAAAGACGAGAGTGATGGAAGAGTAAGTTTCAGTTGTTCTATTTTTCGATTATACTCCCTCTTTTTATCTGCATTCTTATTTAGTTTCATTAGCCTTTCTAATTTAATACGATATCTTATTACATTAAAACTTAAATACTTGCACCCGGAAGGGGGCATATATTTGCTAGTGTATATAAATGTTACTTACCATAGAATGATGGACGTAGAAGATTGGATCAAAGGATGAATAAGCCAGACTGGACATGGCATATTTCTGATGACCACCGATGAGATAATGAATAGAATTATGGATGACTTCAAATTGGACTTCAAAATCACAGTAGTCTTCTTGCTCAAACATCAACATGACTTTCTTGTAAAGAGTGGATTCTTTGCCTCCTTCTGCCAACTCAAACAATTCGGGTTGTGTGTCCCTTACGGTGTAGGTGTCTTCGTATTTGATGTAACCTCTCAGGAATGGATTCTCAATGACGGAATCAGTCCAAGCATCATAATAATCAGCATCTGCCAAAAGGGAAGGCAGTTGAGTTGCCGGTTTGGTCCAGTCCCAATAAGGAACGGCCACACTGGCTCCAAAAGAGAGGATCAGCGAGACAGTGGGTCTTTTTCTTTTTTTAGATTTAGAGATACACTTGGGCTGATTCTTCTTTTAGATTTAGCGAGACACGTGGGTATTTCTGTTTTTAAATTAGAGAGACACCTGGGTCTATTTCTGTTTTAGATTTAGAGAGACACGTGGGTGTTTTTCTTCTTTTAGATTTAGAGAGTCACCTGAGTCTTTTCTTCTCTTAGATTTAGCGAGACACGTGGGTCTATTTCTGTTTTTAGATTCAGAGAGACCTGGGTCTTTTTCTTCCTTTAGATTTAGCGAGACACGTGGGTCTATTTCTGTTTTTTAGATTTAGAGAAACACCTGGGTCTTTTTCTTATTTTAGATTTAGCGAGACGCTGGGTCTATTTTTGTTTTTAGATTTAGCGAGAGTCGTGGTCTATTTCTGTTTTTAGATTTAGAGAGACACCTGGGTCTTTTTCTTCCTTGATTTAGCGAGACACATGGGTCTATTTCTGTTTTTAGATTTAGAGAAACACGTGGGTCTTTTTCTTATTTTAGATTTAGCGAGACGCGTGGGTCGTTTTTGGTTTTCAGATTTAGCGAGAGTCGTNGGGTCTATTTCTGTTTTTAGATTTAGAGAGACACGTGGGTCTTTTTTTTCTGTTTAGGTTTAGCGAGACACGTGGTCTATTTTTGTTTTTAGATTTAGAGAAACACCTGGGTATTTTTAATCATTTATATTTAGCGAGACACGTGTGTCTATTTTAGTTTTTAGATTTAGCGAGAGACGTGGGTCTTTTTCTTTTTTTAGATTCAGAGATAGATTTATTGGGCGTGGTGTTTTTTTTTTTTAGATTTAGCGAGACACGTGGGTCTATTTCTGTTTTTAGATTTAGCGAGACAGGTGGGTCTATTTTAGTTTTAGATTTATTGGGACACGTGGGTGTTTTTCTTCTTTTAGATTTAGAGAGACACGTGTGTCTATTTTAGTTTTTAGATTTAGCGAGACAAGTGGGTCTATTTTTGTTTTTAGATTTAGAGAGACACCTGGGTCTTTTTCTTCTTTTAGATTTAGCAGACACGTGGGTCTATTTTTGTTTTTTAGATTTAGCGAGACACCTGAGTCTTTTTCTTCTTTAGATTTAGCGAGACACATGGGTCTATTTTTTTTTAGATTAGAGAGACACGTGGTCTATTTTTGTTTTTAGATTTAGCGAGACACGTGGGTCTATTTCTGTTTTTAGATTTAGAGAAACACCTGAGTCTTTTTCTTCTTTTAGATTTAGCGAGACACGTGTGTCTATTTTAGTTTTTAGATTTAGCGAGACACGTGGGTCTATTTTTGTTTTTAGATTTAGTGAGACACGTGGGTCTATTTCTGTTTTTAGATTTAGCGAGACCCGTGGGTCTATTTCTGTTTTTAGATTTAGCGAGACACTTGGGTCTTTTTCTGTTTTTAGATTTAGAGAGACACGTGGTCTATTTCTGTTTTTAGATTTAGCGAGACACTTGGGTCTTTTTCTGTTTTTAGATTTAGAAAGACACCTGGGTCTTTTTCTTCTCTTAGATTTAGCGAGACACGTGGGTCTATTTTTGTTTTTAGATTTAGAGAGACACCTGGGTCTTTTTCTTCTTTTAGATTTAGCGAGACACGTGGTCTATTTTTGTTTTTTAGATTTAGAGAGACACGTGGGTCTTTTTCTTCTTTTAGATTTAGCGAGACACGTGGGTCTATTTTGTTTTTAGATTTAGAGAGACACGTGGTCTATTTTTGTTTTAGATTTAGAGAGACACCTGGGTCTTTTTCTTCTTTTAGATTTAGCGAGACCGTGGGTCTATTTTTGTTTTTAGATTTAGAGAGACACGTGGTCTATTTTTGTTTTTAGATTTAGCAAGACACATGGGTCTATTTCTGTTTTTAGATTTAGAGAAACACCTGAGTCTTTTTCTTCTTTTAGATTTAGCGAGACACGTGTGTCTATTTTAGTTTTTAGATTTAGCGAGACACGTGGGTCTATTTTTGTTTTTAGATTTAGTGAGACACGTGGGTCTATTTCTGTTTTTAGATTTAGCGAGACCCGTGGGTCTATTTCTTTTTTTAGATTTAGCGAAAAACTTGGGTCTTTTTCTTCTTTTAGATTCAGAGAGACACGTGGGTCTATTTTTGTTTTAGATTTAGAGAGACACCTGGGTCTTTTTCTTCTTTTAGATTTAGAGAAAGACCTGAGTCTTTTTCTTATTTTAGATTTAGCGAGACACGTGTGTCTATTTTAGTTTTTAGATTCAGCGAGACACGTGGGTCTATTTTTCTTTTTTTAGATTTAGAGATACACTTGGGTCTTATTCTTCTTTGAGATTTAGCGAGACACGTGGGTCTATTTCTGTTTTTAGATTTAGAGAGACACTTGGGTGTTTTTCTTCTTTTAGATTTAGAGAGACACCTGAGTCTTTTTCTTATTTTAGATTTAGCGAGAGACGTGGGTCTATTTCTGTTTTTAGATTTAGAGAACACCTGGGTCTTTTTATTTTAGATTTAGCGAGACACGTGGGTCTATTTTTGTTTTTAGATTTAGCGGACACGTGGTCTATTTTTGTTTTTAGATTTAGTGAGACACGTGGGTCTATTTTAGTTTTTAGATTCAGCGAGACACGTGGGTCTTTTTCTTTTTTTAGATTTTAGAGATACACTTGGGTCTGATTCTTCTTTTAGATTTAGCGAGACACGTGGGTCTATTTCTGTTTTTAGATTTAGAGAGACACCTGGGTCTATTTCTGTTTTTAGATTTAGAGAGACACGTGGGTGTTTTTTCTTCTTAGATTTAGAGAGTCACCTGAGTCTTTCTTCTCTTAGATTTAGCGAGAGACGTGGGTCTATTTATGTTTTTAGATTCAGAGAGACACCTGGGTCTTTTTATTCCTTTAGATTTAGCGAGACACGTGGTCTATTTTTGTTTTTAGATTTAGAGAGACACGTGGTCTATTTTTGTTTTTAGATTTAGCGAGACACGTGGGTCTATTTCTGTTTTTAGATTTAGAGAACACCTGTGTCTTTTTCTTCTTTTAGATTTAGCGAGACACGTGTGTCTATTTTAGTTTTTAGATTTAGCGAGACACGTGGGTCTATTTTTGTTTTTAGATTTAGTGAGACACGTGGGTCTATTCTGTTTTTAGATTTGCGAGACCCGTGGTCTATTTCTGTTTTTAGATTTAGCGAGACACTTGGGTCTTTTTCTGTTTTTAGATTTAGAAAGACACCTGGTCTTTTTCTTCTCTTAGATTTAGCGAGACACGTGTCTATTTCTGTTTTTAGATTTAGAGAGACACGTGGGTCTATTTCTTCTTTTAGATTTAGCGAGACACGTGGGTCTATTTTTGTTTTTATATTTAGAGAGACACGTGGTCTATTTTTGTTTTTAGATTTAGCGAGACACATGGGTCTATTTCTGTTTTTAGATTTAGAGAAACACCTGAGTCTTTTTCTTCTTTTAGATTTAGCGAGACACGTGTGTCTATTTTAGTTTTTAGATTTTGCGAGACACGTGGGTCTATTTTTGTTTTTAGATTTAGAGAAACACCTGAGTCTTTTTCTTCTTTTAGATTTAGCGAGACACGTGGGTCTATTTCTGTTTTTAGATTTAGCGAGACACGTGGGTCTATTTTAGTTTTTAGATTCAGCGAGACACGTGGGTCTTTTTCTTTTTTTAGATTTAGAGATACACTTGGGTCTGATTCTTCTTTTAGATTTAGCGAGACACGTGGGTCTATTTCTGTTTTTAGATTTAGAGAGACACCTGGGTCTATTTCTGTTTTTAGATTTAGAGAGACACGTGGGTGTTTTTCTTCTTTTAGATTTAGAGAGTCACCTGAGTCTTTTCTTCTCTTAGATTTAGCGAGAGACGTGGGTCTATTTCTGTTTTTAGATTCAGAGAGACACCTGGGTCTTTTTATTCCTTTAGATTTAGCGAGACACGTGGGTCTATTTTTGTTTTTAGATTTAGAGAGACACGTGGTCTATTTTTGTTTTTAGATTTAGCGAGACACGTGGGTCTATTTCTGTTTTTAGATTTAGAGAAACACCTGAGTCTTTTTCTTCTTTTAGATTTAGCGAGACACGTGTGTCTATTTTAGTTTTTAGATTTAGCGAGACACGTGGGTCTATTTTTGTTTTTAGATTTAGTGAGACACGTGGGTCTATTTCTGTTTTTAGATTTAGCGAGACCCGTGGGTCTATTTCTGTTTTTAGATTTAGCGAGACACTTGGGTCTTTTTCTGTTTTTAGATTTAGAAAGACACCTGGGTCTTTTTCTTCTCTTAGATTTAGCGAGACACGTGGGTCTATTTCTGTTTTTAGATTAGAGAGACACGTGGGTCTATTTCTTCTTTTAGATTTAGCGAGACACGTGGGTCTATTTTTGTTTTTATATTTAGAGAGACACGTGGTCTATTTTTGTTTTTAGATTTAGCGAGACACATGGGTCTATTTCTGTTTTTAGATTTAGAGAAACACCTGAGTCTTTTTTCTTTTAGATTTAGCGAGACACGTGTGTCTATTTTAGTTTTAGATTTAGCGAGACACGTGGGTCTATTTTGTTTTTAGATTTAGAGAAACACCTGAGTCTTTTTCTTCTTTTAGATTTAGCGAGACACGTGGGTCTATTTCTGTTTTTAGATTTAGCGAGACACGTGGGTCTATTTTAGTTTTTAGATTCAGCGAGACACGTGGGTCTTTTTCTTTTTTTAGATTTAGAGATACACTTGGGTCTGATTCTTCTTTTAGATTTAGCGAGACACGTGGGTCTATTTCTGTTTTTAAATTTAGAGAGACACCTGGGTCTATTTCTGTTTTTAGATTTAGAGAGACACGTGGGTGTTTTTCTTCTTTTAGATTTAGAGAGTCACCTGAGTCTTTTCTTCTCTTAGATTTAGCGAGACACGTGGGTCTATTTCTGTTTTTAGATTCAGAGAGACACCTGGGTCTTTTTCTTCCTTTAGATTTAGCGAGACACGTGGGTCTATTTCTGTTTTTAGATTTAGAGAAACACCTGGGTCTTTTTCTTATTTTAGATTTAGCGAGACGCGTGGGTCTATTTTTGTTTTTAGATTTAGCGAGAGTCGTGGGTCTATTTCTGTTTTTAGATTTAGAGAGACACCTGGGTCTTTTTCTTCCTTTAGATTTAGCGAGACACATGGGTCTATTTCTGTTTTTAGATTTAGAGAAACACGTGGGTCTTTTTCTTATTTTAGATTTAGCGAGACGCGTGGGTCTGTTTTTGTTTTCAGATTTAGCGAGAGTCGTGGGTCTATTTCTGTTTTTAGATTTAGAGAGACACGTGGGTCTTTTTTTTCTGTTTAGGTTTAGCGAGACACGTGGTCTATTTTTGTTTTTAGATTTAGAGAAACACCTGGGTATTTTTAATCATTTATATTTAGCGAGACACGTGTGTCTATTTTAGTTTTTAGATTTAGCGAGAGACGTGGGTCTTTTTTCTTTTTTAGATTCAGAGATAGATTTATTGGGAACGTGGGTGTTTTTCTTTTTTTAGATTTAGCGAGAACGTGGGTCTATTTCTGTTTTTAGATTTAGCGAGACGGTGGGTCTATTTTAGTTTTTAGATTTATTGGGACACGTGGGTGTTTTTCTTCTTTTAGATTTAGAGAGACACGTGTGTCTATTTTAGTTTTTAGATTTAGCGAGACAAGTGGGTCTATTTTTGTTTTTAGATTTAGAGAGACACCTGGGTCTTTTTCTTCTTTTAGATTTAGCAGACACGTGGGTCTATTTTTGTTTTTAGATTTAGCGAGACACCTGAGTCTTTTTCTTCTTTTAGATTTAGCGAGACACATGGGTCTATTTTTATTTTTAGATTTAGAGAGACACGTGGTCTATTTTTGTTTTTAGATTTAGCGAGACACGTGGGTCTATTTCTGTTTTTAGATTTAGAGAAACACCTGAGTCTTTTTCTTCTCTTAGATTTAGCGAGACACGTGTGTCTATTTTAGTTTTTAGATTTAGCGAGACAAGTGGGTCTATTTCTGTTTTTAGATTTAGAGAAACACCTGGGTATTTTTAATCTTTTATATTTAGCGAGACACGTGTGTCTATTTTAGTTTTTAGATTTAGCGAGACACGTGGGTCTTTTTCTTTTTTTAGATTTAGAGATAGATTTATTGGGACACGTGGGTGTTTTTCTTCTTTTAGATTTAGCGAGACACGTGTGTCTATTTTAGTTTTTAGATTTAGCGAGACTGGTGGGTCTATTTTTGTTTTCAGATTTAGCGAGAGACGTGGGTCTATTTCTGTTTTTTAGATTTAGAGAGACACCTGGGTCTTTTTCTTCCTTTAGATTTAGCGAGACACGTGGGTCTTTTTCTTTTTTTAGATTTAGAGAGACACCTGGGTCTTTTTCTTCTTTTAGATTTAGTGAGACACGTGGGTCTATTTCTGTTTTTAGATTAACGAGACACGTGGGTCTATTTCTGTTTTTAGATTTAGAGAGACACGTGGTTCTTTTTTTTCTGTTTAGGTTTAGCGAGACACGTGGTCTATTTTTTTTTTTTTTAGATTTAGCGAGACAAGTGGGTCTATTTCTGTTTTTAGATTTAGAGAAACACCTGGGTATTTTTAATCATTTATATATAGCGAGACACGTGTGTCTATTTTAGTTTTAGATTTAGCGAGAGACGTGGGTCTTTTTTCTTTTTTTAGATTTAGAGATAGATTTATTGGGACACGTGGGTGTTTTTCTTCTTTTAGATTTAGCGAGACACGTGGTCTATTTCTGTTTTTAGATTTAGCGAGACAGGTGGGTCTATTTTTGTTTTTAGATTTATTGGGACACGTGGGTGTTTTTCTTCTTTTAGATTTAGCGAGACACGTGGTCTATTTCTGTTTTTAGATTTAGCGAGACAGGTGGGTCTATTTTTTGTTTTTAGATTTATTGGGACACGTGGGTGTTTTTCTTCTTTTAGATTTAACGACACACGTGGATCTTTTACTGTTTTTAGATATATTGGGACACCTGGGTCTTTTTCTTCTTTTAGATTTAGCGAGACACGTGGGTCTATTTCTGTTTTTAGATTTAGAGAGACACCTGGGTCTTTTTCTTCTTTTAGATTTATTGGGACACCTGGGTCTATTTCTGTTTTTAGATTTATTGAGACACCTGGGTATTTTTCTTCTTTTAGATTTAGCGAGACACGTGGGTCTATTTCTGTTTTTAGATTTATCGAGACACGTGGGTCTATTTTTGTTTTTAGATTTAGCGAGACACATGGGTCTATTTCTGTTTTTAGATTTAGAGAAACATCTGTGTCTTTTTCTTCTTTTAGATTTAGCGAGACACGTGGGTCTATTTTTGTTTTTAGATTTAGAGAGACACACCTGGGTCTTTTCTTCTTTTTGATTTAGCGAGACACGTGGGTCTATTTCTGTTTTTAGATTTATTGGGACACGTGGGTCTTTTTCTGCTTTTAAATTTGATCACACGCGTTGGTATTTTTCTATTTCTAGAATTGATAACACATTTTTCTATTTAGCGAGACACGTTGGTCTATTTCCGTTTTTAGATTTAGTGATACATGTGGGTCCTTTTCTACTTTTGAATTTGGTCTCACACGTGGGCCTTTTTTATTCTAGAATTGATAATCCACTGGGTGTTTTTCTGTTTTTATATTTGGCGACACACTTCTACATTTTCTATTATTCAATTAGTCGCTCAAAGTTTCATTTGATAACAATGTCCTAAAAAGTTTATAATTTTGATTTTTCGGACTGTTTTGCTCATCTTTATTATGGTATGTAAAAACACAACATTTCGGCCGCTGTATCCCCCAGTCCTTCTCGAGAATTCCCTGTCTATCCGAGTTTAGCAATGATCCAGATTGGGAAATCATTTTGAATAGTTTGACTGTTGATCAAACAAAGCGTCGAAGAACTTTTGAAGATCTCATTCAAATAATGACGTCATTATTTGTGCACGCATATCAATCCGAAATGCTTCACCAGAAGCTTAACGATCATTAAAAAAATTGTTTATTGGCGTTTCCTGCTCAACTTGAAGATTTTTTTTAAATGATCGTGAAACTACTTCACGTGTTTCTTGTCGAACTCGTGAGCCTTCTTGTCGGATCAGGATCCTCCATGGACCTTCGAAATGAACTCTTCCATTGAAGTAGATAGTTCTCATTTTGTTAACTCTGACCAAATACAAGTGTTAATTGTCACACTATTCGAAATGATTTCCCAGGTTCGATCAAATAATTTCATAAAGTTCAAAGTAGAATATAATGAATAAAGAATTATAAAACATTTAACATCATTATTAAATTCAAAATAAGAATGAAAATATATTTTTTTAAATTCCGATAATCTTGTTGTCAAAATTTGTATCATTAAGTATTATTTTTTTTTTTTTACTGTTGTCTTTATCTTTATTGTTATATACACAACGTTTTGGCCAATGTGAACTCCGGCCTTCCTCAGGTATTTTTGTCGAAATCGAGGGCCTTCTTGTCGGAATCGGGAGCCTTCATGTCGGAATCGGGAGCCTTCACGGACCTTTGGACGGAACCCTTTATTTAATCTATGGGGGTTGCTATGTTAAGTATTCTATGTTATTTTTCGCCCGTAGTCGATGGCTTGTTGTCACTCAACTATACTAAAGATTCTGCATAGCAATGATTCAACTTGGGAAACCATTTTGAATACTATTTCTCTGAATGTTTGAGATGAGGCTTGATGATTAGTATTATCTGCGTAATTCGGTCTATTGTCCTCATCTTCATTGTTATCTGTACAACGTTTCGGCTGATGTGCTCTCCGGCCTTCTTCAGGTATTTCTTGTCGGACTCGGGAACCTTCTTTTCGAACTCTGAAACCTTCTTGTCGTAATCGGGAGCCATCACGGAACTTTGAACCCAACCCTTTATTCAATCCACGGGGGTATCCTGTTCTCATTCCGCTAACCATAGCTGGGGTAGAGGTGTTAAGCTGTGTTACTTATTATTCTATGTTACTGCTGCCCTTGACCAGTATTGAACCTGCAGTCCAGAGATAACTGTCACTTAGAACTGTCTTAACCTAACTCCTTTATCGACTAGGCCATGTGTCTAATTGGTTCCCGATCACGACAAGAAGGCCCCCCGAGTTCGAAAAGAAGGTTCCTGAGTCCAAAAAGGTTCCCGAGTCCGACAAGAAATACCTGAAGAAGGCCGGAGGGCACATCTGCCGAAACGGGTAATTTATGAGGAAGTTGCTACCCGGTGATTATTAAAATAACGTCCCCAGCTATGTCGTCTCGGCAGTGTTTGTTGAAAGAAAACAACCAACTTAGGGCGTTACATGTATTTTAGAGGGGGGGGGCTTCTCTTTTTTTATCGTAATTCTTATTTATTTCTCGTAATTTGTCGTAATTCTTGTTCATTTATAGAAATTTGTCGTAATTCTTGTTTATCTATTGTAATTTGTCGTAATTCTTGTTTAGATATGAAGATGAATATATAGTTTGGAATAGACTTAGATAGATAGATAGATAGATAGATAGATAAACAAACAAAATAATATAGAAAGATATGAACAAATGGAGACGACATAGCTGGGGACGTTATTTTAATAGTCACCGGGTAGCAATTTCTGAGGCAGGAGACCGGGACGCACTTCCTCATAAATTACCCCGAAACGTTGTACAGATAACAATGAAGATGAGGACAATAGTCCGAATAACGCAGATAATACTAACCATTTTGAATAGTTTTGATTTCTTCGGTTGAATCATGGATAGACAAAGTCTTGACACTTCTAGAGAAGTAAGAACAGCCTGCTCCCTATTGATTACAAAGAATGTCTGATGGCAGGAGGATATATCAGCCGAAACGTTGTGTAATATAATTCACAATAAAGATGAGGGCAACCGTCAGAATAATCAAAATAACACATATCAAGTTACCTCTCAAAAAATTCAGACAAATGGTATAAATTAAGTTGATAAAATCAAACTGTGAAAATTATCGTTTCTGGAAAGAGAAGTACGTCATGACCACGCGTCTTTTCGTCATTGGTCACGTGTCTCTTCGTGATTGGCTGGAAGAAGTTTGATACCTGTTCGATGTAGGTCAGAATTTTGTCGCATTTAAAATCTAAAGTTTCAGTTTTGAAGAGTCGTCATATTAAATCAATTTCAACAATGACATCTCATCTTTATCTAGAAATGAAATCAAGTTTCTGACCCAGCTTCAATAAATAATAACTGTCTGTCTATCTATATATCAATACGCTTGTTCCTTAATCTTAGGACCGTTATAATCTTGCAACACCCTCTGGTTAAAGATGAGATCTTCCAAATCGTCCAAGATCAAATGCAAAACTGGTGTCGCTTATTCGCCGAATTCTTATTTCTCATGCGTGTCGCCAGCTTAATAATGGACTATTCCGTTTTTATTATAAAGAAAGAAAGGGATGGAAAAGGACATGGGATACAGAAAAATGTAATTAGAAAGAAAGAAAGAAAGAGAGAAAGAAAGAGAGTAGGGAAAAGGTAGAGAGATGGGGTTAGCGCGCGGAAGCGATAAGGCTAATGTGTTTCAATCAAAACATTATTAAAAGATGAAAAGAAGGGGAAAAAAAGAAAAAAGCGTGAGATAGAGTTAAATCAAGATTATTATACTTTTTACATATTGAACTATTTCGCAATACCTCTTAAGAAAACATATCAAACGTTGTAATAATTAAATTATCATACTGTGGTATATCCACAGGTGCTGCTAGTTGTTATAGTTTTCACATCAGCATTAGCTGATAGTCTGAGTGACAGCAAGTCTCCTCAAGTCCCCAGGACTCTTCTGAGTATTCTGACAGATTGCAGCAGTGCAGTGTTCTGGATGGTATCAATTCTTCCCCTGATTTCCAGACTTTCCAAACCCTTTTCCAATCCTTTTGGGACTTTTGTGTACCAACTACAATTGGTATCACTTTCACTTTCATATTCCATAACTTTTTCAGTTCTCTGGCAAGGTCTAGGTATTTGTCCATTTTTTAATTTTTCTTTAGCTTTACCCTGTGATCTGCTGGAACTGCAAAATCCACCAGTTGACAAGTTCTTTCTTTTTTGTTTATCAACACTAGGTCTGGTCTTCTTGCTGGAATAAGGTGATCCGTTTTTATTTCAAAGTCCCAGAGAATTATTATTTGAGTTTTCACATCAGTGTTAGCTGATGGTCTTTCACTGGAGTCTGAGTGACAGCAAGTCTCCTCAGGTCTCCAGGACTCTTCTGAGTATTCTGGCAGATTGCAGCAGTGCAGTGTTCTGAATGGTTTCAATCCTTCCTCTGATATCCAAACTTTCCAAACCCTTTTCTAATGCTTTTGGGACTGTTCCAAGTGCACCAACTACAATTGGTATAACTTTCACTTTCATATTCCATAACTTTTTCAGTTCTCTGGCAAGGTCCAGATATTTGTCAATTTTTTCATTTTCCTTTAACTTCACCCTGTGATCCGCTGGCACTGCAAAATCCACCAGTTGACAAGTTCTTTCTTTTTGTTAATCAACACTAGGTCTGGTCTTCTTGCTGGATAAGGTGATCCGTTTTAATTTCAAAGTCCCAGAGAATTTTGTGCGTTTCGTTCTCAAGAACAGATTCTGGTTTATGCATATACCATTTTGTTGTGTGGTCAAAATTTAATTTCTTGCATAATTCCCAGTGGATCACCTTCCCAACCCAGTTCGTGTCTAGTTTTGTATTCTCGTTGTGCTAGTTTGCTACATTCGCAGAGTATATGGTTAACAGTCTCATCTCTATTACCGCAAAGTCTACATTTACTATTTTGTTGGGTCTTATCAATTTTCGCTTTGATGTAGTTTGTCCTTATGGCATTATTTTGTGCAGCAATTATAAGTGATTCTGTTTCTCTTTTGATTCTGTTTCTCTTTTGAGGTATTATTATTATTATTATTATTATTATTATTATTATTATATCACTCCTTGACAGTTTTTCACACCAGCGTCAAATTGTGGTCTTTCACTGGAGGCTGAATGACAGCAAGTCTATTCAAGAGCACTAACTACAATTGGTATCACTTTAAATATCATATTCCACAGTTTTTGTTTTCAATACTCGGGCAAGGTCCAGGTATTTGTCTATCTTTCGTTTTCTTTCATCTTCGCCCTGTGATCTACTGGGACAGCAAAATCTACCAGTTGACAAGTTCTCCTTTTCTTGTAATCAATCAATACTAGGCCTGGTCTCTTGGCTGGCATAAGGCGATCCGACTTTATCTTAACTGGTGGTCTTTCACTGGAGGCTGAGTGACAGCAAGTCTCCTCAGGTCTCCATGACTCTTCTGAGTATTCTATTCGATCTTAACAATGCTGTTGTTTAGATGGTCGTGATTCTTCCTCTAATTTCCAATTCCGTCATACTCTCTTCCAAACACTTGGGGACATTTCCAAGGACACCACAAATTTTTAGGAGCTTTATTCATTTATTTGTTGAATTTTAAAAATATAATTGTTTTCCATAGGCAACTACCCAGGTTTCAGGTTATTTCACCAACGTCAGGTTGCTAATAGATCTTCTGGTGTTTATGCGAAGACATTTCTTGCTGTTATGTTTTTGGACCGCAAATTACGTCGGTTGATTATTGTGGACGCTCTTTATGTTTTCGATTATATTTTTGAATTTCTGCATTTTTTTTAAATTCTTATAAACTTATCTCCCTTTAATCCTTTGAAAATTTGTTCTAATTTGGAATTATTTTAATCAACTTCATATGTTAAAAGACGTATATTTTCAAATTTTCTGATGGTAAAGTCCTGTAAATTTCACAATTTAATTTTTTCAGGGTGGATGGTGAGTTTCCTTTATCGAAAATCCATTCTTTTATTGAATAATATATCCAAAATCACATTTGAAAAAGTCTGTTTATGTTCAAGTTTTCTGATGGTAAAGTCTTGTAAAAATCTGTGAATTCATCTTTATAATATATATATATATATATATATATATATATATATATATATATAATATATATATATATATATATATGGGTGTGTGTGTGTGTGTGTGTGTGTGTCTGATAAAGAAGATGACTTACCGGGGAATAGAATATGGAGTTAATTTCAATATCAATGGTCGATACAAATGTTAACCTAATGAAACATATAAGTGGGACAACTTAATTCACACACACGCTCAGTGAAATTAACAAATTGTTATAAACTACACGAAATAATGCCACAAATAGGAAAACTTCAGATAAATCAAACCAAAATATCCAGAAAAGAAGTAATATTATCCAGACTAAGAATAGGACACTCATACATTACCCATTCATACCTCCTCAAAAAAGAAGCAGCCCCATATTGCATACCATGCCAAAAACCCTACACAATCAAACACATACTAACAGAATGTAGCAACCTAAAACAAATACGAAAAAAAATACTACCAAACAACAAATCTAAAACAGATATTCTACCAAATAAACCCAGAAAAAACTACTTGGATACATAAAAGAAGCACACATCTACAACAAAATCTAAAAATCTTCCAAAAAAATGAAAACACAAAAATATATGTTAACAAAAATATCTAAAAGTTTCATTCACAAAAGAAAATATGTCAGCAAAAAAAAAAAAACCTTTAGAAAATGAAACATTATCACCAATTCATTTCAAAAAACGTATTTGGCATTAAATGACCCATTGAGGTTGATTATAAGTATTATAAGTATAATTGGTAAGACATTTAGGTTCATGTTCCACATTTTATTTTCTGATCTCTAGCCAGGTCCAAGTATTTTTCTTTGTTTTTTTTTTTGCTTTTGTTTGTTTGTTTTCTTTCATCTTCACACTGTGACCACTCTGTTGGCTGGGGCGTTAGAATGCACCGACTCCCCCACCTGTTGGCCGTGTTTGGCGACCCGTGATGCTTAAGGACGAAGTCTTGGTGGACGAACAGTCCATGACCTGCAACACTCAACTTAGACCCTTACTTAGGCTAGATGGGCGGTCGGAGAGGCCCCCTCGGATCAATCAGCTGGTTCCGTCAAGCCCTAGTACCTATATGTTTACCCCAACCCTATTGCCCTTATGGCAAGTCCCAACTCTTTTTATCGGCATTAAATGGCCCACTGAGGTTGATATGCCGTAAAAGAAAAGAAACCAAACCAAACTTCACACTGTGATCCACCCAACACCAGGAATCGTTTCAAGGGTACCAGCTACAATTAGTACCACACTTACCTTCAGTTTTGGGTGAATAGAAGTGCAGACTGGGCAAACATCGATTAGGCAACCAGTCTAGAAGAAGGAAAACTCGGAATTCAAACCTGTTACTCCCTGCTTAAGCAATTGACCTTGTGCCATTTCCTAGTCCTGCGGAGGGGTTGGTAAATTTATATATATTTACCAACCCCTCCGCACGAGCAGAATGTGACACAAGGTCAATTTCTTAAGCGGAGTTCAACAGGTTTGAATTCAAAGTTTTCCTTCTCCTAGACCGGTTGCCTAACCAAGGTTAAAGAGCTCAGTCTGCCCTACTGTTTGCCCAGAGCTGGAGGGGGTTAACATTTTTTCAGATCTCTGGCCATGTCCAAGTATTTATCTATCTTTTCATTTTTTTTTCTTTTTCATTTTCCCTCTGTGGTCATCCAGAACGTCAAAATCGACTTGATGATTTTTTTTCTCAAAATCCCAGAGAATTTTATGCATCTCATTCTCAAGGACGGATTCTGTTTTTTGTTTATACTATTTGCTAATGTATTCCAAATTCTCATTTTCATTCTGTGATCAACTGGCACATCAGAAACCGTTATTTTAAAGCAAACAATATGAAAGATCTGTTTGAAAATGTCAACATGGGGGATATTCTCTCCTTTTTTGAGAGAAATAAAATTATACCATAGAATATAGACATGAAACAAATCAATACCATACAACATAATTCCCAATAATGCTAACACATTTTTAAAACCAATTACTAAAAAGTATAAATATAAATACACGATATGTATAACTTCCTAACCGTTAGGCATGACATAACCCCAGACGGTTTGATATGCCGTTAAAATCAATAAACAAAAAATGGCAATATCAACTAGACAACAAGTTCTTTTTTCTTGATAATCAACAATGAGTCTTGGCCGGGATTAGGTGTTCCGTTTTATCTCAGAATCCCAGAGAATTTTAGGGGTCCCATTATCTAGGATATATTCTGATGGATCTCCTTTCACACGTGTCTTGTATTCCTTTTTATACCAGTTTTCTGCATTCGCTTATTATGTGACTAGCAGCGGCTACCCGGCGTCGTCTGGGTAGAGGGGGATTTTTTAAAGTTAGTCCCGCAGATCTATTATTACTGAATCGTGAGTTGAATCCTCGTGGGATGCCTCATTTAAATAGACCTTGCATTAATCCAGCTACTCTGAAAAGAAATGTTAATGTCTACTATCTAAAATATCAAATGAAAAAAAAATATCCATTTAAATTTCATTTTTTAATTATCTTCACGAATATAAATCAAATCTCTATTATTTTTGCTCAAAAAACAAACCCTGGTGATATTTAATGTGTATATATATTTACTTTGTCGTTAATTGTTTTATTTTCGAAGTTTCTTGCGGACATACACATACTCACAGCTGCCCTTTATATATGAACTAGAAGTGGCAACCCGGCGTCACCTGGGTAGAGGGGGATTTTTTAAAAGTTAGTCTCGCAGATCCATTATTACTGAATTGTGAGTTGGATCCCCGCTGGATGCCCCATTAAAATCCCTATGTAAAAAAGAACTTGCGTTGATCCAGTCACTCTGAAAATAGAAATTTATTTCTAAAATATCAAATGGAAAAAATTCCATGTTGTTATCATCTAAATTTCATTTTTTAGATATCTTCACGAATTTAAATCAAATCTTCATTATTTTTGCTCAAAAACCAAGCTCCGGTGATATTTAATGTGTATATATATTTACTTTGTCGTTAATTGTTTTATTTTCGAAGTTTCCTTCGGACATACAGATTCAAACAACTGCCCTTTATATATGTCTAGATAGATGTAATAATGAATATAGTTACTTACCAAGACCGGTGATATGTAGAGATTAACCGTTTCATTTCTGTCCTACATATCCTACACTTGCTTTTATGCGTTGTAAAAGGCCAGAAGTATGGGGCACCCAGTGAGAATCGAACTCACTAACAATGGTCTGGGAAGCTACCCTGCTAACCATTAGGCAAAGGTACTACAGTATTTATATATGTGTGTGTATGTGTGTGTGTTGTTACATATTAATTGGATCCCTATTACTTTTTAAGGTAGTATAGAAATCCTTATGGCGATCAGTACGGCTGATGGCCTTGAGAGTGAGTGACAATGCTTGACCTCACTCTCACCTTGCTTTCTGGGGATAGAATCGTGGGAACGGAACCCTGATAGAAAGCCCCCCTTCCGGTTTAAGGTAAGCAACTTAGTGAGTTGCAGTTAGTCAGTTGAGAGTTAGGACTGAAGCTAGCAAGATGTGACTCTCCGCGCGCATTTTGTCTGGTTATGGGGATCCGGAATAAAATAACATCAAAGGTAAATCGAAGTCTTGTTGTTATTACTAAAAGCTAACAATGACACAAGGCTTCTGATAAGAAATGGTCCCCAGCAGAACCAGACACGGAATCCCCAGATAAGAAAGACCAGACGAGACCTGTAGAAGATATACCAGACCATTAGAAGACTATTAGAAGATAGAAGACTAGACAGAGAAGAAAAGAAAAGGCGCTACGTAACAGTGTGAGTGAAGTTTTTCCTAACGTAATTTTATATGAAAACCTTAAATTTTAGGATTTTCATTTATTTATTTATTTTCTACTACTCTGTATATGACATAAA
Source organism: Doryteuthis pealeii (assembly GCA_023376005.1). Lineage (NCBI taxonomy): Eukaryota > Metazoa > Mollusca > Cephalopoda > Myopsida > Loliginidae > Doryteuthis > Doryteuthis pealeii. The sequence continues at coordinate 76,558,161 of CM042166.1, forward strand.
GAGTAGGATATAAATATATAAATAAAACTCTAAAATTTAAGGTTTTCATATACTACATGTGAATATATATACGCATATATATTTATATGTTAAATCCCGCCTAATTAAACATAAATGAATTAACTTTCAAAAATTAGGTCTGACTAAAATTAAAAAGCTCATATTCTCCCAAATATACTGTCGGCTGAAAATAGCTAAAAGTTGTTTACATTTGCGTCGTGCGATAAAGTCTCCAAAGTGGAACATAGAATGCTACTAATACCTAAACAAAGCGAGACAAAATTGCGATTTCTGTTTGGCGTGATGGTAAGATACCGGCGTGCCGTTTCGGCAGAAAGGGTTCGAGTCACACGCTAGGCGGTCCTCATATCTATAACTCTGCTGATGAGACCTAATAGGTCGAAATATATATTCAGAGATTGATTTTTCTCGATTTGTTTAACCTCACATTTAAGTAGTTTAAATCCCGCCTAAATAAACATAAATGAATTAACTTTCAAAAATTAGGTCTGACTAAAATTAAAAAGCACATATTCTCCCAAATATACTGTCGGCTGAAAATAGCTAAAAGTTGTTTACATTTATATGTATGTAAACTTTATATATACATTTGAGTTCTCTATTTTGATTGAATCTCATCAAGGAAATATTTGATATTATTCACATGATATATAGTATATATCATGCTGACAGCAAGGTTTATGTATTATCAATTTTTGCTTTGACATAATTACTTATTGCGAAATTATTTTGTGCTTCAGTTTCTCTCTTCAGGGTTTCCCTTTTTAGCCATGCCGAGTGGGGTGAGTCGAGTTTTTAGTTTTTTTTAATATCAAATTGTCCATCTATGTGTTCTTTTAGATCTTCTACTTGCACCGTTGTTTGAGGAAATAGCATCAAAGATCGTCTACTAAAATGCACTAAAAATCCTTGTTTTCAGGATGTGAAGAGAGACATCCTGAAAGCAGAACAGAATTCGTCAGTATTACTAATAAACCGTAGACAGGACATACATAAGTTTATTTCCCTGACCAATCATCAGGCCAGACTAATACAAGGTCAGTAGGACACAAGTAAGTGTTTTGATTGTGTTGAACAAAATAAAGCATTGTGCATATTATTTGAAATCTATCTAATAATAATGAAGATTCGGTCTCTATTTGCCTGTAACCGAAACTACGTCATTGCTTCCGTCATATTACACCAAAAATTGTCAATACATAGAATAAAGAACAATTTTTTAGTTGGATGCCGAGTGTTACATAATTATTAGATTCTTAATATGTATGTACAGTAGTGTAGAAATCAAAATGGCTGTTATAAGTTGCAGCCCACGGCTTGAAGGATTTGAATGACAAGGCTTGACCTGTCTTGATCCTTCCTCCCGGTGGATACCGTGAGAATCGTTGGAGAAGACCCTCTTCCGGTTTAGATTAGAAATAGATTTTAGTCAGTCGGCCAAACACAACGACGGTGGTAAGTCGTGTTATACATGCTCCGACTCAATCTGCGCAGGTAGTCTGGCAGGAGCCATTTTGATTTCTACACTACTGTACATAAATATTAAGAATCTAATAATTATGTAACACTCGGCATCCAACTAAAAAATTGTTCTTTATTCTATGTATTGACAATTTTGGGTAATGTGACGGAAGCAATGACGTAGTTTCGGTTACAGACAAATAGAGACCGAATCTTCATTATTATTAGATAGATTTCAAATAATATGCACAATGCTTTATTTTGTTCATCACAATCAAAACACTTACTTATGTCCTACTGACCTGATGATTGGTCAGGGAAATAAACTTATGTATGTCCTGTCTACGGTTTATTAGTAATACTGACGAATTCTGTTCTGCTTTCAGGATGTCTTTCTTTACATCCTGCCAACAGATGCACAAAATAAGCCGAAAAAAGACACACAAAGATACACAGACACATTTTAAAGCTCTGTTGATTTGGTGCTGAAATCATAAGTATTTATCTATAAAGTTTTTAGTTAACCTCTTCATACTGAAAAAAAAATGACTATTTCTTGTTTGTAAATAATGTTCTCATAAAACCCTATCTATTGATAATGGAGATTCGCTTCCGGTTTTTGTCTGTAACAAAAAACTACGTTACTGTTTACGTCACATTGCTTAAAATCGTCATAAATAGAATACATTCAAAATTTGAGCATGCAATGTTAGACAGTCCTCATTGGTTTTTTTTAAACAAGTTTTAATAAATACATACCTGGTATTATCTATCCATATATAGTTTGCTTTATTTTGATATATATTTTAAGTTATCAGAATTAAGTTTCCATTTCAAATTTTTTACTCCTTTAATAAATTTCTTTTATTTTTTACTCCTTTAATAAATTTGATGATTTTACTTTACTTATGATACAAACTCTCTGATATTAAATTTTCAACTCCCATCCTCTCAGGCAATATTTATTTTACGTCGCCCAGAAGGCTGTTTTTTATTTTGCTAGTACATTAAATAAATTTAAATATATATTAAAATAAAATGAACTATATATAAATATATAACACCGGGCATGTATTTATTAAAACTTGTTTAAAAAAAAACAATCAGGACTGTCGAAGTTTGCATACTCAAAGACAGTATTTTGAAAAATTGACAAGTAAATTCAATATGAGATGCCACCAGTATAAAGATCGTGTCGTATCAACCTGCCTAGTTGTGAAAATTTATTAAAGGAATGGTGATCTTCTTTCACCGGACGCCAGTGGCGGCCTGTAGAGATTTAAATAAAATTGAATTAAATTAAAATAAGATTAAAATAAATAAAACGTTCTGAGCGTCTCTACTCTGGCGTCCGGAGTTAACGGCCTGTTCTTACACTCTCAACCTACACTTCGAAAGAGTTGCTCTCCGTATCGTTAAAAACCCCAGACGGCGAAGAATCGGAACCCTCACCTCTCCGTGTCGTCAGAAGCCTCAGACGGCGACTGTTATATACTGGGGTTTTCACAGTACCAAATCATATAATGTCGTATATCTTCTAACATCTTGGTCTGGTCTAGCGTCTGGGGACTTCGCTTTGGTTTTCCATGCTAGGGATTTCTCGTTATCAGAAGCCCTGTGTCATTGTTAGTTTTTAGGTAATAAACACAAGACTTCGATTTACGTTGATGTTACTTTATTTATAAGTCCCCAAACCAGACAATCTGCGCATATCCTTACATCTTGCTAGATTGGCTTCTACTTGCTAACTTCTAACTGACTTCTGAGTTGCTTACTCCTTAAACCGGAAGACAGGGTCTTCCATCCTTCCGGTTCTCACGATCCATCCCCGGAAGGTGAGAGTGAGGTCAAGCGCTGTCACTCACCCTCAAGGCCATCAGTTGCACTAATCGCCATTATGATTTCTACAATACCTTATAAAAGCATTAGGAATCCAATAATTATGTAACACGACGACCAGGAACCCCCAGCACGTTGGAAGCAAGAGTGGCAAACGCACTCCTAATAACCAATTCTTCAGGGCCCAACCAGTTACGTGGAACAGTAATATCAAGGATAAACAGCTAAGTTTCTACAGGCAATTTTATCTACAAACCATCACTTTAACCCCTTTGATACATTCAATTCTCCTAGAAGTACTTTTACCAACCAAAATCATTGATCTCTTGAACATTCCATAAAATTCGTTTGGTTGTTTCTTTCTAGGCTTTTTGTATACCCCTGTTTGATATTTGTTGTGTTTTTACGTATAGTAAACGTTTTGTTCTATAAAGTCGTTTGTCTCCTTTCTTCAAAGCTGCACCCATCTCCTCACTGCGTCGAAGTACGGTCTATTCTCTTACAAAACGTAGGGTTTAGACAGTGCTTTTCCGGGGATAAAAAATCCTCATATAGTGACCGAAATTAGGCAAGATTTTTACGGATTTTCTGTGATAAAGCTTAACTGATTACGTTAAGATAATCATAATGGTGACCTTTCAATGGTGACCTTTCAATCATGACCTTTCAATCATGACCTTTCAATCATGACCTTTCAATCACTTTAATGACTTCTACCGTTATTATCTATCATAGGGACTGGCAAAATGAGCCTAAAATGCGTTTTTGACAAAATGACTTTAGCCCCCCCTACAGAAAATAATTTACCAAAAATCAGGAAATTATCGGATTTTAATGAAATTTTCAGTGTTTATGTATCATTGAATGATCTTTATAATGCATTATTTATTTTATTTCAAAACTTTCTCATTTTTTTCAGGTCTCTTAATTTTGACCCCCCTTATGTTGGGGGCGTAAAATGTTTTGCAAGTTGATCATTTTCGATACTAATTACAGTATAAATAATAAGATAAAAGACCGAAGTTATGAATAGAAACAAAAAAAAATTTTTATGGTTGCGCTTCTATGAGAAAATAAGTACCGAAAATCGAAAAATAAAATGTAAAAAATAATAAATAATTATTTTTTTAGAGATTTCTTTTTTACTCATTTCGATAATTATTTAATTGGCTATTATTTTATAAAAGAAAAAATTATACATCAATGTTTTTTCTGCTTAAAAAGGGGAGGGGGTACATTTTCAATCGAGTTTTTCTTCAAAACTTATTACTTTTGGCGCCTAGAATAAGGTTTGCATTAAGTAGATATTTATTTCTAGAATCTAAAAATATAACATTTTAAACTTAACATCAGGATTTTCATATTTTAAATGAATTTTATATATTAATTTTTCATAGCAAAAATACTAAATTAAAGTTTTTAAATAAAATAACTGATGCAATATAAAATTCATTAATTGTTAAATCAATACTGAAAATTTCATTAAAATTGGATAATTACCTGATTTTTGGTAATTTTTTTTCCATCCCAAATGTTACGTTAAAATTGTAAACAAGCGCCTAAAACCATTGAAAAACAGACAAAATGGCGGGTCGCGTCGAAATTGACCAAAACAAATCCCTTTAAATGTATTAAAAATAAACTGCATATGTAATTATATTTTTCTTTTTTAATGATGGTCATTATGTTACTACTTATCGATTTAGACAAAGTTTGAACTTAAATAATAGATTTAATTATTCTTAATTCGCTTTTAAAACTCGTAGCATCCGATTTTTTTTTGCCTATACCTAATCTATCAATTTCCCAAATAATCGTCAATATCAGTTAGCTATCTTGTTGATATAATATTTGTCTTCGAACTGAGAGCATTTTCAACCTTGCTATTAAATATTTTTTATCAATTGCAATGATGATTTAAAAGTATAAATTTGAATTTAAATAAACCATTCAAAAGAGGTAGCTATTGTTTCCAGAGGGTATCACAAAAGACATGGCGGTATTCGTACCTTAAAGCCATGGAATAAAGTCAGAATTATACCAAATTCTGTTTTAAAAAAAACGCGAAATAATTTACATTACAGCATGAAATACACGGTTAAAGAATTGTTGACAATTTTGTGTAATATATGGTAAGCAGTGATATATATATATTTACCAACCCCCTCCTCACGAGCAGGATGTGACACAAGGTCAATTTCTTAAGCGGAGTTAAACAGGTTTGAATTCAGAGTTTTTCTTCTCCTAGACCGGTTCCCGAACTAAGGTTAAAGAGCCCAGTCTGTCCTACTATTTATTGAGAGCTGGAGGGAGAGTAGGATTCATACCTTTCCCAAGGGTATTAGCGCAAAGTGATATATAGCCCTTATAAAATAGAGGGAGACAGACAGTTAGACAGAGGGAGAGACTTAGATTAGAGAGATGATCTTACTTGACGACTCCTGCTGATTCTATTTCTTCATCTAGGCTGGTTGTTGACTCTATCTCATCACCGCCCTGTCGTCTGGGGCGTAAGAATGCACCGACTGCACCTCTGCAGAGGGTGGCGACCCGTGATGCTTAAGGATAGAGCCCAGGTGGATGAGCAGTTCATGACATGCAATACTCCACTTTGGCCCTATCTTGGGTTAGACGGGCGGTCGGAGAAGCTCCCTCCGATCAATCGGCTGGTCACGTCAAACCCTAGCACCTATATGATTTTCCCAACCCTATTGCCCTTATGGCAACCCCCAACCCCTTTTTATCATATGGGTGCTAGAAGGCGGTGGCTGCGGGTCTACATGTCCTGGGAATAACGTTAAACTCTATCTGATGGTGAGGTTCCAGTTTTGGAGGTTTGGGGAATGTGGAGTACCGCTTCATCACCATTGCTCCCTGGTCCACTCTGACCCGGAGTGGTAGTACCTGTTAGGGTCCCATCTATGGGTTAAATAGAAAAATGTATTTATTAAAAAATTGTATTATCCATTATGAATTGATTTATTTCAAAACTTTATCGGCACTACCCACTGAGGTTGATATGCCGTAAAACAAAACAAACCAAACCAACAAGACTTGGTTTTGTTGTTTGATCAAGCTTTATTTTTTTCTAGCCCATATTGATCGATTCCACCGGGGGTGGGGATTAAGATGACACGGGAGAGGTGACAATCACATCTGGTCTGCTTCCAATCTGGGTTGAATCTAATCTAAACTATCTATCATGTGTCTGTCATGGCGCGTTTTCAAAGGATCAAAAGGTCATAACCGTCACTGGTAATTTTCGTCGGACGCCATTTTCTAGTTGACTTATCAGCTGGTTTTTCTTCTTTGCTAATTCTTCATCTGGGCTGGACTTAACATTGCTCGTTACCTGTCCTTGACGGGGGCCCAGTGTGCTTCGGCCACTGGACCAGGTTAAGTAATAAATAATAGCGTCGATCCCAGGGGGCCACCCCCCCACCCTCAGGCAATACCTGCTATCTTGGGGGCAGGGCTGGGTTTATTGCCCAGGGCTGGGTTTATTGCCGAAGTGATCGACGCAATTTTTGTTCTTTCCCACCCATGAGCTTCGGCTTGTGGGTGGGCCCACGTTAAAACGAGGCCTTGTGCCCAGCCCATACAAGTGGGGTATGAGGCAAATACCCTTAACATTGCTCGTTTCTTCATTTAATAAACACAGTATTAGGGTTTACTGTATCAAGCTTTATTTTCTTCTAGCCCATATCGGTTGATTCCACCGCGGGGAATGAGATTAGGCCCTGGGAGAGACGATCTCTCTCCTTCAAAAGCTAGGTCGCATCTAAATCTAACTCGATCACGTGTCTGTCATGCCGCATTTTCAAGGTATCAAAAGGCCATAACCGTATTGCATGGAAGAATTGAAAATGCTATACATTTAAGCTGGCAAATTTCAAACTGATCACATTGAGGCAAGGTTTGGTCAATATTGGTGACTTAGTGGTGATCAGTATAATATCTCAATACGGCAAGTGTTTGAGTGTGAACAAAAAATTAGAATGCTATCAGTTTTAAAATTGAGCTTACCATTTAATCAGCAATACATTAAAATTGATTTAAATAATTTACAAGAACCAAATTGGGATGAAGTTACAGATCAGCAAAAGTTAGATATTTATAAATTTAGAATAGATGTAAAAAAAAGGATGATGCTAATAAATGTAGAGAAGTTCTTCCTGTAATACTAAATTTAGCCGGTTATTGCTGTTATGCTGTTTTTAAGAAAACTAAATGCATTAATTGCAAAAACTTATTATCTGGAAGAGATAAAGTAGAGAAATACCTGAAATAAACAGCTATTTTCAAGGGATTAATACAGGTTCTCTCCTAGTTGCTCTCTTGAATATATGAGACCCTGACTTCCAGAATAAAATGTTTTTCCCACATGGAACATCAGGACTGTAGTAATTTTCCATAGACTCCCTGATCCCAAAGTTAACGGCCCTTAATTTAAATTCTTAGCTACAGGTCTGTTCACAATTCATGACCTCTCATGAATTGTAACATTAGTTCTCGGGCAAGGTCTTTATTAACTACGCTCCCCTTAATTACAAAAGTGGAGGTGCGTGGTGTAGTGGTTAGAGTCGTAGGAAATGGACTCGTCGACCCGAGTTCAAATCCTGGGTGAAGCTGCAGTTCACATAGCACTAATACCCTTGGGAAAGGTATGAATCCAACTACTCTCCCTCCAGCTATGGGTTAAATAGTAGGGCAGACTGGGCTCTTTAACCTTGGTTAGACAACCACTCTAGGAGAAGGAAAACTCTGAATTCAAACCTGTCACTACTAAAATAGGCCCAGTCCTAATTAGGGATCTGTAAAAAAAAAAAGCTGTTGTAACCTAACAAAGGTTACTAAATGAAAAATTACCAAACGGAGGTAGAAAATGAAATAGAATCTTTATAATATTCCACGCTTTTTTTTTCAATTCTCTGACAATGTCCAGGTATTCATCCATCTTTTCATTTTCCTTCAGCTTCACCCTGTGATCTGCCGAAACTGCAAAGTCCACCAGTTGACACGTTCCTTTTTTTTTTTTTTTTTTTTTGTTAATCAACACTAGGTCTCCTGGGTGGGATAGGGGGATCCGTCTTTTTTATGTTATTTTTTGCATAATTCCCAATGGATCACATTATCATTATTATTATTATTATTATTATTACTAGTACTACTACTACTACTACTTGTGAGTTTGTTTTTTTTTACGCCAGCGATAGGTGGTTGTCCTTCACTGGAGTCTGAGTGACAGCAATTCTCCTTAGGTCTTCAGAACTCTTCTGGATATTTTAGTAGTAAGATCACATTCCTCATTTCCAATATTTATTTCCCTGTTGTTTAATTTATATTCAACTTTAATGATTTCTATCCAATATGTAGTACTTGACATTTTGCTACGTTAAATTTTAATTTCCAAATATCTTCCAAATATGACAATATATTTCTATCATTTTTTGTTTTTGTTTGTTTGTTTGTTTTTTATAACATCATCAGCAAATCGTTCTATTTCTTATTTTATATGATTTGGTAAACCATTAATCATTAATATTAAAAACAACAAAGGTCCCAGTACTGATCCTTGAGGAACACCGGGCGGTATATATTGTTTCATCTCGATAACTTTCTAATAAAACCTTCCATTACCTCAGGTCTCAGGTAAAAAGACATAGCAAAGGACTATATCAAACAGCAAACCATTTATTAATATTAGGTTGTTACAAAAATAATGGCCGATTTCAAATACATACATTTATTGTTGAAGCATTAACAGTAGAAATGTTAAAATTAGTCAAAATACGAGCCTTTGGGTAGCTATGTATCTCTGCCATCGATCTACAAGGTCATTTATTTCGCGTTGGTAAAAAGTTATTGGCTGTGATGCAACAAAATCTTTAAATGATGATTCCACCTCTTGTTTAGATCGAAAAGTTTTACCATTTAAAAATTGGCTTACGTGCCTAAAAAATGATAATCAGTAGGTGAAAGATCGGGAGAATATGGAAGATGTGGTAAGGTATCGTATCACAAGTGACTATTCGGTCAAGAAAGGGGTCATTAGTATTACGCAAACTGAGCATCGAGCACACTTCAAACCGCCTAAGTTTTTTGGGCTCATTGAACTCATGAGGAACCCATTTATCGAGCTTTTTCACCTTTCCAATACTCTGTAAATGGTGTGAAACTGTTGCAATGCTGACACCAAGTGTCTGCGACATTTTTCTGAAACTTTGTCGTGGATTTTGCTCAACAACTGCCTGCAATTGTTCATTGTCAACACTGCATGTCCGTCCTCTACCTTCTTCATTTTCAAGACTCTCATCTCCACTGCGGAATTTCTGGAACAACCTTCGTACAGTCCGAACACTTGTGGATTCATCTCCCCATGCTTTTTTGATATTGGCAGCAGTTTCGGAGGCATTGTGCCCAAGCTTGAACTCATGCAACATAAGAAGGCGAATGTCATGTTTAGGCATGTTCATCTTTGAAGGCCCCTATTTTTCAAAAATACTTTCTATCTGAAAATAAATTAAATTTTATTTTTGAGCACACATTAATTATTATATATGCAAAAATTCATCTGAAATAAACAACAAATTCTATGTTAAAATGACATTTCAAAACCGAGCACTTCAATCGGCCATTATTTTTGTAACAACCTAATACTTGTTCTTGGCTTCTTCTCTTGTTGGGCTGATCCTGTGGGTTGCTTTCTTCTTTCCTGTTCGGGCTGGTCATCTCTTGTTTTAATGAATTAGCCAGACATTGTTTTTCTTTTCTTTTAGCTTTTATTGAAACAACCCCATTGAAAGAGGGATAGATAGATAAATATACAACCCTCATTGAGAGAGGGATAGATAGATAGATATACAACCCTAGATAGATAACAAATATATTAAAATGACATTTCAAAACCGAGCACTTCAATCGGCCATTATTTTTGTAATAACCTAATATTAAAAACATCCCAGTACTGGCGCACACTGAACAGTATATGCTGGGTTTCAGAATAATAGTTACCAATTTTTACTTCCATAGTTCTGTCATAATGCCATTGTAAGATTCAAAGTGATAATACTTGAAGGTACAACTCCGACAAAGGTTGATAGACAAAAAATTTAATAGGTATACAGCACAAGAATAAACAGGGTACATAATACATAGGTGTACATAAACATACATACATAAGTAATATACAGAGTAGGGTTAATGACACATTCATGAATGGTTAAATACAAGATATTTAGGTATCAAAGAGATACCTAAATGTACATAAAAACGTAGTTACGGATACATGACTAAAGGATAGTCATATATCGTATAAGAGACTTACTACCAGTGTTAAGGGTCGAAGTCCCAACGAGAAAGGGGTAGACCGTGCCTAACCCATGTGGTCTAGTAGCTAACAACAGGCAAAGAGGGTGAAGAAGTTCAAATCAGCCGCTTAAATAGACCAGGCCCCTAGCGGGAACCAGCGAAACCAAACGGGCAGGCAAATACGAAAATAACTCCCACACCATCAAACAAAGAAACCAAACCAAATGTACAATAAAGTTTAAAAATAAAGATCCACCAATACAATATCAGTAGTACACTGATTTCTGGTATGTTCTGCCGTTAAAAAAACCAAATCAACACTTAACAATGCTCTTATCTATAGTAAATAAAGTCGTCGGGGTGGCCTAAAGTCGGTATCAGCGAGGTAGTCTATCCCCTTTTTATTAGCGCTAGACCAAGGAGATTATTTTTTGGCGTCTGGGATGGAGCGCAACACCTACCATCAGCTCCTTACTTTACCGCACGAATCCCTATGCTACGCATACGCTTAGTTGGCGAGGGCTGATATCGAACTAGGAACATTGTGGGTTTTAGCAGAACGCTTTACCATCTGAACTAACACGAAGAATTATTTTTCTATATATTTGTTTTCTTAACTTTTATTCTATATACTAGTACAAAATTTTTAAAAACACACTCCGGGCGATGTAAAAATAGATTTTTGAAACATATTGCCTGAGGGGTGGGAGTAAAAAATTCAATGTCAGCGAGTTTGTACCCTAAGTAAGTAAAATCATCAAATTCATTAAAGGATTAAAAATAAAACAATTTGAAATGTAAACTTTAAATATGTATTAAAATAAGACAAACTATATATAGATATATAACACCAGTCATGTATTTATTAAAACTTGTTTTAAAAAAACAATGAGGACTGTCTAATGTTGCATGTTCAAGTTTTGAGTGTATTTATTCTATGTTATGACGATTTTGGGTAATGTGACGTAAGCAGTGACGTAATTTTTGTTACAGACAAAAACCGGAAGCGAATCTCCATTATTAATACTAGCAAATATATGCACCCTCCGGGTGCAAGTATTTAAGTTTTAATGTAATAATATATTATATTAAATTAGAAAGGCTAATGAAACTAAATAAGAATGCAGATAAAAAGATTTGAAACGGAGGGGGTATAATCGAAAAATAGAACAACTGAAACTTACTCTTCCATCACTCTCGTCTTTCATTGTTATTTTTTCTAATTTAAGTATTTAGTAAAAAGAGGAAGTGAAGAATAAAATGACAGTTATTTTTTCTTGTTAATGGATTTCATTTAAGATTCATTGAAGAAATGTTTGCTTATATTCATTAAAATAAAGCCAAACAATTAGAAATGAATAATAATAACGACATATGTATTAAAATCACATGTTTAATATCGTTATGCAAATTAGTCTTCCCGTTCACACTGTAAACTGCTATTTTGCTGTATATATAAATATAATTGCATGGTATTAGTATGTATATATGGTTAACAGTATTAATAATGTAAAACAATTTTATTAATAATTGAGGTTTAAATAAAAATAAAAGCGTTGATAAAGTTATATAAATAACTAAGAGAATTGTGACTTGAGTAGTAATATAGTTTCGGTTACAGACGGAAAAACACACAATCTCTATTATAATAAAACAAAACCGACCTATGGGCGGTGTAAAAATAAACTTTTGAAAAATATAGCCTGGAGGGAGTGGGAGTTAAAATTAAATGTCAGAGGGGTATTAACTAAGTCAAGGTTCTGTTTTTTCTGGGCCACCCTAACTTTGATACCTTTGTGCAAGTTCAGCCAACAGCGGTTCCGATATGGGGGATCGATTTATGATAAACTTATACGGGGTACTTAGCACCCCTGAAAACTTGAAAAATAAAGAACTTTTTAGAATTTTTTTTTACAATCTGATAGATGTGTGTGCAGTCGATAATAATCCATTGAAAGAAAAAAAAATAATAACAAAAATTTTAGATGGGGGGTTTCCAGATGGGCAGGTCCGCCGGCGTTTTTTGCTAGTTTATGTAAAAATGTTTGTACAATGAATTAATGAATATAATATATGTTGTTACACTCTTAACTCATTTTCTTTAAGATTTAATAAATTTAATAAATTTTATATCCATTAAAGTAAGCATTAAATTGAATAATTTTATTTATTTAATTTTTAAAAACAAAACAAAATTTATATAAATAAAAAGTAAAATGCTATTTTCAATCATCTAATACAGAATAGTATTCCTCTTATTGATGAATGTGTATTGTTTAAACATTGAACGAAATACTATTAATTTCTCGCTACAATTAATTTATATCAATATATTGCTGATGAAAAATAACATCAGTAATATGAAATAATCGTAAACAGTTTTTGAATTAAAAAATAAATGTAAACATTTTTTTAAATTCCTAATAGGATTTATAAAATTTGAAATAAAAATTACCTGTTATATTTGTGAAGGTGCAGCGTTAACAAATGAAACTTAATACAAAAAAGAAAAAGTAAAAATAAATGTTTATTTTATCTATAAAATGATCTATAAAAATGATCATGCAGCCTAGTTGGTACCATTTGTTTATTGTATAGTAGAGGGGACATTTTTTGTTTATCACCACTATGAATAAACAAACCAACGTGAAGAAAAAAGATTTTAAAATAAATATTTTTACACAATTCTACAAATTGTATTTTAATTGAATGAATGTACAAACAAATACTTTTTATTATCTTATAACTTAATAACTCTATTATCTTAAAACTTTAAGAATGTTTTCGTTACCGGAAAAAAAACGGAAGCTGACTGACACGGACAAAATAAGACACGTAAGAACTTAACGTAAGGTATGAATAAGTGGCTATATCTTATTTATAGATACATTTCTCACAAAACTTTATACATTAAATAATTATAAATACAAATAAAAATAACTATGTAAAAATGTGTATAACTAAACATGCATTTATTGAAAGATTCGTTAAAAATCGCCTAGACCACCGGGTATTACAAAGACAACTTTAAGTTTCTTCTAGAAATACCAAAATGTTTAATTTTCACTAATGATATCGTATCAAAATATTTGCTTAAATCCAAATATATTATTACCTTTCAATCAAATATTCATTTATCATATCAATACTTTCTAAAAAATATTTTATCATACTGATTTACAAAATCATTTACAAAAAAAAATTACAATTTAAATCTTTCTCTATAAAATTTGATATATGATTTCTAATCAAGTTTCCAAAAAGCTTAAATATTCCTATCTAATTAACTTTGAATCACGTATGTTTGTGAATCTGTGTTACGCCTCAAAGATGTGTGGTTCAAAGTTAACTGACATGAAAAAATGTAAAAGTTTTTAAATAGAATAACTAGTGCATTATATCTTTTATTCATTAATATATCCACACTGAAAATTTCATAAAATTCGGTTAATTCCTTAACTTTTAGTATTTTTTTTTCATTCGGCGGGGTGACATACGATGTTGGAATTTATGTCCGTTAAGTAGGATTTAACCAGACCTTGTCCACAAGACTATTGATTTGTTTTTAAATGCCATTATTGTTAATGAAATGTTTCTAAAAGGAAAAAAAATAGGCTGACAGAACTTCTGCATAATAGGGTTACCTGTTGGGCGTAGGTGGCGAACCGGGATGCTTAAGGACGGAATCTTGGTAGTGTTATATAGCCATTCTTAATCATATCTTACGTGTAGTATACAGGTATACTCGTGGTTGTATACATATATAATTATCTTCTTTATACTTACCTTGGGTAATTTATGAGGAAGTGCGCCCCGGTCCCTTGCCTCCAAAATTGCTGCCGGGTGAATTTTAAAATAACGACCCCCAAGCTTCTGCAAGTTTCATTGTGTTAAATATAGGGGGAGGGGTAAATTTCACGGGGTAAAATAGGTGTTACCTATTGTTTATCTATCTATCGCAGTCTATTCAAAACTATCCATCTTCATATCTATCTATCTATCTATTAAATACTAAGATTTTCTTTTATTACGATAAATAAACAAGAATTACGATAAACCAGAATTATGACAAATTACGGTAAATAAACCAGAATTACGACAAATTACGATTATTAAACACGAATTACGACAAATTTCTATAAATAAACAAGAATTAAGACAAAAAGAGACCACCCCCCAAAAAAATACATTTAACGCCCTAAGTTGGTTGTTTTCTTTCAAATAACACCGATGTGGCACCGAAGCTTGGGGTCGTTATTTTAAAATTCACCGGGCAGCAATTTCGGAGGCAGGGGACCGGGACGCACTTCCTCATGAATTACCTTACCTTGTTCTGTGTAGCTGGATCTTACCTTCTGTATCTGTTATGTTTATCATCCATCTTAGTTTGGTCTATCTCTGACCGGTTGAACTTGCACAACGGTCGGGAAATTAAAACGGAAAGTTTTTTTTGTGTTCCCCATGACAGTTTAACTACAGTCTATGAATTAACTTTTTGCGAATTGGGTTACGGTTTAGGGGTTTGGGGATTAAGGTTGTTTTTTTATTATTCATTTATTATTTTTTTATTTTTGCTTAAAAAATCTAATTGACTTTATCTTTGTATGAGTCAACAGACTTATTTTATTAAATATTCATTCATACTCAATGGTAAGCTCCTAAAATTGGTAGACCACTTCACGTACATAGGTAGTAATATCTCATACACAGAAAGTGATACTAATGCTCACATTGGGAAATCATAGACTGCTATAGACATATTAACAATCACATAGAAATCTGATCTCAGTGATAGGTTAAAGCGACGATTCTTCCAAGACGTGATTGTATCAGTGCTACTACCTTTGTTTCCGGTTTAGAAACCACTTATCTCCGTGGTACCGCTGAATAAGCAAAGTGCTGACTGCTTCACCTGAGAATTGTTAATGGCTCAGGTGAGAGTGGTCCTTCAAGACCAACTATCTTCGCTCCGGTTGATTCGGCAACGGTTACAGAAGTTTCTACCTCCGTGTTACCAGACCCCAGGCAGAAGTGGGTCTCAAAATATTATTCTTTTAGCAAAACCCGACTCATCAGCCTGCTCCACCTGCTCAAATTTTTATAGAATTATAGTTCCTTACCAAAATGATAGGATATGCCTATTCATTATGGAACAAAACTACAAACTAATTGACTTTATCTTTGTATGCATCAACGGACTTATTTTATTAAATTGTGATAGGTTAAAGCGACGATTCTTCCAAGACGTGATTGTATCAGTACTACTGTACGACTGCACTATTTGGACCCTAACGAAGCGAAAAGAGAATAAGCTAGATAAGTGTTGCACAAGCAAGCTGTGTGCGATCTTAAACAAATCGTGGAGACAACACCCCACAGGAAAGCAGCTGTATGGCCACTTGCCTCCTATCACACAAACCATCTGAGTAAAACGAACAAGGCATGCTGGACACTTCTTGAAAAGCAAGGATGAACTCACATCTGACGTTCTCCTGTGAAAACCTGCACATGGGCACGCCAGTGAGGGCCACCCAACAAGGACCTACATCAATTACCCTCAATAATATTTTTATTTTGCGTAATAAACTGACCGAGTGACAGCTCGTAATTTAAAAAAAAAGAACTCGTAAGTTGTGTAGAAAAATAATTAGGTCAACGCTGTGGTAACCCAGGTGGAATAGGCTGACCAGTCGGGGTTGCTAAAAGAATAATATTTTGCGACCCACTTCTGCTTGGGGTCTGGCATATACTTCAATATATAGAGATATATTTAATATGATATTCATAAATGTAAAATAAAGATTTTCCTAGATCTAAGAAAACCTTTATTTATTCATTGATTGGCAGATAGATTAAAACAATAATATACTTCAATATATAGAAAAAAATTATTAGTAGAAACATTTTTAATAAACAACTGTATTGATTGAATTTTTGGAAAGTGTCATGAATTTACCGTTGAATCAAGAAGGAAAAAATGTTGCATTAAAATTAATGACATCAAAATTTTTTGGCTTGGTTTGTTTTGTGGTATGTCAACCTCAGTGGGTCATTTAATGCTGATAAAATTTTGAAATAAATCAATTCTTAATGGATAATACAGTTTTTTTATAAATACATTTTTCTATATACACAAAAACTCCAACACTCTTTAACCGTGGTTAGGCAACCGGTCTAGGAGAAGGAAAACTCTGAATTCAAACCTGTTAAACTTCGCTTAATAAGTTGACCTTGTGTCACATGGGAAATTTATACATTGACCAGCTCTGCATGGATACTGAATGCTGCGCAGAGGCGCTGCAGGGAGCGATGAATGATAGGGACGGTTGGTGAGAGATTATTATGGATGTCTGTGCTACTAGCGCGTCATGATGATGAAGATGATGATAATAAACTAATAAGGGCCCTTTTGTTTAGGCGAGCTGCAGGGGTGTAAAACCCCAGTCGCCCTCATCTCAGAAGAGGCGCGCTCCTGGGTAAACCAGTAAACTTCCCCGGGATTGAGATTCCAATCCTAGAGCTCAAGGTAGAGTAGAGTTATCTTTTCATTGCCATTACTTCCATTATTTTTAATAAACAACTTTATTGATTGAATTTTTGGAAAGTGTCATGAATTTACCGTTGAATCAAGAAGGAAAAAAATGTTGCATGAAAATTAATATCATCAAAATTGTTGTGTTGTTAGAAAGAAGAAATATTGAAGAAAATAATAATTATTCATCTATATTTTATTAAGTTAATAATAAGATAAAAGAGATAAAGGCTTAGTTATTTGCATGGTAGCCCTGAATATGGATACAAAGGAATCAAATATGTTTTGATTCGTGCAGGGAACCTAACATTCTCTCCTTGTAGAGTGCTGGATTAAGCCTAGTTAATGAAGATTTACATTTCTTTCAAATATTTCAGTTTTACCTAATATACAACAAATTCAAAATTAATTTACATTGATACACCACAGGAATATTTAAATTGAGACAACTACCACATTGGTATGTTGAAACAGGTACATATTGCAAAAGCTGATATGCGTCAACCAGTCAGTGGCCATGGAAGGACTCAATAAAAAGGATTAACTAATACTACATTGTGTTAGTAAAGACATCATGAGTAATAATGAAGATGAGGGTTCTGATGAAGATTTTTAAGTAAATGATCATAACAAAATAATGATTAATTAATACCACATTTTTTGATTATTAATTCGGCAAATAACGTAACATCAGAAAGAAGAAATATTGAAGAAGATAATAAAATATAGATGAATAATTTTTAAGTTAATAAGATAAAAGAGATAAAGGCTTAGTTATTTGCATGGTGGCCCTGAATATGGATACAAAGGAATCAAATATGTTTTGATTCCTGCAGGGAACCTAACATTCTCTCCTTGTAGGGTGCTGGTTAATGGTAAGATAGTGAAAACCAGCACAATACAACTCGGTCAGTTTATAAAAAGATAAACATTAAAAAATATTGCAGCAAATAATTCATGACATTCTATTTTATGTTTTTATATAAGTAAAAGTAAAGTCGTTGGGGCGGCCTAAAGTCGGTATCAGCCAGTGAGTCTGTCCCCTTTTCAATAGCGCTAGACCAAGGAGATTGTTTTGTGCATCTGAGGTGGAGTGCCACACCTACCATCAGCTCCTTACTTTACCGCACCGATCCCTGTGCTACTCATACGCTGAGTTGGCGAGGGCCGGTATCGAACTAGGAACCCTATGGTTTCTAGCCGAATGCTCTACCGACTGAGCTATCCCGGCCCCTTAGGAGGTGGGGGGGGGGTATATAATACAGTGCTATTTTTCTTATTTTACAAAAAAGTAACAAAACATTTGTTTTTTATGGGGAGGGGCGGATTAATGCCATTTCAGTTTATATCAGCGGGAAAATTTGAATTGATATACGAGGAAATTGAGGTACGAGCGGAACGAATTAAACTCGTAAGTATAATTTCCTGTATATGATTTTTTTATTTCTCTGAATGTTTGAGATGAGGCTTGATGATTATTTGTACAACGTTTCGGTCGATATGCCCTCCGGCCTTCTTCAGGTATTTCTTGTCGGACTCGGGAACCTTCTCGGACTCGGGAACCTTCTTTTCGAACTCGGGAACTTTCTTGCCGTAATCGGGAGCCATCACGGAACTTTGAACCTAACCCTTTATTTATTCCACGGGGGTATTCCTGTTCTCATTCCGCTAACCATAGCTGGACACATGGCCTAGTGTATAAGGTAGTTAGGTTAAGACAGTTCTAAGTGACAGTTATCTCTGGATTCCGGGTTCAATCCTGAGTAGAGGCAGTAACATAGAAAAATAATTAACGCAACTCCTACCCCAGCTATGAATGTCTACATGATTATTTTACAATTGAATAAATCGTTCTCAGAAAATAAAAAATGTTCGCAAAGAGACTTTATTCAACTTTAGAGTATAAGATATTTGTAAGACATTTTTTTTTGTATTAGTGGGACATTAAACCTACAAATGTATCAGATCATTTTGTCGCGCCCTGTATATATATATATATATATATATATATATATATATATATATATATATATATATATATACTAGCAAATATATGCAAGTATTTAAGTTTTATTGTAATAAAATATTGTATTAAATTAGAAAGGCTAATGAAACTAAATAAGAATACAGATAAAAAGATTTAAAACAGAGGGAGTATAATAAAAGATTTTAAACAGAGGGAGTATAATAAAAAATGGAACAACTGAAACTTACTCTTCCATCACTCTCGTCTTTCATTGTTATTTTTTCTAATTTAAGTATTTAGTTATAAGAGGAAGTAAAGAATAAAATGACAGTTATTTTATCTTGTTAATGGATTTCATTTAAGATTCATTGAAGAGATTTTTGCTTATATTCATTAAAATAAAACCAAACCGTTAGAAATCAATGATACTAAGCCCATATTTATTAAATTCGATTTTTTAATATTAATATGCAAATTAACCTTCCCGTTCACACTGTAAACCGCTATTTTGTTGTATATATAAATATAATTGCATGTTGTCAGTATGTAGACATAGTTAACAGTATTAATAATGTAAGACAATTTTATTAATAATTGAGGTTTAGATAAAAATAAAATCATGGAGAATGTGATGTCAATAACTAAGAGAATTGTGACTTGAGTAGGAATATAGTTTCGGTTACAGACAGAAAAACACACAATCTCCATTATAATAAGATATATATATATACCTCCCGAGAATGATGAGCGATAGGGACGGGTGGAGAGAGATTGTCATGGATATCCGTGCCAACAGCGCGACGATGATGATGATGGATCGACGAGTCCATTTCCTACGACTCTAACCATTACACCACGCGCCTCCAGATATATCCAGTATAACCCAAACTTAACACTTAATACTGTTGACCATAGTTAGTATATACAAAAAGTAGCACAATCCACTGTACTTCAACAGATATATTGTTGTATACCCTTTCTTTCCTTACTTCTATTATTCTTCTGCTCATCTTTGGTATCTTACGTTCAGCTTCTAGCGTCTGGACTTCGTCTTGGTGGTCGGTCGCACTTAATTCATTTCTTCTTCTAGATCAGTCTTGTTGCCAAGACATTCATCAACCACAAAACCATATTATTTATTTAAACCTTTATTTACTTAACTAAACATATTTCTCTAACTAACATAGCGCGCGTGAGCAGTGAGCCCCAGCTATGGCAGAAAGACGTCCAAGCTGAAACTGAGAGCCAACCAGGTCCCACGTGACTTCACGTATTTCGCGGGCTTTCTGTAATATTCCATGGAAAGTCCCGCCCGTGATATGAAAAGTGTCCATCCCTTCAGAAATACAGGGGGTTGACAATAATCTATGCACAGATTATGTAACAATATTTTCTCAATTTAAAATTGCTATACTAACAAGATGAACAGCGAGCATGCGAACGAGGAGAGAGAGAGAAGAGAGAGAGAGAGAGAGAGAGAGAGAGGGGGGGTAATCTAGTACAAGTAGAGTATGTAATGAAATACATGTTCAGCATAAGAAAAACAGAAAAGACAATTTAACAAAACAGATTGACATTTTCGCAGGAGATCTGATCTCTGGCGAAACATGCTTATCTGATTTCCAAAATATCTTTTTCATTCCGTTGGATTCAATTTCAAACTTTATTCATTCTACTGTATATATATATTATATATATATATATATATATATATATATATATTATATATGTGTGTGTGTGTGTGTGTGTGTGTAGACAGTTCTTCCAGGCCGTTGTCGTGTCAGTACTGCTGTATGGCTGAACCACCTGGACTCTAACTAAGCGACCAGAGAACAAACTAGATGGGAGCTGCACAAGAATGCTGCAGGTGATCCTGAACAAGACGTGGAAACAACACCCTACGAGAAAACAGCTGTACGGCCACCTACCACATATCACCCAAACCATCCGAGTAAGACTGACAAGATACGCGGGACACTGCTGGAGAAGCAAGGACGAATTCATAAGCGACGTCCTCCTGTGGATGCAGGACACGGACAAGCCAGTGTGGGCCGACCAGCAAAAACGTACATTGATCAGCTCTGTGCAGGATGCTGCATAGAGGACCTCCCGCGAATGAGCGATAGGGACGGATGGAGAGAGATTGTCATAGATATCCGCGCTGAAGGCGCGACATGATGATGATGATATATATATATATATATATTATATATATAATATATATTAGTGAAAAGACTACATATATAATATATATATATATATATATATATATAGAGAGAGAGAGAGAGAGAGAGAGAGTGAGAGAGAGAGAGAGAGAGAGAGAGAGAGAAAGATGAATAAATAAATAAAAGGTCTAGCCTTTTTTTATTATCATTGGAACAATTATTACAACCGTTCGGTTTCTGGCTATTGCATTCGTCAGGTAAACGAAATTGTTTTGAAAATGATACAAATGGTATATCGAATGCCATAGTAAGAAACCGAAGAGTTGTAATAATTGTTCCAATGATAATAAAAAAAGTTAAACCTTTTATTTATTCATTTATTTATCTATTAACGCTCTATCACAGATATTGAGCACTCTTCTAATAACAGTGTACGTTGGGTTACTACTGCTTTTTCAAGTATAATAGTGCCAACCATACACATTGATATATATATATATATATATAATATATATATATATATATATATATATGATGGACTCTCCCGTCGATTTCGACGTATGAGGTTCAGACAACCTCTTTCATCTAACCTTGTGTGTTAATCGCAGGTGACATTTCAGCCCTGCCAATGATTTGGAAAGAAGTCCACGGATGGAACAAGTGTGTGCATTATTTTAACTAGCAAATATATGCACCCTCCGGGTGCAAGTATTTAAGTTTTAATGTAATAAAATAATTATATCAAATTAGAAGGGCTAATGAAACTAAATAAGAATGCAGATAAAAAATTTTGAAACATAGAACAACTGAAATTTACTCGTCCATCACTTCCGTCTTTCATTGCTAATTTTTTGAATTTAACTATTTAGTTAAAATAGGAAGTAAAGAATAAAATTACAGTTATTTATTCTTGTTAATGGATTTCTTTTAAGATTTATTGAAGAGATTTTTGCTCATATCCATTAAGATAAAAGCAAACAATTAGAAATCAATAATACTAAACACATATTTATTAAAATAAATTTTAATATGAATATGCAAATTAGCCTTCCTGCTCACATTGTAAACCGCTATTTTGTTGTATATAAATACAATTGCATGCTATCAGTATGTAGATATGGTCAACAGTATTAATAATGTAAAACAATTTTATTAATAATTGAGTTTTAAGATAAAATAATAATTATGGAGAATGTGACGTAAATAACTAAGGTAATTGTCACTTGAGTAGTGATATAGTTTCGGTTACAGACAGAAAAACTCACAATCTCCATTATAATAAGATGTATTGCTGGGACACTAGCCAATACTCTAGTCCTTTCTCTAGCTTGACGCAGCTTTGTGACCTCCGATGCTGCAAAATCCTTAATACCATTGTAACACAAAGTCCTCCACATTCTACGATTGAGTGCTGTGCTCTCAAAAGTATCGTAATCTATATTTGCAGCTGAGAGTTTACTTTTCAGCTTGTCCTTAAATCTGAGCAATGGTCGACCCACGTTTCTTTTACCACCATCAAGCTGACTATACAACAGAATCTTTATCTATATATATATATATATATATATATTTGAGATATATTTTTGTATCTGTATCCGTTGTTGGAAATACATATAACAGGTTTGGGCATAGGTGTGAAGCATTAACGTACTATATTATGCTAATGTTGTTACCATAATATGTTAGTCAAGGAATAAATATCAGAAAACTCTGTAGTTTTTTTTTTTAGTTTCTTTTATTTTAGACGTAGTGGTAAATTTTCAGGATAGTGACATCCCTTCTTCCTGGCCGTGAATCGTAGTAGTGATCTTCTGCAGAAGCATACGGAGACGCAAAATCTACAACATGCATATATATATATATATATATATATATATATATATATATATATATATATATATATATATATATGAAAATGGAAAAGGTTGAATCCGACAATATGAGGAAAAATGAGTAAAGAAAAGAAATGTAGATGGATAAAATGATTCAAAATAAATGTTCACTCTGATGAAGGTCGATTCTTCTATGTGTGCGAAATATTTTCACACACATAAACTGACCGAAACACATGTGTAAGTGATATCGATTAATGTGATATCGATTAAATTCATTTTATCCATCTACATTTCTTTTCTTTACTCATTTTTCCTCATATATATATATATATATTGCTGCAAAACAAAAACTCATAAAATGAAGAAAGAAAAAAGTAAAAATACTTTGCTTTATATGAATTTTATTGACGATAGAGGAGACAAGCTTTGCGAAAGTTTTGAAAGCTTTTTTTTTTACATGTAGTATCTTGAAATGCACGCCAGAAATTCCTTGATGAATTCTTCCAGACGTCGTCTCCAGCAAAGTATTTTTTCAAGAGTAGTACAACAGTTTTTTAATTATGTTGTTGGGTTCCTGATAAAAAATAGAAAAAAATGAAACAAGAATAAGAATGTAACGAAAATACTTAGAAAAACTAAACAGTTATATTATTTATATATCATTATTATATTTACTAGCAAATATATGCACCCTCCGGGTGCAAGTATTTAAGTCTTAATGTAATAAAATATTGTATTAAATTAGAAAGGTTAATGAAACTAAATAAGAATGCAGATAAAATTATTTGAAACAGAGGGGAGTATAATCGAAAAATAGAACAACTGAAACTTACTCTTCCATCACTCTTGTCTTTCATTGTTATTTTTCCTAATTTAAGTATTTAGTTAAAAGAGGAAGTAAAGAATAAAATGACAGTTATTTTTTCTTGTTAATGAATTTCTTTTAAGATTAATTGAAGAGATTTTTGCTTATATTCATTAAAATAAAACCAAACAGTTTGAAATCAATAATACTAAGCACATATTTATTAAAATCACATTTTTAATATCAATATGCAAATTAGCCTTCCCGTTCACACAGTAAACCGCTATTTTTGTATATATAAATACAATTGCATGTTATTAGAATGTAGATATGGTTAACAGTATAAATAATGTAAGACAATTTTATTAATAATTGAGGTTAAAATAAGGATAAATTCATGGTGAATGTGACGTCAATTACTAAGGGAATTGTGACTTGAGTAGTGATTTAGTTTCGGTTACAGACAGAAAAACACACAATCTCCATTATAATAAGATATTATATTTATATTATATTTATATTATTAATCTAACGAAAATACTTAGAAAAACTAAACTGTTATATTATTTATATATCATTATTTATATTTTTGCTTGAAGGCAATTACAATGCGTATATCGCATAAAATTTGATAATTATAGAAGATAATAATGACAAGTGAATTTCGGTAAAGAATTATTCTGTGTGTAGAACATCGTACAGACTGTTTCAACTTTTTATTAAGTCTCATCAGCGATGTATACTAACGACCTCCCTCCGACAGAAATCGGGACTTCAGCAGGATAGTCAGAAACCATACTGCTTCGGCCACGATACAGCACGGGAAAATCCTTGCGGAATTAACCTGTCAATGATACTGATACGTCTCTACCATATGAGGTAAGGGGGCATTGAGTGAATAATAACAAACCCGGGCCTTATGCTCTTCGGCGAAGGAAATAAGATTTTTGGGTGTTTGTTTATTTTAGAAGCATTGTTGAATAAAGTATATATTATTATTTATATTATATTATTTGTATTATTCGGACTATTGTCCTCATCTTTATTGCTATCTGCACAACGTTTCAGCCGATGTGCCCTCTGGCCTTCTTCGGGTATTTCTTGTCGGACTCAGGAATCTTCTCTTCCGATTACGACATGAAGGCTACCGAGTTCGAAGAGAAGGTTCCCGAGTTTGAGAAGGTTCCTGGGTCCGACAAGAAAAACCTGAAAAAAGACAGGGTGCAAATCGGTCGAAACGTTAACAATAAAGATGAGGACAATAGTCAAAATAATTCAAATAATACAAATTATCAAGCCTCATCTAAAAAAATTTAGAGAAAGTAAACTTTTATTTTAAAATGATTAATCCGACTGTAAAAAGTACAAAACAATTTTATCCAAATTTGCATAAAGACTGTTAAATCCGGACTGTATATTTATTCTACAAATGGAAAGGAATACCGATGTGACCATAGTCACCTGACACAAAGTACCTTGTGTCCACTGGACTGGTAAGATAAATTAAATCACGTGATCCCAGGGGGATGCGTCCCCACAGGCAGCACCCACCCATTGTCTATATATATATACTAGCAAATATATGCACCCTCCGGGTGCAAGTATTTAAGTTTTAATGTAATGAAATATCGTATTAAATTAGAAAGTCTAATAAGAATGCAGATAAAAAGATTTGAAACAGAGTGGGGGTATAATAGAAAAATAGAAATGAAACTTCCTCTTCCATCTCTCTCGTCTTTCATTGCTGAATTTTACTTATTTAACTATTTAGTTAAATTAGGAAATAAAGAATAAAATTACATTTGTTTTTTCTTGTTAATGGATTTCATTTAAGATTTATTGGAGAGATTTTTGCTTATATTCATTAAAATAAAACCAAATAATTAGAAATCAATAATACTAAGCACATATTTAATAAAATCAAATTTTTAAGATCAATATGCAAATTAGCCTTCCCGTTCACACTGCAAACCGCTATTTTTTGTATATATAAATACAATTGCATGTTATTTGTATATAGATATGGACAACACTAATAAAAGGTAAATTAATAATTGAGGTTTAAATATAAATAAAATCATGAAGAATATGATGTAAATAACTATATTAATTGTGACTCGATTAGTAATATAGTTTCGGTTACAGACAGAAAAACACACAATCTCCATTATAATAAGATATATATATATATATATATCTTTTATATTTATTTACCAACCCCTCCACACGGCGCGACACGACACAAGGTCAATTTCTTCAGCGGAGTTTACTAGGTTGGAATTCAGAGTTTTTCTTCTCCTAGACTGGTTACCTAGCCAAGTTTAAAGAGCCCAGTCCGCCCTACTATGTACCTATAGATGGAGGGAGAGTGCCCTAGTATATATAAGTGTTTATGAGTTAAGAAAAGCGATTATTTACCTTTACCGGGCTTGTACAAAATAGTCGGTGGTGGTACGAGGCTTTTCGGCAACATCTTTCCTGCAATGTCAACGATATCAACCTTAATGGTGAAATCATCGTAGGCATCCAGTTCAAGTTTGGCCAGCGCCTTCGTGATGTCGTACAAGAAGAGTCTGTCGAATGCCCATGCCATTTCGTGTTCGCCTCCCAAGATACAGAAGGTGCCGCCAAAGTTACATTTTCCGTCCTTGCGACAAATGTCGAAGTTAACGTCAGCTGGTTGGCCGATGACTCGGAGCAGGAATCCAGCGAATACTCTGTCTGCCTCCTGGATCTTCTGCAAGTGGATTTCCAACTGAGGAATGCTCATACCATGGAAATTCAAGTTGTCGTAGTCATAGTTTAATTCGCTGTAGTCGAATGATTTGTAACCAGTCGAGTGCTTTCTTGTGACTTCGTTTGGATTCTCGTTTGAGCTGAACGGCATCATTGGTTTCTTCAGTTTGTTGATTTCGCAATTGGCAGTGTTGTATGGCAAACCACGATATTTTTGCAGAGCCTGCCAGATGGCCCAGATACGATCAGTGTTGGAGTGATGCAAGTAGAAAAGAGGATCGTAAGAAGTGTAGTGAAGTGTTGACAAACTGTAAGGACTACTACCACCAATCCATGAGTGGATAGCGTTGTGACCCATCTCCAACTGAATCTCAAAATCGCAGAAATCTCTCTGTTCAAGGGCGTAAGCAATTTGTCGGTAAAGAAGGACTCATCTCCTTGCTCAGGATCATCAAACAATTGCGGTCGGGGATCTCTGGATGTGTAAGTATGGGCAACATCGATATAGCCACGGTAGAAGGGGTTATTTTTCTCGTCTGTGACAAGATCTGGCAAACTAGTAAACGCGGTTGTCCAGTCCCAGTAAGGAATTCCAACTCTGGCACCTCTAGCAGCCATGGCATCCTCCATCTGTTTCACGTAAAGTCTGTGCCAATGAGGGAAGGTTACCATTCCGTGTTGACAGCAAGCGAGAGCAGTTCCGTTCGGATATTTACAGCTAAGGGGCATTCCGTGGAAAGAGGCAATGTTCTGGAAGCCGGTTTTGGTGATATCTGCCTGTACAGCTGCTAAAGCGTCTCTCAGGTTAGTGACTTCATACGGTGTTAGAGTGTTAACATTCTTCCTAATTATTGTTCCAGCAATATGTGGTTTTGCCTTTTGAATAACATAATCTGTAAATAGAAAATAGAAAAGCATTAAAGAAAGGTATTCCAACTAGTATACACTTACATAACTTCATGGGGTTAAACTGAAAAAAATCCTAAATTTGTAAGTGAATTAGCGATAAAATTTTCCTATTCCTAACATCATTCGTTCCAATATATACATATTTCTAGGTGTGGCGCTCCACCTCAGATGACAAAACAATCTCCTTGGTCTAGTGTGAATCGAAATCCACATTGCACCATATGATGTGCCCAATGTTTGATATCATCTAACTGTGTGCAAATTTTTTTAAAGAAATAACTACACAAAAATCTAAGTATAAACGTTCTATTGACGTGGTTTCCTAACCTCTAGGCATAAAATAACCCAGGATGAGTTGATATGTCGTTAAAATCAACCCTAACGACCCTATGGAAGCCCTCATGCTGATCATTGTTCTCATCAATTATGTAACAATCTTAATTCGTCTTATCTATCTATTAATACTTTTGTACCTTATCATCTTGCAACATCCGTCCAAGTCATCCATGATGAAATGCAAAAATGTAAATCCTAATTATCTGATGTCACCTACCCGCCGAATTATTATTTCTTATGAGTGTAGCCACCTCAGCTAAATAATGGACCATTCCGTTTTTATTAGAAAGAAAGAAAGGGAAGAAAAACGACATGCTACACAGAAAAATATAATAAGAAATAAAGAAAGAGAGTAGGGAAAATATAGAGAGTGGTGGTTGATAACGCTTATCTATTTCAATTGAACATAATGAAAAGATGAAAAGAAAAAAAAGAAAAGGGTGAGGAAGAGTTGAATCAAGATTATTATACTTTCTACATATTGAACTATTTAGCAATAGCTCTTAAGTAAACATATCAAACGTTGTAATAACCAAATTATCATACTGTGGTATATCCACAGGTCCCGCTAGTCAAGATTATTATACTTTTTACATATTGAAGTATTTGACAGTTCTTTTTTTAAATTTAGTTTTTTACACAGAAAAATATAATGAGAAAGAAAGAAAGAAAGAAAGAAAGAAAGAAAGATGGGAAAGATAGAGAAGGGGCTGAACACACAAAAGCGATGATTCTAATTTGTTTCAATCCAACATAATTAAAAGAAAGAAAGAAAGAAAGAAAGAAAGAAAGAGTGAGAGTGTTAAACCAAGATTATTATACTTTCTACATATTGAACTATTTGGCAATAGCTCTTAATTCAACATATCAAACGTTGTAATAACCAAATTATCATACTGTGGTATATCCACAGGTCCTGCTAGTTATCATTATTAGAAAGAAAGAAAGAAAGAAAGAAAGAAAGAAAGAGAAAGAGTGAGAGTGTTAAACCAAGATTATTATACGTTTCACATATTGAACTATTTTCAATAGCTCTTAAATAAACATATCAAACGTTGTAATAATTGAATTATCATACTCTGGTATATCCACAGGTCCTGCTTAGTAATGAAATTATTAGATAGACTAGTACAAAATAAAAAACGCCCTCAAAAATAAATTTTTGAAAGATATTGCTTGAGGAGGTGGGAGTAAAAAATTCAATGTCGGAGAGTTTGAACCATAAATCATGAAATCATCAAATTTATTAAAGGAGTAAAAAAAAAAATAAAACAATTTGAAATCGAAACTAAGTTCTGTTAACTTTGAATATCTATTAAAATAAAACAAACTATATATAAATATATGATACTGGGGATGTATCTATTAAAACTTGTTTTAAAAAACAATGAGAACTGTCTAATGTTGTATGCTCAAATTTTGAATGTATTTATTGTATGTTATGACGATTTCGGGTATAGTGACGTAAGCAGTGACGTAGTTTTTGTTACAGACAAAAACCGGAAGCGAATCTCCATTATTGATAGACTAGTACAAAATTTAAAAAAAAACACCCTCCGGGCGATGTAAAAATA
>CM042166.1:76592650-76595150 GCA_023376005.1 Doryteuthis pealeii
TGAGCAGTCCATGACTTGTAATACTCCACTTTGGCCCTATCTAGGGCTAGACGGGCGGTCGGAGAGGCCCCCTCCGATCAATTGGCTGGTCACGTCAAGCCCTAGCACCTATATGATTTTCCCAACCCTATTGCCCTTATGGCAAGCCCCAACCCCTTTTTATCAGGTGCTAGAAGGCGGTGGCTGCGGGTCTACATGTCCTGCGAATGACGTTAAACTCTATCTGATGGTGAGGTTCCAGGTTTGGAGGTTTGGGGAATGTGGAGCACCCCTTCATCACCATTGCTCCCTGGTCCACTCTGACCCGGAGTGGTAGTACCTGTTAGGGTCCCATCTATGAGTTAAATAGAAAAATGTATTTATAAAAAAATTGTATTATCCATTAAGAATTGATTTATTTCAAAACTTTATCTGCATTAAATGACCCACTGAGGTTGATATGCCGTAAAACAAAACAAACCAAACCAAAGATATATAGATACCGACCGTTTGGATTTAATGGTTAAGCAATGGAGGTTTGGGGAATGTGGAGCACCCCCTTCATCACCATTGCTCCTGGTCCACTCTGACCCGGAGTGGTAGTACCTGTTAGGTCCCATCTATGGTTAAATAGAAAAACATGAGTTCATAAACAAAATTGATTATCCATTAAGATGAATTTATTTCAAAACTTTATCGGCATTAAATGACCCACTGAGGTTGATATGCCGTAAAACAAAACAAACCAAACCAAACATATATTACTTACTGTTGAATGGTGTACGTAGAAGATTGGATCAAAGGATGAGAATCAAACTTGACATGGCATACTTTTGGTAACCACCCAAAAGATAATGAATAGAATTATGGATGACCTCCAGTTGAACCTCAAAATCACAATAATCTTCTTGCTCAAACATCAACATGACTTGCTTGTAGAGAACGGAGACCTTTCCACCTTCGGCGAATTTGAACAGATCAGGTTGAATGTCCCTGACGGTGAATGTGTTTTCAGCTCCAATGAAGCCTCTCAAGAACGGATTCTCAATTACAGAATCGCTCCACACGTCATAGTAATCAGCATCGGACAGAAGGGATGGGAGGTCAGAAATTGGCAATGTCCAGTCCCAGTAGGGTACAGCTACATTAGCTCCGTGGCGTCTCATAGCGTCTTCAAAGTGGAGCAGGTATACTCTGTGCCAATGTGGGAAGGTTGGCATACCGTGCAGACAGCAGGCGTATTCGGCAGCTTCAGGGGTCGGGCACAACTTAGCGCCGTGGTAACCGGCAATTGCCTGGAAGCCAAAGTCACTTGTATCTGCCTTTAGACGTCGAAGAGAAGACATAAGATTCTGAATATCTCGTTCCTCAAGATTTTCAATATTACGACGGATTTTGTTGAAAGGAATAGCCATTTCTGTATGTTCTCCTGCGTAGAAATAAAAATAGATAAAATTAATGCTTTCTGCCCGGCATATTCTTCGGGCTTCTTCAGTCACATTCAGTGATCTTTAGAAGCAGCTTACTATGTGTTTTCGATTTCCCTAAAAATAGGTTATTTTGAACTTTCTCGAACAAAGGGAACAGGTCAATATATCCCAATTACGCATTGGTCGCACAAGACTAACGCACTCCTATATACTTAAACAAGAACAACAACCACAATGTGAAACATGTCAAACACCTTTGACTGTTAAACACTTATTCATAGAATGCAAGTTCTTTGCTCGCATCATAAACTGTTATTTTAATGCAAACAATATGAAAGATTATTTGAAATAGTCTATCCCTGACAAGTTCAAGATTCCATATACTGACTTGAAACTCAAAATTAATATATTCCTTTATACAAAATAGCAACAACGTTGGAATAACAACACCTACAATAAACTCTTTCTAATCAAACCCACTCTGAGAGACTGGAGACCAGCCTTAAGGAAGTCCAGAAAGGAACAAGTCATTTTATCCCAATTACACATTGACCACACAAGACTAATGCACTCCTATATACCCAAACAAGAACAACAACCACAATGTGAAACATGTCAAACACCTCTGACTGTTAAACACTTATTCATGGAATGCATATTCTTTTTCTCACATCAGATATCGTTATTTTAATGCATACAATATGAAAGATCTGTTTTAAAATGTCAACATAGTGTTACATAATTATTAGAATCCTAATACTTATGTAGAGTAGTGTAGAAACCAAAATGACTGTTATAAGTTCAGCCGGCGGCCTTGAAGGATTGAATGACAAGGCTTGACCTCAGTCCTGATCCTTCTTCCGGTGGATACGTGAGAATCGGTGGAGAAGACCCTCTTCCGGTTTAGATTAGAAAGAGATTTTAGTTAGTATCGGCCAAACCACGTCGGTGGTCAGTCATGTTATGCACGCTGCCGACTCAATCTGTCCAGGTAGTTTGGTGGGGATTTCGAAATAAAATATGATATAAGTAAATCGAAGTCTTGTGTTATTATCTAAAAACTACCAATGACACAGGGCTTCTGATAAAGA
>CM042166.1:76600150-76607579 GCA_023376005.1 Doryteuthis pealeii
TGTGATCTCCTCAGTTCCCACCAAATACTAAGTGGTCCCGCGATATGCAATAATCCACTTAGGTTCTTAATTGGGCTAAAAGGTCTGTCGCAGAGGCCCGAACTGATCAATCGGCTGGTCATGTCAAGCCCTAGCACCTATATATATTTACCAACCCCTCCACACGAGCAGGGTGTGATACAAGGTCAATTTCTTAAGCGGGGTTTAACAGGTTTGAATTCAGAGTTTTCCTTCTCCTAGACTGGTTACCTAGCCATGGTTAAAGAGCCCAGTCTGCGCTGCTATTTATCCATAGCTGGAGGGAGAGTCGGATTCATACCTTTCCCAAGGGTATTAGCGCTAAGTGAAATGCAATTACCACTAGCCCTAGCACCTATATGATTGTACCGACTGTATTCTTCAAATTGCTCTGATACTTACCTCTTTTTATCAGTTGCTAGATTATATCTGAGGGTTAGATACCAGTTTATTAAACACAAGTTAACGAAATTATCTTTTGTTACATAATTATTAGATTCTTAATACTTATGTACAGTAGTGTAGAAATCAAAATAGCTGTTATAAGTTGCAGCCCACGGTCTTGAATGATTGAATGACAAGGCTTGACCTCATCCTGATCCTTTCCGGTGGATACCGTGAGAATCGGTGGAGGAGACCCTCTTCCGGTTTAGATTAGAAAGAGATTTCTAGCCAGTCGACCAGAAAGCACGACGGTGGTGAGTCGTGTGTTGCACGCTCCGACTCAATCTGTGCAGGTAGTCTGGTAGGGATTTCGAAATAAAATATGATCTAAGTAAATCAAAGTCTTGTGTTATTATTTAAAAACTACCAATGACACAGGGCTTCTGATAAAGAGAAATCCCCAATGAAAGACCAGACACGAAGTCCCCAAGACGAAGTCCAGACACTAGAAGAGATGTTAGAAGAGACCCTAGAAGAACTTAAGATGTCAAAGACACCAGAAGAAGAATAGAAGTAAGTAAAGAAAGGGTATACAACACTTTGTCTATTTGATTCCATTTGATTACAAGCCTAATCGGTTACTTGGTGAAAAAAAAAATTTATCTAAGTAATAGTGAAGCACGCACTAATCGAAAGACTGTGTTACATAAAATCATAGATTCATTTTTAGGATACAAGACTAAAATAATCTTCAAATAATGATACGTACTTCGAATGTAGCGTAGGCAGAAGAACCAAATCCGGCAAGCAAAAATCCAGCAAAAACTCGGTCTTTTTGTTTCTCTTGTCGAATGTAAGACTCCAATTGGGCAATGGACATACCGTTCATCTCCAACATGTCGTATTCATAATGAAAGTGGTCTTTGTAATTGAACACATCGGCTGGTTTGGAATATTTAGTGGTCATTGGGTTCAAGTTATAGGGAGGTCCGAAAGAGAAGGGTTTCAATGGTTGAGACATCAATTCAATAGCGCAGTTTGACTCATAAGCTGCAAGGCCTCGGAATTTCTGCAGTTCCTGCCAGACAACCCAGAGACGGTCAACATTGGCATGATGGAGGTAGAAAACTGGATCATAGGCAGCGTAATGCAAATGGTTTACGGAATAAAGTTCTTTACCACCCAACCAAGAATGGATAGCGTTGTGAACAATCTCAAATTGGACTTCGAAGTCACAGTAGTCGGTCTGTTCCAGGGCGAGAATGATGTTGTTAAAGAGCCAGGTCTGTTTTCCGAGAGCGGGCTGTTCAAACAAATGCTCACTGATTTCACGTGTGGTCATTGTTTCGGGGCTGATGAAGGAAATGTGGCCATGATTGAAGGGGTTGAATGTTTCAATTCCGGTAAAGGGGTCGGTGTATTTCTCAGCTGAGAGTAAGTGTGGAACCTCCTTCATAGGGTATGTCCAATCCCAATATGGTACACCAACGCTGGCACCGTGTCTGTGAAGGGCTTGTTCAAATTGGACTACGTACAATCTGTGCCATTGAGGGAAAGTAGCCATACCATGAAGACAGCAAGCGTGACGGTGTTTTGCGGTCGGGTTTGGACAAAGTGGAGGAAGAGCGTGGAAGGAAGCAATAGTCTCAAAACCATCGGCGGATTTGTCTTTTTGCATACGTTTCAAGGCGTGCACCAAGGAATTGATTTCTTGCAGAGATAAACGATCAACGTTCTTTCGTACCAAATTGCCAAATAAGTTTTTGTGTGTTGCAGCTCGGACAACATGTGCTGCAAAATAATCATATATTTACATTATATTTATATCGCATAAAAATACGCTCAAACATACAATTAAGTTGTATAAGTAAAACATCTCTTATTTCGTGTTAGCATTGATTAATCAATTACATGTTACTAGCAAAATAAAAAACGCCGTCTGGGCGACGTAAAATACGCTCAAACATACAATTAAGTTGTATAAGTAAAACTTCTCTTATTTCGTGTTAGCATTGATTAATCAATTACATGTACTAGCATAAAATTAAAAAAAACGCCGTCTGGGCGACGTAAAATAAATATAGCCTGAGGGGAAGGGAGTTGAAAATTTAATATCAGAGTTTGTATCATAAGTAAAGTAAAATCATCAAATTTATTAAAGGAGTAAAAAATAAAATAAATTTATTAAAGGAGTAAAGAAATTAAAAAATTGAAATGGAAACTTAGTTCTGATAACTTTAAATATATTAAAATAAAAAAAATATATAGATAGATAGATAATACCAGTCATGTATTTATTAAAACTTGTTTTAAAAAACAATGAGGACTGTCTAATATTGCATGCTCAAATTTTGAGTGGATTTATTCTGTTATGACGTAGTGTGACGTAACATAGGCAGAAGCCTTAATGCCTTTGAGGGAGAAACCAACAAAAACTCTGTCGTGAACTTTGTCGTGAGCTTTGTCAATACATATCGGTTCATCTATGGTAAAAGTCTACTCTTTATAAATGTTTCAAATAAGCATTTAGATTTAGATTTGATTTAGATTTCAAAAAATGAATAAAGGAAAGAAAGTATAGAATAGATAAAATAGGATATATAATCAATTTTACTTACACGTGTTTCGGTCAGGAGTTTATCCATGTGTACATTATTCAAACTATTATTATTTTTAAATAACCAAATGAAATAAAATAATAATAGAAAAAATGTAGAAATGTTCCGCACCCAAATATGGATTTACTCTGATGAAGGTCGAATTTTCTTTGTGTGCGGAACATTTCTACATTTTTTTCTATTATTATTATTATTTCATTTCATTTGGTTATTTAAAAATAATAATAGTTTGAATAATGTACACATGGATGAACTCCTGACCGAAACACGTGTAAGTAAAATTGATTAAAATATCCTATATAATCCATTCTATACTTTCTTTCCTTTGTTCATTTTTCAACATACCGTCGGATTCACTTCCAGTTTCATTTTACACACACACACACACACACCACCACACATATATATATATATAATATATATATATATATATATATATATATATATATGGTAAAACTATAGACACGTGTTTCGAGGTTTCTCCTCTCATCAGTATAGTTATACGATTTATATATATATATATATATATATATATATATATATATATATATATATGATCTACACATTAAAAATGTATACGGTTTTGTACTAGAATGTGGGAATATATATATATTTGCAAAATGCAAATGTATACCAAATCTTTGAAGGGTGGGACATTTTCAAAGATTTTCTTACCTTGTTTTGGAGCAAAAACGATCGTTGGTTCTGGGAAAATCTTCTTCTCAATAACGGTGCCATTGACAGCAATCACTTCAGTTTTAATACGGAAGTCACTCTTATGATTAAGATCGAGTTTCTTCAGTTCCTCGGTGATTTCGTAGCGGAAGAGGCGATCGAATTGCCAAGGCATTTCTGTATCTCCACCAAGAACTGAGAAAATACCCGCATAATGGTCGCAGTTTTCTTCTTCTGGTCCTAATGGAACACAAATGTAGATACGAACATCGGCAGAAGCCTTAATGCCATGGAGGGAGAAACCAACAAAAACTCTGTCGTGAGCTTTGTTATTTGTCAATACATTTTCAAGCTGGGGAATATTCAATCCACTAAAGCTGAGTGTATCATATTTATAATGCAGTACGTTCTGATAGTCAAAGACGTCATTTGGTTTGCTGTTAACGAAAGTCAAACGATCATGGTTGGCAGTGGCATTGCTAAATGGACGCATTGGTTTGTTGAGATAATTCTTGGCACAGGTAGCAGTGTTGTACTCTAGCTTACGATAACGCTGGAGTTCCTGCCAGATGGCCACAAACGATCAATAGTGCTGTGATGAAGGAAGAAATAGGGTCATAAGCGGCGTAATCCAATGATGACATGGAATGTTTATTGGGGCCACCAATCCAAGAGTGGATGGTATTGTGAAGAAAAAAGTGAATCTCGAATTCGCAGAAATCTGTCTGCTCTAAAGCAAACAGGGTATGATCGTAGAGATACCTGTTGCCGAACAGCTCTGCTGCTGGTTGACGTGTCGTCTCGGCACCTTCGAAAGAGATCTGGCCCTTGAGGAACGGATTGGGAGAAGTCTTATCTGTTTCAGGGTTGTAGTAAGTCAGATCGTTGATTAATGGTGGCAGTACATCGAAGGGTTCAACCCAATCCCAGTAAGGTACGGAGATACAGGAACCTCTGGACAAGAGTTCATTTTCAACCAGAGCCAAATATAAACGATGCCAGTGAGGGAAGACGGGCATACCGTGGAGGCAGCATGTGAACACATGTTCACCAGTCTCATCAGGACACTGGGCAGGAAGTCCGTGGAAGGCAGCGATTTCTTCATACCGACCATTTGTGGTCATGTGACTGAATGCGTCGGCAAGGCAAATCATTTGTTCTTTATCCAAATCTTTCAAATTTCTCCTGATGCGACTTGCGGAAGTGATCACTCCTCTCCAAGCATCTTTATTCTCTGAAGCTGATAAAATATAAAAGGTTTTTTTTTTTTTTAAAGTAGAAACGCATTATATACAGAGCAAAAAAAAAAAATGTAAAAATACATTTTTGAAAGTATGAAGGGTGGGGAAATTAAATGAAAACTAAAACATTAAATATCTTTTTAAAAATTAATTACTTTTTTAAAAATCATCATATTCACTCAGCTGTGATATTTGTTTTTGTTTTACGACAGTAGGGACATCCGAAACATTTCTAAAAATTCTGATCTAATTATTAAGACTCTTATCTTAGAGAAAATTTTAAAAATCGTAAGAGTAAAATATATTTCCTTTAGATTCATAAATTAACTAACTAGTAAAAAATATTTCATCAAATATATGTTATAAAAAACACGTTAAACATAAAGTCATCTAAAGGTGAATAAGTAGCGAAATTTTCGTGAAAGTTTGACCATTAATTGATTTTTCTTATTTAAATACTTAAGGTAGCAAAAAATTGCAGATAGGGAATTCCAACTTGTCTTCTGCTATAAAATAAGATGATAAGGCTAAATGTACTTAATGAGAATTGCAAGGGTGGAGACAATTCTAAGACTGCATAATTGTAATAAGTGAAGGATGAGATATTAACATCAGTCATGAATTTAACTGTGATCTCTGGTTTGTGAACACATGCATTTATTGACATGAACACCAAAACATGCACACGAACATGTGCACTCCTGTGACAAATATAGATCCATGAATATGCACTCAAAAATATGTCTGGTCTAATAGCACAAAGATAGCAATGCACATATGATATACAGACATCTAATATGCAAAAAATTTAATTTGAATGAGACATGATCATATCAATTTTTATGTCTTCAGTGTTATTTCATTTTTTTTTTCAGCAGTATATTGTCACTATACATATACATATTATATATATATTAAATTTTGCACACTTTCTCTTCTGATGAGCCTATTTTAGTTGTAAACATCGTTTGTTTTTTCATTATATCTTATTCATACTGTCGGATTAATTTCCATTTTATTTTCACTTACTTGTCCATGAAAAACTTTACATTTGAATGTTCACCCCTTTTTGGATGATATCCATTAACACCACGGATTTACCTATAAAAGTGGGCTACTTATTTTACAGTTGGATTGTATTAAATAATTTTGATATTCCATATACACTTTTTATACATATTTTACACTTTTCTATGACTTTACATCAGACTTTTTTGAGTCTTATTTCATTACTATAATGCTTCTGATTATTTTTCAAATTGAAAATGAGATTCATTTTATTTTAAATAAAATTCATTTTATTTTTAAATAAAATTGATATTATTTTAATACAGACAGCACAATTTTTTTTTTTTTTTTTTTTTTTGATTAATTCCAACGTTTGACTAGCAGCGTTCTGTTTTACTAACGGTCTTTTTCCCGTCTTATATTTTTGTTGATGACCGACCCACGTGCGGTTGATACATTATAATGCAATAGGGTCCTCATATTAGTTGAGGATGGCCAGAGTGTTGCTTTTTAAACCGTCAAGAGAATTGGGCCCCGAAACGGTTTGCACACTTTCTCTTCTGATGAGCCTATTTCAGTTGTAAACATCGTTTGTTTTTTCATTATATCTTATTCATACTGTCGGATTAATTTCATTTTATTTTCACATATATAATATAAATTAAATATTCATTGAATAAACTATGTAATTCCTGAAATGACTGTGACGTAAGCAGTGACGTAGTTTCGGTTACAGACAAGTAGAGACCGAATCTCTATTACTAATAGAGATATACTTTGTATATTTTGTTACTTCAACAATAAATTGAACACGTGCTAATCTTGCAAACCATTCTTCTTTTAATACGCTATTTCTGGAGAAGTAAGGATAAACTTATAAGTGACGTTCTCCTATGGACTCCTACACATGGACACACCAGTGCTGACAGATCAGCAAAAAATTGACATTCATCAACACTGGATGCCAAGATCGATGATCGATAGGGATGGATAGAGAAGAGAGAGAGAGAGAGAGAGAGAGAAGGAGAGAAGAGGAGAGATCAAAGGAATCCGTACTGTCAGCACGCCTGGATGATGATGATAAGGATGATGATGATGATGATGATATTACCTTGAATGAAACTTGGTTGGTTGGTTAGATTTTAAGTCATTAAAATATATATACATATTTACCAACCTCCGCACGAGCAGGATGTGAACAAGGTCAATTCTTAAGCGGAGTTTAACAGGTTTAAATTCAGAGTTTTCTTCTCCTGACCGGTTGCTAGACCAAGGTTAAAGAGCTCAGTCTGCCTAACTATTTACCCATAGACGAGGGAGAGTAGGATTCATCCTTTCCCAGGGGTTTCGCGCTAATGAAATTCATTACCCCGTCCAGGATTTGAACTCGGGGCGACAAGTCTATTTCCCATGACTTTAACCATTACACACGGCTTTTATGTATAGGGTTGGTTGGTTTGGTTGGTTGGTTTTTTTTACAACATG
>CM042166.1:76607679-76687679 GCA_023376005.1 Doryteuthis pealeii
GGTTTGAGTTTCATGTGTCTAACTTCGGCTTTGTATCACAGCCTCAAAGGCCTTTTTAGTGTTTAAAAACACACATATATATATATTATATAAATATATACATATATATATAGATATATATAATATATTGAACATCTATTGAACAGCTCCAGTATCTTCCCTGATCCCACAGTTATTTTTGTTCCAGAACCGTAGTTAATCTTTCTCTCCTCTTCTCCACCCCTCCTCCTCTCTCGTCTATCTATCTCTACGTAAGTTAATCGTTTCTCTCTCTTGCTCTCTCACCCCCCTCTCTCTCTCTCATCTATCTATTACCTCTTAGCGGTAAGTTAATCGTTTCTCTCTCTCTCTCTCTTTCTCTCCTCTCGCTCTCTTACCTATTATCTATCTATCATTCTTAGCGGTAAGTTAATCGTTCTCTCTCTCTTTCTCTCTTTGGTCTTTAGCAGTAAGTTTAATCGTTTCTCTCTCTCTCTCTCTTCGCTCTCTCTGCTCTCTCTCTTTCTGCCTCTCTATCTATCTAATCTATCTATTTCTCTTTGCGGTAAGTAAGCGTCTCTCTCTCTCTCTCTCTCTCTCTCTCTCTCTCTCTCTTTCTCTGCTCTCTCTACCTATCTATCTATCTATCTATCTCTTAGCGGTAAGTTAATAGTTTTCTCTCTCTCTTTCTCTCTTGTCTCTTACAGTAAGTTAATCGTCTTCCTCTCTCTCTCTCTCTCTGCTCTCCCCCTCTCTAGTCTATCTATCTATCTATATGCTATCTATCTATAAATCTATCTCTTAGCGGGTAGCATAGCTAAACTGACAGAGCATAACAAGTGAGTTGTTTCATTGGGTGTCCTATTACTTCCGCTTTGTATCACAGCTCAGCTTAGTAAACAAAAATATATATATATATAATTATATATAATATATATATATATATATATATATTTGAAGAGAGGATGACAACAGAAAAAAAAACAAAATCGAGCGAGTCTCAATTTGACCGTCGATAGAAAAGTAACCGAATTAATTCGAATATTACATGAATATAAAATTTCTCACTACATTTGTAGAGCTTGTTAGTAAACCGTAAGATCAGAAATATCAAACCAGGTTTCACCATTAGGATCTTCAGGACAATTATATATATTATATATAAATATATTATATATAGTGGAATTTTGTAATTTGCTTTTTGAAGCATTATGTAAAGTATATATTATTTATAATTTTTGAAGGCAATTACATGCATATTGTGTATAAAATTCGATGATTATTGAAAATAATCATGACAAGCGAACCCGGCGAATAAAGTGCGCCAACGTGGACACTGTACAGCTGTTTCAACTTTATAATCTTATCAGCGGTGTTATTACCTACGATTTCCCTCCGACAAGAAATCGAAACCGGGGAACCAGCACGTAGAGTTAGAACTCTACCTCTGGAAAAGCGCGCGTAGCACACGATACGTGCCGAATTTAACCTATTAATGATAAAACGCCACTACTATACAATAGTACAGTGAGCGTTTGAGGAATCGCAAATTAGGCCTATGCCAAGCGTAAGAGTAAATGGAATTGTGATAATTTGCTTTGAAGCATTGTTATGTAAAGTATATTATTATGAAATTTGAATCCCTGCGAGTGAAAAAACAAAAACGTATTCGGCTAAAATAAACACGAGGGTTGACATGTTGTAAAACCAACCAACCACCAACCAACCAACCCTATACATAAAAGCCGTGGGTAATGGTTAAAGTCATGGGAAATAGACTTGTCGCCCGAGTTCACATCCTGGACGGGTAATTGAATTCATTAGCGCTAATACCCCTGGAAAGGATGAATCCTACTCTCCTCCGTCTATGGTAAATAGTAGGGCAGACTGAGTCTTTAACCTTGGTTAGGCAACCGGTCTAGGAGAAGGAAAACTCGAATTAAACCTGTTAAACTCCGCTTAAGAAATTGACTTGTGTCACATCCTGCTTCGTGCGGAGGGTTGTAAATAGTATATATATTTTAATGACTTAAATCTAACAACCAACAAGTTCATTCAAGTAATATCATCATCATCATCATCATCGTTATCATCATCACATCCAGGCGTGCTGACAGTACGGATTCCTTTGCTCTCTCTCTCTCTCTCTCTCTCTCTCTCTCTCTCTCTCTCTTCTCCTATCCCCCTATCGTCATCGATCTGGCATCCAGTGTTGATGAATGTCAATTTTTTGCTGATTCTGTCAGCACTGGGTGTCCATGTGTGGAGTCCATGGAGAACGTCACTTATAAGTTATCCTTATTCTCCAGAATAGCGTATTAAAAGAAGAATGGTTTGCAAGATTAGCACGTGTTCAATTTATTGTTGGGAAGTAACAAAAATTACAAAGTATATCTTATTAGTAATAGAGATTCGGTCTCTACTTGTCTGTAACGAAACTACGCATGCTTACGTCACAGTCATTTCAGGAATTACATAAGTTTATCAATGAATATTTAATTTATAGTTAATATATATGTGAAAATAAAATGGAAATTAATCCGACAGTATGAATAAATATAATGAAAAAACAAACGATGTTTACAACTGAATAGGCCTCTCAGAAGAGAAAGTGTGCAAACCGTTTCGGGGCCCAATTCTCTTGACGGTTTAAAAAGCAACACTCGGCCCATCCTCAACTAATATGAGGACCCTATTGATTATAATGTATTCAACCGCACGTGGTCGTCATCAACAAAAATATAAGACGGGAAAAAGACGTTAGTAAAAACAGACGCTGCTAGTCAAACGTTGAATTAATCAAAAAAAAAAAAAAAAAAATTGTGCTGTCTGTATTAAAATTATCAATTTTATTTAAAAATAAAATGAATTTTATTAAAAATAAAATGAATCCTTTCAATTTTGAAATAATCAGAAGTTTAGTAATGAAAATAAGACTCAAAAAAGTCTGATGTAAAGTCATAGAAAAGTGTAAAATATGTATAAAAAGTGTATATGGAATATCAAAATTATTGTAATACAATCCACTGTAAAATAAGTAGCCCACTTTATAGGTAAATCCGTGGTGTTAATGGATATCATCCAAAAGGGGTAACATTCAAATGTAAAGTTTTTTCATGGACAAGTAAGTGAAAATAAAATGGAAATTAATCCGACGTATGAATAAGATATAATGAAAAAAACAACGATGTTTACAACTAAATTAGGCTCATCAAAAGAGAAAGTGTGCAAATTATATATATATATAGTATATGTATATGTTAGTGACAATAATATGCTGAAAAAAAAATGAAATAACCTGAAGACATAAAATTGATATGATCATGTTCTCATTCAAACTTAAATTTTTTTGCATATTAGATATCTGTATATCATATGTGCATGCTACTTTGTGCTATTAGACCAGACATATTTTGAGTGCATATTCATGGATCTATATTTGTCACAGGAGTGCACATGTTCGTGTGCATGTTTTGGTGTTCATGTCAATAAATACATGTGTTCACAAACCAGA
Organism: Doryteuthis pealeii; assembly: GCA_023376005.1. NCBI lineage: Eukaryota > Metazoa > Mollusca > Cephalopoda > Myopsida > Loliginidae > Doryteuthis > Doryteuthis pealeii. The sequence continues at coordinate 76,611,173 of CM042166.1, forward strand.
GATCACAGTTAAATTCATGACTATGTTAATATCTCTCCTTCACTTATTACAATTATGCAGTCTTAGAATTGTTCTCCACCCTTGCAATTCACATAAGTACATTTAGCCTTATCATCTTATTATAGCAGAAGACAAGTTGAATTCCCTATCTGCAATTTTTTTGCTACCTTAGTATTTAAATAGAAAAATCAATTAATGGTCAAACTTTCACGAAAAATTCGCTACTTATTCACCTTAGATACTTTATGTTAACGTGTTTTTTATTAACATATATTTGATGAAATTTTTACTAGTATTTAATTTATGAAATCTAAAGGAAATATATTTTACTCTTACGATTTTAAATTTCTCTAAAGTAAGAGTCTTAATAATTAGATCAGAATTTTTTAGAAATGTTTCGGATGTCCCTACTGTCGTAAAACAAAACAAATATCACAGCTGAGTGAATATGATGATTTTAAAAAATTAATTTTTAAAAAGAATATTTAATGTTTAGTTATTCATTTAATTTCCCCACCCTTCATACTTTCAAAAATGATTTTTACATTTTTTTTTGCTTCTGTATATAATGCGTTCTACTTTAAAAAAAACCTTTTATATTTTATCAGCTTCAGAGAATAAGATGCTTGGAGAGGAGTGATCACTTCCGCAAGTCGCTTCAGGAGAATTTGAAAGATTTGGATAAAGAACAAATGATTTGCCTTGCCGACGATTCAGTCACAGACCACAAATGGTCGGTATGAAGAAATCGCTGCTTCCACGGACTTCCTGCCAGTGTCCTGATGAGACTGGTGAACATGTGTTCACATGCTGCCTCCACGGTATGCCCGTCTTCCCTCACTGCATCGTTTATATTTGGCTCTGGTTGAAAATGAACTCTTGTCCAGAGGTTCCTGTATCTCCGTACCTTACTGGGATTGGTTGAACCCTTCGATGTACTGCCACCATTAATCAACGATCTGACTTACTACAACCCTGAAACAGATAAGACTTCTCCCAATCCGTTCCTCAAGGGCCAGATCTCTTTCGAAGGTGCGAGACGACACGTCAACCAGCAGCAGAGCTGTTCGGCAACAGGTATCTCTACGATCATACCCTGTTTGCTTTAGAGCAGACAGATTTCTGCGAATTCGAGATTCACTTTGAGTTCTTCACAATACCATCCACTCTTGGATTGGTGGCCCCAATAAACATTCCATGTCATCATTGGATTACGCGCTTATGACCCTATTTCTTCCTTCATCACAGCACTATTGATCGTTTTGGGCCATCTGGCAGGAACTCCAGCGTTATCGTAAGCTAGAGTACAACACTGCTACCTGTGCCAAGAATACTCAACAAACCAATGCGTCCATTTAGCAATGCCACTGCCAACCATGATCGTTTGACTTTCGTTAACAGCAAACCAAATGACGTCTTTGACTATCAGAACGTACTGCATTATAAATATGATACACTCAGCTTTAGTGGATTGAATATTCCCCAGCTTGAAAATGTATTGACAAAACAAAGCTCACGACAGAGTTTTTGTTGGTTTCTCCCTCCATGGCATTAAGGCTTCTGCCGATGTTCGTATCTACATTTGTGTTCCATTAGGACCAGAAGAGAAACTGGCGACCATTATGCGGGTATTTTCTCAGTTCTTGGTGGAGATACAGAAATGCCTTGGCAATTCGATCGCCTCTTCCCTACGAAATCACCGAGGAACTGAAGAACTCGATCTTAATCATAAGAGTGACTTCCGTATTAAAACTGAAGTGATTGCTGTCAATGGCACCGTTTTGAGAAGAAGATTTTCCCAGAACCAACGATCGTTTTTGCTCCAAAACAAGGTAAAAAATCTTTGAAAATGTCCACCCTTCAAAGATTTGGTATACATTGCATTTTGCAAATATATATAATATTCCCACATTCTAGTACAAAACCGTATACATTTTTAATGTGTAGATCATATAATATATATTATATATATATATATATATATTTATATATAAATCGTATAACTATACTGATGAGAGGAGAAACCTCGAAACACGTGTCTATAGTTTCCATATATATATATATATATATATAATATATATATATATATATATATATATATGTGTGTGTGTGTGTTTGTGTGTGTGTAAATGAAACTGGAAGTTGAATCCGACGGTATGTTGAAAAAATGAACAAAGGAAAGAAAAGTAAGAATGGATATATAGGATATTTTAATCAATTTTACTTACACGTGTTTCGGTCAGGAGTTCATCCATGTGTACATTATTCAAACTATTATTATTTTAAATAACCAAATGAAATGAAATAATATAATAATAGAAAAAAATGTAGAAATGTTCCGCACACAAAGAAAATTCGACCTTCATCAGAGTAAATCCATATTTGGGTGCGGAACATTTCTACATTTTTTCATTATTATTTTATTTCATTTTTATTTAAAATAATAATAGTTTGAAATGTACACAATGGATAAAAACTCCTGACGAAACACGTGTAAGTAAAATTGATTATATATCCTATTTTATCTATTCTATACTTTCTTTCCTTTATTCATTTTTTGAAATCTAAATCAATCTAAATCTAAATGCTTATTGAAACATTTATAAAGAGTAGACTTTTACCATAGATGAACCGATATGTATTGACAAAGCTCACGACAAAGTTCACGACAGAGTTTTTTGTTGGTTTCTCCCTCAAAGGCATTAAGGCTTCTGCCTATGTTACGTCACACTACGTCATAACAGAATAAAATCCACTCAAAAATTTGAGCATGCAATATTAGACAGTCCTCATTGTTTTTAAAACAAGTTTTTTAATAAATACATGACTGGTATTATCTATCTATCTATATTTTTTTATTTAATATATTTAAAGTTATCAGAACTAAGTTTCCATTTCAATTAATTTCTTTACTCCTTTAATAAATTTATTTTATTTTTTACTCCTTTAATAAATTTGATGATTTTACTTTACTTATGATACAAACTCTGATATTAAATTTTCAACTCCTTCCCCTCAGGCTATATTTATTTTACGTCGCCCAGACGGCGTTTTTTTATTTTATGCTAGTGAATTGATTAATCAATGCTAACACGAAATAAGAGAAGTTTTACTTATACAACTTAATGTATGTTGAGCGTTATTTTACGTCGCCCAGACGGCGTTTTATTTGCTAGTACATGTAATTGATTAATCAATGCTAACGAAATAGAGATGTTTTACTTATACAACTTAATTGTATGTTGAGCGTATTTATGCGATATAAATATAATGTAAATATATGATATTTTGCAGCACATTGTTCCGAGCTGCAACACACAAAAACTTATTTGGCAATTTGGTACAAAGAACGTTGATCGTTTACTCTGCAAGAAATCAATTCCTTGGTGCACGCCTTAAACGTATGCAAAAAGACAAATCCGCCGATGGTTTTGAGACTATTGCTTCCTTCCACTTCTCCCTTTGTCCAAACCCGACCGCAAAACACCGTCACGCTTGCTGTCTTCATGGTATGGCTACTTTCCCTCAATGGCACAGATTGTACGTAGTCCAATTTGAACAAGCCCTTCACAGACACGGTGCCAGCGTTGGTGTACCATATTGGATTGGACATACCCTATGAAGAGGTTCCACACTTACTCTCAGCTGAGAAATACACCGACCCTTTACCGGAATTGAAACATTCAACCCCTTCAATCATGGCCACATTTCCTTCATCAGCCCCGAAACAATGACCACACGTGAAATCAGTGAGCATTTGTTTGAACAGCCCGCTCTCGGAAAACAGACCTGGCTCTTTAACAACATCATTCTCGCCCTGGAACAGACCGACTACTGTGACTTCGAAGTCCAATTTGAGATTGTTCACAACGCTATCCATTCTTGGTGGGTGGTAAAGAACTTTTATTCCGTAAACCATTTGCATTACGCTGCCTATGATCCAGTTTTCTACCTCCATCATGCCAATGTTGACCGTCTCTGGTTGTCTGCAGGAACTGCAGAAATTCCGAGGCCTTGCAGCTTATGAGTCAAACTGCGCTATTGAATTGATGTCTCAACCATTGAAACCCTTCTCTTTCGGACCTCCCTATAACTTGAACCCAATGACCACTAAATATTCCAAACCAGCCGATGTGTTCAATTACAAAGACCACTTTCATTATGAATACGACATGTTGGAAATGAACGGTATGTCCATTGCCCAATTGGAGTCTTACATTCGACAAGAGAAACAAAAGACCGAGTTTTGCTGGATTTTTGCTTGCCGGATTTTTCTTCTGCCTACGTACATTTCGAAGTACGTATCATTATTTGAAGATTATTTAGTCTTGTATCCTAAAAATGAATCTATGATTTTATGTAGCACGTCTTTCGATTAGTGCGCTTCACTATTACTTAGATAAATTTTTTTTTTCACCAAGTAACCGATTAGGCTTGTAATCAAATGGAATCAAATAACACAGTGTTGTATACCCTTTCTTTACTTACTTCTATTCTTCTTCTGGTGTCTTTGACATCTTAAGTTCTTCTAGGGTCTCTTCTAACATCTCTCTAGTGTCTGGACTTCGTCTTGGGGACTTCGTGTCTGGTCTTTCCATTGGGGATTTCTCTTTATCAGAAGCCCTGTGTCATTGGTAGTTTTTAAATAATAACACAAGACTTGATTTACTTAGATCAATTTTATTTCGAAATCCCTACCAGACTACCTGCGCAGATTGAGTCGGGCGTGCAACACACGACTCACCACCGTCGTTTCTGGTCCGAACTGGCTAAAATCTATTTCTAATCTAAACCGAAGAGGGTCTCCTCCACCGATTCTCACGGTATCCACCGGAAAGGATCAGGATGAGGTCAAGCCTTGTCATTCAATCATTCAAGGCCGTGGGCTGCAACTTATAACAGCTATTTTGATTTCTACACTACTGTATATAAGTATTAAGAATCTAATAATTATGTAACAAAAGATAATTTCGTTAACTTGTGTATTAATAAACTGGTATCTAACCCTCAAATATCACCTAGCAACTGATAAAAAGAGGTAAGTATCAGAGCAATTTGAAGAATACAGTCGGGTACAATCATATAGGTGCTAGGGCTAGTGGTAATTGCATTTCACTTAGCGCTATACCCTTGGGGAAAGGTATGAATCCTACTCTCCCTCCAGCTATGATAAATAGCAGCGCAGACTGGGCTCTTTAACCATGGCTAGTAACCAGTCTAGGAGAAGGAAACTCTGAATTCAAAACCTGTTAAACCCCGCTTAAGAAATGACCTTGTAACACCCGCTGTGTGGAGGGGTTGGTAAATAATTATAGGTGCTAGGGCTTGACATGACCAGCCGATTGATCAGTTCGGCCTCTCGACAGACCTTTAGCCCAATTAAGAACCTAAGTGGATTTTGCATATCGCGGGACCACTTAGTATTTGTGGGAAGTGAGGAGATCACAAATATCAGGTTATATATGTTGTGACTATGAAAAGGATACCGACGTCGTTTGTTGTTTAGGTGTCCCGTATGTTTGAACGGTCATATAGGAACGATGCATCAAGGGTGCCACAAACCCAATAAACGACGACCTCAGGAATTTTGAATTCAGAGTTATCCCTCTCTAGACAAGGCTGAAGAGCCCAGTCTGCCCTACTATTTAACCCATAGCTGGAGGGAGAATATATGGATTCATACATATATATAAATGTATACATAACAGTCTCTCTTCATGGTCTTTTCATCTATCTATATGGGCCTTATTGGGTGTAAATGCCTATTGTGATGTATCGTTCCTATATGACCCGTTCAAAACATACGGGACACCTAAATCAACGAACGACGTCGGTAATCCTTTTCATAGTCACCAACATATAACCTGATATTTGCGATCTCCTCAGTTCCCACCAAATACTAAGTGGTCCCGCGATATGCAATAATCCACTTAGGTTCTTAATTGGGCTAAAAGGGCTGTCGCAGAGGCCCGAACTGATCAATCGGCTGGTCATGTCAAGCGCTAGCACCTATATATATTTACCAACCCCTCCGCACGAGCAGGATGTGACACAAGGTCGATTTCTTAAGCGGAGTTTAACAGGTTTGAATTCAGAGTTTTCCTTCTCCTAGACTGGTTACCTAGCCATGGTTAAAGAGCCCAGTCTGCCTGCTATTTATCCCATAGCTGGAGGGAGAGTCGGATTCATACCTTTCCCAAGGGTATTAGCGCTAAGTGAAATGCAATTACCACTAGCCCTAGCACCTATATGATTGTACCGACTGTATTCTTCAAATTGCTCTGATACTTACCTCTTTTTCGGTTGCTAGGTGATATTTGAGGGTTAGATACCAGTTTATTAATACACAAGTTAACGAAATTATCTTTTGTTACATAATTATTAGATTCTTAATATTATACAGTAGTGTAGAAATCAAAATAGCTGTTATAAGTTGCAGCCCACGGCTTGAATGATTGAATGACAAGGCTTGACCTCATCCTGATCCTTTCCGGTGGATACCGTGAGAATCGGTGGAGGAGACCCTCTTCCGGTTTAGATTAGAAAGAGATTTTAGTCAGTCGGCCAGAAAGCACGACGGTGGTGAGTCGTGTATTGCACGCCCGACTCAATCTGCGCAGGTAGTCTGGTAGGGATTTCGAAATAAAATATGATCTAAGTAAATCAAAGTCTTGTGTTATTATTTAAAAACTACCAATGACACAGGGCTTCTGATAAAGAGAAATCCCCAATGGAAGACCAGACACGAAGTCCCAAGACGAAGTCCAGACACTAGAAGAGATGTTAGAAGAGACCCTAGAAGAACTTAAGATGTCAAAGACACCAGAAGAAGAATAGAAGTAAGTAAAGAAAGGGTATACAACACTTTGTCTATTTGATTCCATTTGATTCAAGCCTAATCGGTTACTTGGTGAAAAAAAAATTTTCTAAGTAATAGTGAAGCGCGTACTAATCGAAAGACTGTGTACATAAAATCATAGATTCATTTTTAGGATACAAGACTAAAATCTTCAAATAATGATACGTACTTCGAATGTAGCGTAGGCAGAAGAACCAAATCCGGCAAGCAAAAATCCAGCAAAAACTCGGTCTTTTTGTTTCTCTTGTCGAATGTAAGACTCCAATTGGGCAATGGACATACCGTTCATTTCCAACATGTCGTATTCATAATGAAAGTGGTCTTTGTAATTGAACACATCGGCTGGTTTGGAATATTTAGTGGGGTTCAAGTTATAGGGAGGTCCGAAAGAGAAGGGTTTCAATGGTTGAGACATCAATTCAATAGCGCAGTTTGACTCATAAGCTGCAAGGCCTCGGAATTTCTGCAGTTCCTGCCAGACAACCCAGAGACGGTCAACATTGGCATGATGGAGGTAGAAAACTGGATCATAGGCAGCGTAATGCAAATGGTTTACGGAATAAAGTTCTTTGCCACCCAACCAAGAATGGATAGCGTTGTGAACAATCTCAAATTGGACTTCGAAGTCACAGTAGTCGGTCTGTTCCAGGGCGAGAATGATGTTGTTAAAGAGCCAGGTCTGTTTTCCGAGGGCGGGCTGTTCAAACAAATGTTCACTGATTTCACGTGTGGTCATTGTTTCGGGGCTGATGAAGGAAATGTGGCCATGATTGAAGGGGTTGAATGTTTCAATTCCGGTAAAGGGGTCGGTGTATTTCTCAGCTGAGAGTAAGTGTGGAACCTCCTTCATAGGGTATGTCCAATCCCAATATGGTACACCAACGCTGGCACCGTGTCTGTGAAGGGCTTGTTCAAATTGGACTACGTACAATCTGTGCCATTGAGGGAAAGTAGCCATACCATGAAGACAGCAAGCGTGACGGTGTTTTGCGGTCGGGTTTGGACAAAGTGGAGGAAGAGCGTGGAAGGAAGCAATAGTCTCAAAACCATCGGCGGATTTGTCTTTTTGCATACGTTTCAAGGCGTGCACCAAGGAATTGATTTCTTGCAGAGATAAACGATCAACGTTCTTTCGTACCAAATTGCCAAATAAGTTTTTGTGTGTTGCAGCTCGGACAACATGTGCTGCAAAATAATCATATATTTACATTATATTTACATCGCATAAAAATACGCTCAAACATACAATTAAGTTGTATAAGTAAAACTTCTCTTATTTCGTGTTAGCATTAATTAATCAATTACATGTACTAGCAAAATAAAAAAAACGCCGTCTGGGCGACGTAAAATAAATATAGCCTGAGGGGATGGGAGTTGAAAATTTAATATCAGAGAGTTTGTATCATAAGTAAAGTAAAATCATCAAATTTATTTAAGGAGTAAAAAATTAAATAAATTTATTAAAGGAGTAAAAAATAAAATATCTGAAATGGAAACTTAGTTCTGATAACTTTAAATATATTAAAATAAAATAAAAATATAGATAGATAGATAATACCAGTCATGTATTTATTAAAACTTGTTTTAAAAAACAATGAGTACTGTCTAATATTGCATGCTCAAATTTTGAGTGGATTTATTCTGTTATGACGTAGTGTGACGTAACATCGGCAGAAGCCTTAATGCCTTTGAGGGAGAAACCAACAAAAACTCTGTCGTGAACTTTGTCGTGAGCTTTGTCAATACATATCGGTTCATCTATGGTAAAAGTCTACTCTTTATAAATGTTTCAAATAAGCATTTAGATTTAGATTTGATTTAGATTTCAAAAAATGAATAAAGGAAAGAAAGTATAGAATAGATAAAATAGGATATATAATCAATTTTACTTACACGTGTTTCGGTCAGGAGTTTATCCATGTGTACATTATTCAAACTATTATTATTTTTAAATAACCAAATGAAATAAAATAATAATAGAAAAAATGTAGAAATGTTCCGCACCCAAATGGATTTACTCTGATGAAGGTCGAATTTTCTTTGTGTGCGGAACATTTCTACATTTTTTCTATTATTATTATTATTTCATTTCATTTGGTTATTTAAAAATAATAATAGTTTGAATAATGTACACATGGATGAACTCCTGACCGAAACACGTGTAAGTAAAATTGATTAAAATATCCTATATAATCCATTCTATACTTTCTTTCCTTTGTTCATTTTTTCAACATACCGTCGGATTCACTTCCAGTTTCATTTTACACACACACACACACACACACACACACACATATATATATATATATATATATATATATATATATATATATATATATATGGGTAAACTATAGACACGTGTTTCGAGGTTTCTCTCATCATCAGTTATTATAATTTATATATATATATATATATATATATATATATATATATATATATGATCTACACATTAAAAATGTATACGGTTTTGTACTAGAATGTGGGAATATATATATATTTGCAAAATGCAAATGTATACCAAATCTTTGAAGGGTGGGACATTTTCAAAGATTTTCTTACCTTGTTTTGGAGCAAAAACGATCGTTGGTTCTGGGGAAAATCTTCTTCTCAATAACGGTGCCATTGACAGCAATCACTTCAGTTTTAATACGGAAGTCACTCTTATGATTAAGATCGAGTTTCTTCAGTTCCTCGGTGATTTCGTAGCGGAAGAGGCGATCGAATTGCCAAGGCATTTCTGTATCTCCACCAAGAACTGAGAAAATACCCGCATAATGGTCGCAGTTTTTCTTCTTCTGGTCCTAATGGAACACAAATGTAGATACGAACATCGGCAGAAGCCTTAATGCCATGGAGGGAGAAACCAACAAAAACTCTGTCGTGAGCTTTGTTATTTGTCAATACATTTTCAAGCTGGGGAATATTCAATCCACTAAAGCTGAGTGTATCATATTTATAATGCAGTACGTTCTGATAGTCAAAGACGTCATTTGGTTTGCTGTTAACGAAAGTCAAACGATCATGGTTGGCAGTGGCATTGCTAAATGGACGCATTGGTTTGTTGAGATAATTCTTGGCACAGGTAGCAGTGTTGTACTCTAGCTTACGATAACGCTGGAGTTCCTGCCAGATGGCCCACAAACGATCAATAGTGCTGTGATGAAGGAAGAAAATAGGGTCATAAGCGGCGTAATCCAATGATGACATGGAATGTTTATTGGGGCCACCAATCCAAGAGTGGATGGTATTGTGAAGAACCTCAAAGTGAATCTCGAATTCGCAGAAATCTGTCTGCTCTAAAGCAAACAGGGTATGATCGTAGAGATACCTGTTGCCGAACAGCTCTGCTGCTGGTTGACGTGTCGTCTCGGCACCTTCGAAAGAGATCTGGCCCTTGAGGAACGGATTGGGAGAAGTCTTATCTGTTTCAGGGTTGTAGTAAGTCAGATCGTTGATTAATGGTGGCAGTACATCGAAGGGTTCAACCCAATCCCAGTAAGGTACGGAGATACAGGAACCTCTGGACAAGAGTTCATTTTCAACCAGAGCCAAATATAAACGATGCCAGTGAGGGAAGACGGGCATACCGTGGAGGCAGCATGTGAACACATGTTCACCAGTCTCATCAGGACACTGGGCAGGAAGTCCGTGGAAGGCAGCGATTTCTTCATACCGACCATTTGTGGTCATGTGACTGAATGCGTCGGCAAGGCAAATCATTTGTTCTTTATCCAAATCTTTCAAATTTCTCCTGATGCGACTGCGGAAGTGATCACTCCTCTCCAAGCATCTTTATTCTCTGAAGCTGATAAAATATAAAAGGTTTTTTTTTAAAGTAGAAACGCATTATATACAGAAGCAAAAAAAAAATGTAAAAATACATTTTTGAAAGTATGAAGGGTGGGGAAATTAAATGAATAAACTAAAACATTAAATATCTTTTTAAAAATTAATTACTTTTTTAAAAATCATCATATTCACTCAGCTGTGATATTTGTTTTGTTTTACGACAGTAGGGACATCCGAAACATTTCTAAAAAATTCTGATCTAATTATTAAGACTCTTATCTTTAGAGAAAATTTTAAAAATCGTAAGAGTAAAATATATTTCCTTCAGATTTCATAAATTAACTAACTAGTAAAAAATATTTCATCAAATATATGTTATAAAAAAACACGTTAAACATAAAGTTATTAAAGGTGAATAAGTAGCGAAATTTTCGTGAAAGTTTGACCATTAATTGATTTTTCTTATTTAAATACTTAAGGTAGCAAAAAAATTGCAGATAGGGAATTCCAACTTGTCTTCTGCTATAAAATAAGATGATAAGGCTAAATGTACTTAATGTGAATTGCAAGGGTGGAGAACAATTCTAAGACTGCATAATTGTAATAAGTGAAGGATGAGATATTAACATCAGTCATGAATTTAACTGTGATCTCTGGTTTGTGAACACATGCATTTATTGACATGAACACCAAAACATGCACACGAACATGTGCACTCCTGTGACAAATATAGATCCATGAATATGCACTCAAAAATAATGTCTGGTCTAATAGCACAAAGATAGCAATGCACATATGATATACAGACATCTAATATGCAAAAAAAAATTCAGTTTGGAATGAGAACATGATCATATCAATTTTTATGTCTTCAGTGTTATTTCATTTTTTTTCAGCAGTATATTGTCACTATACATATACATATACTATATATATATATAACTTTGCACACTTTCTCTTCTGATGAGCCTATTTCAGTTGTAAACATCGTTTGTTTTTTCATTATATCTTATTCATACTGTCGGATTAATTTCCATTTTATTTTCACATACTTGTCCATGAAAAACTTTACATTTGAATGTTCACCCCTTTTTGGATGATATCCATTAACACCACGGATTTACCTATAAAAGCGGGCTACTTATTTTACAGTTGGATTGTATTACAATAATTTTGATATTCCATATACACTTTTTATACATATTTTACACTTTTCTATGACTTTACATCAGACTTTTTTGAGTCTTATTTCATTACTATAATGATTCTGATTATTTTCAAAATTGAAAATGAGATTCATTTTATTTTTAAATAAAATTCATTTTATTTTTAAATAAAATTGATATATTTTAATACAGACAGCACAATTTTTTTTTTTTTTTTTTTTTATTAATTCCAACGTTTGACTAGCAGCGTTCTGTTTTTACTAACGGTCTTTTTCCCGTCTTATATTTTTGTTGATGACCGACCCACGTGCGGTTGATACATTATAATGCAATAGGGTCCTCATATTAGTTGAGGATGGGCCGAGTGTTGCTTTTTAAACCGTCAAGAGAATTGGGCCCCGAAACGGTTTGCACACTTTCTCTTCTGATGAGCCTATTTCAGTTGTAAACATCGTTTGTTTTTTCATTATATCTTATTCATACTGTCGGATTAATTTCCATTTTATTTTCACATATATATATAGCTATAAATTAAATATTCATTGATAAACTTATGTAATTCCTGAAATGACTGTGACGTAAGCAGTGACGTAGTTTCGGTTACAGACAAGTAGAGACCGAATCTCTATTATTAATAGAGATATACTTTGTATATTTTGTTACTTCCAACAATAAAATTGAACACGTGCTAATCTTGCAAACCATTCTTCTTTTAATACGCTATTTCTGGAGAAGTAAGGATAAACTTATAAGTGACGTTCTCCTATGGACTCCTACACATGGACACACCAGTGCTGACAGATCAGCAAAAAATTGACATTCATCAACACTGGATGCCAAGATCGATGACCGATAGGGATAGAGAGAGAGAGAGAGAGAGAGAGAGAGAGAGAGAGAGTCAAAGGAATCCGTACTGTCAGCACGCCTGGATGATGATGATAATGATGATGATGATGACCTTGAATGAAACTTGGTTGGTTGGTTAGATTTTAAGTCATTAAAATATATATACATATTTACCAACCCCTCCGCACGAGCAGGATGTGACACAAGGTCAATTTCTTAAGCGGAGTTTAACAGGTTTGAATTCAGAGTTTTCCTTCTCCTAGACCGGTTGCCTAACCAAGGTTAAAGAGCTCAGTCTGCCCTACTATTTACCCATAGACGGAGGGAGAGTAGGATTCATACCTTTCCCAGGGGTATTAGCGCTAAATGAAATTCAATTACCTCGTCCAGGATTTGAACTCGGGGCGACAAGTCTATTTCCCATGACTTTAACCATTACACCACGCGCTTTTATGTATAGGGTTGGTTGGTTGGTTGGTTGGTTGGTTTTTACAACATGTCAACCCTCGTGTTATTTTAAGCCGAATACGTTTTTTGTTTTATTCATTCTTGCAGGGTATTCAAATTTCATAATAATATACTTTGCATAACAATGCTTCAAAAGCAAATTATCAAATTCCATTTACTTCTTACGCCTTGGCATAGGCCTAATTTGCGATTCCCTCAAACGCTCACTGTACTATGTATAGTAGTGGCGTGTTTATCATTAATAGGTTAAATTCGGCACGTATCGTGTGCTACACGCCGCTTTTCCAGAGGTAGAGTTTCTAACTCTACGTGCTGGGTTCCTGGTTTCGATTTCTGTCGGAGGGAAATCGTAGGTATACACCGCTGATAAGACTTAATAAAGTTGAAACAGCTGTACAGTGTTCCACGTGGCGCACTTTATTCGCCGGGTTCGCTTGTCATGATTATTTTCAATAATCATCGAATTTTATACGATATATACGCATTGTAATTGCCTTCAAAAATATAAATAATAATATACTTTACATAATGCTTCAAAAGCAAATTATCAAATTCCATTTATATATATATATATATATATATATATAATTGTCCTGAAGATCCTAATGGTGAAACCTGGTTTGATATTTTCTGATCTTATCGGTTTACTAAACAAGCTCTACAAATGTAGTGAGCAATTTTATATTCATTAATAATTCCGAATTATTCGGTTACTTTTCTATCGACGGTCAAAATTGAGACTCGCTCGATTTTTGTTTTTTTTCTGTTGTCATCCTCTCTTCAAATATATATATATATATATATATATATATATATATATATATATATATATATTTTGTTTACTAAGCTGAGCTGTGATACAAAGCCGGAAGTATAGGACACCCAATGAAACTCAAACTCACTTGTTATGCTCTGTCAGTTTAGCTATGCTAACCGCTAAGAGATAGATTGATAGATAGATAGACATATAGATAGATAGATAGATAGAGAGGGGGGAGAGCAGAGAGAGAGAGAGAGAGAGACGATTAACTTACTGCTAAGAGACAGAGAGAGAAAGAGAGAGAGAAACTATTAACTTACCGCTAAGAGATAGATAGATAGATAGATAGGTAGAGAGAGCAGAGAAAGAGAGAGAGAGAGAGAGAGAGAGAGAGAGAGAGAGAGAGACGATTAACTTACCGCAAAGAGATAGATAGATAGATAGATAGAGAGCAGAGAGCAGAGAGCAGAGAGAGAGAGAGAGAGAGAAACGATTAACTTACTGCTAAGAGACAGAGAGAGAAAGAGAGAGAGAACGATTAACTTACCGCTAAGAGATAGATAGATAGATAGATAGGTAGAGAGAGCAGAGAGAGAGAGAGAGAGAGAGAGAGAGAAACGATTAACTTACCGCTAAGAGATAGATAGATAGAGAGAGAGAGAGAGGGTGGAGAGAAGAGAGAGAAACGATTAACTTACCGCTAAGAGATAGATAGATAGAGAGAGAGAGAGAGGGGTGGAGAGAGAGAGAGAGAAACGATTAACTTACCGGTTCCTGGAACAAAAATAACTGTGGGATCAGGGAAGATACTGGAGCTGTTCATAGATCTTCATATATAATATATATATATATATATATATATATATATATATATATATATATATATATGGTGTTTACTAAGCTGAGCTGTGATACAAAGCCGGAAGTATAGGACACCCAATGAAACTCAAACTCACTTGTTATGCTCTATCAGTTTAGCTTGCTAACCGCTAAGAGATAGATAGATAGATAGAGAGAGAGAGAGAGAGAGAGAGAGAGAGAGAGAGAGAGAGAGAGAGAGAGAGAAAACGATTAACTTACCGGTTCCTGGAACAAAAATAACTGTGGGATCAGGGAAGATGCTGGGGCTGGCCATAGATCTATTCATTGTCATGATTTCAACTGAAATACGGAAATGGCTGTCATGGTTAAGACCCAATAATTTCAATTCGTTGGTGATTTCGTATCGGAAAAGGCGATCGAAATTCCAGGGCATCTCTGTTTCTCCACCCAAAGCAGAGAAGACTCCGACGTAATTACCACAATTCTCCTCCCCAACACCAATTGGAACGCAGATGTAGATACTGATGTCAGCAGAAGTCTTGATGCCATGAAGCAAGAATCCAGCAAAAACTCTGTCGTGAGTTTTCCTCTTATTCAAAAGGGCTTCTAACTCTGGAATAGATTGTCCTTGAACTTCCAAGGAATCGTACTTGTAATGCAGAACGTTCTGGTAGTCAAAGACATCATTGGGTCTGCTGTTGGTGAATGTAAGTCGATCCTGATTGGCTGTTGCGTTGCTGAAGGGACGCATTGGTTCGTTGAGGAGTGGCAAAGCACAGTTAGCTTCGTTGTATGGCAATTTACGGTAACGTTGAAGCTCTTGCCAAATACCCCACAAACGATCAATTGTGCTATGATGCAAGAAGAAGACGGGGTCGTAGGCAGCATAATCAAGGGAAGCCAATGAGAAAACCTCTCGTCCACCCAATAGAGAGTGGATTCTGTTGTGAAGGACCTCAAGCTGAACTTCAAATTCACAGAAATCTGTCTGCTCGAGAACAAGTAGTGTTTTATCAATGAATTCTTTGTTATTGAAAATCTCAGGGCTAGGATCACGGTCGGTAATAGTATTAGCAAAATCAACTGCACCGTTGAAGAAAGGGTTAGATTCAATGTGTAAGTTACGAGAATTGTAGTAGGTAGCGTCATTGAAAAAATCAGGTAACCTGTCAAAAGGCTCGATCCAATCCCAGTAAGGCACGGCCACACCAGCACCTCGGGCGAGTAACTCATCTTCTACAAGGGAGAGATAGAGACGATGCCAATGGGGAAATGTTGGCATTCCGTGAAGGCAACAGGTGTGTACCATTGTACCATCTTCATTTGGACATTGAGCAGGAAGGCCGTGGAAGGAAGCGATCTGTTGATATCTTCCATCGTGGGTCATTTGTTTGAATGTGTTTCTCAGAGATTCAATTTCTCCACCACTGAGTGCGTTTAAGTTCTTACGAATTCGACTTGCACTTGTGACTGGCTCGATCCAGGCACGCCCCTCGCCATATTTACCTGCAAAACAAAATTGAATGAATTAATAACAGAAATTAATCAAATCCATTACTATTGATGTGAACTGCTAAAGATTATTTCGACTACGACGACGGATTTTCCAGCTGCTAGACGAAGAATGTGTTGACCAACAGAGGGTCTGGCTTGTGAGAAGACAGAGAACTCGCTTGTTTTTGGTTCCCCTTCGGCGGGAGCTTGTTGATTCGAAGGTCTATTTCGCCCCATATATTCCCCCCACCTTCTATATGATGATTAGAAGCTAAAAGAACAAAGTTTTTAACAAAATTGAAATGATTTACATAAATTTGAAAATGTACTAGCCGGGACAAAACTTATGTAAAGAAAGACAAACATCTTGGTGGTCATCTTGAGAAATATGTCTCAGAGTGCTTTTTAGACAGGAAAATATAGTTCAACAGGCTTCAAAACATAGAAATCCACACTTAGATCATACAAATCAGACAACTACAAATATTTCTAAGCAAAACATCTACTTCGGGTGTTTATTTTGGCGGCCATCTTGAAAAATTACCGCCATCTTGGATTTTCAATTGGCCAATCGGGCATTCTAACGCCCCACCGACAGGGCGGTTTAATAATTTTAGAAGAAGAAAAGATTGACAAATATCTGGACTTTGGTAGAGAATTGAAAAAGCTGTGGAATATGAGGGTGAAGGTGATACCAATTGTAGTTGGTGCACTTGGAACGGTCCACAAAAGCTTAGAAAAAAAAAGACAAGAGGAACTGGAAATCAGAGGAGGAATTGAGTCTATCCAGGCAACAGCATCGTTGAAATAATAATAATAATAATAATAATAATAATAATAATAATAACTAGCTGGACCTGTGTGTATACCACAGTATAACAATACAATTATTACAACTTTTGATACGTTTACTTAAGAGCTATTGCGAAATAGTTCAATATCTAAAAAGTATAATGATTTTGATTTAACTCTCCTTCACTCATTGGTGGATAAGAAACACCAGGTAATCAGGAGTTACGTTTTTTGCATTTCATCTTGGATGATTTGGACGGTCTCATTTTTAACCATAATGTGTTACAAGATTAATTAGTAATACCCTGGAGGACACTTATGCCAAATTTGATGCTTGTATCATCATTGGCACGATTTTTCTCTTATCCGACCCACTAATTATCTATAAACTGTTAAATGAAGTAATAACAAAAAATGGAACAACTCTACACTAAGCACCCCAAATCATCAACATAATAAAAGGTTAACATTTAAACTCGTCACCGGTAACTTTCGCTTTCAAATATTTGAAAATAAACGAACAAACGATTTTTTGCACTTATATTGTGAGAATTATTTTTCTCCTGTCGCTTCTTTCTATAATCTGGTAGCGAGTTGGTGAGGTGGTCACCAACTGGGTTGTCCCATTTCCCTCTTTTAAAGCTGACACCCCCTCGTAGTGGTTTATACCAAGGCCTTAAAAGTCCGGCTGCGAAGCGGACGAAGCGGACAGTAGTACAAGCTGAAAGCGAGTTGGTTATACGTGCAATTCCACATTCTTCTTCCCCCCTCAACTATTTGACCCAGTACGAGTAACAGTGGGTCGCGTTTTTGAAGTGGTTAGCTGCAAAGCCCACTAAATGTCGCAACCACTTTATTTACCTGGTCTGGTGGCTACCCCACTAAAGCTCGCTACTGGCCCCTCCCTGCTGCGTCGGGATAAGCGCCTCATTTTTTTCCCGACAATATTATATCTGATAAAAAAAAAATTTCTAATTGTGTGATACTATTTCTGAACAACATCCTTTTATCTTATTATAATGGAGATTGTGTGTTTTTCTGTCTGTAACCGAAACTATGTTCCTACTCAAGTCACAATTCTCTTAGTTATTGACATCATATTCTCCATGATTTTATTTTTATCTAAACCTCAATTATTAATAAAATTGTCTTACATTATTAATACTGTTAACTATGTCTACATACCGACAACATGCAATTATATTTATATATACAACAAAATAGTGGTTTACAGTGTGAACAGGAAGGCTAATTTGCATATTAATATTAAAAAATCGAATTTAATAAATATGTGCTTAGTATTATTGATTTCTAACTGTTTGGTTTTATTTTAATGAATATAAGCAAAAATCTCTTCAATGAATCTTAAATGAAATCTATTAACAAGATAAAATAACTGTAATTTTATTCTTTACTTCCTCTTATAACTAAATACTTAAATTAGAAAAAATAACAATAAAAGACGAGAGTGATGGAAGAGTAAGTTTCAGTTGTTCCATTTTTTATTATACTCCCTCTGTTTCAAATCTTTTATTATACTCCCTCTGTTTCAAATCTTTTTATCTGTATTCTTATTTAGTTTCATTAGCCTTTCTAATTTAATACAATATTTTATTACATTAAAACTTAAATACTTGCACCCGGAGGGTGCATATATTTGCTAGTCTAGATAAATATAGAAAATATTTTGTAAATAAAATCTGTATTTTTATTTAAATAAACATTTCTCTTCTGATTAAGTAAAAACTATTTTAGTATAAAAAGAAGTATTTGGTTTTTTTTTTTTAAATTATCATAAATGTTGAAAAATATTCATAAACTTCTGATTAAAAAGTATTTATTTTAAAAAAAAAAGGATTTTGCTATTGAATTTTAATTTGATTATGTGTATCAATCATCTATTTATTCAATTGATCGTAATTTCAACATCTCCATACAGTTCTGATTAAAATCGTTTGTTTACAAAAATTTGTAAGCGGAAGTTACCAATGACGAGTTAAAATGTGAACCTTTCATTAAGTTGATGATTTAGGGTGCCTATTGGATACTAGACCCCAAAGAATTAATCTAACCCGTTACTACTGATAATTAGAAATTAAAATTACAAAGTCTAAACAAATAAATCAGCAGTCACTGCAATTATCTTGTTTGTTTGTATTGTTCTACGGCACATCAACCAAGGTGGGTGATTTAATGCCGGCAAAGTTTTGAAAGATTCGTAGCGATAATTTGGAAGAAATTATTTTTAATTAAATTTTTTTTTTTTTGTAAACAAATTTTCTATTTAACACATAGATGGGACCCTAACAGGTATTACCACTCTGCATCAGAGTGGACCTGGGAGCAATGGTGATGAAGGGGTGATACTTACTATAACACACGTTTGATAACCTAGAATTACTAGAAAGCTTGTTTGCGGGCCTATAAAACTCGTTTGAAAACCTTTCTTACAACACCCGTTTGAGAAACCATGTTTATACTAATACTTATTTGAGTACGATGTCTCTATCAAAGTCTAACTGAGCTAGATTTGCCGCAAAACTGCCCATATTATCAATGCATTTAAACTTCTGAAATATATGTTTTATATCTCTCAGAAACAAATATCTACATAGTATATGGTGGGAACGATTCGCATAATGATTTTAACAAAACTGGGTTTAATAAATAAGTATTTGCTGTTACTGATATATAATACTATCATGTTATTCTCAAACATACTAAAACAACCCTATATATGAATTTATACAGAAAGGAATACAAATAACATCAAAATAAGTGTAATATTTTTATATTCGTTCTTATTTAGTTTCGTTAGTCTTTCTAATTTAATGTAATATTTTATTACATTAAAACTTAAATACTTGTGCCCAGTGAAGGACACATACTTTTGCTAGTATTTATAATAAACAACGGGTTTCTTGAACTGTCCACCTATATCAGGTTGCTAAATTCAGTATGTTTCTGTAAATAAGCTCAAATATGTATACCCCGTAGATCCATACATACCCAGGCACTCATACATATATACTTAAAATTGATTTAATAATAAAATTGATAGAAGTAATAATAATATATTTGCTCACCAATATTGATTTAATAATAAAATTGATAGAAGTAATAATAAATATATTTGCTCACCAATATTGATTTAATAATAAAATTGATAGAAGTAATAATTAAAATAATTGCTCACCAAAATTGATTTAATAATAATTGATAGAGTAATAATTAAAATAATTGCTCACCAAAATTGATTTAATAATAAAATTGATAGAAGTAATAATAAATATAATTGCTCACCAAAATTGATTTAATAAAATTGATAGAAGTAATAATTAAAATAATTGCTCACCAAAATTGATTTAATAATAAAATTGATAGAAGTAATAATTAAATAATTGCTCACCAAAATTGATTTAATAATAAAATTGATAGAAGTAATAATAAATATAATTGCTCACCAAATTGATTTAATAATAATAAATAGATAGAAGTAATATAAATATAATTGCTCACCAAATTGATTTAATAATAAATTGATAGAAGTAATAATAAATATAATTGCTCACCAAAATTGATTTAATAATAAAATTGATAGAAGTAATAATTAATATAATTGCTCACCAATATTGATTTAATAATAAAATTGATAAATAATAATTAATATAATTGCTCACCAAAATTGATTTAATAATAAAATTGATAGAAGTAATAATTAAAATAATTGCTCACCGATTTAATAATAAAATTGATCTCACCAAGTCCAGGCTCGTAGACCACTGAAGATGCTATTTTGATATCAGTTACCTCAGCGCCAGTCATGTCGGTAATTGTGTATTCAACATGATATTTGTCAGTATAATGAAGTTTCATTGCATTCATAACCTTGGTAACGTCATTTTTGTAGGGACGATCAAATTTCCATGGCATCTCATTTTCGCTGCCCAAAACGTAAAATTCTCCGGCCTTCATTTTTTCACCTGAGGCATCGTTTAGAATGAAGTACTGGACAAGCAAAGATTTCTTCAGACCTTCCAACATAAAAGTGACAAACACTCGGTTCTTGGCCCTTCTTCGGTTGATTTCTCGTGACAACTGAGCAATGGACAAACCATTCAATTCCAAAGTATCGTATTCATAATGGAAGTTTTTCTTGTAATCAAAAACATCGAAAGGAACAGAATGTTCTCTTGTCATATCATCGGGGTTGATATCACTTCCGAGACTGAAAGGAGACATTGGTTTACGCAGCATTTCGATGGCACAATTGGCTGAATTGTAGGCTTTTCCTCTGTATTTCTGCAACGCCTGCCAGGTAGCCCAAATTCTGTCCAGATTACTGTGGTGAAGCATAAATATTGGATCATAAGCACTGTACTCCAATGAGGCCATAGAGAAGGGTTCTGTACCACCAACCAAAGCATGAATGTGGTTATGTGCAATCTCATATTGAACTTCAAAATCGCAGAAGTCTTCCTGTTCAAGAGCATAAATGATCTCATTAGCAAGATGGGTATACTCTCCAAATTCAGGTTTTTCATAAAGAGTTTCAGTCGGTGCTCGACTTGTAACAGCGCCAGCTTCATCAATGGCTCCATTAAAGAAGGGATTGGGAAGAGCCTCGCCATTAGCATTTGTGTACTGTTCTTCCAATACAAGAGCTGGGAGGGCGTCAATGGGGCGGGTCCAATCCCAGTAAGGAGCACCACCATTGTAACCGTTTCGTCTCAAACCGTTTTCGAAGTTCAAAGTGATCAGTCTATGCCAGTGTGGGAAAGTGGCCATACCGTGATGACAGCAAGCAAATTTATTTGCAGCATCTGGACTTGGGCACCATTGTGTTGATCCATGGAAAGCAGCAACATGTTGAAAGCCGGTGACGCCCTTATCAGCAGCAAAAGCAGCCATGGCTACTCGGAGATCGTCCATTTCAGCATTCGTCATACTAGCCACATTCTTTCGGGAACGATGATTTTCGTCAAATTGTACATCTTCCGCTGTAAGAAAAAAAAAATGTAATTGTATTGTTCAACACTAATTATTAAGTAGTTGTTCATTTTGCTATATAATACTTCTCATAAGCATTTGAACGCTTCGTTTTGAGAGTTCAAATAGGAACATTTGAAAAATCACATCTTATTGCAATCAACATAACAAGGGATACATTTAGTAATATTTTATGGATGTGATGTTACATAATTTGTGGGTAGCCTACGAATTATGTCTGTTAGATTTTGAATTAAAATTCGTTGGAATTCAAAATAGGAGGGGTTATATTATTGATAGGTAATAACTTTGAGTTAATCCCATTGGCTTCCGCCAATGGGAGCGTGAGAATGGAAATTAAGCTGTTTAGTTAGTTAGATTTTGGCCGTTAATCAGAAGGAGCAGACGTAAATGTCCTTTGCTCCTAAGATGCCAGCTTCTCATGGCGCTGTTGAAAAACTTTTGGGAGCTTTTAATAAAGAATAGAGAAAAATAATAAAATCTTGCTTAATCATTACAACAAAGAAATGAATAGACAACCCAGCCCAGAAGAAGGAAGAATCAGACCAGAGGAAGATGGGTGCCGCCGAAGCAGACCAAGTAAGAACTCATCGCCTCCCTACTCTTTCTCCCCATTATATACCCGATGTAAAAAAAAAAGGTATCTTATTATAATGGAGATTGTGTGTTTTTCTGTCTGTAACCGAAACTATATTACTACTCAAGTCACAATTCTCTTAATTATTGACATCACATTCTCCATGATTTTATTTTTATCTAAACCTCAATAATTAATAAAATTGTCTTACATTATTAATACTGTTAACTATGTCTACATACTGACAACATGCAATTATATTTATATATACAACAAAATAGCGCTTTACAATGTGAACGGGAAGGCTAATTTGCATATTAATATTAAAAAATCGAATTTAATAAATATGTGCTTAGTATTATTGATTTCTAACTGTTTGGTTTTATTTTAATGAATATAAGCAAAAATCTCTTCAATGAATCTTAAAAGAACTCTGTTAACAAGAAGAAATAACTGTCATTTTATTCTTTACTTCCTCTTATAACTAAATACTTAAATGAGAAAAAATAACAATGAAAGACGAGAGTGATGGAAGAGTAAGTTTCAGTTGTTCTATTTTTCGATTATACCCCCCTCTGTTTCAAATCTTTTTATCTGCATTCTTATTTAGTTTCATTAGTCTTTCTAATTTAATATAATATATTATTACATTAAAACTTAAATACTTGCACCCAGAGGGTGCATATATTTGCTAGTATGAATAAATCTTTAATCTCTTGATTTTTGTGGGTGGGTGTGCGAGGGTTAAAGTCGGAATATATATAACTGGTTTTGAATTTAAAGTTTTCCTTCTTAACTGGTTACCTAAAGAAACTTAAAGAACCCAGAGTTTTTTTTTCTCCCAGACTGGTTACTTAACCAAGGTTAAATAACCCAGTCTGTCCTACTATTTACCCATAGCTGGAGATAGAGTAGTTGGATGCATGTGAAATGCAATCAGCCTCGTTCAGGAATTAAACTCGGGTCAACAATTCCATTTCATACGACTCTAACCATTACACCACACGCCTCTTTATGTATATATGTATTTTAAGTGAATAGTTTGTAAGTAAATATTTTGGCTGACTTCTGATTTAGGTCGGAAAATTAAAACGGAAAGTTTTTTGGTGGTACCCAATGACAGTTTAACTACAGTCTATGAATTAACATTTTGCGAATTGGGTTACGGTTTTAGGGGATTAAGGTTGTTTTTAATTACATATTGCTTTTAAAAAATAAACAACAAAAAAAAACAAATTACTATACATTTAATGTTGAAAAATATTTTTTTAAACTAAGTTTAATTGAAATTATACATTGCAATACTAACACAAACAACTGTCCCAATAATAGATTCAATAATTAATTTCAGTGGTTAAATCCACAAAGCTCCAGAATTGGAACTTCATCATCAGATGCAGTTTAATGTTTTAGCCAGGACACTGAGACCCTCAGTCACCGTCTTCTAGCTCATATATGATAAAAAGGGTTTGGGGTTACCATAAGGGCAATAGGCTTGAGACCCTCATATAGGTGCTAGGGCTTGACGTGAACAATTGATTGATCATTAACAAGAAGAAATAACTGTAATTTTATTCTTTACTTCCTATTTTAACTAAATAGTTCAATTAGGAAAATTTAGCAATGAAATATGAGAGTGAGGAAGAATAAGTTTCAGTTGTTCTATTTTTCGATTATAACCCCGTTTCAAATCTTTTATCTGCATTCTTATTTAGTTTCATTAGCCTTTCTAATTTGATATAATATTTCATTACATTAAAACTTAAATAATTACACTCAGAGGACACACGTATATTTGCTAGTTTTATGGAGGCGCGTGGTCTAATGGTTAGAGTTGTGGCAAATGGACTCGTCGATCCGAGTTCAATTCCTGGACGAAGCTATTTGCCTTTTACGTGGAGCTAATACCCTTGGAAAAGGTATGAATTCAATTCTCCCTCCAGCTATGGGTAAATAGTAGGGTAGACTGGGCTCTTTAACCATGACTAGGTAACCAGTATAGGAGAAGGAAAACTCTGATTTCAAACCCGTTAAACTCCGCTTAAAAAAATGAGCTTGTGGTCGCATCCTGCTAATGCGGTAAGGATTGGTAAATATATATATATATATATATATATATATATATATATATATATATATGCTAGTTTTGTTAATTATTCATAAACTTAAAACATTGAAAAAATTTACCTTTTGCTGGTGCGTAGATCACAGATGGTGGAGGAAGAATTGTATTTGGCAAAGCAGTTCCATTTACGTCTTTGATTTCAACACGGAGTGTATATTCAGCGAATTTATCAACTCCAAGGGCGGCCAAAGCACCAGTAATCTCATGCTTATACACACGGTCAAATCTCCACGGCATTTCCTTGCTGCCTCCAAGAACAACAAGCGTACCAGCCAAATATTCATTCCCTCCAGCCACAACGTAGAAGTCGACATTCGCAGCGGTTTTGATGCCCATGAAGAGAAAACCAGCAAATATTCTTTCTTTCGCTTTGTTTTCTTCAATACGGCCCTGCAACTCACGAATGGACATGCCACCGAAGAACAGGGTGTCGTAACCGTACTGAAGTTCTGATTCGTAATCGTATATTTCAGTTGGAACTGCGTGGGAATGGGTCAACTGGTTATTGTTAAGAGGAGGATCAAATGCAAATGGCTTCATGGGTCGGTAGACTTCAGAATTAGCACAGTGACACTTGTAAGGCAATCCTCTATGTATTTGCAGAGCTTGCCAAACTGCCCAGAGTCTGTCACATTCGGAATGATGGAAAAAGAACATGGGGTCAAAGGAAGTGAAATGCAAGGAAGACATAGAGTAGGGTTCCGAACCACCGGTCCATGCGTGGATATAATTGTGGACCACTTCAAATTGGACTTCGAAATCGCAGAAATCGTGTTGTTCAAAGGCTAACAGCATACCGTCATAAAGCAGACTGTGGTCGCCTGCGGTGGGTTGCTTGAAGAGCCTGTAGATTTAGAAAGAAAAGAAAATAATAAAAATGTAATCACTCGCCTGTTTATTGATTCTTTTTTTTAAGGGAATAACGTAACGGTTTCCTGTATGGAAAATATCCCCTTGTGCAAATTATTTAAAACAACCGCTTTAGTTTTCTATCTTTCATCATACAGCCAGTTTTAGACCCTCTGGAGTGACAGGGTGTAATCGATTTCAAGGAAAGGGTCAATGAATTCATAATCTATGTACAACATATCCAAAAATGTAAAACAAATAAACATTAAAACGCATTACAGCACATATTTCATTACATTCTATTTTATGTTTTTTTATAGAATACAGCGCTATTTATCTTAGTTAAAAAATAAGTGGCTAAATACTGGAGCATTTTTCTGTAACTGCAGGCGCAAAAATGAATGTCTTTTACTAAAGGAAGTGCCTTAAATATAGTACATATATATATATATATATATATATATATATATATATATATATATATATAAGGCGCGTGGGATAGTGCAAATTATTTGAAACAATCGCTTTAGTTTCCTATCTTTCACCATAGGGTCAGTTTTAGGCCAACGGAGTAACAGGATGTAATCGATTTCTATTTTTCATTCAGATTAGATCATTTGTAGTGTTGTATTAATTTAATATTAATTTGTATTGTATATTTAAAAATTATACAAATAGAAAAACTTTCACCATACGGTCAGTTTTAGGCCAACGGAGTAACAGGATGTAATCGATTTCTATTTTTCATTCAGATTAGATCATTTGTAGTGTTGTATTAATTTAATATTAATTTGTATTGTACAAATTTTCACCATACGGTCAGTTTTAGGCCAACGGAGTAACAGGATGTAATCGATTTCTATTTTCACTCAGATTAGATAATTTGTAGTGTTGTATTAATTTAATATTAATTTGTATTGTATATTTAAAAATTATACAAATAGAAAAACTTTCACCATACGGTCAGTTTTAGGCCAACGGAGTAACGGGATGTAATCGATTTCTATTTTTCACTCAGATTAGATCATTTGTAGTATTGTATCAATTTAATATTAATTTGTATTGTATATTTAAAAGTTATACAAATAGAAAAAACTTTTACAAACCTCTCATCAATTACTCGTTTAGTGAAAATATCACCTTTCAAAAAGTCAATTGGTGCACTAAAGAATGGATTCGGTTTTGATTCCTTGGTATAAGGATCTTCGTATGTTTCTTCTCCAAGAAGTTGGGGAATAGCGTTGAAGGGCTTGGTCCAATCCCAATAGGGGATACCGATTGGGGCTCCACGGGCAGCAAGAGCTTCTTCAAACTGTACCACAACTAATCTATGCCAATGAGGGAAAGTAGCCATACCGTGAACGCAACAGGCCATTCGGTTCTGGGCATCTGGGCGTGGACACTTAGCTGGAAGACCGTGAAATTCGGCAAGGGCTTGATAACCATTGATGGACTTATCGCTCATAAAACGTTCCATGGCTTTTCTCAGATCATACTGCTCTTCGCTTGTCAAACTGGTGATATCCTTTCGGGTCTTCAATTTGGTTGCATCAACCTCCTTCATTGCCTCTGAAGAAACGACATAAAATATGATAAATGTACAAGTTTTGTTACATAATTATTAGATTCCTAATTTATAATATAATTCCTGTTATAAGTTGCAGCCCACGGCCTTGAAGGATTGAATGACAAGGCTTGACCTCATCCTGATCCTTCCGATGGATACCGTGAGAATCGGTGGAGAAGACCCTCTTCCGGTTTAGATTAGAAAGAGATTTTTAGTCAGATCGGCCAAAAACCACGACGGTGGTAAGTCGTGTTATGCACGCTGCCGACTCAATCTGCACAGGTAGTCTGGTGGGGATTTCAGAATAAAATATGATCTAAGTTAAATCGAATTCTTGTGTTATTATCTAAAAACTACCAATGACACAGGGCTTCTGATAAAGAGAAATCCCAAATGAAAGACCAGACACGAAGTCCCCAAGACGATGTCCAGACGCTAGAAGAGACGTTGGAAGAATAATAGAAGTAAGAAAGTAAGTAAAGAGAGTATACAACAGTTTGTGGAGATTAAAATAAAAGTAAAATAATTTTTTTTAAATAACAATCTCCCATGAGCCCTCAGACAGGAAGAACCCTCTAAGCATGTGCAGGAAAAAGGACCCACTTCCTACCACCAAGATAATCTCTCGGCCATTCGAATTCGGGACTCACCTGGGATCTGACACTATTACTGGACAGGGATAAATTTCCTTTCCTCGCGTTAGTTATGAGTAAATAAATAAACACCCTTCAGGCGGTGTAAAAATTAGTTTTTGAAAGATACTACCTGAGAAGAGTGGAGATAAAAATTCAATGGCTGAGAGTTTATACCATAAGTAAGTAAAATCATCAAATTTATTAAAGAAGTAAGACATAAGAGAATTTGAAATTAAAGTTATTTTTATCCCCATAAAATAAAGTAAAGTCTGAATCCGAAAACTAACTTCTGTCTTTTTTCTTCATTTTCTTTCCTTTAATTCCCTTTCAGCGTGACTACTAAATATAATGAATTTTAAAGGAAAACCTGTGAACACGCACCAGATATAACCAGCGACCTTTAAACCAAACATTAAAATACTGTTACCCACAAGTTAATTCCATTATGTTCTATACACAAACCATACCTTTAAAAGTTTCTTTATTTGAAGTAGCAAAATAAATAAACACCCTCCAGGCGGTGTAAAAATTAGTTTTTGAAAGATACTACCTGAGTAGAGTGGAGTTAAAAATTCAAGGGCTGAGAGTTTATACCATAAGTAAGTAAAATCATCAAATTTATTAAAGAAGTAAGACATAAGAGAATTTGAAATTAAAGTTATTTTTATCCCCATAAAATAAAATGTTGTGGGCATCTGTTAATTATTAATTGAATAATTATTTTTGAATATTTTACATATAAATTTTACACAAGATCGTAAGTATTTATACCATAAGTAAGTAAAATCATCAAATTTATTAAAGAAGTAAGACATAAGAGAATTTGAAATTAAAGTTATTTTTATCCCCATAAAATAAAATGTTCTGTTAATTATTAATCAAATAATTATTTTTGAATATTTTACATATAAATTTTACACAAGATCGTAAGTATTTATTTATTTATAAACTTTTACTTTACTTCTAGTTACAAATATCTCATTTTTACTTACCATCACGTTGTCCCTTCTGTGGTACATATGATACAATTGGACTTGGAATAATACCATCAGGCAACAGAGTACCGTTGATTGCAGTGACGATTGATTGGACATAGTAATCTCCGGATAGTGGAAGTCCCAAGGAAATCACTTTGTCGGTGATCTCATGAAGATAAGGATAAGCAAAATTCCATGGCATTTCGTTAGTTCCTCCAAGAATGAAGAATTCGCCAGCATAATTATCACAGTTATCGCTTTGTCTACCATCTCTACTTGGGATACAGATGTTGATTCGTACATTTGCGGACGTCTTGATTCCACCCAATCTAAAATCGGCGAATGCTCTTGCTTTTGCACTGCGTTCCTTCAATAAAGTATCAAGTTCCTCAATTGTCATTCCATTCAAGTTAATATCATCATATTCATATCCCAAATGTGCGTATTCAAACAAGCTACTGGCCTTGGCATTGTCCTTGGTGATAGCAAATGGATTGGTATCACGTCCAAACGGTTCCATCGGACTATGGAACATATTCAAGCCACAGTTGGGTCTTGTTGGCAGTCCTCGGTGTGCTTGTAAGGCTTGCCACAAGGTAAATTGACGTTCGACGTTGGAATGATGCAAGAAGAAAAGTGGATCGTAAGATGTATACTCAAGGCTGGACATGGAATGAGTGAATCTGCCTCCAACTAAATAGTGAATAGGGTTGTGGGCTACTTCCAACTGCACTTCAAAATGACAGTAATCTTCTTGTTCCAGAGCATTTAGGACGCCCTCCAGAAGAAAGTTCTTTTGGCCTTCATGTGAAGCCTCATAAAGTCTGGCATCGACAGCTCTAGCCGTAACTTTATTTTCAAACTTAATCTCACCGGAGTAGAAGACGTTCTTCTTGGCTTTTTGGCCATTGGGGTCGATAAACAATGGATGCTGTACTAACTCAGGAAGTTGAGTCATAGGTCTGGTCCAATCCCAGTAGGGGATACCAATAGTGGAACCATGACCAGCCATTGCTTGCTCGAACTGTACCAAGTATAGCCTATGCCACATTGGAAACGTCGGCATACCATGCAGACAGCACACGATAGTTGAACCATCGGCAGCCTGACAGTCAGCTGGTTCTCCGTGGTAGGCAGAGATAGCTTGATAGCCTGTGGCTCCCTCATCGTCCTGCATACTACGCAGTGCTACTTGCAGGTTAAGAATTTCATCATGGGTCAATTTATCGACGCTTTTACGGATTAAATTGCCTACAAATAGAAAATAAAGATGGTTAAATGAATATCAATCATATCTTCTGATAATTCAACAAATAATATACACCTTCCTACAGCCAAGGCTCAACTATTTTTAGTTAAATGTGTAATATCAGTTATATATTCTGATAATTCAACAAATAATATACACCTTCCTACAGCCAAGGCTCAACTATTTTAGTTAAATATATAATATCAGTTATATATTCTGATAATTCAACAAATAATATACACCTTCCTACAGCCAAGGCTCAACTATTTTAGTTAAATATATAATACCAGTTATATATTCTGATAATTCAAAAATAATATATACCTTCCTACAACCAAGGTCGTTAAAATAGGTCGTTAATAGGTCGTTAAAATCATGGGTGGTAAAATATGGAAATAGATCCAAACGGTATGTAGATTTAAGAAAAAACAAAGTATTCTAAATATAGATTTATTTGAAGATGGTAAGTCGACATTAAAACGTTTCAGTTCATGATAAAACCATCATCAGGACATACGATGAGTATAGTGTTGCCTAAGCAGCGTTGGAATTCTTTTGAAAAAATGAAATCGAGAGATGAGAAAGTATTAGAGAAAATTTTTCATTTCAAATATTCTTTCGAATGCCTATCACGTCACATTTTTTAAGGATCGTTGCTAACGGAAAAATAACATTTTATCTAATACTTTCACATCACTCGTTTTCATTTTGAAAAGAATTCCAACACTGTTTAGACAACACTATACTCATCCCAATGTCCCGAAGAGTGTTTTATAATAAACCGAAACGTTTTCACGTTTCGACTTCACCATCTACAAATAAATGCATCTTTTGGAATATTTTCATCTTATTTCTACACACACACAAACACAAACGCAAACACACACACACACACACATAAACACACATACACACACACACATATATAAATATATATATACCCTTGGGAAAGGTATGAATTCTACTCTCCCTTCAGCTATGGGTAAATAGTAGGGCAGACTGGGCTCTTTAACCATGGTTAGGCAACCGGTCTAGGAGAAGGAAAACTCCGCTTAAGAAATTGACCTTGTGTCACATCCTACTCGTGCTGAGGGGTTGGTAAATATATATATTTGCACATTCTCTCCTGATGTGCACATTCTCTCCTGATGAGCCCATGCATTTATAAACATCCTTTGTTTTTTCAATATATCATATTCACACTGTCGGATTAATTTCCATTTTATTTTCACATATATATATTATATATATATATATATATAGGTGTGTGTGTGTGTGTGTGTGTGTGTGTGTGTTGTGTGAAGAAAAAAGGCTTAAAGACCGGGTATTCAGCGATTATGGTCCATTTCCACCCGTGGGTATCTGAGACCCTACGAGTTTCTTCAGATCACTTTCTTTATTGAAACATTTGCTCTGTTTATAAAAGAAAATAAACATTGAGCTCTCAAATCCGACCTGAATCTTGCAACACCCAACTGTTGGAGGAAAGGACCAGTCTAGAATCATCCTAATACCAAAGGAATTGGTACCCCACCAAAGTATATATATATATATATATATATATATATATATATATATATATATATGTGTGTGTGTGGGATGGTCACTGTTTCAGCGTTTGCTGGAACGGTGTGCCAAACGCAGTATTATTGGGAGAGTGCTCAATATAAAATAGAGCTGTTATATAATAAAATATACAAATGTTACAAATTTGTAACATCTTCACCTGACGATTGCTATCGCATAAAACCAAAATGGTCATGAATGTTCCTTTGTCACCAAATAAATAGATATGTAAAACCTTTATATATTTATTTTATTGTATATATATATATATATATATATTATATATATATATATATAGATAGATAGATAGATAGATAGAGAGAGAGAGAGAGAGAGAGAGAGATCATAATATTCTAATTTCAAAATAATGAAATAAAAAATTGATATACTTACCATTTACTGTGCCTGAACCAGACATCCATAACTAAAAAATACAAAAAAATATTATTTATTCATCAATATCTTATGGAATCAGTGGTAATCTTATTATAATGGAGATTGTGGGTTTGTCTGTCTGTAACCGAAACTATATTACTATAAGAGTCTCAAATCCCTTTGTTATTTATCTCACATTATCCATGATTTTATTTTTATTTAAACCTCAATTATTAATAAAATTGTTTTACATCATTAAGACTGTTGACCATATAAACATACAAATAACATGCAATTGTATTTATATATACAACAAAATAGCGGTTTACAGTGTGAATGGAAAGGCTAATTTGCACATTGATCTTAGAAATTTGATTTTAATAAATATATACTCAGTATTATTGATTTCTAATTGTCTGGTTTTATCTTAATGAATATAAGCAAACATCTCGGGGATAAATCTTAAAAGAAATCCATTAACAAGAAGAAATAACTGTAATATTATTCTTTACTTCCTATTTTAACTAAATAGTTCAATTAGGAAAATTTACCAATGAAAGACGGGAGTAAGGGAAAATGATGGAAGAGTTAGTTTCAAAGTTGTTCTATTTTTCAATCATACCCCCTCTGTTCCAAATCTTTTTTATCTGCATTCTTATTTAGTTTCATTAGCCTTGTTATTTAAAATGTTTTTTTATATTAAAACTTAAATACTTGCACCCGGAGAGTGCATATATTTGCTAGTATTATTAATTTCCTTAATTATGTATCAAAATGTTCTTCTAATGTCATATGTAAGTAAGTAAAGTCGTCGGGGCGGCCTAATGTCGGTATCAGCCAGACAGCGAGTTAGTCTATCCCCTTTTCATTAGCGCTAGACCAAGGAGATTATTTTAGCATCTCAGGTGGAGCGCTACATCTACCATCAGCTCCTCATTTTACCGCACAGATCCCTGTGCTACTCATACGCTGACATGGCAAGGGCCGGTATCGAACCAGAAACCTAGGGATTCCTAGCCGAACGCTCTACCGACTGAGCTAAACCGGCCTTTCTGTTTTATTTTGATATATATTTAAAGTTATCTAACGTGTAGAGATTTACGAGAAAATTATTTACAAACAAGAAATTGTCATGTTTTCAGTATCAAGAAGTTAACTAAAAAGTTTACAATGTTATGGTCACCTACTTATGGTACACACTCTATGACATTGAATTTTCAACTCCCATCCCCTCAGGCAATATCTTTCAAAAAATTATTTGTACATCGCCCGGGGGTTGTTTTTTTTTATTTTGCTAGCATTAATAATTACGACACACTATCCAGAATCATCAATACATTGGGTATGCAAACTGATAAGTCCTTATTGTTTTTAAAACAAGTTTTAATAAATACATGCCCGTTATTATATATCTATATATAAGTAAGTAAAGTAAAGTCGTCGAGGTGGCCTAATGTCAGTATCAGCCAGACAGTGAGGGAGTCTATCCCCTTTACAATAGCGCTAGACCAAGGAGATTATTTTAGCGTCTGAGGTGGAGCGCCACACCTACCACCAGTTCCTCACTTTACCGCACAGATTCCTGTGCTACTCATACGCTGAGTTGGCGAGGGCCGGTATCGAACCAAGAACTTTGTGATTCCTAGCCGAACACTCTACCGACTGAGCTATTTTGTTTTATTTTGATATATATTTATTTTGTTTTATTTTGATATATATTTAAAGTTTTGTTTTATTTTGATATATATTTAAAGTTATCTAACGTGTAGAGATTTACGAGAAAATTATTTACAAACAAGAAATTGTCATGTTTTCAATATAACAACGAGATTAGATACATTAAGGAACAGAAATAACGATAAACGAAATATTATTACTTATCTATAATGCACGTTGAAACACACAGTGTACACTGGGCCAATCAATGATACTAGGTTTTTTTTTTTTGGTTTGTTTTTTTTACGGCATATCAACCCCAGTGGATCATTTAATGCCAATA
The DNA here is from genome assembly GCA_023376005.1 of Doryteuthis pealeii. Classification (NCBI taxonomy): domain Eukaryota; kingdom Metazoa; phylum Mollusca; class Cephalopoda; order Myopsida; family Loliginidae; genus Doryteuthis; species Doryteuthis pealeii. The sequence goes on from CM042166.1 coordinate 76,645,098, forward strand.
AAGTTTTGAAATAAATCAATTCTTAATGGATATTACAATTTTGTTTATCAACTCATGTTTTTCTATTCAACCCATAGATGGGACCCTAACATGTAATACCACTCCGGGTCAGAGTGGACCAGGGAGCAATGGTGATGAATGGGGTGCTCCACATTCCCCAAAACTCCAGAACTGGAACCTCACCATCAGATAGAGTTTAACGTCATTCCCAGGACATGTAGACCCGCAGCCACCGCCTTCTAGCACCCATATGATAAAAAGGGGTTGGGGCTTGCCACAAGGGCAATAGGGTTGGGAAAATCATATAGGTGCTAGGGCTTGACATGACCAGCCGATTGATCGGAGGGGGCCTCTCCGACCTCTCGTCTAGCCCAAGATAGGGCCAAAGTGGAGTATTGCATGAACTGCTCATCCACCTGGGCTCTATCCTTAAGCATCACGGGTCGCCACCCACGGCCAACAGGTGGCCCCATTGGGGGAGTCTTACAGAGGTGCAGTCGGTGCATTCTAACGCCCCAGACGACTGGGCGGAATGATACTAGGTCCACCAGCTAAGCAGCACGGTACCCTCCCCGGGTTAAAATCACGAGCGTCGATCCCAGCCCCCCCCCCCGGCAACACTTGCCCCCTCGATTTAAAAGGGCAGGACTGGTTTATTGCCTAGTGCCTGAGGGGGAATGCCGAGGGGATAGACGCAATTTTTAAACCCGCCACCAATGAGTCTCGGCTTGTAGGTGGTTCCACGTTAATAGGGCCTTGTGCCTAGCCTAGTACAAGTGGGGTACGAGGATAATACTACGGTACCTCTATCTATATCAGATGGAGGTCGGCCATTTTCATTCTCTAGCAACCAGTGTTCAAACTCGAGTGTCTGCAGTGACACTTTATCGATAATTTCCTATATATAAGTTTCCTATGGAAACCTACACTTAGACACACCAGTTGGTTGGTTGGTTGGGTTTTTGATTTTAACGGCATATCAACCCGTCCAGGGTTATATCATGCCTAGCGGTTTGGGTGTTTACATATTGTGTATTCACATATATACTTTTAGTAATTGGTTTTAACAATGTGTTAGCATTATTGGGAATTATATTGTAGACACACCAGTGTTAGCTCACAAACAAAAACTTGCATTCATCTGCTCTGTGCGGACACTGAATGCAGTCAAGAGGATTTACCAAGGAGGATGACTGATAGTGACGGATGGCAAGAAATAGTAAAGTGCTGCTGCTGATGATGATGATGATGAATATTATGATAATTAAAAGAAAGAGTTGCTTTTCCCGGATTTAATACTTTATATCTACTTATCTTCAAATAGGGAACTCGCCACGAGGGAATTAAATAAACGTTAAAAGTCTTACTACTACATATGTCTACGTGTGAATCCTTATACTCTATTACTAACACATACGACCCAGCAACAGTATATAACATGTACGATTTTGTGGCCTGAGTCGAGCCCTATGCAACAAAATGATAGTTCCTTAAAATTATGTACAGTAGAGAATTATATCTTATGGTGCAATTTTTGAAGTAAGGTGTGTATGTTTTTGATATTACCTCATGAGCATTTCCAAAATATAAAGCAATCATCTAAGTATCTTTTCTAATGATCTAATAAAAAAAAATTTAATACCATTGCCATATTTTTTCCGGTATTCTCATACAGTTTTTCGTATAAGTATGCTAAGATTAGAGTGGTATATTTGGTCGTGATTTTATTTTATTTTATTTCCTATAGCGGTTCCTAGTGTGTCAGTGTAGTTTTTATTGTCGAATTGGAAATGATTATTGATTAGGATTAGTTGGACACCTGCCCCCTATCTCACAGAGCATCCGAGTGAGACGGACTAGACATGCAGGACACTGCTGGAGAAGCAAGGACGAACTCATAAGCGATGTTCTCCTGTGGAAGCCAACACATGGACATGCTAGTGTGGGACGCCCAGCAAGGACCTACATTGACCAGCTATGTAAAGATGCTGGCTGCAGCGAGGAAGAACTCCCAGGTGCAATGAATGATAGGGAAGGCTGGCGAGAGATTGTCATGGATATCCGTGCAGACTGCGTGACATGATTATGATGATGATGATGATTAACCACCAGTAATACATATTTTGTTGAATCTAGTGCGTAATGTCTTTAGATCCTTTTCTATTCAAAAGTAGATTGTCTGTTTTCCTAATCCATGGGAAACATTACTATATAATCTGTTAACATTAAATACTAGCAGACAGAAGGATGCCATCAACAATAACAATTCACGAGGGGAAAAAAATGGTTCCTTTTCTTCTCATAGATTATACATCTGATAAAGACTGGAGAATAAAACAACCAAAACAATTTAATAATATAAATACAAAAATAAAAAAGGAGTTTCAATTGGTTGATTTCTAGTATGTTAATGAATCTTCTCAAAATTATTGATAATATACAAATATATTATGCATTAGTATCAATGCTAAGTCAGTCTCTAAAAGCATTGATATAAAGGTATATACACAGTTTTAGAGTAATCATTTCTTTCTTTTTTTAAATAAATAGATATTAGTATGATAGACATGTTAAATTAGACCCAACACCATTATCTAAAGTGGCTGACTCAACCAGCAGAAATTTTTTTTTAATCCTCACCTAATTCTATTCTACTTTGATTCACTTTAGAAAATTGTATTATTTTTAGCTTGAAAAAAATTTCAAATTGATTTTTTTTTTTAAATTGATTAAACAAAATATAAACATTTCAAAAACGCTCATTTCAAATAAGGGCAGAATAAGACACCATCTTGAATTTAAAAAAAAAAAAAAGGCTTGAGTTCATAAAAGTTCATTATTTTATGAAAATAATTATGAATATAATTTTGACAACCAGCAATGCATAAAAAAAACATTAAATCATTATTATCATTAATATTACTGCATCAGTTTTTACAGAACGTCTGGGAATACGAGCGTGTATATCCCGTCCCTGCTAAGAATAGAGCGCCTCTTTCGCAAGTCTTTTTTCAAATCTAAAGTCTCCGTCAAATTTTCTGAGAAAAAACAAACACCCTAATTTCAAAAATCGGCTCTAGATTCAATCCCTGACAAGTTCCAGATACCATATACTGACTTGAAACCGTTCAAATCCTGGACTTGGTAATTGCATTTCACTTAGCGCTAATACCCTTGGGAAAGGTATGAATCCTACTCTCCCCCCAGCTATGGATAAATAGTAGGGAGACTGGGCTCTTTAACCTTAGGCAACCGGTCTAGGAGAAGGAAAACTCTGAATTCAAAACCTGTTGAACTCCGCTTAAGAAATTGACCTTGTATCAAATCCTGCTCGTGCGGAGGGGTTGGTATATATATATATATACTGACTTGAAACCTAAAATTAATAGATTCCTTCATTCAAAATGGCAGCAACACTGGAATAACTGTATCCACAATAAACTCTTCCTAATCAAACCGACTTTCGGAGGCTGCAGACCAACTTTAAGGAAGTCTAGGAAGGAACAAGTCATTATGTCCCGATTATGCATTGGTCATACAAAACTAACACACTCTTATATACTCAAGCAAGAACAACAACCACAATGTGAAACATGTCAAACACCCCTGACAGTTAAACACTTATTGATGGAATGCAGATTTTTTGCTCCCATCAGAAACCATTATTTTAAAGCAAACAATATGAAGGATCTATTTAAAAATGTTAACATTGGGGATATTTTCTCCTTTTTAAGGGAAATAAAATTATACCATAGAATATAGACATGAAACAAATCAATGCCATACAATATAATCCCCAATAATGCTAACACGTTGTTAACCAATTACTAAAAGTATATATATGAATACACAATATGTATAACACCCCAACCGCTAGGCATGATATAACCCTGGACGGGTTGATATGCCGTTAAAATTAATAAACCAACCAACCAACCAACCAACCAACCAACCAACCAACCTAATTTCAATCTGAACGGAAGAAGAATGTGCATAAATTCTCTTCTCATTTCATGAATTAAATTGCCAATGCCAAATATCAACTATTGATAATGTTATATCATCTTGGGGGAAATAATTAGAGAGAACCAATATGCAAATGGACACATAATGCTTGGAAGAAAAATGATTCCAATGAGAAATGACTTCTCTCAATTGAACCAAGGAGAAATAATTATATAAAATATTCAATTTAACATGGGAGAAACAATTATACTGATTACCAGTGTGAAACTTCTGATGCAGATTGTTCAATTCAACGAGGGAGAAACAATTATGCGAGTTATGTAATCTAATAAGAAGGGGATAATTATGCTTTACTACAAGGGTGAAACACTGATATATATATATATATATTTGCCAACCCCTCCGCACGAGCAGGATGCGACACAAGGTCAATTTCTTAAGCGGAGTTTAACAGGTTTGAATTCAGAGTTTTCCTTCTCTTAGACCGGTTGCCTAACCAAGGTTAAAGAGCCCAGTCTGCCCTACTATTTATCCATAGCTGGAGGGAGAGTAGGATTCATACCTTTCCCAAGGGTATTAGCGCTAAGTGAAATGCAATTACCACGTCCAGGATTTGAACCCGGGGCGACGGGTCCATTTCCTATGACTTTAACCATTGCACCACGCGCTTCCACTGATATAAGTGATGCAATTTAACTTGGGAAAAGCAATTATCTGTCGCTTATGTAACTGAACAAAGGAGAAAGAATATATATATATATATATATATATATATATATATATATATATATATATAATTGCGTCAAAAAACATCGAGATTGAAGCTGTATTTAGGTATTTAGGAAGATAGGAATGAACAATAAATGTAACGTTAATTTATTCAGAATACAAGATGTGTCAAAAAGTTAAGATTTTAAAGCTGTATTTACCGAGACAGAAATGACTAATGAATGGAACGTTTTTTCAGAATACAAAGTGTGTCAAAAAGTTCCAAAAATCTTGTTGACTTCATGCCCACGCTACCCTAACTATATATATATATATATATATATATATATATATATATAATTTAATATACCAAGCGTGTTGGTAGATCCTTGCGGAGAGAAAAAACCCAGCAGAAAGTTTGATTGTAAAAATATACTACCAAACATCAACCAGGAAGAAAACAATTTTTGAAAAAAAGAAAGGACCAAGATATTCGTACCAACAAAAAATAATCTATTGGTACAGTATTTGGCCAAAAGAAAAAACAATTTATATGAATATATATGTATATAAGATATATATATATTCATATAACCGCTAGGAGAAAGCTAATAAGTAAAAAGTGCTCGATACCTAAGTAGAGCCAATAATAAAGATAATCTAATGAGTCAGACGAACCTACTATTAGTTTCGCATATTATTTGTCTTGCTCCTTATCTCTACAGTCTTAGATTTTAGCCCTGAAGAGCTTTATGCGAAACTAATAGTAGGTTCGTCTGACTCATTAGATTATCTTTATATATATATATATATATATATATATATATATATATATAAAAGAGAGTTTTATAATTTGCTTGAAGCATTGTGTATATATTGGTTAGGAGGTTGATTTAGAAGGCTATCACAATGCAGGTTTAAAGAAAAAAATAATAATGCGGTAACAATGGTGTTGTGTGTTAACCTGTATTTAATTCTTGAATTTTCGAGATAAAATCCCTTTTTCAAAAGATCACTGGAACTGAAGTAATCTAGTTATGGCAATTCTATTTAAATGAATTTTTTTTTTTTTTTTTGAAAATGATGGTATTTTTATATAACTGTATTCTCGTGTTACATGTTTACGTGAATGCGGGTTTTTTTTGTTTGTTTGTACGTGTGCGTATGTTGTCATGCGCGTGTCCATGAAAATGCGTGTTGGCTGTGACGTTATGACTGTATTCTAGCGCGGGAGTGCCCGTGTGTATGAAAGAAACACTAGCCAAAAACATCAATTACTTGCGATGATATTGACTATAAACTAAATAATCATTAAAAAAATTTGCTTAATACCTGACATTACAGTGACGTAAACAGAGACTTATTTTCGGTTACACATACATACAGACCGATTTTCCATTATATATACAAGCAAAAAAAAACGCTCTCAGGCCGGTTGTAATATTAATTTTTGAAAGATATAGCCTGAAGGGATGGGAAAATTAATTAAATAAAATAAAGCGTTTGATATTAAAAAAAAAAATACTTACTTAAAACGTATCATATTCACCTCAATCCTCTGAGATATTTGATTTGTTTTACGACAGTAGGCACCTTCAAAACTTTTCTAAAAAATTCTGATTTAATCATTCAAACTTCTATCTTTATGGAAAAAATTAAAAATCGTACGAGCTTTGTTTGAATTTCATAGAATTAAATAAGAGGGAGTCGACTTAGTAATATTTCCCCTAATATATTGTTGTACCGGCCGTTCCTACAGTGGAGAATATACACCGGTTCTCACTATAAATAGTGAGACACCGAGTGAAAAGGTGGTACTGTTACCGTACTGTTAGCGTACTGTTACTGTTTAGCGGCAAGCTAGCCGTTCTTGTACCTTATTGTAAATACACTTGTCTCTTTTTACCCTACCTCGACTTGACTTCTTTTTTACTGTTGAACTAACATCACAACATATATTTTAGGAAAAACTTATTTTAAATATAAAGATGAATAAGTATCGGAATTTTCGAGAAAATTTGACTCTTAATTGATTTTTCGTAGAATTAAAAAAAAATAGGCTGTTGGTGTAACTTGTACGTGGCTACGTTAAAAATCAATTAATTCAATTGTGCAAAAATGGAAACATCGTTTTCGTTCATAATTTTTCACTATTTTTTTCAGAAAACTTAAGACTATGAAGTGCTACACATTTTCTCAATCAATATCAACGATGAAAAAAAAATCCACGAAAGAGAAAGAGATACTGGGAGGAAAATATTGAGAGAGTGAGTGAGAGAGAAATAGAAAGAAAGAGAGAGTGAGAGAGATTGGCCTACCGTAAGGATGACTGCAAGACACAGTAATGGGAGGTGGTTAAGTTGCCTCATCTTTATGGCAGCTTCTTACCCACCAGTCTAGCAATGTAGACTGTGCTGAGAGGCAGATCCCAAACACGGCCTTTTATAAGGATTTGCCTTCACTGATAACGATCTCTTCATTACGCGTAAGTTTTAAAGTGTGCGGTCTTTTTGGCTCTTAGATCTTATCATCACTTGAAACTAACTGTGACGTGAATGATTTGTTATATCTTACAATTTGATATTTGTCACTGACATTTACGGCTGAAATTAAAACTGATTATATATATATATATATATATATATATATATATATATATATATATATATATATATATGTATATATGTATGTATATATATATATATATATATATATATATGTATATATATATATATATATATATATATATATATATAATTGGAGGTTTTGTCACAAAATATGATATGGGGTATTAGTTTTAGATTTATGAATTTGTTTTTTCGGTTCATACAGAAAGCGCCCACCACCACCCTGACAAAATTTTTTTTTTTTTAATATAAAAAAACGGAAATGTTACAAATGAAAATATATATATATATATATATATATATATATATATATATATATCCTGATGATATACACACGCACGAACTCACATATATATATAAATATATATATATATATGAGCGTGTGTGTGTGTGTGTGTGTGTGTGTGTGTGCTGAGGAGACGTGATACGTCGAAACACTGTGTCTGTGGATCACACACACACACATACATATATATATATATATATATATATATATATATATATATATATCCACACACACAAATTAACACACACACAGACGCTTGTAGTATAACGATTATCGTCGCTGGAAATAGACTCGCTGATTCGAGTTCAAATACAACTCTGCCTCAGCACTAGGTATAGGTAAAATATTATGGTAAATTGAGGTGTTTAGTCTTGGTAGGCAACCAATCTAGGAGAAGGATAACTGAATTCAAATCAACTGTACTCCATGAAAGTGAATTTTAAAAAATTCTCTTCGAACATTTTTTTTTAAATTCTCCGTTTTTCTTCAACGAATTTTTTCATTCAAAATAAAATTTCACTCTGATGAAGGTCGAATTTTTTCTATGTACGGAATATTTTAACATTTTTCTATTATTATTATTTCATTTCATTTGTTTATTTAATGATAATAATAGTTTGAATCGTGTACACATAGATAAACTGACCGAAACACATGTGAAAGTGATATTGATTAAATTCATCTTTTATTATCCATTCTGTACTTTCTTTTCTTTATTCATTCTTCCTCATATCGTCGGATTCAATTCCAATTCCATTTTTACATATATATATATATATATATATATATATATATATATAAACAAAGGTGATAAAACTAATAGCAATATTTTTTTCGAGTTATCTTTTTTTTATTGTTTTCAACTAGTTTCGACATTAGGTCATCGTCACACGAAAAGTTAGCGACGAAAAAAAAAATTGGGGGTATCGAATATTCCAACTGATATTTCTGATATCAGGATACCTGCCCCTGACCTCTCAATTCGGGAAGTATATATTAAACATGCAAGGGGTATGTTTCCAATCAGCCGTGACTGCTTGGTTTTTTTTAAGTATTTATGTTTCACACCAAATCTGTCTATCGTATTTCAAAGCGCTTGAATGTTAATGTAAGTGTTTTAAGACGTTTTGTCTATCAATCTTCGTGTAGTTTCATTATTGCCATAATATTGTCTAATGGTTTTGTTAGGGAGAGTTATCTCCCCTAAAATTCGAACCGGACTCTCTGAAGAGGAGGGGCAAAAAAGACTGCAAGGTAGATCAGAACCAAGTAGGTGACACACGTGTATCCTAACATCAAGCCAGAACTCTAATCCAAATCCATCCACTGTATTCCCTGTCAGTGAAAAATAAATAGAACAAATATTGTTATTGTTAACATATTCTCTGTTTTATTATCATTTCTGTATATCCTACATGTCGGGATACAACAGGATTTTTCTTTCGATTCTTTCTCTGATTCTGAACTTTTCATCAGTTAAAACCGTAACCTTTTGAGCGGAATTGTTGTTCTGCAAGTATCATTTTGTTGTATCCATATATTTGATTCTGTGTCTTTAATTATTTAGTCTAAAGTAAAACGGCAATTCTAACTTTCCAATGTATTGTTTTCCGTGATGTGCTGGCAGTATGTTTCTTAATAATCACACAAAATCCTTTTACAGGAAACATCTTCTGGATCCATCTTCTGGATCCATCTTCTGGATCCATCTTTGATGTGGTTATTGAGTGTGCATAGCCTGGTGGGACACATTCCTCTTCAGGTATAAAATTGGTTCGAATTCAGAATTTTGTTTCTCCTAGAATAGTTGCTATTCCAAGGTTAAAGAGCCCAGTCTGCCCAATCATTTACCCATAGCTGGAGGCGAATAGTTAGATTCATACATTTCCTAATTATATCTATCTATCTATTTATCTATCTCTCTATCTCTCTCTCTCTCTATATATATATATATATATATATATATATATAATATATATAAATGTACATACAGAGATTGATTTTTCTCGATTTGTTTAGCCTTACATTTGAATAGGTATGCCCGCCTAATTAATTAACTATTAATTAATTAACTTTCAAAATTAGGTACGATAGGTACAATTAAGCACATACTCTCCCAAAAATTGTCGGCTAAAAAAAGCCATATCAAAACACATCGCTTGTGTATTTACTTCTCATATATTATATATATATATATATATATATATATATATATATATATATATATATAATCAAATAAATTTTTTTTTAAATTTAGGTATTCATAAAAATGATAAATTTATTTTTATATTCGCCAGATTTGACTGCAAAATGAACAAAAGCAAAGAAAAAGATATGACCAGATGGTTTGAGGTAGAGAGTGAATCAGATTGTGTCATGTTAAATTATAAATACATTTTGCAACAATTAGTGAAGTTGAAGTAGTGCCGATGTAGTAGGTTCTAGATACCCACATACACAAAAAATCAAATCATCCACACACACACACACACACACATATATATATATATATATATATATATATATATATATATATATATAATATATATATATGCACACACGTACATATGGTTATATGCATACATACATATGGTTAAATATATATAAATCCTATATAAGTTTGAATTTATGAAAATTTGAATTTAGTCTGGTGACGACACTTGAAAATTATTTCGTTACATTGATTTAATGATATATTGCTGTTTTTAAATTAGATGATAGAATTTTAATAGGATGCATTTATTTTCAAAGTTTGTAGGTGTTTGATTTCTTAATATTTTGCCATTGAATGTGTGCGTGGGTTATTGTCTTTTAGTTTCTAGAATTGTTTTGAAAGTCTTGTTTTATTTCTTTGTGTAAATGAATGTTTGTAGTTATAGAATCTCTGTTTCCAAATCCCAGCAGAAATTCCAATGTATGCCTTTTTTTCAAAGATGTTTTCCATTGAGTAGATTGTAGTTTGATAGACTACGTTTTTGGAGGTGCACAATCCGTTAAGGGGGCATTCATTCTTGACCCTACAGTTACGAATAGGCTTGTTAACTAGTTTATTTGTACTTCTTATTGTTTTGAGATATTTTAATTATTTTTTTATCTATACTAATAATGTTACCGATATCAGCTACATCTGTACTAATAATATACTATGTAGCGTAGTCACTGCATTAAAACCACATATATACCATGTTTCTTCTTTTTCTCAGAATGTTTGAGATGGGGCTTGAAGATTAGTATTATCTGCATTATTCGGACTATTGTCCCCATCTTTATTGTTATTTGTACAACGTTTCTATCTATCTATCTATCTATAATCTATCTTGGACTAATATACAAAGCGTGTTGGTAAATCCACGCGGTGAGAAAAAAATCAGCAAATAGTTTGATTGTAAAAATATACTACCAAACATCAACCGGGGAGAAAAAATTTTTTTTGAAAAAAGAAAAGACCAAGATAGTCGTACCAACAAAAAGTGATCTATTGGTACAGTATTTGGCCAAAAGAAAAAACAATTTATATGTATATATATATATATATATATATATATATATAAGATATATATATATATATATTCATATAACCGATAGGAGAATAAGCTAATAAGTAAAAAGTGCTCAATACCTAAGTTGAGCAAATAATAAAGATGAATCTAATGAGTCAGACGAACCTACTATTAGTTTCGCTTAATGCTCTTCAGGGCTAAGATCTGTAGTAGTCATTTTAATCTATCTTGGTCTGTGCATATCTATATATTTATTTATCTTTGTCTGTGCATATGGATCTATCTATCTATATTGGTCTGTGCATATCTATCTATCTATCTTGGTCTGTGCATATCTATCTATCTATCTTAGTCTGTGCATATCTATCTATCTGGTTAAAGTGTATATATCTTTCAATTTTTGAGTTAGATAGAGAAATTGTGAATACTGTGCATCATCATGACCTAATGGTGATTACATTAAATCATGATGATGCACATATTCCCTTGACTCTTTCTCGACATCCTTCTCGAACTCGGGAACCTTCTTTTCGAAGGTTCCCGAGTCCGAGATGGTTCCCGGAGGGCATATCGACCGAAACGTTGTACAAATAACAATAAAGATGGGGACAATAGTCCGAATAACGCAGATAATACTTATGTTTCTTCTTGTTCGGTTGACAAGGAGATAAAAGACCGGGTGCCTTGTGGTCTTCCTGAATTATCTATGACTGTCCTGACTATTTTGACAGTCAAAAGCTTTTCTGTCTTTCTATTTCTCAAAAACATTTAGTTGGAGCTTGATAATTTGTATTATTTGTATTATTCGAACTATTGTCCTGATCTTTATTGTTACTAGAAAATATATGCACCCTCCGGGTGCAAGTATTTAAGTTTTAATATAATAAAATATCATATTAAATTAGAAAAGCCAAAGAAACTGAATAAGAATGCAGATAAAAAGATTTGGAACAGAGGGGGTATGATTGAAAAATAGAACAACTTTGAAACTAACTCTTCCATCATTTTCCATTGCTCCCGTCTGTCTTTGGTAAATTTTCCTAATTTAACTATTTAGTTAAAATAGGAAGTAAAGAATAAAATTACAGTTATTTCTTCTTATCAATGGATTTCTTTTAAGATTTATCCCTGAGATTTTTGCTCATATTCATTAAGATAAAACCAAACAATTAGAAATCAATAATACTAAGCATATATTTATTAAAATCACATTTTGAAGATCAATATGCAAATTAGCCTTCCCATTCACACTGTAATCCGCTATTTTGTTGTATATATAAATACAATTGCATGTTATTAGTATGTAGATATGGGCAATAGTATTAATAATGTAAAACAATTTTATTAATAATTGAGGTTCGAATAAAAATAAAATCATGGTGAATGTGATGTAAATAACTAAGGCAATTGTGATTTGAGTAGTAATATAATTTCGGTTACAGATAGACAAACACACAATCTCCATTATAATAAGATTTACACAACTTTTCGGCCAATGTTCCCTCCGGCCTTCTTCAGACATTTTTTGTCGTACTCGGGAATCTTCTCTTCCAACTCGGAAACCTCCTCTTCCCATTCGGAAACCTTCTTGTCGAACTGGGGAGCCTTCCTGTCGTAATCGGGAGCATTCACGGAACTTCGAACCGAACTCTTTATTCAATCCACGGGGGTAGACTGTTCTCATTCCGTTGAATATGACCGGGTACAAGTGTTTATCTGTATTATTCTAGTTCAGTCGGTAGAGCGTTCGGCTAGAAACCACATGGTTCCTAGTTCGATACCGGTCCTCGCCAACTCAGCGTATGAGTAGCACAGGGAACTGTGCGATAAAGTAAGGAGCTGATGGTAGGTGTGGCGCTCCACCTCAGACGCCAAAACAATCTCCTTAGTCTAGCGCTATTGAAAAGGGGATAGACTCCCTCGCTGACTGGTTGATACCGACTTTAGGCCGCCCCGACGACTTTTTTACTTACTTATTCTATACTAGCTAATATATGCACCCTCCGGGTGCAAGTATTTAAGTTTTAATGTAATGAAATATTGTATTAAATTAGAAAGGCTAATGAAACTAAATAAGAATGCAGACAAAAAGATTTGAAACAGAGGGGGTATAATTGAAAAATAGAAAAACTGAAACTTACTCTTCCATCACTCCTGTCTTTCATTGCAAAATTTAACTCTTTAGTTAAAATAGAAAGTAAAGAATAAAATTACAGTTATTTATCCTAGAGATTTTTGCTCATATTCATTAAGATAAAACCAAACAATTAGAAATCAATAATACTTAGCACATATTTATCAAAATCCAATTTTTGATATCAATATGCAAATTAGCCTAAAAAATAAAATCATGGAGAATGTGACGTAAATAACAAAGGGAATTGTGACTGGAGTAGTAATATAGTTTTGGTTACAGACAAACACGGAATCTCCATTATAATGAGATACTTACATTTATACTTACGTCTAGATCTTTTTACCCTGACTCATACTGCGTAGTTTTTAAATCTAATCTAGCCTTTTTTTAATTATAGATTCCCATATTGTATTCATCTCTATACTTGGCCAACATGAGGTTACTATAGCCTATCATATGAGCTGATTCTTTGAGGCGCCTTTTCTTCCAATGTTCTTACCTGTGTATCATCTTAACTTCATCATATAAGGGCAGATGGTGTCCCTTTTCATCTCTCTGTCTTATTCTTTAAAAAAGTGTATTATTTATATTCATATTTATTTATACTAGCAAATATATGCACCCTCCGGGTGCAAGTATTTAAGTTTTATTATAATATCATATTAAATTAGAAAGGCTAATGAAACTGCTTGAAAAAAATGCAGATAAATAAGTTTGGAAAGAGAGGGTATGATTGAAAAATAAAACAATTTTGAAACTAACTCTTCCATCATTTCATTACTCCGTTTTCATTGGTAAATTTTCCTAATTTAACTATTTAGTTAAAACAGGAGTAAAGAATAAAATTACAGATATTTCTTTTGTTAATAGATTCTTTTTAAAGATTTATCCGAGATGTTGCTCATATTCAATAAGATAAGAACCAAACAATTAGAAATCAATAATACTATAGCATATATTTAATTAAAATCAAATTTTAATATCAATATGCAAATTAGTTCTCCATTCACACTGTAATCCGCTATTGTTGTATATATAAATTAAGATATATGATTGTATATATATATAAGAATATTAATTGGGTGTTATTAAGTATGTGATATAGTCAACAGTCTTTAATGATGTAAAAAACAATTTTATTAATAATTGAGGTTTAATAAAAATAAAATCATGGAGACATGGTGATAAAAACAAACGTAACTGTGACTTGAATAGTAATATAGTTTCGGTTACAGGCAGAAAAACCCACAATCTCCATTATAATAATAAGAAAGATATTTGTATTATATGGACGCGCGTGCGGCTAGTGGTTAGAGTCGTGGAAAATGGACTCGGTCGATTCGAGTTCAATCCTAGACGAAGCTGTTCGCATTTCACATAGCGATAATACCCTTGGGAAAGGTATGAATCCATATATTCTCCCTCCGCTATGGGTTAAATAGTAGGGCAGACTGGCGCCCTTCAGCTTGGGTAGGTAACCAGTCTAGGAGAGGGATAACTCTGAATTCAAAATTCCTGAGGTCGGTCGTTGATTGGGTTTGTGGCAACCCTTGATGCACCAATTCTTTCCTATCGACCGTGCAAAAAGTGTGGATGGTCCAACACAAGCCTTCACACTATAAACAAATCCCTGTGTGGGTGTTCATTGTGTGTATGAACCCTCATACGTCGAAAATCGACGGAGAGTCCATAATAGTTATATAACTTTTTTAAACAAATTTCAATATAGAATGCTTGTGGGTGTTTTTGCCCTGCCCTCTTCAATGGTGATCATATTTATTTATCGGCTATTGTTGTATACTCTCTTTCCTTGCTTTCTTCTATTTTTCTTCTGTTCATTTGATATCTTAAGTTCTTCTAGTGTCTCTTCTAACATCTCTTCTAGCGTGTGGACTTCGTCTTGGGGACTTCGTGTCTGGTCTTCCATTGGGGATTTCTCTTTATCAGAAGCCCTGGTCATTGGTAGTTTTTAGATAATACACAAAGACTTCGATTTAACTTAGATTATATTTTATTTGAAATCCCCACCAAACTACCTGCGCAGATTGAGCGGCAGCGTCATAACACGACTTACCACCGTCGTGTCTTGGCCGATCTGACTAAAACTCTCTCTAATCTAAACCGTAAGAGGGTCTTCTCTACGATTCTCACGGTATCCACCGGAAGGATCAGGATGACGGTCAAGCCTTGTCATTCAATCCTTCAAGGCACGTGGGCTGCAACTTATAACAGCCATTTTGGGCTTCTACCACACTGTACATAAGTATTAGGAATCTAATAATTATGTAACACTATCCTTAATTCTACTAAGTAATTTTAATTTTTTAACCCACACAGAATCAAAAGAATGTTCAATTAAAAAAGATCCGCATTGAACAAGCGGTCAGATATGCCACCCCTATATGCTATTATACCATAAATTCCAAAAGAATATGCACCAGTTTGCGTCTCCTGTCTACTGATAGAAAGGAAGGGGTTTTGAGCCCCCTGTATTGAAGTGTCAAATGGCACACGAAAACACACTCAACATGTGTGTATATTTCCTTTTTTACCAGCAACCTCAAGGCTCGTAATTTTGACTAATTTTAACATTTCTACTGTTATAATGCTTCAACAATAAATGTATGTATTGATAAATCGGCATTAATTTTTGTAACAACCTAATATAAAGGACAGTTGTGTGAATGTAATGTGTCCAGGGGAAACCTTTGAAAATAAAACAATTAACGACAAAATAAATATATGTATACGACATTAAAATATCATCATGGCTTGATTTTTAGCAAAAATAAGAAAATTTCATATAATATTCTTGAAGATTACATTAGAAATAAAATTCAAATGGTATGCAGCATGGATTCTTTTCTTTTGCATTTAGTAATTTTAGATAAGAACATAATTTTTTTTTTTTTCATCTGGCTGGATGCAACGGACAAGGTCTATTTCTTTTAACTAGGGATTTTAATGAGGCGAACCCAACTTGTGATTCAATAATAATAGATCCCTGAGGACTAGAACCATTTTTAAATAACGGGTGTTTTCATCGAACGGACATTTCCACGAAATCTGACATTCTTAAACTGACGGATGCTGCAAGAATTGACTGTACAGAAACTCACAGATTGTGGGATACGAGACCTTACGCACATCCCTCCTGACATTACATTCCAGATCTTTACCTACCATTATATTTTTCTAGGACGACTTAAGCAACATTTTTAAATGGGTAAAACTTTTCGATCTAAAGAAGAAGGTGGCAATCATCATCTTAAAGGAAGAAGGTGGATATCATCATTTAAGGAGAAATTGGAGCCACGTCGATTCACTAATGCAGGTCTTCATTTTTGGCCAACCAACGAGTTGATAACAAGTAAAACTCTGCAGTAATGGTCTGATTGGTTTTCAAAAAGCTCCCGCAGTGATAACACCGTATTGTGCACGACCACCAGACGGTCACCAATATCTTGCTGGTGCACACTATGGCTTTGGGAAAGGTATTTGGGGGATTGATGCATGCACATGTCATTGACCTGATCGTTTACGGTTGTCGTAAAGGATCCACTTTTCGGTCACAAGTGACTATTCGGTCAGAAAGGGGTAATTGTGGTTACGCAAACTGAGCGTCGGACAACACTTCAAACCGCCTCAGATTATGGTGTATCATTGAAGCCCATGAGGAACCTCAATTTATTCGGAACTATTTGTTCACCTTTCCAATACTCTATAAATGGGGAAATCTGTTGCAATGCTGACACGAAAGTGTCTGAGACATCTCTCTGACACTTTATCGTGGATGCTTTTGTCTCACAACCTGCTGCAATTGTTCATTGTTAAGACTGACAAATGCCGCATCTTAACTTCTTCATTTTCGACTCTCTCATCCACTGCGGAATTTCTGGGACACACCTTAGTACAGTCCGATCAAGTCCTCGCTGTACTCTCATCTCTCTCATGCTTTGTTGATATTGGCAGCAGTTTTGGAGGCATGTGCCCAGCTTGAACTCATTGCGAACAAAGAAGCGCGAAGGTCATGTTAGGCATGTTCATCTTTGAAGGCCTATTTTCAGAAAAATACTTTCTATCTGAAAATAAATTATTTTTTTTTTAGCACACATTGAAGTTATTTATATATGCAATTCACCTGAATAACACAAATTCTCTGTTAAAATGACATTTCAAAACCGAGCACTTCAGTCGGCCATTGATTTTGTAACAACCTAATATATGAATAGATATAATAAAAAATGACCAATAGTTGATTCAGTAGGTGAGTATAACCGGTGATTATTTAATATATATGATAATATATGATATTTACTTTGTGGCTAATATTTATTTCATAGTTTTCAATACTCCAGGCATACATAACATACATACATACAAACTGCCTTTATATATATATATAATATATATATATATATATATAATATATAGTGACGACACTCCTGAAAATTATCGAAAGTTCGATTTTTTATGATGGGCATAAGTGTTTCCCCGTCCCCACACAAAACATTCCACATAAAAAAACTTGTTAAATTCCGCGTATTTCGGACTATTGTGCCTTCTTCATTGTTATCTGTTACACGACGTTTCGGCCGATATGCTGCTCCGGCCTTCTTCAGGTATTTTCCTTTGTCCCCCGAAAAAAACTCCCGGGGGAACCTTCTCGGACTGCCAATTGAAAACATGGCTCGTGGATAAAGGAGTTAGGTTATAACAGTTCTAAGTGGCAGTTATCTCTAGATTGCATGGTTCAATCTGATCAAGGCAGCATAACATAGAATAATAATTAACATAGTTTAACGTTCTCTACACAGCTATGAATTAACTGAATGAGAAACAGGAATCACCCCGTGGACTGGAATAAAGGGTTAGGTTCAAAGTTTCCGTGTGGCTCCCGATACGACACGAAAGGTTTTGAGCACAAAACGATGGTTACATTTTTAAACATTTGCTGATCAAATATCATGTTTGTTTGTTTTTTTTTTTTTAATATAATTAATCGACTTGTTGAACATAAATTTTTTGAAAAAATTTATGAAATATTGGCGCACTTCAACAAGGATTTAAATATTATGTCTGTGGTTTAACTGAACTATCTTTCACAAGAAAAAAAACGACAAAAAAAATTAAAACAGTAATTGTTAATATAAAAATAAATCTCACATAACAAAAAAAGTTTATTTATCAATTCATTTTTTTATTAATCTTATGAAGTCAATACTCTTCTGTGAAAAGTTCAAATTAGGTCTAAATATATTGATTTTAATGGGCATGTCAACCAGTCTAAGGGTTATTTATGTCTCAAGGTAGAGATTCGCATTCATTGTAACATTCAATTTAGATTTTTAATGTATTGTTTCTTTACCATTTTTGTTTTTTTTTCCATTTTGCACAAGAGTCTATTGAATACTTAATCCTTTTTAAACATGCCTGGAAGTTGCTTACAGTAACAGCTGTTACACAGTAACCATTCTATAGCACTGAATAGTCCCCCATCGCTAGATCTATCGCCTGGGGCTGGTAGAATAACGCGCGACTGGAACCTGCTTGTCTCCTGCACTCGGATGTTTGTGAGATGGGGGCGGCAGGTGGCCGTATAGCTTGTTCCTGTGGAGTGGTTTCCACGACTTGTTTCATACGCACGCAGCATTCTTGTACAGCCTCCCATCTAGCTTATTATCAAGGCGCCTCGTTANAGAGATCATACTAGTTGAGCAATAATAGATGAATCTAATGAGTCAGACGAACCTACTATTAGTTTCGCTTAATGCTCTTCAGGGCTAAGATCTGTAGTAGTCATTTTAATCTATCTTGGTCTGTGCATATCTATATATTTTATTTATCTTTGTCTGTGCATATGGATCTATCTATCTATCTTGGTCTGTGCATATCTATCTATCTTGGTCTGTGCATATCTATCTATCTATCTTAGTCTGTGCATATCTATCTATCTGGTTAAAGTGTATATATCTTTCAATTTCTGAGTTAGATAGAGAAATTGTGAATACTGTGCATCATCATGACCTAATGGTGATTACATTAAATCATGATGATGCACAGATTCCCTTGACTCTTTCTCGACATCCTTCTCGGACTCGGGAACCTTCTTTTCGAAGGTTCCCGAGTCCGAGATGGTTCCCGGAGGGCATATCGACTGAAACGTTGTACAAATAACAATAAAGATGGGGACAATAGTCCGAATAACGCAGATAATACTTATGTTTCTTCTTGTTTGGTTGACAAGGAGATAAAAGACCGGGTGCCTTGTGGTCTTCCTGAATTATCTATGACTGTCCTGGCTATTTTGACAGTCAAAAGCTTTTCTGTCTTTCTATTTCTCAAAAAAAAAATTTAGTTGGAGCTTGATAATTTGTATTATTTGGATTATTCGAACTATTGTCCTGATCATTATTGTTACTAGCAAATATATGCACCCTCCGCCGGGTGCAAGTATTTAAGTTTTAATATAATAAAATATCATATTAAATTAGAAAAGCCAAAGAAACTGAATAAGAATGCACATGAAAAGATTTGGAACAGAGGGGGTATGATTGAAAAATAGAACAACTTTGAAACTAAGTCTTCCATCATTTTCCATTACTCCCGTCTTTCATTGGTAAATTTTCCTAATTAAACTATTTACTTAAAATAGGAAGTAAAGAATAAAATTACAGTTATTTCTTCTTATCAATGGATTTCTTTTAAGATTTATCCCTGAGATTTTTGCTCATATTCATTAAGATAAAACCAAACAATTAGAAATCAATAATAATAAGCATATATTTATTAAAATCAAATTTTTAAGATCAATATGCAAATCAGCCTTCCCGTTCACACTGTAAACCGCTATTTTGTTGTATATATAAATACAATTGCATGGTACTAATATGTAGATATGGTCAACAGTGGCTTCGGCCTTTGGACCATTGATATAATTAACGGCGTCGGTCCCAGGGGGCCATCCCCCCAGGCAACACCTGCCCCCTCGATTTAAAGGGCAGGGCTGGGTTTATTGCCCAGCGCCTGAGGCGCCCCCCTTGAGGGGGAATGCCGACGGGATCGACGCAATTTTTCACCCGCCACCCCATGAGCTTCGGCTTGTGGGTGGTCCCACATAAATAGGGCCTTCGTGCCTGACCCGTACAAGTGGGATACGTGGAAAATATCATGTAGATATGGTCAGCATTATTAATAATGTAAAACAATTTTACTAATAATTGAGGTTTAAATAAAAATAGAAACATGGAGAATGTGACGTAAATAACAAAGGGAATTGTGACTGGAGAAGTAATATAGTTTTTGTTACAGACAAACACGGAATCTCCATTATAATAAGACACTTACATTTATACTTACGTCTAGATCTTTTTACCTTTACTCATATTGCGTAGTTTTTAAATCTAATCTAGCCTGTTTTTAATTATAGATTCCCATATTGTATTCATCTCTTGGTCAACTTAAGAGGTTACTATAGCCTATCATATGATCTGATTCTTTGAGGCGTCTTTTCTTCCAATGCTCTTCCCTATGTATCATCTTAACTTCATCACATAAGGGCAGATGGTGTCCCTTTTCATCTCTCTTTCTTATTCTTTAAAAAAGTGTATTATTTATATTCATATTTATTTATACTAGCAAATATATGCACCCTCCGGGTGCAAGTATTTAAGTTTTAATGTAATAAGATATTGTATTAAATTAGAAAGGCTAATGAAACTAAATAAGAATTCAGATAAAAAGATTTGTAACAGAGGGGGTATAATCGAAAAAATAAAACAACTGAAACTTACTCTTCCATCACTCTCGTCTTTCATTGTTATTTTTTCTTATTTAAGTATTTAGTTAAAGAGGAAGTAAAGAATAAAATGACAGTTATTTTATTGTTAATGGATTTCATTTAAGATTCATTGAAGAGATTTTTGCTTATATTCATTAAAATAAAACCAAACAGTTAGAAATCAATAATACCAAGCACATATTTATTAAATTCGATTTTTTAATATTAATATGCAAATTAGCCTTTCCGTTCAAACTGTAAACCGCTATTTTGTTGTATATATAAATGTAATTGCATGTTGTCAGTATGTAGACATAGTTAACAGTATTAATAATGTAAGACAATTTTATTAATAATTGAGGTTTAGATAAAAAATAAAATCATGGAGTATGTAATGTCAATAACTAAGAGAATTGTGACTTGTGTAGTAATATAGTTTCGGTTACAGACTGAAAAACACACAATCTCCATTATAATAAGATATTTATAAAGTTTGTTTCTTTATAGTATCTTTGAAGCATTGTGTGTATGTGTAATATAAAGATTTTGAAGGCAATTTACAATGCAATATGTGTTGAATTTATTTAACTTTTGTTTTTGTTTTTTTCAAAACTAAATATTTTCGGAAGTAAAATTCCATCTTCAGAGTTATTGAAAGTACTAGGTGTTTTTTTTTTTATAGTACTTATCCCACGGCGATATTGTAATCATCTGCTGTTTAAGAAGTTGAGGAACGCCGTATATTTGAAAAAAATTTTCCGTGATGTTAAATCGGCTAATTCCGTGATGTTAAACCGGCTCGGCTGCTCCCGCGCGTGGAAATTGTTCGAAATTCTTTTAATTTTTTTTTTTTTTTGCCTTCAAAATCTTTATATTACACATACACACAATGCTTCAAAGATACTATAAAGAAACAAACTTTATTTCACTATGCCGAGCAAGGCTTATATTTATAGTAAAAAATTGTTGACATTTCACATAGCGCTAATACCCTTGGGAAAGGTATGAATCCATATATTCTCCCTCCAGCTATGGGTTAAATAGTAGGGCAGACTGGGCCCTTCATACTTGGGTAGGTAACCAGTCTAGGAGAGGGATAACTCTGAATTCAAAATTCCTGAGGTCGGTCGTTGATTGGGTTTGTGGCAACCCTTGATGCACCAATTCTTTCCTATCGACCGTGCCAAAAAGTGTGGTTGGTCCAACACAAGCCTTCACCACTATAAACAAATCCCTGTGTGGGTGTTCATTGTGTGTATGAACCCTCATACGTCGAAAATCGACGGGAGAGTCCATAATAGTATATAACTTTTTAAACAAATTTCAATATAGAATGCTGTGGGTGGTTTTGCCCTGCCCTCTTCAATGGTGATCATATTTATTTATCGGCTATTGTTGTATACTCTCTTTCCTTGCTTTCTTCTATTTTTCTTCTGTTCATCTTTGATATCTTAAGTTCTTCTAGCGTCTCTTCTAACATCTCTTCTAGCGTCTGGACTTCGTCTTGAGGACTTCGTGTCTGGTCTTCCATTGGGGATTTCTCTTTATCAGAAGCCCTGGGTCATTGGTAGTTTTTAGATAATAACACAAGACTTCGATTTAACTTAGATCATATTTTATTTTGAAATCCCCACCAAACTACCTGCGCAGATTGAGCCGGCAGCGTGCATAACACGACTTACCACCGTCGTGGTCTTGGCCGATCTGACTAAAACTCTCTCTAATCTAAACCGTAAGAGGGTCTTCTCTACCGATTCTCACGGTATCCACCGGAAGGATCAGGATGACGTCAAGCCTTGTCATTCAATCCTTCAAGGCAGTGGGCTGCAACTTATAACAGCCATTTTGGCTTCTACACTACTGTACATAAGTATTAGGAATCTAATAATTATGTAACACTATCCTTAATTCTACTAAGTAATTTTAATTTTTTTAACCCACACAGAATCAAAAGAATGTTCAATTAAAAAAGTAACGCATTGAACAAGCGGTCAGATATGCCACCCCTATATGCTAATTACCATAAATTCAAAAAGAATTTATATCTATTCATATATTAGGTTGTTACAAAAATAATGGCTGATTGAAGTGCTCGGTTTTGAAATGTCAGTTCAACATAGAATTTGTTGTTTATTTCAGGTGAATCTTTGCATATATAATAATTAATGTGTGCTCAAAAATGAAATTTAATTTATTTTCAGATAGAAAGTATTTTTGAAAAATAGGAGCCTTTAAAGATGAACATGCCTAAATATGACCTTCGCCTTCTTATGTTGCATGAGTTCAAGCTTGGGCACAATGCCTCCAAAACTGCTGCCAATATCAACAAAGCATGGGGAGATGAATCCACAAGTGATCGGACTCTACGAAGGTGGTTCCAGAAATTCCGCAGTGGAGATGAGAGTCTTGAAGATGAAGAAGGTAGAGGACGGACATGCAGTCTTGACAATGAACAATTGCAGGCAGTTGTTGAGCAAAATCTACGACAAAGTGTCAGAGAAATGTCTCAGACACTTGGTGTCAGCATTGTAACAGTTTCCCGCCATTTACAGAGTATTGGAAATGTGAAAAGGCTCGATAAATGGGTTCCTCATGAGCTCAAAATCTTAGGTGGTTTGAAGTATGCTCGATGCTCTGTTTCCGTAACACCAATGATCCCTTTCTTGATTAAATAGTCACTTGTGACGAAAAGTGGATCCTTTACGACAACCGTAAACGATCAGGTCAATAGCTTGATCGTGATGAATCCCCCAAACACTTCCCAAAGCCATAGTTGCACCAGCAAAAGATTATGGTGACCGTCTGGTGGTCTGCAATAGGTGTTATCCACTACGACATTTTGAAAACCAATCAGACCATTACTGCAGAGATTTACTGCTATCAACTCGCTGATATGCACGCTGGGTTCCCACAGGATACCTCATTAAAATCCCTATGTAAAAAAAAAGACCTTGCGTTGATCCAGTTAATCTGAAAAGACAAAAATTAATGTCTCTTATTTAAAAGGTTAGTTTTTAAACCAAATAAAAACTGGTTTGAATTCAGAGTTTTCCTTCTCCTAAATTGGTTGCCTAACTAATATTTTAAATATAATGGAGATAGATTGCATTTCTGTCTGAAGCCGAAACCACAACCAATAAGTTGATTCAGTAGGTGAGTAATAACCGGTGATATTTAATATATATATATATATATATGTATATATATATATATATATATATTAATAAGTCATCCACAGACACGTGTTTCGGCATATCATGCCTCTTCAGTGTGGCTAGACACAACTATCCTTGGGTAGGGTCGAACTCAGGCTGACCGCATGGTAGTCCGATATCTTATCCCCTCGCCCACTGACAGCTGATGCGTGGACGGGTGTTTTTAAACTATTAAGAACATAGGAATGTATGTATCTTTCGGTCACTGAGAGATCAAATTTCCGGAGAAATGATCATTGCTTATTTGCTTAGTAGTGAGAGTTAATTTAAATTACCAATTAGAGAGCTCATTACCAAATTTATGGGAGCATATATTAATAAGTCATCCACAGACACGTGTTTCGGCATATCATGCCTCTTCAGTATTTTCGTAGTTTCATCTCCAGGCATACATACATACATACATACATATCAAACTGCCCTTATATATATATATATATATATATATATATATATATATATATATATATATATATATAGGTGACTGACACTACTGAAAATAACGAAAGCTCGATTTTTATGATGGGCATAATTGTTTACCCGTTCTCCACACAAACATTCCCACATAAAAAATAGCAACAATGTAGACATTGTAATAAACCATAAAACCATAAAGGGGCAATGAATGAATAGCAGATGCGCTAAAAGAGAATGGAGACGTTAAAAACGAAAATGAATAAAGGATAAAGAACAAAAAAAGACGAGGAAACGTACAAAAGGTTAGTTTTTAAACCAAATAAAAACTGGTTTGAATTCAGAGTTTTCCTTCTCCTAAATTGGTTGCCTAACTAATATTTTAAATATAATGGAGATAGATTGCATTTCTGTCTGAAGCCGAAACTACGTCACGGCTTACGTCACAGATTCCACAATAATCTAAAGCATTTATCAATGAGAACCTAATTTATAATCAATATAGTTTACACATGAAATTTAAAGAAGGACATTGGTTTATATACACTATGAAGTTGTCGTTGAAACATAATATTAAATAACCTAATATGCCCTACTATTTGCCTCAGACGCAGTAGGTGAGTCGATCAATCGAAACTGACAACTTTCATATAGATTGTATTTTGAATATATATAACATTATATATATTATATATTATAATATATTATTATATATTATATATAAGCCACGCGCAAATCGCATGCAAGGATTGAAAAAAATAACGTAGCGTTCAACAGTTATTACACAACCATTATAATAGAAAAGTTGCAGAAACACACACAACCTATCAAATATAGGACATATTCTGCCAAAATAATAACTCAATGCCTGAAGAAGACAACAGATCAGAAACACGTGTCGCATATGTAAGATAAAAATAATTTTTTTAATTTTCTGAAAACATAATACATTCTGCGGACCTTCTTTTTTATAAAATATTATATATATTATATATTATTATATATTATATATATTATATATTATTATAGATTATATATAACATTATAGAATCACTTTTATCTATTTGAAGATGTTGCTTTCAATTGATTTGGCATGAAATGAAGATTCATTGGCGCTTTGTCATCTTCAATCTACGAGTGGCGGCGCCAGTTGTGTTATGGCCTTGGGAAAGGGACACGAGTTAAAATCCTAGATGAGACTAGTAACATTTCACATAGCTCTAATACCTTGGGGAAAGTTATGCACCCAAATATTCTCTCTTCAGTTATGGGTAAATACTAGGCCAGACTTTAACTTTGGTATAGCAATCGGTTTAGGAGAAAAAAAAACTCTGAATTCAAACTTGTTAAATTCCGCGTTATTCGGAATATTGTCCTCATCTTCATTGTTATCTGTACAACGTTTCGGCCGATATGCTCCCCGGCCTTCTTCGGGTATTTCTTGTCGGACTCGGGAACCTTCTCGGACTCCAATTGAAAACATGGCCTAGTGGATAAAGGAGTTGGGTTATGACAGTTCTAAGTGACAGTTATCTCTAGATTGCAGGTTCAATCCTGATCAAGGGCAGCAGTAACATAGAATAATAATTAACATAGTTTAACGCCTCTACCCCAGCTATGATTAGCTGAATGAGAACAGGATACCCTCGTGGACTGAATAAAGGGTTAGGTTCAAAGTTCCGTGATGGCTCCCGATTACGACACGAAGGTTTTGAGCACAAAAAGATGGTTACATTTTTAAACAATTTAGTCTAGCACACATGCCTTAAGTTGCTTACAGTAACAGCTGTTACTAACAGTAACCCATCTAAGTCCCATCGATAGCTCTATCGACTGGGGCTGTAGAATACGCCGACTAAACTTCCGTGGATGGGTAAAACCCCACCCCTAGTGGAGCCTTGGGTGGCGACCCGTGATTCTTACGGAGTGAATCTTGGTCGGCCCTGTCGGCTGGGGCGTTTGAATGCACCGACTGCACCTCTGCAGATGGGTAAGACTCCCCCAATGGGGCCACCTGTTGGCCGTGGGTGACGACTCGTGATGCTTAAGGATAGAACCCAGGTGAATGAGCAGTTCATGATTTGCAATACTCCACTTTGGCCCTATCTTGGGCTAGATGGGCGGTCGGAGAGGCCCCCGTCCGATCAATCGGCTGGCCACGTCAAGCCCTAGCACCTATATGATTTTCCCAACCCTATTGCCCTTATGGCAAGCCCCAATCCCTTTTTATCATATGGGTGCTAGAAGGTGATGGCTGAGAGTCTTATGCCCTAAGTATGACGTTAAACTACATCAAATGTAGTTACTATTCTGGAGCTCTGGGGAATGTGGAGTACCTTTTTATTGCCATTAATCCCAGGTCCACTCTGACCGGGAGTGGTAGTTCCTGTTAGGGTCCCGTCTATGAGTTGAATAGATTAAATAATGAATTCTAAAAATCTGCTTGACAATAAGTTTTAAAAAAATTTAATACACAACAATAATGAATAAAACAAAAACGTCTTCGGCATAAAATAACCCGTAAAAATACCGTAAAATCCAACCAACCAACCAACTAGGTCCGTCGTCCTTAGCTTCAGTGGTATGGCGCGAATCGCTGCTTTTATGTATGGCTGCACCACTTGGACCCTAACGAGGCGCCTTGATAATAAGCTAGATGGGAGCTGTACAAGAATGCTGCGTGCGGTATTAAAAAAATCGTGGAACACCCACAAGGAAACAGCTATATGGCCACCTGCCCCCTCCATCTCACAAACCATCCGAGTGAGGAGAACAAGGCATGCTGAACACTGCTAGAGAAGCAAGGACGAGCTCACAAGCGACGTTCTCTCGTGGAAGCCAATACACGGACGTGCTAGTGTAGGCCGCCCACCAAGGATCTACATTGACCAAATATGCGAGGATGCTGCGCAGAGGACCTCCCTGTGACGATGAATGATAGGGAAGATCGGCGACAGATTGTCATGGATATCCGTGCTAACTGCGCGACATGATGATGATTGGGCACCCGGTGAGGATAGAACTCACAATTCAGTGATCTAAGAGTCTAGGTTACTAATTATTGCACCACCCTCGGTGCACATTTGTTACGCGTATTGCAGGAACAATGTCACATAATAGAGCTATTTCTGTTAGAGCAATACCCTAAAAATACCCTACCTTAGAAAATAAACCAATTTCCAATTCAATTTGTTTGTTTTGTTTTGTTTTATGGCATATCAACCTCGGTGGGTCATTTAATGCCGACAAAGTTTTTAAATAAATTCATTCTTAATGGATAATACAATTTTATTTATAAACTCATGTTTTCTATTTAACCCATAGATGGGACCCTAACAGGTACTACCACTCCGGGTCATAGTGGACCAGAGAGCAATGGTGATGAAGGGGTGCTCCACCTTCCCCAAACCTCCAAAACTGGAACCTCACCATCAGATAGAGTTTAACGTCATTCCCAGGACATGTAGACCCTCAGTCACCGCCTTCTAGCACCCATATGATAAAAAAGGGGTTGGGGCTTGCCATAAGGGCAATAGGGTTGGGAAATTATATAGGTGCTAGGGCTTGACGTGGCCAGCCGATTAATCGGAGGGGGCTTCTCCGAGCGCCCGTCTAGCCCAAGATGGGGCCAAAGTGGAGTATTGCAAGTCATGAACTGCTCATCCACCTGGGTTCTATCCTTAAGCATCACGGGTCGCCACCCACAGCCAACAGGTGGCCCCATTGGGGGAGTCTTACCCCTCTGCAGAGGTGCAGTCGGTGCATTCTAACGCCCCAGCCGACAGGGCGACAATTCAATTTGTAATGATAACTTGCGGGAATCGCTGAATGACATTTTTGTTGGCTCGTCCAAATCTTCGACACAAGGGATACAATTCCCCCCCTCCTACCCTTTTTACCATATGGGTGCTAAAAGGCGGTGACTGAGGGTCTTATTGTCCAGGAAATTACTTTAAACTCTATCTGATGGTGAGGTTCCATTTTTGGAGATCAGGGGAATGTGGAGCACCTCTTCATCACCATTGCTCCTGACCCGGAGTGATAGTACCAGTTAGGGTCCCATCTATGGGTTAAATAGAGAAATATGTTTATAAAAAATTGAGTATCCACTTAAGAATGAATTTATTTCAAAACTTTGTCGGCATTAAATGACCCACTGAGGTTGATATGCCATAAAACAAACCAAACAAAACAAAACATAAACATATATTGTTAGCTCTATATATAATATTTATAAGGTCTCCTTGAGATATGAAAGGATGTTTATTTATCTAGTCTGAATGAAATGTTCATTAGAATTCTTCATTTCTTCCTAAGCAGAAGCAGCAATATAATTATGAACCGATTTTACAACGGGAACCTTACAGGTTCATGGATCGTCTACTTGCTAGATGCCCTGTCGGCTGGGGCTGTAGAATACGCCAACGGTGCCTCTGCAGAAGGGTGTAGGGGATTATCTTCCTTTTGATGGAAGAGTTATCTTCTCGCTGGGTTGCTGTTTGTTCCCACTAGGGGGACCTCTGGTAGTTAAGCGCGTTCATTCAAACGCTGCTTCCTTTTTTTAGCTGAATATTCTCAAAAACTGCTATTGGCTAGGGTCTATCTACCCCCTCCTCGGTGGGGCTTTCCCCCCCCCCTTACATTACTGTAAGTCCTTTGTACAGCATGGACTATCCTTTAGTTCCATGTCTGTAACATTTATATGTTAGGTACATTTGGGTATTTTGTTTATACCTAAATATTGTATATGTATTTACATGTTCTATTCTCCTGTACATTATGTATCTTATCGTTTCCATGTGCTGTTATATATATATTAAATGTTTTGTCTCACAACGTGTCGGAATTGTATGTTCAATTAATGACTTTGAATCTTACAGGGGTAAGAAAAACACTGGGGTTACCTGTTGGCCGTGAGTGGTGACCCATCCTGCTTAAGGTCGGAATCTTGGTAGTTGATCAGTCCATGTCATGCAACACTTGGACTAGACGGGTAATAGAGGGCCCCCTCCGATCAACCGGCTAGTCACGTCAAGCCCTAGTACCTATATGATTGTACCGACCCTACTGCCCTTATGGCAAGACCCCAACCCTTTTTATCCTATATGTCCTAGAAAGCAGTGTCCTTGGTATACGTTAAACTGCCTCTAGTGGTGAGATTTCAATTCTGGAACTCTGGAGAATATGGAGTATCCCTTAGTGGGGATTATCTCACCTTTGCCAGGAAGAGTTATCTTCCCGCGGTGTTGCCGTTTGTTCACACTA
The DNA here is from genome assembly GCA_023376005.1 of Doryteuthis pealeii. Classification (NCBI taxonomy): domain Eukaryota; kingdom Metazoa; phylum Mollusca; class Cephalopoda; order Myopsida; family Loliginidae; genus Doryteuthis; species Doryteuthis pealeii. Next base: position 76,674,996 of record CM042166.1, read on the forward strand.
GGGGACCACGGGTATTTAAGCGCCTTATTTGAACTTCTCTTGCTCTTTTAGCCCAATCTCCGGTACGAGCACATGGGTTAGACTACTGTCTACCCCTTTCTCGGTGGGGCTACGGCACCCTCATAGTAAGTGATTTCTATGTACGGGCGCTCCAGTCCTTTTATGTATGTATGTTTATGTACACTATCGTATTCTATCTTCTATTGTTTATGTATCTTGTTTATTCATGTGCTGTTATTATATAAAATGTGTTGTCTCACAAACGTGTCGGGGTTGTATGTTCAATATTAACTTTGAATCTTACCCCTTTATCGCCATTATTCCCATGTACACTCTGACCCGGAGTGGTAGCACCATAAATAGAAAAAATGAGTTTTTAAAAAAATTGTTTAAAAGGAAATTGAGTTTTAAAAATGTTGAATACCCATCAAGAAAACGTCTTCGGTATGAAATTAACCAGCAAGGGTTGACATGCCGTAAAATCCAACCAATCAAGCAAAATTTATTCGCTAAGTTTAGCTTAGGCTTGCAAAAGGCCACCAGTGTGGGGCACCCGGTGAGGATCTAATTCATTACAGTAGAATCGGCGTCCAGGGATAAGTAAAGTCGATGAAGTGGTCTATTTTCGGTATCAATCGGGTAGTGAGAGAGTCTATCCCATTTTCACTAGCGCTAGACCATGGAGATTGTTTTCCTAGGCTGGTGCGCCACACATACAGTCAGATCCCCACTTTACTGCTCTGATCACATTATTTAAGCTGTGCTACTCAAGCGCTGAGTTGGTGGGGCCGGTATCAAACTTGGAACCTTGATTGAACTTAATAATCTACGATAGCGCGCATACATGTAAAATCAACCAGAAAAAAGTGAAATTGTCACCCGACCCCTTCAAATTTTCCGAAATTTTGTACAGGTGTGGACTATGTTAACTGATGTTGTAGCTTCGATTCTGAGAAAAAAATTGGTACAAATAATGTTTAATATATATAAAATAATAATAATAATATAAAAAAATTGGTACAAATAATGTTTAATATATATAAAATAATAATAGCAAAAAATTGGTACAAATAATGTTTAATATATATAAAATAATAATAGCAAAAAAATTGGTACAAATAATGTTTAATATATATAAAATAATAATAGCAAAAAATTGGTACAAATAATGTTTAATATATATAAATAATAATAGCAAAAAAGTACAAATAATGTTTAATATATATAAAATAATAATAGCAAAAAAAATTGGTACAAATAATGTTTAATAATATAAAAATAATAATAGCAAAAAAAATGGTACAAATAATGTTTAATATATATAAAATAATAATAGCAAAAAAATTGGTACAAATAATGTTTAATATATATAAAATAATAATAGCAAAAAAATTGTACAAATAATGTTTAATATATATAAAAAATAATAATAGCAAAAAAATTGTACAAATAATGTTTAATATATATAAAATAATAATAGCAAAAAAATTGATACAAATAATGTTTAATATATAAAAATAATAATAGCAAAAAAATTGGTACAAATAATGTTTAATATATATAAAATAATAATAGCAAAAAAAATTGATACAAATAATGTTTAATATATATAAAATAATAATAGCAAAAAAATTGGTACAAATAATGTTTAATATATAAAATAATAATAGCAAAAAAATGATACAAATAATGTTTAATATATATAAAATAATAATAGCAAAAAAAAATTGGTACAAATAATGTGTAATATATATATAAATAATAATAGCAAAAAAATGTTGTCGTCTATTCAGTGCCACATTGGCATTTTCCCACCTATTGATCATGGTAAAATAAATCAGAAATCATTAATAACTTAAAATTGGTTAATTTATGACATTTGGATATCATTTTTGGATTCCTTCGGCCTAAAAGCTATTATAAGCCAATTTTTAGGAGTAGGGAAGCTCTAGAACTCATTTTACAGACAAAAACTGATTACAAAAAGTCGCCAAATTTGGAGAGCTAAAAATCGACATAACTCGATAACTTTTTGGAATTGAAGACCCAAATTTGGAGATTGTCTAACTTTAACATAGTCCACACCTATACATTTTTTTTTATTTAAGAGGATGGGTGACATGGTCTGGATAATTAGACATGAAATTATCCATAAGGCAACATATGACAACAACCAATAATCATTTCCCTCACTTAATGATACTCGAGACTAGCTTAATGTTCTATTTCCTACAAGTACTCTGGTTGTCTAATCATTTTCAACTAAAGCTATTACACTTATTGTCAGCCTTGACACAGTAACTTTGTGATCAACTGCATAAAAACTCGTTGGATATCTTCTGTGATGCGATGGTTAGCAAGTTCGATTATCAGGCCATTGTAATCGATTTTGATTCTAACTGGGTACCCTATACATCTGGCCTTGGAGATGCGTGGTGTAATGGTCAGAGTCTGGATTCGTCGACCCGAGTTCAAGTCCTGGACGAGGCTGCTTTGATTTCCCATAGTGCTAATACCCCCCTCTCTCTCTCTCTCTCTCTCTCTCTCTCTCTCTCTCTCTCTCTCTCTCTCTCTCTCTCTCTCTCTCTCTCTCTCCATTTATTGCTAAATAGTAGGACAGACTGAGTTCTTTAACCGTGACTTGGTAGCCAGTCTAGGAGAATGAAAGCTCTGAATTCAAAACTGTTAAACTTAAGAAATTTACCATGAGTCACATTCTGGTCGTGTGGAGGGGTTGGTATATATATATATATATATATATATATATATATATATATATATATATATATATCATTTGGATTATTCGGACTATTGTTCTCATCTTTATTGTTATATACACAACGTTTCGGCCGATCCGATGTGCCCTCCGACAGATAAATCAGACAAATTTATATATATATATATATATATATATATATATATATATATATATATATATAATCCAAAAGTCCAGAGAAGAAATCTTCCTTACGACACAAGAGTTTTATTTTAAAAAAACCTGTCACAGTTTGAGAGCTCAATGTGTGCTCTCAATGTTAGAGTCACAGAGCAAATATATAAGTAAAGAAATAACAAAAGACTTAGAGATTTAGCGCTATAGTCTATTTCAGGGAGCTTAGACAAAGTGTCTAACTCTCCCGATTCATCAGATGCTAATGATGAATCGGGAGTTAGACAATTTGTCTAAGCTCCCTGAAATAGACTATAAAGCTAAATCTCTAAGTCTTTTGTTATTTCTTTACTTATACTAGCAAATATATGCACCCTCCGGGTGCAAGTATTTAAGTTTAAATGTAATAAAATATTAGATTAAATCAGAAAGGCTAATGAAACTAATTAAGAATTCAGATAAAAAGATTTGAAACGGAGGGGGTATAATCGGAAAATAGAACAACTGAAACTTACTCTTTCATCACTTTCGTTTTTCAATGCTAAATTTTCCTAATTTAACTATTTAGTTAAAATAGGAAGTAAAGAATAAAATTACAGTTATTTCTTCTTGTTAATGAATTTCTTTAGGATTTATTGAAGAGATTTTTACTCATATTCATTAAGATAAAAACCAAACAATTAGAAATCAATAATACCAAGCACATTTTTATTAAAATCAGTTTTTTTTAATATCAATATGCAAATTAGCTTTACGTTTACACTGAAAACTGGTATTTTGTTGTATATATAAATACGATTGTATGTTATTAGTATTTAGGTAAGGCCAACAGTATTAATAATGTCAAACAGTTTTATTATTAATTGAGGTTTAAATAGAAATAGAATCATGGAGAATGTGACGTAAATAACTAAGGGAATTGTGACTTGAGTAGTAATATAGTTTCGGTTACAGACAGAAAAACACACAATCTCCATTATAATAGGATATATAAATATATATATATATATATATATATATATAGAGAGAGAGAGAGAGAGAGAGAGAGAGAGCACGTCATCTAGAGCTTAAAGCACGTCCATCTTTATCAAACTGGCACTGTAAGTTTGTAGTTTATCACTTTTGAGGTGGCTGTTGGACTCCTCATATTTTTGTCTAGAAGAAGTATTCTTATGAAATGAGACAAATGTTAGACCAGCAATTTAAATGAAACCAAAGTAGCATCAAAGCAAATATCGCCTATGTAACGTTGTCATCGGCATTACATAAAATTGGCCGCCATTATTGACGAGGGAAGAGCCTAGCAGCCGACATTACGTGGCGAAATATACATTTCATTTAGATAGCATCGCCAACTTTCACAGATCTGATAATGGCAATGAGCTTTGATTTGATTTAAGGACACCGATTTACAAAGATAAAGGATGATTTAGAATGTATTCATGTTGATCACAATTGATATAATTCGTCAGCACTTTCAATGTAGGTTCATGTTCTCCTCGAGGAGACAGTTTCAGATACTGGATGTATTCATGTTGATTTTTATTGATAATAATAAAAATACACATCATTTTGTTTAAAACAAAATTTTATACCATGTTTGCAACATTCGTTCTGAGGAACTTGGGGGGTGGGGGGGACTTAGATCATATTCCCTGTAGAGAAGTAAGGCCTCTCGCATAAAAAAGGTTTTTTTTGTTTGTTTGTTTGTTTGGGTTTTACGGCATGTCAACCCTTGGGTTATTTTATGAATAATTCTTATACATATTTACCAACTCCTCCACACGAGCAGGATGTGAGACAAAGTCAATTTCTTAAGCGGAGTTCAACAGGTTTGAATTCAGAGTTTTCCTTCACCTAGACCAGTTGCCTAACCAAGGTTAAAGAGCCCGGTCTGTCCTACTATTTATCCATAGCTGGAGGGAGATTAGGATTCATACCTTTCCCAAGGGTATTAGCGCTAAGTGAAATGCAATTACCACATCCAGGATTTGAACTCGGGGCGACGAGTCCATTTCCCATGACTTTAACCATTACACCACGCACTTCCTCTATTCTTATGAATAATTCTTATAAGGATTTAAGAAATATGTTTGACACAAAAAAAACTTAATGGCGTGACTGGAGTTCGAACTCGCTTACTCAGATGTCGCAGACCGGCACATTAGCCACTACACCACCGGGACCGTGTGCAAACAGCAAGAGACAACTACTCAAGAAATGTAAATATGAACGTACAAGGTATAAAGTAACACTAAACGGGTTGACATGCCGTAAAATCAATCAATCAATTAGTTAGCATTTTATTTAAGAAAATCCATTGAAAATTAACTTATTTTTAGTATTATCTGCGTTCTTCTGACTATTGTCCCCATCTTCATTGTTATTTGTACAACGTTTCGGCCGATATACCCTCCGGCCTTCTTCAGGTATTTCTTGTCGGACTCGGGAACCTTCTCAGACTGGGGAACCTTCTTTTCGAACTTGGGAACTTTCTTGTCGTAATCGGGAGCCATCACGGAACTTTGAACCTAACCCTTTATTTAGTCCACGGGGGTATCCTGTTCTCATTCCACTAACCATAGCTGGGGTAGGAGTTGTGTTTTCTAACTGCCTCTACTCAGGATTGAACTCGGGATCCAGAGATAACTGTCACTTAGAACTGTCTTAACCTGACTACCTTATCCTCATCTCAAACATTCAGAGAAATAACTTATTTTTGTTAATTGACTTTCGGAGTAAGTATGGACGAAGATGGTCGAAAATAAACATTTTTGGCGCGTTTTTTTATTTTATTTTAAGATAGATAAAACTGAAAGAGAAACTGAGACCCTATTATGTATCGACAAGGAAATTTGTTATCTTCACTGATTTCTGGCTGGGAGTAGGTGAAGAAAAATGCCAGTCAGGGAGACTGTGGTAAAGAAATGAATGAAGTAAAATGGAGAAAATATCGTTTGACTTATATGCAATGTTTTCTAGAAACCGTCTAAATCGAAAAAAGAAAAAAGAACTGCATTAAATCAGTGGACAAAATTAAGTTGTTAAATTTGATAAACATTTGTTTGATTGGTGGGTTGGTTGTTTTCTTTTACTGTATATAAATCCCCTTTTGGGTCATTTAATGTTGAATCTAGTCACTTTTTATAAACAAAGGACTCAAGTTTCTAAAAGTACATGCTGTGCTTAAGTGATCACTCAATTAAGTATTAATCGTTGCTTAAATTCGGATAAACATTTTGTACTTACTAATATGAAAAATAACTATTACAAATCACTGGCTGCGGGTCTACATGTCCTGGGAATGACGTTAAACTCTATCTGATGGTGAGGCTACAGTTCTGGAGCTCTGGGGAACGTGGAGCGCACCTTGATCACCATTGCTCCCTGGTCCACTCTGGCCCGGAGTGGTAGTAGTACCTGTTAGAGTCCCATTTATGGATTAAATTTTAAAAAATGTGTTTATGAAAAAATTGAGTATCCATTAAGAATGAATTCATTTCAAAACTTTATTGGCATTAAATGACCCATTGAGGTTGATATGCCGTTAAACAAAACAAACCAAATCAAAACCTACTATTTATCCATAGCTGGTGTGAGAATAGTTAGATTCATACCTTTCCCAATGGTATTAGCAAACAGCCTTGTCCAGAATTTGAACTCCAGTTACTGTGTCCATTTCCGCTGATGAAAACCATTACATCATAAGCATGTAGTGTGTCTTGGGCACGAATAGCCTGTCAGAGTCCATCCCCTTCCAGGTTAACAACTGAATTCAGAGCTTTCCTTCTCCTAGACTGGTAGCCAAAACAAGGTCAAAGAGTCTACTATGTCCTACTATTTGCCCATAGCTGGAGGGAGAATAGTTGAATTCATTCCTTTGCCAAGAGTATTTGCATGGTGTGCAATACAAACAGCCTCATCCAGAATTTGTTCTTGGGTATATGAAATTGAATTGTTCAGTTTATTCAAAATGTAAATGATTAAAGATGTCAAAAGTATCAATCTTAGTCAGATATAAAATCCTTAAGAGTCAAGTCAGAATAAGACAAGTCTTCTTTTTCACCTACTACTTGTACCATGTAAACTAGTACTACCTGTTTCATGGTCGGTTTGTCGGGAGATTAAACTGGCACCCGCATCAAGCACTCCTCGGCTTGTCTAGTGAGATGGGGGTGTGGACACCCAGCATCACTAAAAACAAGGGCTGATGAGCTCCAGGGGGGTGGGAACGGCTATCCACACTGATAATAGTAGGATTGAGGTACACTGATAATAGTAGGATTGGGGTACACTGATAATAGTAGGATTAGGGTACACTGATAATAGTAGGATTGAGGTACACTACACTGATAATAGTAGGATTGGGGTACACTGATAATAGTAGGATTGGGTACACTGATAATAGTAGGATTGGGTACACTGATAATAGTAGGATTGGGGTACACTGATAATAGTAGGATGGGGTACACTGATAATAGTAGGATTAGGTACACTGATAATAGTAGGATTGGGGTACACTGATAATAGTAGGATTAGGGTACACTGATAATAGTAGGATTGGGGTACGGGTACACACTGATAATAGTAGGATTAGGGTACACTGATAATAGTAGGATTGGGGTACACTGATAATAGTAGGATTAGGGTACACTGATAATAGTAGGGGGTACACTGATAATAGTATGATAATAGTAGGATTAGGGTACACTGATAATAGTAGGATTGGGGTACACGGATAATAGTAGGATTAGGGTACACACACTGATAATAGTAGGATTGGGGTACACTGATAATAGTAGGATTAGGGTACACTGATAATAGTATTGGGTACACTGATAATAGTAGGATTGGGTACACGGATAATAGTAGGATAGGGTACACAGGTACACGATAATAGTAGGATAATAGTAGGATTAGGGTACACTGATAATAGTAGGATTAGGGATAATAGTAGGATTGGGGTAATTACATAACTCCCCAAATGGGGTTGATAGGCTCCTTAGCCTTAGACGACAATCCATCTAGACGTGGAACCGTCTGTTATAAAACCTTCGCTGCCTAGCGGCTATACTTCATTCCAAGGAAAGGCTTGGGGAGTAAATCCAGAAATCAAATCTGGAGCTGGAGTTCCGAAGGTGGTGCGATGTTGAACTTCAGCGCTATCCAGCAACACCAGCGGCACTTTCGTTGCCAAACTGCATTGTTATTTAAGAAAATCCATTCAAAATTAACTTATTTTTGTTAATTGATTTTAGGAGTAGGTCGAAAATAAACATTTTTGGCGCGTTTTTTAATTTTATTTTAAGATAGATAACTGAAAGAGAAACTGAGACCATACTATTTATATGTCCTGTGGATGACGTTAAACTCTATCCGATGGTGAGGTTCCAGTTCTGGTGCTCTGAGGAACGTGGAGCACACCTTGATCACCATTGGGTTGATGGGCTCCTTAGCCTTAGACGACAATCCATCTAGACGTGGAACCGTCTGTTATAACAAATGAAGAAGAATATGTTTTGCACGCTAGGTTGGAAAGAAAAGATTTGGTAAGGAATTTGTTTGGAATTTTTACTTTATGCTAATTAACATTTAGTATTTCAGTGACTGTGTCACTTTTTTCATCAGAGTTTTTTTTTTTTAAGCAGCAAGTTCTTCTATTTCATCTAATAGCAAAGATTTCTTTCATCAACAATTTGAAATCTTGTGGTTCTTCTGACTGAATTTCACAATTACACTTACAGAATGGGAAGGGGATTTTAACTGTTTTAATACACACATCGCTTTGCGTGTAAAGGCCGTCACAAAGTGCTCCATTCCTTAGAAGAGCGTTGCGTTTACGCTTGAGTTGGCGGCCGTCAGCAAGATCCCCCCCAGAGTGCTCAACCCTAGGGGATGGGGAGCATATATAGGGTCATCCACAGACACGTGTTTCGACTTATCAAGTCTCCTCAGTGTGGCTAGACATTTTGTAAGCTACCTACAGCCGGAATTGAAATCCGATCGGTTGGGTGTCAGTCCGGCACCGTAACCATTAGGCTGTCTTCACTTACAGAATGGGAAGGGGATTTTAACTGTTTTAATACACACAAGTTACATTGATCTTCATTTTACAGATCTAAAGAAAACACAACGTGGGCACAGAAAGCATCAACTAAGCAACACGTTGGAAAATCCAAGTGGTTAACCCTAGCGGCTATACTTCATTTCAAGGAAAGGCTTTGTTACATAATTATTAGATACCTAATATTTATGTGCAATAGTGTAGAAATCAAAATGACGGTTATAATTTCAGCCGGCGGCCTTGAGAGATGAGTGACAAGGCTTGACCTCAGTCCTGATCCTTCCTTCCGGTGGATACCGTGAGAATCGGTGGGGGAGACCCTCTTCCGGTTTTAGATTAGAAATAGATTTTAGTCAGATCGGCCAAGACCACGACTTTGGTAAGTCGTGTTAATCACGCGGCCGACTCTATCTGCGCAGGTAGTCTGGTGGGGGATTTCGAGAATAAGATACGATCTAAGTAAATCGAAGTCTTGTGTTATTATCTAAAAACTACCAATGACACAGGGCTTCTGATAAAGAGAAATCCCCAATGGAAGACCAGACACGAAGTCCCCAAGAGAAGTCCAGACGATAGAAGAGACCTAGAAGAACTTAAGATGTCAGAAGAACAGAAGAAGAATAGAAGTAAGAAGTAAAGTAATGAGAAGGGTATACAACAGCTTGGGGAGTAAATCCAGAAATCAAATCTGGAGCTGGAGTTCCGAAGGTGGTGCGATGTTGAACTTCAGCACTATCCAGCAACACCAGCGGCACTATCGTTGCTAAACTGCATTGTTGTTGGTTTTTTTCTTGGAATGGGGGGGGGGGCTTTCTTTGGACCACGACGGTAGTATGGAGAGGAGGGATCTGCTGGTTCGGCAACAACTCATCCTCCATATCAACCCACCCAGGCTACGTAGTTCCACTTGTTTCTGGACACTACGCCATCATCTCAGGTAGACGGATGGAAGCCAATGATAAAAACCTTGGGAAATCTTCCATTTATACAAAGTTCAAACAGCTCGGAACTTTAAAATGAGTCTCTCTCTCTCTCTCTCTCTCTCTCTCTCCTCTCTCTCTCTCTCTCTCTCTCTCTCTGTGTGTATATGTATATATATATATATATATATATATATATATGCATATACAGAGAGAGGAGAGAGAGAGGGAGAGAGAGAGAGAGAGAGAGAGAGAGTGAGTGAGTGAGTCATTCTAAAGTCCCGAACTATTCTTTGTATAAATGAAGATTTCACAATGATTTTTATCTTGATATATATATATATATATATATATAATATATATATATATATATATATATATATATATATATATATATATATCATCGGATGAACTATACCTATTAGCTCAGTTAATAAATTTATTACTAAGCCGTGACCTGCGTGCGACTTACGCGCAAAGATTGTGAAACGTTACATCATCATTTTTTCTCAATTTTTGCGCGCAGGTCACATGCAGGTCACGCGCAAATCGTACGCAAATATTGAAAAGAATAACGTAGCGTTCAACCGTTATTAAACAACCATAACAGAAAAATTACAGAAACACGCACAACCTATGTATATATATATGTGTATATGTGTATACATATATATGTATATCAATATATGTATTGATCAAAGCCTGAAGAAGATACCAGAACATCTGAAACACGCAGAATAAAACATGAGAACGATACATTTTGCAAAAACGAATATACATTTGACTTGGGTCCTTCCTTTTTTAATAAAACACATAATATATATATATATATATATATAATATATATATATAAGAAAAACGCCTAACCCTAAAAAACGTAAGAAGCGGACAATATCCCGCAGTGGCTATTACGGATGTAGACTATGCAGCTGGTGATTCTTGCAAATACACTTGCACAAGCCGCATTACTGCTACATATCCGGGAGAAGGCAGCAAGGAACATTTGGCCTCTATGTGAACTCCGATAAAACTGAGGTCATGTGTTTTAAACAAGATGGGGCCATCTCAACGCTCAATTTGTAAGCCCCCCAAAATTGGTGAACCAGTTCACGTACCTGGGTTATAATATTTCATCTACAGAAAGCGATGTTAATGCACGCATGGGAAAGGCATGGACTGCTATAGATAGACTATCAAACATATGGAGTTCGATCTCATTGACAAGTTTAAGCAGTAATTATTCCAAGCCGTGTTGTATATTGTACAAACGGAAATAGGAATTTCCAGCTAAATTAAACAAAGAAAGACGACAAAAATGACAAAGGACTTTTTTCCGGTCAAAGAAGCAGGGAGAAGATAAAGAAATATATAACAAAGGTCCGTTATCAGATCAAAAGATAAAGATGCGTAGGCGTGTCGTCAATACAAAAGCCAGAGGTTCGACAGCAGAGAGTCAGACCCCAGAGATGCCAGCCGGCAGCCGAAAGGACATTTCAGGTCTCCCGTCAACAAAACACCCCTCGGGCACTCATTGTGAGCTCTGCACCTTCACCACCCACACAACGAAGCAAATAAAGAAGGGTCCTATCTTTGTAAAAAAAAAAAAAAAAAAAAAAAAAAAAGGTCCTCTCTTTGTACATACGTATCTGTTGTTTATTGAAGTCCAGTAGTCGGTAGTAGCTGACTGCTAACATACATCGCTTTGGGTACAGTGAAAACCCCAGTACTAACATACACGATTAACTTTGGCCCTATCTTGGGCTAGACGGGCGGTTGGAGAGGCCCCTCCGATTAATCGGCTGGTCACGTCAAGCCCTAGCACCTATATGATTTCCCCAACCCTATTGCCCTTATGGCAAGCCCCAACCCCTTTTATCATATGGGTGCTCGAAGGCGGTGGCTGCGCGGTCTACATGTCCTGGGAATGACATTAAACTCTATTCTGATGGTGAGGTTCCAGTTTTGGAGGGTGGGGAATGTGGAGCACCCCTTCATCACCATTGCTCCCTGGTCCACTCTGACCCGGAGTGGTAGTACACTGTTAGGGTCCTATCTTATGGGTTTTAATAGAAAAATGTATTTATAAACAAAATGTATTATCCATTAAGAATTGATTTATTTCAAAACTTTATTGGCATTAAATGACCCACTGAGGTTGATATGCCGTAAAACAAAACAAACCAAACAAACACGATTTAGAGTAGCGAAGAAGGCCGCTACGTAAGTTGTATCTGCTACTGTACAGCTGCAACACTTTGATCCTAACAAAGCGCCAGGAAATAAGATAGATGGGAGTTGCACAAGAATGATGCGTGTTGTCTTAAACAAATCGTGGAAACCGTACCCCACACGAAAGCAGCTTTACGGACAATTACCTCTTATCGCACAAACAATCAGCGTAAAATGGACGAGACATGCTGGAGAAACAAAGACGAACTCATAAGTGACGTTCGCTAGTGTAGCCTGCTCAAGGTCACGCTACTGTGATTTTCAAGCAACGGCCTACACTGATCAGCTCTGTGCGTATTCTGGATGCTGCACAAAGGACCTCTTGGAGGTGATGACTGATTGTATGAATATCCGTGCTTCCAGTTGCCACCTTATTGATATTATTATAATATATATATATATATATATATATATATATATAAAGCAATCTACAGACGCGCGTTTCGGGGTTTACCCCTCATCAGTGCAGCTATACTTATTTTCAGAGCTACCTCTGGTCGGGATCGAGACCCGATGGGTCCACAAGCAGCTGCCTAGAATAGAAGGCAGAATAATCGCTATATTTCCTAAACCAGAAATTA
>CM042166.1:76697679-76900179 GCA_023376005.1 Doryteuthis pealeii
CGCTAGACCAAGGAGATTATTTTAGCGTCTGATGGAGCGCCACACCTACCATCAGCTCCTTACTTTACCGCACAGATCCCTGTGCTACTCATACGCTGAGTTGGCGAGGACCGGTATCGAACTAGGAACCTTGTGGTTTCTAACCGAACGCTCTACCGACTGAGCTAACCCGGCCCGTGTAATGTTTTTTATTACATTAAAACTTAAATACTTAGAGGAGGGTGCATATTCTTGCAAGTCAATCTAATTGATTGACTAATTTTAACGGCATAATTTCAACCTGTCTAAGGTTATTTTGGGCCTAGACGTTAGGGAATCGCATTTATTGTACGTTCATATTTAAATTTTTTGTGAAGTTATGGGTAAATAGTAGGGCAAACCAGCTATGTGTAAATAGTAGGGCAGACTGAGCTCTTTAGCCTTGGTAGGCAGCCGGTCTAGAAGAAAGATAAATCTGAGGAGTGTTATTCAGAGAATCTGTAGGACATTCTTCTGTTATCAGCTCATCCCGAAATTTTGACTTTCCTAACCAAACTTTCACCACTATAAAGACAAATTGCCTATGTATACATTTACCAACCCCTCCATACGAGCAGGATGTGACACATGGGCATTTTAGCGGAATTTAACAGGTTTGAATTCAGAGTTTTTTTTCTCCTAGACCAATTACCGTAATACGGTTAAAGAGCCCAGGTTCCTTTCAATTTACACATAGCTGAGGGAATGAATATTTGGAATTATACCTTTCCCAAGGGTATTAGTGCTATGTGAAACGCAACCAGCATTGTCTAGGATTTGAACCCGTTTCGCCACGTCCATTTCCTATGACAATAACCATTACACAATGGTCATCTCAAAATCATCCATGAAGTTCATTTGCGGAGCTCCGGCTTAGTTATTAGTCATGATCGAATGAATGAGTGGACATTATTCATTTATCTGTTGTATGCGGAATAAATTGGAGGGTTTAGCTATGGAGCTTCCTGTGTATTTTAACCCGGACTTTAAGAAAACAAAGCAATACAAAACAAAAACATAATTCAGCTGTCTTATCCGATCTGGATGCACATGCACGTACACACACACACACACAATACAGAGAGAGAGAGAGAGAGAGAGAGAGAGAGAGAGAGAGAGAGAGAGAGAGAGAGAGAGACGCCTTTAAGTGATTTTATATTCGTCGTGTGTCTTTTTAAAAGCAAGCGGTTACGTATAGATTAAATCCTGTTTGGTTAAATTGGCTGATTTGTCTCTGGGGTGGCAGTCCAATCCTATGTCATTGGATTCAGTCAGTTCGAAAAGTCACGTTCGACTATTGATTACCAACGAGACAAAGAAAGTGGGACTCTGTTAAAATTAATCAAATAAAAGCATGGATATTGAGAAATAAAACGTAAAATGAGTCAGTCAAATATGGCGGATTATAAAATTAAAAAGGAAAAAAAAGATCAAAGGACACGTGATGAAGAGAGGAAGGTGGTCGTTTACATGGAAGCAACCCACGACATTTCGGTTTTGTTTCCCTCCGGTTCAGTCTCAAATGAATTAATTCCTAAAAGCAAATCCCATTCACCCCGATCGGAATAAAAGAAATATATTAGGGTCGCTTATGTCCAGAGATCTCAAAGGGAGATAACAAGAAAAATCATTTTTTTTTTTGTTTTTTTGTTTTTCAAACAATTACCAAAGATCACGGAATTGTTCTATTTTGTTTCCCTCCGGTTCAGTCTCAAATGAATTAATTCCTAAAAGCATAAATCCCATTCACCCCGATCGGAATAAAAGAAATATATTAGGGTCGCTTATGTCCAGAGATCTCAAAGGGAGATAATAAGAAAAAATCTTTTTTTTTTTTTTGTTTTTGTTTTTTTCAAACAATTACCAAAGATCAAGGAATTGTTCTATTTGTTTCCCTCGGTTCAGTCTCAAATGAATTAATTCCTAAAGCAAAATCCATTCACACCGATCGGAATAAGAAAATATATTATGTCCAGAGATTTCAAAGGGAGATAATTAGAAAAAATCGTTTTTTTTTGTTGTTTTTTTTTCAAACAATTACCAAAGATCAAGGAATTGTTCGATTTTATAAATTTTAATTTTATGATTAATAATTTTTGCCTTCGAGCAAAAATATAATATATACTTTATTCAACAATGCTTCTAAAAAAACAAACATCCAAAAATCTTATTCACTTCGCCGAAGAGCATAAGGCCTGGTTTGTTGTTATTATTCACTCAACGTCCCCTTACCTATTATGGTAGGGGCGTGTAAGTATCATTTGAGAAGGTTAATTTCGCAGGGTTTGTTCGCTGTGTACTGTGGCCGAGGCAATATGGTCTTTGACTATGCCTGCTGAGGTCCCGGTTTCGATTTCTGTCGGAGGAAAGTCGTTAGTATACATCGCTGATGAGACTTAATAAAGTCAAAACAGTCTGTACGATGTTCTACACACCGAGCGATCCTTTGCCGGGATTACACTTGTCAAGTTCATTTTCTATTAAAAAAAAGTATCGAATTTTATGCGATACATGCATTGTAATGCATTGTAATGCCTTCAAGCAAAAATATAATATATACTTTATCCAACAATGCTTCTAAAAAAACAAGCATCCAAAAAACTTGAATGTTTTTTATCAATTCAGATTGTAGTTTGGGTTAACCATTGTCATTTGAATAAAAAGACCTCAGTCCCTAATTTGTACATTTCTAGAAAGATCAAATCCTGAAGACCATGTATAATTTTTTTTTTTTAATAAAAAGAAGTCACCACCCGAAAAAAATGTTATTTGAAAATTTAAAATTTATTTTCTTAAAATTCAAAAAATAATTTTTGTAATTTATCTTTTTCGTAGTTTTAAAAATAATATTTTTCTTTCAAGTGATGCAAAAAAGTATTTTCTCTGAATTGTATTGGTCTATTTATATTCATTTAAAAATCTGATAGCGAATTTTAAAAGTCTTGAAGGCTTTATTGCACTCAATATTTCAACCATAAAAAAACTTCATCTAATCTATTTAAAAATGTAAGTAAACGCTATTTTGTGCAACATATTTTCTGAGGTTTTGATATATTCAAAAATTATTAGGTAGATGAGCAGTCTATGACTTGCAATACTCCACTTTGGCCCTATCTTGGGCTAGACGGGTGGTCGGAGAGGCCCCCTCCGATCAATCGGCTGGTCACGTCATGTATGTGAACTGGTCTATTAATTTCAGAGGCTTACTATTCAATGATGACCACCCTGTCGGCTGGGGCGTTAGAATGCACCAACTGCACCTCTGCAGAGGGGTAAAACTCCCCCAATGGGGCTACCTGTTGGCTGTGGGTGGCGACCCGTGATGCTTAAGGATAGAACCCAGGTGGATGAGCAGTTCATGACTTGCAATACTCCACTTTGGTCCTATGTTGGGCTAGACGGTCGGTCGGAGAAGCCCCCTCCGATCAATCGGCTGGTCACGTCAAGCCCTAGCACCTATATGATTTTCCCAACCCTATTGCCCTTATGGCAAGCCCCAACCCCTTTTTATCATATGGGTGCTAGAAGGCGGTGCCTGCGGGTCTACATGTCTTGGGAATGACGTTAAACTCTATCTGGTGGTGAGGTTCCAGTTTTGGAGGTTTGGGAATGTGGAGCACCCTTTCATCACCATTACTCCCTGGTCCACTCTGACCCGGAGTGGTAGTACCTGTTAGGGTCCCATCTGTGGATAAATAGAAAAACACGAGTTAATAAACAAAATTGTATTATCCATTAAGAATTGATTTATTTCAAAACTTTATCGGCATTAAATGACCCACTGAGGTTGATATGCCGTAAATTTAGAAAGGTTGTATTCTGGTCAACACATGTGTTTCAATTTCATATCTATATATCACTCGCTAAAGTGAATTGACCTGAAGATTATCGGAGACGCATGACCGGTATTTATTAAAAGTTTTTACGGATTCGAAGGGGCTTTTATTTCCCCGTAGTCGTTGGCAAATTGTCGGACAAAGAAGAACAAACACAAAAGTAGAATGCAGACACTTGTATTACAAAATTTACAAGGTTTACAAAAGTACAAGGATTTACAAAAGGGTTTAACAACAAAAAGGGTTACAAGGATTTACAAAAGGGTTTAACAACAAAAAGGGTTTGTAAATTAGTTGGAATTGCGACCAGACTTATCTGTTCTAAGATCTTGGTGTCGTGGTGATAGGTGTTCTTTCGTTGCTAGGAAAATGGCTCTAAGAAGCTGGTTATGTGGCCCTGTTCAAGAATTTTAGGGAACGGTGAATCGCGACTATCATTAGTGCGTTTCTGTGATAGGTAACGGTGGATGGGGCTCTCTCCAGGTAGATTATTAGGTTCTCAGTATGCTATAGTAACGGCCGGCGAGTATGCTGATACTATGCCTAGAAAGGGGTTGACTCAAAAAATACGTCCGTCCAGTATGAGGGCCCCCAGGCAAGTCCTGGTTTAGATTTTGGCGCCACTATCCCATTGGCGATTTGTCCCCCTAGTGGCAGGGGAAGATAATTCCGATGGAATTTCCGATATTATTTCATTTTAATTTTAAATAAATATCATACGTGTAAACAAACCGCTTCGACCTCAATGAATTCATCCTAAACCTTGTATATTTTTTTTGCAGTTTTAATCATTTTCTTCAACATACAGTCGGATTCATTTCCATTCTCTCACCTACACAATGTCTGATCTATATTTTTTAGAGGAAACATTCCTTTCTGATTCACCGACACTGCAGCGCAAAACCAGAATGACACACCAGTCCAATGTGACTTCGTATCTCATTTCATCAGGTATGAAAAAAATTGTTTGTTGGGTTTTTTTTTGTTTTGTTTTGTGTTGGGTTTGTTTGTTTTTGTTTTGTTTTTTTGTTTGTTTTTTTACTTTAGAAGAACAATACTTGAACAATTCAGTGATCGATAATGAAAAATCACAATTGATTGATTTAGTAAAAAAAAAAGAAAGGAAAATAAAAATAAAAAGCAAAAATATAGAAAAACAAATAACTTTTAGTATTCATCCTGGACCCTAACTAAGCGACTAGAGAATAAACTAGACGGGAGCTGCACAAGAATGCTGCGGGTGATCCTGAACAAGACGTGGAAACAGCACCCCACGAGAAAGCAGCTGTACGGCCACCTGCCACATATCACCAAAACCATCCGAGTAAGACGGACAAGACACGCGGGACACTGCTGGAGAAGCAAGGACGAACTCATAAGCGACGTCCTCCAGTGGAAGCCAGCACATGGACACGTCAGTGTGGGCCGACCAGCAAAGACGTACATTGATCAGCTCTGTGTGGATACAGGATGCTGCATAGAGGACCTCCCGAGAATGATGAGTGATTGGGACGGGTGGAGAGAGATTGTCATGGATATCTGCGTTGACAGCGCAACATGATGATGATGATGATGATGATGATAGATTGCCAAAGAGTTTTCTTCCCTTTCACCAGGGTTTTCCACTAGAAGGCTATTCGCTATTTAAACTCAATCCCGGGAAAACTAAGCTCTCTTTCATCTGGTATTCACAGAATGCACTAGACAAGTTATGTTTGTCAATTATGACTTGGGGGCCTTGCCCCCACCCCAACTATAGGCTTATACGCGTGTCTTTACGCAGTGCCTATTATACTTTACCCCCATAGTGGTGTTCGGTTCACCAACCTTTTGAATAGACGTGTAACACGCGTGCCGGTTTACACACCTATGTGTGATACTATGATTGAAGACGAACATGGTCAGAATAAATAAATAAATAAAGAAATAAGAAAGAGAATAGGTTAAAGCTAGGCATAAGTAAAAGGGGTGGGTGGTTGACCTTTTTACGAATCCAAAGATTAGGCCGTAAAGTTTAAGAGACTTGTGCGACCACCATGAAGTTAGGCCACTTAGTGATAATATCTTATGCACCCAGGTATTAAAAGCAAAGAGGCTATTTTTATGGGGAATTCTCTTTTGAAAAAAAATAATGTTCATAGTATTGAAGACATTAAGTCTGGAAAAATATTTAATTGCTTTAATTTTAAGGGTTAATAACGACTAGAAGTCGGCGATTCGATTTAAGTACTGGCCATCTGTGTGATCCGGAGAAGATGGGTGGGGGGAGGAGAGTTTGACATACAGCTAAACTCCAGCACTGAGGCAGTTAGAACCCGGGCCCTAGAGGTATTAACGTCGGTAGCAGTAGTTAGCCCCGAATCCACAATGAGAGAGGTAGAGAGTAGCAGCCAGTTGGATAGACAGCGAAGTCTCACACCCCTTATTCCATCTGCGTCTTGTTTACAAACACTTGTAGTTGTTGTTTGTTTTTATTTAATCCTTGTGACCACTGTTTCTGACTCATGTCCTCAAATTGGCCAGCACAGAATTTCACAACGTTTGGGGATCTAGACATCGTGCATCGAAGGTGCAGAGCGCAGAACAGGTCGTCTCACTCATGTCTGCATGGAGGTTTTCCACCACTTGTACGAAATAAGTGACAATCTTTAGATGTAGGACTTTCATCTCTTCTATCTATCAATCTATCTATCTATCTCAGTCTGTTCCCATCTATCTATCTATCTATCTATCTATCTATCTTTCTATCTATCTACCTATCTCAGTCTGTTCCCATTTATCTGTCTATCTATCTATCTTTCTATTTATCTCAGTCTGTTCCCATTTATCTATCTATCTATCTATCTATTTATCTATCTGCCTATCTCAGTCTGTTTCCATTTATCTACCTGTCTATCTATCTATCTATATATCTATCTATCTATCTATGTATCTACCTATCTCAGTCTGTTCCTATTTATCTATCTATCTATCTATCTCAGTCTCTTCACATTTATGTATGTATGTATGTAAGTATGCTATTATGCTATTGCCATGTATCTATCTATCTATCTGTCTGTCTGTCTATCTCGGTCTGTTCGCATTTATCTATTTATCTATCTATCTATCTATCCAAGTCTCTTCACATTTATAGATGTATGTATGTATGTATGTATCTTTCTATCTATCTATCTATCTATCATATGTAGGACTTTCATCTCTTCGTTTAACTCTTGACTCTTCAAGGACTCTTTTTTTCTTATGACCTTTGTCCTAGCTGTTTTGTATTTTATGCTGAATGTTGCTCAGACAATAAAGTCTGTATTTTTTTTATGTATCTCTTTGTTAGAATGTGTTTTATATATTCACCTGCCTTCGGTGGCTTTTCTGAGGCCTCCTAACGTATTATAAGAAGTGGTATTAAAAAAATAAGTGACAACCTATTGACCAAACATTTTATGCCGTTTCTTTGATATTTTGTTGTTTTTTTCTTTTAAAATTTAACTTCTGATTTTTCTTTTCAGACAAATTTCTATCTATCTATCTAACTACCTATCTCAGTCTGTTTCCCATCTATCTATCTATCTATCTATCTATCTCAGTCTGTTCCATTTAACTATCTGTCTATCTATCTCTCTATCTATCTCAGTATCTTTCTATCTATCTACTTATCTCAGTCTGTTCATCTATCTATCTATCTATCTATCTCTCTATCTTCTATCTATCTATCTTATCTCAGCATCTATCTATCTATCTGTCTATCTATCTATTTATCTATCTATCTCAGTCTGTTCCCTTAACTATCTGTCTATCTATCTCTCTATCTATCTCAGTCTCTTCACATTTATCTATCTATCTATCTATCTATCTATCTTTCTATCTATCTACTTATCTCAGTCTGTTCCCATCTATCTATCTATCTATCTATCTCAGTCTCTTCACATTTATCTATCTGCCTATCTATCTATCTATCTATCTACCTATCTCAGTCTGTTCCCATTTATCTATCTATCTATCTATCTCAATTTCTTCACATTCATCTATGTATGTAGGTATGTATCTATCTATCTGTCTATCTATCTATTTATCTATCTATCTCAGTCTGTTCCCATTTAACTATCTGTCTATCTATCTCTATCTATCTCAGTCTCTTCACATTTATCTATCTATCTATCTATCTTTCTATCTATCTACTTATCTCAGTCTGTTTCCATTTATCTATCTATCTATCTATCTCAGTCACTTCACATTTATCTATCTGATCTATCTATCTATCCTATCTCAGTCTGATCTATCTATCTATCTATCTATCTCCTATCTCAGTCTGTCTATCTATCTATCTCTATCTGCCTATCTATCTATCTATCTATCTATCTATCTCATCTGGTCTATCTATCTCAGTCTGTATCTATCTATCTATCTCAGTATCTCAGTCTGTATCTATCTATCTATCTAGTCTGTTTCCATTATCTATCTTTCTATCTACCTTCTATCTCTGTCTGTTATTTCTATCTGTCTATTATCTCTCTATCTATCTCAGTCTCTTCACATTTATCTATCTGTCTATCTATCTATCTATCTATCTACCTATCTCAGTCTGTTATCTATCTATCTATCTATCTATCTATCTCAGTCTGTTCCCATTTAACTATCTGTCTATCTATCTCTCTATCTATCTCAGTCTCTTCACATTTATCTATCTATCTATCTATCTATCTTTCTATCTATCTACTTATCTCAGTCTGTTCCCATTTATCTATCTATCTATCTATCTCAGTCTCTTCACATTTATCTATCTGCCTATCTATCTATCTATCTACCTATCTCAGTCTGTTCCCATTTATCTATCTATCTATCTATCTCAATTATTCACATTCATCTATGTATGTAGGTATGTATCTATCTATCTGTCTATCTATCTATTTATCTATCTATCTCAGTCTGTTCCCATTTAACTATCTGTCTATCTATCTCTCTATCTATCTCAGTCTCTTCACATTTATCTATCTATCTATCTATCTATCTATCTTTCTATCTATCTACTTATCTCAGTCTGTTCCATCTATCTATCTATCTATCTATCTCAGTCTCTTCACATTTATCTATCTGCCTATCTATCTATCTATCTATCTATCTACCTATCTCAGTCTGTTCCCATTTATCTATCTATCTATCTATCTCAGTCTGTTTCCATTTATCTATCTTTCTATCTTTCTACCTGTCTACCTATCTCAGTCTGTTCCCATTTAACTATCTGTCTATCTATCTCTCTATCTATCTCAGTCTCTTCACATTTATCTATCTGTCTATCTATCTATCTTTCTATCTATCTAACTATCTCAGTCTGTTCCCATTTATCTATCTATCTATCTATCTATCTATCTCAGTCTGTTTCCATTTATCTATCTTTCTATCTTTCTACCTATCTACCTATCTCAGTCTGTTACCATTTATCTATCTGTCTATCCATCTGTATCTATCTATCTCAGTCTCTTCACATTTATCTATGTATGTATGTATGTGTGTGTGTATGTATCTATCTATCTATCTGTCTATCTCGGTATGTTCCCATTTAACTATCTATCTATCAATCTATCTATTTCAGTCTTTTCACATTTATCTATCTATGTATGTATCGATTTATCTATCTATCTGTCTATCTCAATCTGTTCCCATTTATCTATCTATCTATCTATCTATCTCTCTCTCTATATATATATATATATATATATATATATATCAATCTCTTCACATTTATGTATGTATGTATGTATGTATTTATCTATCTATCAGTCAATCTGTTCCCATTTATCTATCTATCTCTATCTCTCTCTCTCTCTCTCTATATATATATATATATATATATATATATATATATATATATATATATATATATATATTGAATTTTTGATTTTTTTTTGATAGAGGAATTATATATATAATTGATAATTTTGAATCATATTACCACGACCAGACAACTCGGCAAACACCATTTGCGACATCCGGAGCACTGGACAGCTGTTTCGACCTCCTTTGGTCTCATCAGCAGTGCATACCACAATCTCCGCCACTAGAGATTGAACTCGTGGACCACAGCGTGAAGAGCGGGGACTTAACACACTGGGCCACCAGCCCATGTCACAAACGGAGAATGCCAAATCATCTAGTCAATGGTAACATTAATTCAAATGCGCAGTCACTTAACCCGGAGGTTTGTGACATGGGCTGGTGGCCCAGTGTGTTAAGTCCCCGCTCTTCACGCTGTGGTCCACGAGTTCAATCTCTAGTGGCGGAGATTGTGGTATGCACTGCTGATGAGACCAAAGGAGGTCGAAACAGCTGTCCAGTGCTCCGGATGTCGCAAATGGTGTTTGCCGAGTTGTCTGGTCGTGGTAATATGATTCAAAATTATCAATTATATATATATATATATATATATATATATATATATATATATTTCAATCTCTTCACATTTATGTATGTATGTATGTATGTATCTATCTATCTGTCGTTCTGTCTATCTCGGTCTGTTCCCATTTATCCATTTATCTATCTATCTATCTCAGTCTCTTCACATTTATCGATGTATGTAGGTATGTATGTATGTATCTATCTATCTATTTATCTATCTATCATATGTAGGACTTTCATCTCTTCGTTTAACTCTTGACTCTTCAAGGACTCTTTTTTTTCTTATGACCTTTGTCCTAGCTGTTTTGTATTATATGTTGAATGTTGCTCAGACAATAAAGTCTGTATTTTGTTATGTATCTCTATGTTAAAATGTGTTGTATATATTCACCTGCCTTCAGTGGCTTTTCTGAGGCCTCCTAACGTATTATAAGAAGTGGTATTAGCTATTGAAGCTTTAAAAAAAAACACCTTTAATCTTTGTATTAACTTCAAGGGGTCAGTTAGCTCAGTCGGTAGAGCGCTTGCCTGAGAATCGCAAGGTTCCGAGTTCGATATCGGTCCCCGCCAACTCAGCATATGGGTAGCACAGTTTGGGTAATTTGTGCTTTAGAGTGGGAAGTTGACGGTAAGTATGGTGCAAAAATATTATCCCTACTCTGGCGCTAGTGAAAAGGGAATAGACTCCCTTGCTGTCCGGTTGATACTGACTAAATGCCACCATGTGAACTTCACTTACTTTTTAACTTTACTTACTTTAAATTAACTAGCAAATATATGCACCCTCCGGGTGCAAGTATTTAAGTTTTAATATAATAAAATATCATGTTAAATTAGAAAGGCTAATGAAACTGAATAAGAATTCGGATAAAAATATTTGGAACAGAGGGGGTATGATTGAAAAATAGAACAACTTTGAAACTAACTCTTCCATCATTTTCCCTTACTCCCGTCTTTCATTGGTATATTTTCCTAATTTAACTATTTAGTTAAAATAGGAAGTAAAGAATAATATTACAGTTATTTCTTCTTGTTAATGGATTTCTTTTAAGATTTATCCCCGAGATTTTTGCTCATCTTCATTAATATAAAACCAAACAATTAGAAATCAATAATACTAAGCATATATTTATTAAAATCAAATTTTTAAGATCAATATGCAAATTAGCCTTCCAATTCACACTGTAAACCGCTTTTTTCTTGTATATATAAATACAATTGAATGTCATTAGTATGTAGATATGGTCAACAGTCTTAATGATGTTAAACAATTTTATTAATAATTGAGGTTTAAATAAAAAATAAAATCATGGAGAATGTGATGTAAATAATAAAGGGAATTGTGACTTGAATAGTAATATAGTTCAGACAGAAAAACCCACAATCTCCATTATAATAAGAGATGTCAATAACATAAAGGGTGTTTGCTAAAAAGATGTTAAAATTTGTAGGGACCGTGTTTGTTTGGTGGTTGTCTGAGTGTGAAGAGTTGAAGAAGATCCGAATTTTGATGCCCACAATTTAAATGTATAAGACTACGGAAATGTAGTTTCCGTAGAAAACAAAAGAAGAAGATAAAATGTATACAATAAACAACTTTGTATACATTAATTGGTAATAAAGAACTATTTGCTCGTAAATTCCTACCATAAAATAAACTGAACCCCCATTTTATGTCCGTGTTTTTGCAATAAATGTTTTATTTTTCTTACACCCGTTATGTTACAATACTAAATATATTTCCTTTATCTATTTTAATATTCACTTCAATGTGTATATTCTAAAAGTTTTTATTTTGTGAGAATGTTTAGTTTTAAAGTGGGGGTTCGTTTTTACACTTCAACTTTTTACTCGTAAATTCCTACCATAAAATGCCCAAGCCTAATTTTATGGTAGGAATTTATGAGTAAAAAGTTGAATATTACTTTTTGTTGTTGTTATTTCTTTTCTTTTTGGCTTTGTTACTCTAAAATAAAAACGTCAGATTTTAATCATCGTCGACGAAAAAACAAAATTGCGGTCATAAAAGGAGGATCCAATTTATGGCTAAATTGTAAAACGAGCCCCCGCTTTAAAACTAAGCATTCTCACAAAATAAAAACTTTTAGAATATGTACATTGAACTGAATATTGAAATAAATAAATGAAATATATTTTGTATTGTAACATAACGGGTGCAAGAAAAATAAAACATTTAATACAAAAACACGGACATAAAATGGGGGTTCAGTTTATTTTATGGTAGGAATTTACGAGCAAATAGTCCTTTATTACCCATTAATTTACAATTGGTATATTCAATTTTCCTTTTAGCAATGTTGCCGACTGTATGGATCTGTTTTGTTTATATGTGTGCGTTGTCAAATTTGTAGCAGTTTTGATAAAAAAATGTCTGTGATTGAAACTTGTTGTGTTGAGAGAGAGAGAGAGAGAGAGAGAGTGAGAGAGAGAGAGAGAGAGAGAGAGAGAGAGAAAATAGGAAACGAATATAAGAGACAGACATGATATACTACATTTTGTGTCTTCGGACAGCGACTTCTCCCAATTGTGTCGAGTTAGGGAGAGCTTTTGCTCCGTCTGTCGAGTTAGGGGCCATTCGCCCCAACTGAAGCTTTTCAGCTAAATGGCTCTTTTTATAATTGTTTTGTAAGTGTCTACGTGTTCCTTAAGCTAAAAGATTCATCAAATATCAGGTGATTTGCAATGATGCAATATTGAATGATTTTGGTATCTGTGGAATTCTGATGACATAAATTATCGGATGATTCTGTTACATTCCGATGGCGTACATATTTTCAAAGGAATTTAAACCATTGTTTATATTGTTGCTAAAATATTTCTAAACTAATATTCATTCGATTATCTTTTGTTTACATAATTCTAAACTTAACTTATACAATTGAAAAATTACTTGTTTCAGAAAACTTAATTATTTTAATGTATCCAATTCCACGTGCACGTAAATAGGAAGCCAAATTCCCCATAAATTTTTATGGGAGTTCGTTTATGAAATTATAATTTTAAATTCCCCTCAAGTTCACCATTGTAGGAATTACAGTCCTTACTTTACATAATTACCTCCCGTGTTTCTCCTGTAAGCCGTTAGGTGGCGTACCAAACAGTTCCCGAGTTCGACAAGAAACACCCGAAGAAGGTCGTTGTATAACAATAAAAATGACTGTAATATAAAGTCATAACGAGTTATCGCCCTTGAGTGGAACTCTTCACTGACGTCACACTGGAGATGACTCAGCCTCTCTTTCCTCAGGACATTGGTCAGAACAGACGTATCATGTACAGCTCGTAAATAAACGTAAATGTACACCGTATATCTCTCTTGTTTTTAATGCATGCCTCGTTTCAATATATTACAATGAGGACAACAGTTCGAAAAATCTAAATAATCCAAATTATCAAATATCATCTTAAAAATTCATGTTGTGATGTGTGGTTTCGTACTCCTTGTTGTAGTAGTAGCAGTAATTCTTAGAGCGTAATCGTAGCTCTAGGTCTCAGCTTCTCGTAGCTAATTCTTCTCAGTCCTCTAAACTGTCTCTATATATCTCCTGCTGTAATACACATATGTAAATGAGATAACACGCCATTGGCTATATCACTCCACTTCATACAAATAGTAACGATCTCTTTTTTGAAATTCTTCTAAAATCGTTGTTTATGTATCTTTCTTTGGTACAAATGCAGTATAGCGCGCAAGGGATAATATCATTAGAATCGCATTTTACGCATAAACTTACGGAAACTCCCGAAGTAGCCTAACCCTAACCCTAACCCTAACCCTTACCCTTACCCTAACCTTAATCTTAGCGTCTCAAATGTTTCGGGTATTTCTGTGAAATGTAATGAAATGTAATGCTTTTTATACATTATCTAACTATATCATCTCTTGCGCGCTATTCTGCATTAGTACCCTTTCTGTTTTATTCATGTTTTCCTTGGTTTATTTTTTTTAGACATAATCCGAAAATTGAAGACTGATCTTGAGCTGATTGATATCAATCACCACAATGCGAAAAACTGTGAACACGGAACAGGCGAGACATTAGCCGTGAGCCTTGACCGTACAACTTGGGATACATACGCCAACGTTGCCGTGAAGACTGCGAACCTCTTGAGCAAATATCTCCAGAAAAACACAGCCAATGGGAGTTTTCTCTCTGACAATGATGAATCCGTTCAGCACACCATGTTTCAGAGAGCTAGCAGCTGCGGTAACGGGACATGGCTCCCATTACAACGTCAGTTTACCTTAAGTGAACCACCAAAACCTGGTGTCACAATCGGGAGCACAAGTCGCAATGACTCTTACAGTGACGCGAATATCCACACGTTATTGTACTTGCTTGTACAGAACAATGTTGACACTGATTCTCCCGTCATATTCGGATCAGCCGTTGCCTTTGAGCCGTACGTTGTGCCTTGTCTGGAGAAATATAGCCCTTACGCCCATAAAGTGAACAAGGATGGTGTCAGCGTAGGAGACTTATCTTCAAAATACAATTACTTAGACAGCACCATATCGTGGTATTCTCCAGTCAAGGCTTCGGTTAGACAAAGTACCAAAATACGACAAGAGCTAAATATGGGTAAGATATAGTTCCCAAACATTGTGGCCTTGTGCCAGACTAAACTAAGCTACGTGGGCACGTTCACACATACACACACACACACACACACACTGACATACACACACACACACATATATATATATATATATATATATATATAGAGAGAGAGAGAGAGATAGGGGGGATATATAGATATAGATATAGATATATATGAGTACGTGATTTCATCGGATATAAATTTATTTCGGCACTTTCGCCTCTTTGAGTCTGATTTCTAACGTTAACTAAGGTACTTATATAATTATTTATAATACTCCATACATGTAAAAAAAATATACACATCCTATCACGGACACACATGATACCATTCACACACACACACACACACACACACTCACACACACACACACACACACATATTATATATATATATATATATATATATTATATATATACATGTGTGTGTGTGATTTTGCAGCATTTCTTCTTTCAAACATACTTAAATGCCTTTAACCACTACCCCTTATTCCAAAACCACACTATTAATAATAATAATAATAATAATAATAATAATAATAATAATAATAATAATAATAATAATAATTCACCATTCAACTAAATGGTATATGCACAAACCTGAATCTGTCCTGGAGAATGAGACACACAAAATTCTCTGGGACTTTGAGGTACAGACGGATCACCTATTCCCGGCCAGGAGACCAGATCTTGTTTTGATTGACAAGAAGAGGAAGTGGACTTTGCCGTCCCGGCCGATCACAGAGTGAAAATGAAAGAAAACGAAAAAAACGATTAATACTTAGACCTTGCCAGAGAACTAAGAAAACTGTGGAACATGAGGGTTAAGGTTGTGCCGATTGTGATTGGGGCTCTTGGAACAATCCCCAAGGGGTTAGAAAGGAGTTTGGATGAATTAAAAATCAGAGGAAGAATCGAGACTATCCAGACTACAGCATTATTGAGATCGGCTGGAATACTCAGAAGAGTCCTGGAGACCTGAGGAGACTTGCTGTCACTCAGCATTCAGTGAACCACCGGCTTCTGCAGGTGTGAAAAACTCGAATAGAGTGAAATAATAATAATAATAATAATAATAATAAAACTATATCAAAGCGAAAATTGATAAGACCCAACAAAATAGTAAATGTAGACTTTGCGGTAATAGAGATGAGACTGTAAACCATATACTCTGCGAATGCAGCAAACTAGCACAACGAGAATACAAAACTAGACACGACTGGGTTGGGAAGGTGATCCACTGGGAATTATGCAAAAAATTTAATTTTGACCATACAACAAAATGGTATATGCATAAACCAGAATCTGTTCTTGAGAACGAAACGCATAAAATTCTCTGGGACTTAGAAATAAAAACGGATCACCTTATTCCAGCAAGGAAGACCAGACCTAGTGTTGATAAACAAAAAAGAAAGAACTTGTCAACTGGTGGATTTTGCAGTGCCAGCGGATCACAGGGTGAAGTTAAAGGAAAATGAAAAAATTGACAAATATCTGGACCTTGCCAGAGAACTGAAAAAGTTATGGAATATGAAAGTGAAAGTGATACCAATTGTAGTTAGTGCACTTGGAACGGTCCCAAAAGGATTGGAAAAGGGTCTAGAAAGTTTGGAAATCAGAGGAAGGATTGAAACCATTCAGAACACTGCACTGCTGCAATCTGCCAGAATACTCAGAAGAGTCCTGGAGACCTGAGGAGACTTGCTGTCACTCAGACTCCAGTGAAAGACCATCAGCTGATGTGAAAACTCAAAAGGAGTAATAATAATAATAATAATAATAATAATAATAATAATAATAATAATAATAATAAGAAGAAGAAGAAGAAGAAGAAGAAGAAGAAGAAGAAGAAGAAGAAGAATTGTAGTTGGTGCACTTGGAACGGTCCCAAAAGGATTGGAAAAGGGTCTAGAAAGTTTGGAAATCAGAGGAAGGATTGAAACCATTCAAAAACACTGCACTGCTGCAATCTGCAGAATACTCAGAAGATCCTGGAGACCTGAGGAGACTTGCTGTCACTCAGACTCCAGTGAAAGACCATCAGCTGATGTGAAAACTCAAAAGGAGTAAAATAATAATAATAATAATAATAATAATAATAATAATAATAAGAAGAAGAAGAAGAAGAAGAAGAAGAAGAAGAAGAAGAAGAAGAATTGTAGTTGTGCACTTGGAACGGTCCCAAAAGGATTAGAAAAAGGTTTGGAAAGTTTGGATATCAGAGGAAGGATTGAAACCATTCAGAACACTGCACTGCTGCAATCTGCCAGAATACTCAGAAGAGTCCTGGAGACCTGAGGAGACTTGCTGTCACTCAGACTCCAGTGAAAGACCATTAGCTGATGTGAAAACTCAAAAGGAGTAAATAATAATAATAATAATAATAATCTTATTATAATGGAGATTGTGTGTTATTCTGTCTGTAACCGAAACTATATTCCTACTCAACTCACAATTCTCTTAGTTATTGACATCACATTCTCCATGATTTTATTTTTATCTAAACCTCAATTATTAATAAAATTGTCTTACATTATTAATACTGTTAACTATATCTACATACTGACAACATGCAATCATATTTATATATACAACAAAATAGCGGTTTACAGTGTGAACGGGAAGGCTAATTTGCATATTAATATTAAAAATCGAATTTAATAAATATGTGCTTAGTATTATTGATTTCTAACTGTTTGGTTTTATTTAATGAATATAAGCAAAAATCTCTTCAATGAATCTTAAATGAAATCCATTAACAAGATAAAATAACTGTCATTTTATTCTTTACTTTCTCTTATAACTAAATACTTAAATTAGAAAAAATAACAATGAAAGACGAGAGTGATGGAAGAGTAAGTTTCAGTTGTTCCATTTGTTATTATACTCCCTCTGTTTCAACTCTTTTATTATACTCCCTCTGATTCAAATCTTTTTATCTGTATTCTTATTTAGTTTCATTAGCCTTTCTAATTGAATACAATATTTTATTACATTAAAACTTAAATACTTACACCCGGAGGGTGCATATATTTGCTAGTAATATAATAATAATAATAATAATAAATATATAATAATAATAATAATAATAATAATAATAATAATAATAATAATAATAATAATAATAATAAATAGAAAGACAAAACATAAAACTAGTATAGATAGAACATCAGTATAAATGGAACAATCCAATATTGTATTGTTTTTACATTCCCCCCTAATGATGAAATGGGAAGGAAGTACTTGGGAAGTATGAATTACATGAATTTCTATTTTATTTATTTATTTATTCATTTATTTATTACTTTTTTTGCTATAGAAATTGGCTGGATGCTAAGCACAATTTTACTTACACATATGCCGAAGCCAGCCTTGAAGATGGACACTGGACAAATCCATATTTCGATTGTGGGGGAGGGAATGTGTGGATGGTCACATTCTCGGCCCCTATTTTATGGATCAGCTCAAACGGTTCCATTTGTTTTAGGTAAGTTCAGTTCTTTAAACATTTACTTTTCCTCGCAAAACATCCGTCAAAAATTACAGCATTATTTACAGACTAGCAGGACCTGTGGATATACCCCAGTATGATAATATTAATTATTACAACGTTTGATATATGTGTATTTGGGCAGCATTCTTTCATTTATACATATAGAATTAAACAAAAGACACATCTCCTGTTTAACAATTTTATTTTTTATCTTTTCGAGTTTTCTGGCCAACTTTTTAATGTTTGGGTGGAATTCGTGGATAAGTCCACCAAAGTTAAGGTCCCGAGTACTTTCGGCACTTCGAAGTGCCATCATCAGGGGTGAT
This sequence comes from Doryteuthis pealeii, assembly GCA_023376005.1. NCBI lineage: Eukaryota > Metazoa > Mollusca > Cephalopoda > Myopsida > Loliginidae > Doryteuthis > Doryteuthis pealeii. The sequence goes on from CM042166.1 coordinate 76,716,365, forward strand.
GTGTTCCAGTTTTTTAAAAATTAAATTAGTGTGGAGGCTGGAAGGAGAAGAATTGATGAGAAAGGTGTTATAGGCATTTTAAAATGTGTGTACTGCATTGGAAATTAATTTTGTTTAAGGATGGTTTGTATTGTTTTATGTATAGAGCTTCTTGTATTTGGAGTTTTTGTTTATTTTTTTCTTTGTGCAGAATGTGTGTATTTTCCGTTAGAATATTTCGGTAATTAAAGTGGGGGCATGAATGTAATTTTAGGTGTTGTGAAATGCTCTATTAACTATTATCTGTTAAATGGAGGGTTAGATGACGTGACAATCTGGTTGAGGTGAATCCAATGTATGTATTTTCATTTTCTGGGAGACTGCAATCTCCTAGGGGACATTTAAATCTGTAAACTACATTGGTCTCATTAAGTCGACTTGTCTGGGGAGAGAAATTGTTACGAACGACGAGGTTGGTTGTTTTGAATTTTGTATAATAATTAATTTCCATGGGTTATTGGTGTTACACAAACTGAGCATCGAGCACACTTCAAACCGCCTAAGTTTTTGGTGCTCATTGAGCTCATGAGGAACCCATTTATCGAGCTTTTTCACCTTTCCAATACTCTGTAAATGGCGGGAAACTGTTGCAATGCTGACACCAAGTGTCTGAGTCATTTCTCTGACACTTTGTCATGGATTTTGCTCAACAACTGCCTGCAATTGTTCATTGTCAACACTGCATGTCCGTCCTCTACCTTCTTCATTTTCAAGACTCTCATCTCCACTGCAGAATTTCTGGAACCACCTTCGTACAGTCCGATCACTTGTGGATTCATCTCCCCATGCTTTGTTGATATTGGCAGCAGTTTCGGAGGCATTGTGCCCAAGCTTGAACTCATGCAACATAAGAAGGCAAAGGTCATGTTTAGGCATGTTCATCTTTGAAGGCCCCAATTTTTCAAAAATACTTTCTATCTGAAAATAAATTAAATTTTATTTTTTAGCACACATTAATTATTATATATGCAAAAATTCACCTGAAATAAACAACAAATTCTATGTTAAAATGACATTTCAAAACTGAGCATTTCAATCAGCCATTATTTTTGTAACAACCTAATAGATATGTCCTTATTTCTGCCTAGGATCAGGGTGTAGTATCTGTACGCTTCCACATTAGAGATGCAACGTTACGAAAATTTCATAGCCTGATTATTAAGACTATACACGAGTGGTTCCCGTGACGTCGTGGCTAATGTGCTGGACTGCGACATCGGAGTAAGCGAGTTCGAACTCCAGTAGTGCTGTTACGTTCACTTTCGGACTAATACTCTCCACCTAGGCATGAGCCCCGTTACCCCCAACTATGGGTTAAATAGTACTACTACTGTTCTTCTACAAGGATGGTTTAGGCATTAAATAACCTATGATCTAGCATTAAACGGGATTTCACTTGTGAGAATTAATTTAATTCCAGTTTACTTGGTATCAAGTCCCGGTTGAATAAAGATTATACGGAAGTCTCAATGTTGGCATCCTTCCGTCTAAGAGAGACGATGGAGTAGTGTCAAGGTTTTTGTTAACTTGAACTGCATAGCCTGGGCGGGTTCATATGGAGGATGAGCTGTTGCCCGTGCAGCAAATCCCCCTCTCCACACTGCCGCTGTGATCCAAAGGAAAGGTAAGGTACCAATGCAGTTTGGCAACGGTAGTGTCGCAGGAGTTGATGGGTAGCACTGGATTTCAGCATCACACCACCTTAGGGACTCCAGCTCCTGATTTATTTTCGGGGTTTACTCCCCTAGCCTTTCCTTAAAGGTAATAGAGGTTCTGTGTCGGACTTCTTCTTGAGTTGATGGGTTGCTGACCAAGGCTAAAGAGCCCATTCAGACCCATTTGGGGATTTATGCGAGGGGTAAGTACCCCAATCTTACCACTATCGGTGTTCCTGAAAAAGAATTGAGGTTGGGGATATGGTATATTTTGCATTTGTGTATCAGATAAGCAACTGACCTTCTGGTCAGTTCTTTTTTTTTGGGGGGGGCAGGATAAGTCCACCGAAAGCGTCAGGGTAGTTCTGATGTCCACTTTGTTTATACACATGTATACGTGAAACCCGCTCGTTCTTGTACACGTGTGGTTTTACCAGCGCTGTTGGATTATATAAGTTACTAGTACTATGGTTAATGTGCTTGGACTCCAATATCTTTGTAAGCGAGTTCGAATCCCAGTCGCGCTATTAGGTTCACTTTCGAACTAATACTTTGGGAAAGTCTTGGTTGGTTGGCTGGTTGGTTGGATGGATTTTACGGCATGTCAACCCTTGGTGGGTTATTTTATGCCGAAGACGTTTTATTTTATTAATTCTTGATAGGAACTCAATTTTTGAAAACTCACTTTCTTCTTAACCCATAGGCGGGACCCTAACTGATGGAAAGGTTTGGACCCCCTCACCCACCCCCGGTCGGGTGAGGGGGTCCAAATATAATCTTTATTCAACCGGGACTTGATATCAAGCATTTGTGAGTAAACTGGAATTAAATTAATTCTCACAGGTGAAATCCCGTTTAATGCTAGATCATAGGTTATTTAATGCCTAAACCATCCTTGTAGAAGAACAGTAGTAGTACTATTTAACCCATAGTCGGGGGTAACGGGGCTCATGCCTAGGGAGAGAGTATTAGTCCGAAAGTAAACGTAACAGCACTACTGGAGTTCGAACTCGCTTACTCCGATGTCGCATTCCAGCACATTAGCCACAACGTCACGGGAACCACTTGTGTATAGTCTTAATAATCAGGCTATGAAATTTTCGTAACGTTGCATCTCTAATGTGGAAGCGTACAGATACTACACTCTGATCCTAGGCAGAAATAAGGACATATCTATTAGGTTGTTACAAAAATAATGGCCGATTGAAGTGTTCGGTTTTGTAATGTCATTTTAACATAGAATTTGTTGTTTATTTCAGGTGAATTTTTGCATATATAATAATTAATGTGTGCTCAAAAATAAAATTTAATTTATTTTCAGATAAAAAGTATTTTTGACATTGGAAATTAATTATTATACAAAATTCAAAACAACCAACCTCGTCGTTCGTAACAATTTCTCTCCCCAGACAAGTCGTGCAAGAGTGCTTTGGGTCCTTGATTTTGAGACCCCTGTTCTAGATCCTAATTGATTTTTGTCACTCATTGCAATTAACATTTCATATCCAGAGGTGTAGCAACCATCGATATTCATTTGACTAACATTGATATCAACCAGTGTGATGATGACAACAACGACGATGCTAATCCAAATGACGAAGCAAAAAACATAGTGGATATTTTCAGAGGCACCCACAATTGCCAAACGACAACTAAGGTGAGTACAAAATGTCTTAAGTCGGATACTTTGAAGTGGACTAAGGCGTTATGCTCTAGCTTGACTAATTTTCTTTTTGATATTGAATCACTTCCCGAAAGTCCGTATATGTATGAGAAGGAAGTATTTTTTTTTTATTTAGATTGAAATAGATCACTAAGTAGGTCTGAGCCTATTTTAGTAGTGACTACCCCAAGCGAAGATTTAAGATTTGAATTTCAGAGTTTTTCTTCTCCTAGACTGGTTGCCTAACCAAGGTTAAAGAGCCCAGTGAATAGATCACTAAGTAGGCCTGAGCTATTTTAGTAGTGACTACCCCAAGCGAAGATTTAAGAGGTTTGAATTCAGAGTTTTTCTTCTCCTAGACTGGTTGCCTAACCAAGGTTAAAGAGCCCAGTGAAATAGATCACTAAGTAGGCCTGAGCCTATTTTAGTAGTGACCACCCCAGGCGGAGATTTAAGAGGTTTGAATTCAGAGGAGGTTTTCCTTCTCGTTCTAAGACTGGTTTACCCTGTAACCAAGGTTTAAGAACTCAGGTCTTTGGCCATAATGGTCTAGTGACTATTTGATTGTCGTAGCTGTGAGGGGAGAAATATTGGATTCATGATCTTTCCCAATGATATTAGGCGCTTATAACAATGGACAATTGTGGCTTGTCGGTCCAGGGAATTTGAACTCGGGATCGCAACGAGTCCATTTTTCCGTGCGGGCCAACGTGCTGGTGGAACTCTAATACCCATAGATCTATACATTGCTTGAGCCAGTACGGCGCGAAGCTGCACCGTGCTAGAGCAACGCCGCACGGGCGCGTGCCTGCATTTATTTGACTATTGCAATAGATGTAGTGGTGTGGTGCTGCGGCCGGGTGGAAAAAGTGTTCCTCTTTTTTGCAGTCAAGGCACACTCAGCGATATCTTCACTACGACGACGATAGGTTTAATTCGGTATACTGTGTGGCAAGGCGACTAAGGGACTACTTTTTTTTAAATATTGAATCACCTTTCTCTAAAGCTGCCGTGGCAGTTTGGAGGTGCTTATTTGACCTTCGGGTTGTTGGAATACGTGACCATAGCGGGTCCCATGTATATAGTGATAGGAGATGCCTTGAAGGAAACGAAGCTACATGTGCCAAATTAGCGTTGTTAGCTGCGTCAGTTATGTATTTATTACATTTAGGGACAGGACAATGAAACCCATGTCAGATCTGGACAAGTACGCATGGCGAGGTCTCTAAGCCAGCTCTTTGACTTCTCTCTCTCACGGACAAGAAAGAACAAGGTGCGTACACTGGGGTCGTACCAGCGCCCGGTAGTCACGATCCGTAAGAATAATGGTCGATATGGTGGACACCGGGAGTGAGCTCTTGATTTTAGTGTTATATCAGCACGAGGTAATCACGTACCAGGATACCTTCGCGTCGCGTCACAGCATGAAATGGTCGTTCAAATTGTGTGGTGGTGTGTGTGTGTCTGTCTGTCTGTGTCTGTGTGTATGTGTGGTCTGTCTGTCTGTGTGTATGTGTGTGTGTGTAGTGTGTGCTGGTGATGTTGGTGTGGTGTGTGTGTGGTTGGTCTGTCGGCGTGGGTGGTGTGGTGTGCTGTTGTTGCGGGTGTGCGTGTGTCTGTGTCTCTTTGTATTATCGTGGGTGTGTCTGGGTGGTGTGTGCGATCGTAGAGGGTGGTAATGGGTATGTGTATCTCTGTGTTTACGTGTGGTTTTAGGGAGGGGGTTAGCGTGTGTGTTGCTTTAGTGTGTTGTCTAGTGGGTGTCTGTTGCCAAACTCCAAAACTGGAACCTCACCATCAGATAGAGTTAACGTCATACCAGGACATATAGCCCTCAGTCACCGCCTTCTAGCACCATAAAGAAAATGTTTTGATGTTGTATACCCTTCTTTACTTCTTTCTTATTGGTAGTTTTAGAAATAAACAAGACCTCGATTTACTTAGATCATTTTTTTATTTTGAAATCCCACACAGACTACCTGCGCAGGTTGAGTCAGAGCGTGCATACAACGACTCACCACCGTCGGGTTTTTGGCCGACTGACTAAATCTATTTTCTAATCTAAACCGGAAGAGGGTCTTCTCCACCGATGCTCACGGTATCCACCGGAAGGTTAGGACTGAGGTCAAGCCTTGTCATTCAACCTTCAAGGCCATGAGCTGCAACTTGTAACAGCCATTTTGATTTCTACACTATGCACATAAATATTAGGAATCTAATAATTATGTAACATTGATGCATGATTTTTGTCAAGTAAATTTCCTCATCTCAATTTTTTTTATTTTTTTTGTTTTATTTCATTCCTTTTTTAGTCACATAGAAATTGATAATTTTAATTTTTCTTTTTGTGCCCAGGTGAAAGCCTCATGCTGCTCTACGGAGTCTACCTCTGCTTTATGATCAGAAAAGTTCCCGCCTTTTTCAACGAGAGTAGATATATCACGTGGTCAACATACAATGCTCTCATCTTTGGTTCGTTCCTTAACATCTTCACGTAAGTCAACCACAAAAATTAATTAGTGGTCCCCCGTACATGTATTTACGAACCCCTACGCCACGAACAGGATGGTCAATTTTTGAGCGAAGTACAGCTGGTTTGAATTCAAAGATTTCCTTCTCCTGCTGGGGCTGATTTAGCTCATTTGGTAGAGTATCTACACAGGAATCGCCAGGTCTACTGGTACTCGCCAATACAGCACATAGTGTATCTGGAGAAAAGCTAGATGGGAACTACACAAAGATGCTACAAATCCAGTCAGTATATTCTTCAGCCACACTGACAGGGCAGTTAACATTTAGACAAGAAGCATTTTCTAGATCCCACCATGCTGGTCAGACACAAGGCCCATTAATGTGAAGTCCACCCACGAACCGAAGCTCATGGGATGGCTGCAAACAAAAATGCATGGATCCCTCTGCATTCCCCTATGGAGTGATGGAGAAGATAAAAAGCTATGGTTAGCAGAATGAGACCAAACTTGGAAACATAGGAATAGTTTGATCCAACCACATCCAACCTTCTGTTATTTACTTCCTAATACCTAACATTATTTCCTTCCTCCTTCTCTCCCCCCTCCATCTCCTTCTCTTCTCCTCCTCTTCCTCCCTAGAAGAGTCTTTAATGGTAATTTACAGTTTACTGTCGTGATCTTTTTTTCATGTTTTTATATGCATTTCAGTCTTGAAGACTATGATATAGTTTTTGTGCCCCTGAAGTTTAAGTGCCTCTGTGACTGTGAAGTCAATGTTAGAAAAACAAGAAGTTAAAAAGTTCTAAGTGACAGTTATCTCTAGATTGCAGGTTCAATCTTGATCAAGGCAGCAGTAACATAGAATAATAATTAACACAACTTAACACCTCTACCCAGCTATGGTTAGCGGAATGAGAACAGGATACCCCGTGGACTGTGGACTGAATAAAGGGTTAGGTTCAAAGTTCCGTATGGCTCCTGATTATGACAAAAAGGTTCCCAACTTCAAAAAGAAGGTCCGAGTCTGAGGTGGTTCCTGAGTCCGACAAGAATACCTGAAGAAGGCTGGAGGGCACATCGGCCGAAACGTTGTACAGATAACAATGAAGATGAGGACATATGGGGAATAAGTCTTATGGTATGGCTTCATTAGGATCCAGGTGGTGCAGCCATACAGCAGCACTGACACGACAACGGCCTGGAAGAACTGTCTCTTTAACTCGTCAGATTGGATTTCCATATGACCGATAATTTATTTTGTAGCGGCCCATGCCTTTCCTATACGTGCATTAACGTCATTTTCTGTGGGAGGAGATGTTACTGCCTAAGTATCTAAATTGTTCTAATACACCACAGAAATAATAATAAATAATAATAATAATAATATAATAATATATATAATAATATAATGAAATATATTGTGTACAGTGCTCAGGTATTTTATTTTTGTCTTAATTTTTTTTCTCTTTATTTTTTTCTCTCGTTCATAGACAATTGTGAAAACATCAGTGGGGCCTGACATTACGTACCTTTTGAATTTTTGTCCATTCAAATCTCTGGCACAGTTACGGTTGCATTGATATTTCTACCAAAGGTAAAAAAATTAATACTTCATACACACTTTTCATTATCACATTCTTGCCTCCTGATATGAAATCCATAAGGGTAATTCCATATGTCAAATCATCCAGGCCATGTCACCCACCCACTTGAATTCTTCTGAAATTTTGTCCAAGTGTGGACTATATGATAAAGGTAGACTTTTTTTTCAATTCCAAAAATTGGTGTAGTTATTCAATTTTTTAGGATCGCAAAAAATGGCAACTTTTTGTAACTATTTTTGTTTGTAAAGTGAGTTCTAGAGCTTACCTACTCCTAAACTCCTATTGGGTTATAAAAGCAATTTTGCCAAGGAATCCAAAAAATGCTATAAAACAATCTTAAAGTCAACCATTTTAAGTTATTGATTGTTTGAGATATTTTGGTATATAGGGTGTGTGATAGACGCCTGCTTCTATTTATAGACTCGCCAAGAACCATAGGATCAACCTCTGGGCAATCACTGGCAGTACTCTGCTGCTGATATATATTTATACCGGCTGTTCTGGTTACACTACGCATAACCTGCTTTAAACCTTCATGGATGACGGACGTAGGATTGTATCACTGGACCTTTAACAATACGCTGGATAGGACTTATTCGAAGGATACGACTTATACACTTACCAAAGGATTCCATAACCCAGGACTTACTTACTTTAAGCCCTTTTCAACTGGCAAAAGAAGATGGCATTTAAAAACTTAACATTGAGGATTTCTAATGTTTTCATATTATTCTTATTATTTCACATATATTGAACATTATTTGTACCAAAAAGATAGTTTCAGAATTTCAGAAAAATTGAAGGGGGTGGGTGACAATTTTACTTTTTTCCGGATGATTTGACATGGAATTATCCATAAGCAATTCGGGAATTTTTGTTTTGGTTTGGTTTAGTTTCTTTGTTTAATGGCATATAACCTTTGTGGATTATTTAATGCTAAAGCCATCCTTTTAGAAGAACAATAATGGTGGTACTATTCAACGCATAGCTGGGGGGTAAGTGGGTTCATACCTTTCCAATAGTATTAGTCTGAAAGTGGATGTAATAGAATGACTGGAATCTGCTTGCAATAATGTAGCAGTCAAACACATTAGCTGTAATGCCATGTAAGGACTCTTCCTCTCTTGGGAATTTTTGTCATTCTACAATTAGATAATGTTTACAATTAAATTGTATGTAAAAATTACTAATTAATTTTAAAATTGTAATTTATCAAAATTACCTCATTCTTCATTAAAAAAGCCATGGAAAACTGGCGAGTTCAATTAAAAGCTGGAAAACAATCCCTGGCAGACGTTAAAATCCAAAGAGTATCTTCCAAGGGGACTCGTTATCACCACTACTCTTTATTATAGCAATGATGCCGCTCAATCATTACTTAAAAAATGTACAGGGGGATACAAATTCACTAACTCACAAGAAAAGATAAACCACCTTATGTACATGGATGACATAAAAATGTTTGCAAAAATGAAAAAGAATTAGAGAGCCTAATACAAACTATTAGAATATATAGCCAGGATATAGGATGGAATTTGGAATTGAAAAATGTGCTATGCTAGTAATAAAACGGGGTGAAAGAAAACTAATGGATGGAATACAACTGCCAAACAGGAAACTATAAATCTCTTGATGAAATGGAAGCTACAAATACTTGGGAATTTTAGAAGCGGACAATATCAAGCAAAAGAAATGAAAGGAAAAGTTTTAAAAAAAGAATATCTCAGGAGAACTAGAAAACTTCTAGAAACCAAATTTAACAACAGAAATCTGATCAAAGGAATCAATACCTGGGCTGTCCCCATTATAAGATACTCAGGACCATTCTTAAAATGGACAAAAGAAGAACTCAGACAGATTGACCAAAGAACAAGAAAGTTAATGACCATGCACAAGGCTCTTCACCCTAGAGATGATAGAGATAGATTATATGTGTCAAGAAAGGAAGGGGAAGAGGTCTTGCCAACATAGAGGAATGCGTAGAAACCACAATCCAACAACTTGAAGATTACACAAGAAAAAGCAAAGACAAATTACTTATGGCGGCCAACAATAGTAAAAGTGACAGATGGACAATCAGAAAAACAACAAAGACTAGAAAACAAAAATGGGAAGAAAAACAATTATATGGATGCTTCAAACGACAAATAGAAGAGGTTGCACATGAAAAGACTTGGACATGGTTAAAAAGGGAAACCTCAAAGAGAAATGAATCACTTTATATTGCTGCACAAAATAATGCCATAGGGACGAACTATATCAAAGCGAAAATTGATAAGACCAACAAAATAGTAAATGTAGACTTTGTGGTAATAGAGATGAGACTGTAAACCATATACTCTGCGAATGTAACTAGCACAATGAGAATACAAAACTAGACATGACTGGGTTTGGAAGGTGATCCACTGGGAATTATGCAAAAAATTTAATTTTGAGCATACAACAATGGTATAATGCATAAACCAGAATCTGTTCTTGAGAATGCAACACATAAAATTCTCTGGGACTTTGAAATAAAACGGACACCTTATCCCAGCAAGAAGACCAGACCTAGTGTTGATAAACAAAAAAGAAAGAACTTGTCAACTGGTGGATTTTGCAGTTCCAGCAGATCACAGGGTAAAGCTAAAGGAAAATGAAAAATGGACAAATATCTGGACCTTGTCAGAGAACTGAAAAAGTTATGAATATGAAAGTCAAAGTGATACCAATTGTAGTTGGTGCACTTGGAACAGTCCCAAAAGGATTAGAAAAGGGTCTAGAAAGTTAGAAATCAGAGGAAGGGTTGAACCATTCAGAACACTGCACTGCTGCAATCTGCCAGAATACTCAGAAAGTCCTGTAGACCTAAGGAGACTGCTATCAATCAGACTCTAGTGAAAGACCATCAGCTAATGCTGATGTGAAAACTCAAAGGAGTAATAATAATAATAATAATAATAATAATCGAAATGCAGAAAACTAGCACAAGAGAGTACAAGACTAGGTACGACTTGGTGGGAAAGGTAATCCACTGGGAATTGTGCAAGAAATTCAATTTTCATCATACAACTAAATGGTATATGCACAAGCCTGAACCTGTCCTGGAGAATGAGATGCATAAAATTCTCTGGGACTTCGAGATACTGACGGATCACCTAATCCCGGCCAGGAGACCGGACCTAGTATTGATTGACAAGAAGAAGAGAACCTATCATCTTGTAGATTCTGCTGCACACAAGTAAAAATGAAAGAAAGCAAAAAGATAGACAAATACTTGGACCTTGCCAGAGAACTGAGAAAACTGTGGAACATGAAGGTGAAGGTCGTACCCATGTTAATTGGTGCCCTTGGAACAGGCCCCAAAGCTCAGGAAAATAATTTGGGTGAATTGGAAACCAGAGGAAGAATTGCGACCATCCAAATTACAGCACTGTTAAGATCAACTAGAATACTCAGAATAGTCCTGGAGACCTATGGAGACTTGTTGTCACTCAAACAACAAAAAAGAACTTGTCAACTGCTAGATTTTTCAGATACAGCTGATTACAGGGTGAAGATGAAAGAAAACAAAAAGATAGACAAATACCTAGACCTCGCTAGAGAATTGAAAACTGTGAAATATGAGGGTGAAAGTGATACCAATAGTAGTTGGGGCACTTGGAGCCTAGAAAGGAGACTGGGGAGCTGGAGATCCGAGGAATAATTGAGACCATTCAGACAACAGTATTGTTGAAAGCAGCTGGAATACACAGGAGAGTCTTGGAGACCTGAGGAGATTTGTTGTCACTCAGACCCCAATTAAAACTATCTGCTCATGCTGGTGTAAAAACTTATAATAATAATATAGAATAATATATAAATAATTATATATAAGATAATTTATAATATCTAATTATCTCATTTTGAAATAAAATGATAATATATTAGAATATATGAGTCATTTGGTTTGTTTGGTTTGTTTTGTTTTACGGCATATCAACCTCAGTGGGTCATTTAATGCCAATAAAGTTTTGAAATAAATCAATTCTTAATGGATAATACAATCTTTTTATAAATACATTTTTCTATTTAACCCATAGATGGGACCCTAACAGGTACTACCACTCCGGTTCACAGTGGACCAGGGAGCAATGGTGATGAAGGGGTGCTCCACATTCCCAACCTCCAAACTGGAACCTCACATCAGATAGAGTTTAACGTCATTCCCAGGACACGTAGACCCGCAGCCACCGCCTTCTAGCACCCATGTCATAAAAAAGGATTGGGTTTGCCATAAGGGCAATAGTATATAAGTCATCAGGATGGCCTAAAGTTTGGTATCAGCTAGACAATGAGGGAGTCTATCCCTTTTCACTTGTGCTAAACGAGAGATTGTTTTTGGCGTCTGAGGCGTGGCCACACCTACCACCAGCTCCCCACTTTACCGCACAGATCCCTGTGCTACTCATACGCTGAGTTGACGAGGGCCAGTATCGAACCCGAAACCTTTTGTCTCCTAATCCTAATCCAATACTACTGACTGAACTATAATGATATATGATAATAATATATAATAATATCACAATTATCTCATCTAAATAATGAAATAATTATACATTCTTATTATAATGGAGATTATGTGTTTGTTTGTCTGTAACCAAAACTATATCACTGCTCAAGTCACTATCCATTTTGTTATTATACATCACATTCTCCATGAATCATTTTTATTCAAGCCTCAATTATTAATAAAATTGTTTTTCATTATTAATACTGCTGACCATATCTACATGCTAATAACATGCAATTGTATTTATATATACAACAAAATAGCAGTTTACAGTGTGAACGGCAAGCCTAATTTGCATATTGATATTTAAAATTTGATTTTATAAATATGTGCTTAGTATTATTGATTTCTAATTATTTGATTTTATCTTAATGAATATGAGCAAAATCTCGGAGAATAATCTTAAAAGAAATCCATAAACAAAAAGAAATAACTGTAATTTTATTCTTTACTTCCTATTTTAACTAAATAGTTAAATTAGAAAAAATTAGCAAGGAAAGACGGAGGTGATGGAAGAGGAAGCTACAGCTGTTATATTTTTCGATTATACCTCTCTCTGTTTCAGATCCTTTTATCTGCATTCTTATTTAGTTTCTTTAGACTTTCTAATTTAATATAATATTTTTATGACATTAATACTTGCACCCGGAGGGTGCATATATTTGCTAGTAATAATAATATATACTAATATAAAAATTGTCTCCTTTTAAAAAATAAAATAATAATATATTATAATAACTAGCAAAATAAAAAGACACCCTCCGGGCGATGTAAAAATATTTTTTTTAAATATATTGCTGAGGGGATGGGAGCTGAAAATTCAATGTCATAGAGTGTGTACCATAAGTATGATAAATCGTCAAATTTATTAAAGTAGTAAAAAATAAATAAAGAAGAAAAGACAATTTGAAATGGAAACAGTTCCGATAACTTTAAATATTATATATTAGAATAAAACAATCTATATATAAATATATAACGCCGGAATCTATTTATTGAAACAATGAGGATTGTCTAATGTTGCATGCTCACATTTTGGGTATATTTATTCTATGTTATGACGTTGGATTATGTGTTGGGTAATGTGATGTAAGCAGTGACACAGTTTTTGTTACAGACAAAGCCGGAAACGAATCTCCATTATATATTATAATAACTAGCAATATATGCACCCTCCGGGTGGCAAGTATTTAAGTTTTAATATAATAAGATATCATGTTAAATTAGAAAGGCTAATGAAAATGAATAAGAATGCAGATAAAAAGATTTGGAACAGAGGGGGTATGATTGAAAAATAGAACAACTTTAAAACTGACTCTTCCATCATTTCCATTACTCTAGTCTTTCATTGGTAAATTCTCCTAATTTAACTATTTAGTTAAGATAGGAAGTAAAGAATAATATTACAGTTATTTCTTCTTGTTAATGGATTTCTTTTAAGATTTATCCCGAGATTTTTGCTCATATTCATTAAGATAAAACCAAAATTAGAAATCAATAATATCTAAGCATATATTTATTAAAATCAAATTTTTAAGATCAATATGCAAATTAGCCTTCCCATTCACACTGTAAACTGCTATTTTGTTGTATATATAAATACATTGCATGTTATAAGTATGTAGATATGGTCAACAGTCTTAATGATGTAAAACAATTTTATAATAATCGAGTTTAAATAAAAATAAAATCATGGAGAATGTGATGTAAATAACTAAAGGAATGGTGATTTGTATAATAATATAGTTTCAGCTACAGACAGACAACCCACAATCTCCATTATAATAAGAAGATATATAATAAATTTATTTTCAAAGCATTTGGTGCTTTTGTTATTATTCATTGATTAAGGGGAGATAACTTCAACCAGAATAATATGACCAGATTTTGTCCTATTTTCTTATCTATCATTATATGATAACATGATTACTCGTTTTATTACATCTTATTATAATAGAGATTGTGTGTTTTTTTTTGTCTGTAACCGAAACTATATTACTACACAGATCACAAATTCCTTTTGTTATTTACATCACATTCTCCAGGATTTTATTTTTATTTAAACTCAATTATTAATAAAATTGTTTAACATCATTAAGACTGTTGAACATATCTACATACTAATAACATGCAATTGTATTTAAATATACAACAAAAAGAGCGGTTTACAGTATGAATGGGAAGGCTAATTTGCATATTGATTTTAAAATTTGATTTTAATAAAAACATGCTTAGTATTACTGATTTCAAATTGTTTGGTTTTTTTTTTCTTATTGAATATGAGCAACAATCTCGGGATAAATCTTGAAAAAAATTCATTAACAAGAAGAAATAACTGTAATATTATTATTTACTTCCTATTTTAACTAAATAGTTCAATTAGGAAAATTTACCAATGAAAAGAGGGAGTAATGGAAATGATGGAGAGTTAGTTTCCAAGTTGTTCTATTTTTCGATTATACCCCCTCTGTTCCAAATCTTTTATCTGCATTCTTATTCATTTTCATTAGTCTTTCTAATTTAATATGATATTTTATTATATTAAAACTTAAATACTTGCACCTGGAGGGTGCATATATTTGCAAGTCTTATTAATGTTAATTTCTAACCCAACACTCTTGCTAAATTCACAGTTGTTATATTATTATTATGATAATTCACTACAACTATAATCCTATTTCTGGCTTTACTCCATCTTATTGCTGGTACTTTGTATTCAAATACTTCAAATACATTTCAACTCAAGGCTCATCTTTCGGTTATTTCCTTAACTCCAACATAAAAAAGGGGAACCATTCTTGACTGATAAATTATTCATTTATTTTCCATTAAACTAATCCTAAACCCTAATCCTAACCCTGAACCCTAACCCTAACACGTCTTCTTTTTCCTAGTAGATCAATAAATAAATAAATAATTTATCGATCAAGAGTGGTTCCCCTTTGTTTATGTTGGCATCATAGGAAATAACCTATCTTTCTTTCATTTCCAATGATATATCTTCTATTATAATGGAGATTGTCTGTTTTTCTGTCTGTAACCGAAACTTATTATCTACTCAAGTTACAATTCCCTTAGTTATTGACATCGCATTCTCAATGATTTTATTTTTTTATCTAAACCTCAATTTAATAAAATTGTTTTACATTATTATTACTGTTGACCATATCCACATACTATAACATGCAACTGTATTTATATATACAACAAATAGTGGTTTACAGTGTGAATGGGAAGGCTAATTTGCATATTGATATTAAAAATTTGATTTTAATAAATATATGCTTAGTATTATTGATTTCTAATTTGTTGGTTTTATCTTAATGAATATGAGCAAAAATCTCGGGTAAATCTTAAAAGAAATCCATTAACAAGAAGAAATAAATGTAATATTATTATTTACTTCCTATTTTAACTAAATAGTTAAATTAGGAAAATTTACTAATGAAAGACGGGAGTAATGGAAAATGATGGAAGAGTTAGTTTCAAGTTGTTCTATTTTTCAATCATACCCCCTCTGTTTCAAATCTTTTTATCTCATTTTTATTCAGTTTCATTAGCCTTTCTAATTTAATATGATATTTTATTATATTAAAACTTGAATACTTGCACCCGGAGGGTGCATATATTTGCTAGTAATGATAATATATAATATCACAATCATCTCATTTTGAAAATAAAATGATTATGGGGCTAGACGGGCTGTTGGAGAGACCCCATCCAATCAATCAGCTGGACATGTCAAGCCCTTGCACCTATATGATTGTCCGACCATCTTGCTCTTATGGTAAATCCCTAACCTTTTTTATCATATATATATTTACCACCCCTCCGCACGAGCAGGATGCGACACAATGTCAATTTCTTAAGCGGAGGTTTGAATTCAGAGTTTTCCTTCTCCTAGACTGGTTACCTAGCCACAGTTAAAGAGTCCAGTCTGCCCTGCTATTTACCCATAACTGGAGGAGAATTGAATTGATACCTTTCCCAAGAGTATTAGCGCCATGTGGAATTCAAACAGCTTCGTCCAGGAATTGAACTCGCGTTNGTTGCGACGAGTCCATTTCCTACGACTCTAACCATTAGACCACGCGCTCCATTTGTGCTAGAAGGTCGTGGTTGAGGGTATTAGTATCCTGGATATGACGTTAAACT
Source organism: Doryteuthis pealeii (assembly GCA_023376005.1). Lineage (NCBI taxonomy): Eukaryota > Metazoa > Mollusca > Cephalopoda > Myopsida > Loliginidae > Doryteuthis > Doryteuthis pealeii. Next base: position 76,732,483 of record CM042166.1, read on the forward strand.
ACATCTAATGGCAAAGTTCCAATTCTGGAGCTCAGGAGAGTATGAAGTGCTCCTTCATCGTCATTACTCCTAGGTCCACTTTGACCCAGAGTGGTAATACCTGTTAGGGTCCCACCTATGGGTTAAATTTATAAGAAATGAATTCTACAAAAATACACCTGCAAAGCAAAATTGATTACAAATTGATGCAATTAAACAATTAGTTTAAAAATAAACTATTTGGTAATTTTTGAGGAAGCGCGTCCCGGTCTCCTGCCTCAAAAATTGCTACCCGGTGACTATTAAAATAACGACCCAGCTCAGTCTATTCAAAACTATCCATTTTCATATCTATCTATCTGTCTCAATTTGTTCATATTTATCTATATTACTTTAAATACTAAGATTTTTTTTATTCATGTTCGTTTAATGTCTTGTTTTTAGTTTAAATAAACAAGAATTACGACAAAAAAAAGCGACCCCCCCCAAAAATACATTTACTTGTCGAAAATATCTATCTATCTCCATTTGTTCATATCTATCTATATTATTTTGTTTATTTATCTATCTATCTCAGTTTATTCCAAACTATATATTCATCTTCATATCGAAACAAGAATTACGACAAATTACGATGAATAAACAAGAATTACAACGAGCTGGGTTGTTATTTTAACTAGCAAATATATGCACCCTCCGGGTGCAGATATTTAAGTTTTAATGTAATAAAATATCATGTTAAATTAGAAAGGCTAATGAAACTGAATAAGAATTCAGATAAAAATATTTGGAACAGAGGGGGTACGATTGAAAATAGAACAACTTTGAAACTAACTCTTCCATCATTTTCCCTTACTCCCGTCTTTCATTGGTAAATTTTCCTAATTGAACTATTTAGTTAAAATAGGAAGTAAAGAATAATATTACAGTTATTTCTTTTTGTTAATGGATTTCTTTTAAGATTTATCCCCGAGATTTTTGCTTATATTCAATAAGCTAAAACCAAACAATTAGAAATCAATAATACTTAGCATATATTTATTAAAATCAAATTTTTAAGATCAATATGCAAATTAGCCTTCCAATTCACACTGTAAACCGCTATTTTGTTGTATATATAAATACAATTGCATGCTATTCGTATGTAGATAAGGCCAACAGTGGCTTCGGCCTCTGGACCATTTCTATAATTAAGCGTCGATCCCAGGGGGCCATCCCCCAGGCAACACCTGCCCCTTGATTTAAAGGGGCAGGGCTGGGTTTATTGCCCAGCGCCTGAGGCGCCCCCTTGAGGGGGAATGCCGACGGGATCGACGCAATTTTTCACCTGCCACCCCATGAACTCGGCTTGTGGGTGGTCCCACATAAATAGGGCCTTGTGCCTGACCCGTACAAGTGGGGTACGTGGAAAATATCATGTAGATATGGTCAACAGTCTTAATGATGGAAAACAATTTTATTAATAATTGAGGTTTAAATAAGAATAGAATCATGGAGAATATGATGTAAATAACTAAGGAATTGTGACTTGAATAGTAATATAGTTTCGGTTTCAGACATACAAACACACAATCTCCATTATAATAAGAAGATATGTGGTATGGAATGGATATGGAAATTCATTAAATTTAAAATTCATTTGTCATTCTTAGCCTGTAGAACTGAGCTGAGTAGACTGGATGCCCTTCTCGGACTGCACCCTTTTCACTACCAATATCCCTACCTACATAACTTTGTGCACCTTATTGAGGTGTATCTGTAAACCAAATTTTATGGTAATTTATTAGCTGGGTCGTTATTTTAATAGTCACCAGGTAGCAATTTTTGAGGCAGGAGACCGGTAGCAATTTTTGAGGCAGGAGACCAGGACGCACTTCCTCATAAATTACCAACTATTTATCTACAAATTATTCGCATACAAATCATATATACAAAAAAAAAAAAAAGATTCGGCATTGAATAACCCACAAGGTTGATGTACCATTAAACAAAAAAAAATAAAAATAAAAAATCTTTTCATATGCTATAAATGAAATTAACTTTCTTATCGGACTCTCGGGGAACCTTCTTTTCGAACTTGGGAACTTTCTTGTCGTAATCGGGAGCCATCACAGAACTTTGAACCTAACCCTTTATTTAGTCCATGGGGGTATCCTGTTCTCATTCCGCTAACCATAGCTGTTTTTTTTTGGATTTTTTTTGGTTTGTTTTGTTTTACGGCATATCAACCTCGGTGGGTAATTTAATGCCAATAAAGTTTTGAAATAAATCAATTCTTAATGGATAACACAATCTTTTTATAAATACATTTTTCTATTTAACCCATAGATGGGACCCTAACAGGTACTACCACTCAGGGTTAGAGTGGACCAGGGAGCAATGGTGATGAAGGGGTGCTCCACATTCCCCAAATCTCCAAAACTGGAACCTCACCATCAGATAGAGTTTAACGTCATTCCCAGGACATGTAGACCCGCAGCCACCGCCTTCTAGCACCCATATGATAAAAAGGGGTTGGGGCTTGCCATAAGGGCAATAGGGTTGGGGAAATCATATAGGTGCTAGGGCATGATGTGACCAGCCGATTGATCGGAGGGGGCCTCTCCGACAGCCCGTCTATCCCAAGATAGGGCCAAAGTGGAGTATTGCAAGTCATGAACTGCCCATAGCTGGAGTAGGAGTTTCCCGAGTTCGAAAAGAAGGCTCCCGAGTCTGAGAATGTCCCCGAGTGCGACAAGAAAATACCTGAAGAAGGCCGGAGGGCATATCGGCCGAAACGTTGTACAATAACAATGAAGATGGGGACAATAGTCCAAATAACGCAGAAAATACTGAATTTGTGTTGTATAATGCTTACGAGGGTTAGTCAAAAAGTAATGTCATTTTGTTGGGGACAGGTATAATTACGAACACAGGAACATGTATCATACATCAAAATGAAGCTGGTCCTCTGTGGATCACATCCCGACTTCTCCAGATAGGTGAGTCAAAGAGTAATGCCATTTTGTTTAGGACAGGTATAATTACCAACACAGGAACATGTATCATACATCAAAATGAAGCTGGTCCTCTGTGGATCACATCCCTATTTCTCCACATAGGTGAGTCAAAAAGTAAAACCATTTTGTTTAGGACAGGTATAATTACCAACACAGGAACATGTATCATACATCAAAATGAAGCTGGTCCTCTGTGGATCACATCCGACTTCTCCACGTAGGTGAGTCAAAAGTAAAGCCATTTTGTTTAGGACAGGTATAATTACCAACACAGGAACATGTATCATACATCAAAATGAAGCTGGTCCTCTGTGGATCACATCCCTACTTCTCCACATAGGTGAGTCAAAAAGTAATGCCATTGTATTTAGGACAGGTATAATTACCAACACAGGAACATGTATCATAGATCAAAATGAAGCTGGTCCTCTGTGGATCACATCCCGACTTCTCCACGTAGGTGAGTCAAAAAGTAAAGCCATTTTGTTTAGGACAGGTATAATTACCAACACAGGAACATGTATCATACATCAAAATGAAGCTGGTCCTCTGTGGATCACATCCCGACTTCTCCACGTAGGTGAGTCAAAAAGTAAAGCCATTTTGTTAGGACAGGTATAATTACCAACACAGGAACATGTATCATACATCAAAATGAAGCTGGTCCTCTGTGGATCACATCCGACTTCTCCACATAGGTGAGTCAAAAAGTAATGCCATTTTGTTTAGGACAGGTATAATTACCAACATATCATACATCAAAATGAAGCTGGTCCTCTGTGGATCACATCCCTATTCTCCACATAGGTGAGTCAAAAAGTAATGCCATTTTGTTGGACAGGTATAATTACAACACAGGAACATGTATCATACATCAAAATGAAGCTGGTCCTCTGTGGATCACATCCTTACTCCTCCACATAATCACCATTTAATTTTCAATTACAATAATGAGTTCACCCTCGCTTCTCCAGCAGTGTCCAGCATTTCTTTTTCATCTTACTCGGATGGTTTGGGTGATATGGAACAGTTTAACCGTACAGCTGTTTTCTCATATGGTATTGTTTCTACGTTTTGTTTAAGATCACACCATAAAACCTAGCACTTGCTAATTACTCTGTTCACCTTTTATCTTTGCTTAGTAATGTTACGTAGTGCCTTTTCTTTGACGGTACCAAATAGGTATATATGTTGCATACCTCTTTACCGGCACTATATATGTTATATACTTTCTTACGTCTTCTTACTCTATCGCCTGTTCTTCTGGTCGGCTTTCTTCTAAGATCTCGTCTGGTCTTCCATTGAGGGTTCCGGGTCTGGTTTCTGTTGCTAGGGATCATTTCTTATCAGAAGCCTTGTGCTATTGTTAGTTTTTAGTAATAACAACAAGACTTCGATTTACTTTTGATGTTACTTTATTCCAGATCCCCCAGACCAGACAGCTGCGCAGTCAGCTCACATCTTGCTAGTTTCGCTTCTAAGTCCTAACTGTCCAACTGGCTAACTGAGTTGCTTACACCTTAAACCGGAAGGGCTTCTATTGACTTCCGTTCTCACGTTCCATCCCCAGAACGCAAGGTGAGAGTGAGGTCAAGCATTGTCACTCACTCTCAAGGCCATCAGCTGTACTGATCGCCATAAGGATTTCTATACTACCTTAAAAAGATATTAGGATCCATAATTATGTAATATTAAGAATTCTGGGGTATGGGGTTATCGTCCCTTGTCTGCGAGCCTCTGTTGCAAACGACCAATCACAAGCTAGAATACTTTGGCGGTAAACCCAAAGTGGGAAACTCATCCTTTTTCTGCTCGACCAGCATCGAAGACGGACCTCAAATTGAACGTCTCTCAAATCCAGCATTGCGACAGAGAAGCCGTAGCAGGGGATCCGATAATTCACCCTACCTCAGGAGTCAGCTAAGTTATTTACACATTATCTACATTTGTGCAGACGCACTAAAAGTTTGCAACCCCCCCTTTATTGTTATATATTTTGTAATACAAGTTTTTATTCACATTCTGGTTTGTTCGTTTTTATTCTTAACTCTTGAACTGTCTGCCACCATTCGTGGTTAAAATCTTTATAGTAACAGTAAAACTTTGTTCCCTCAACAGTAATGTGGATGCCTAAAATTAAATGTATCTTTTCTCTTTTCTTTTCCTTGTGATTAGTTTTATGCCTGCATAAAATTAAGCGTGACCAGTTGAGCAACACAGAAATATTACGTAGAGTTATGGGCAGATTACACCATCACTGTATTTTGGGAATAGACTTACATGACAAATCTTCTCAAACTGATGATCAGCAAATTGATGTAAGTATTCTTGAGTTTTTAACATTCTCCTTGAGTTAATAGTGTAGCCACTTGACTAAACCACTCCCCCATAGCTATGTCAAGCAGAGTAGGATATGCCCTCCAGCCTTCTTCATGATGGCTCCCGAATACGACAAGAAAGTTCCTGAGTTCGAAAAGAAGGTTCCCGAGTCCGAGAAGGTTCCTGAGTGCAACAAGAAATACCTGAAGAAGGCCGGAGGGCATATCGGCCGAAACGTTGTACAAATAACAATGAAGATGGGGACAATAGTCCGAATAATGCAGATAATACCATACTCTTTGGCATTCCCCTTTTTGGGCACCTCAGGCACCAGGCAATAAACCCAACCATGACTCTTTTTGACGAGGGAGCAGGTTCTGCCTGGGGGACAGTCACCTGGGACCACTTGATTTTATTTGTATATTCCAATAGACAGGAGGACAACAGTCCAAAAATCTAAATAATACAAAAGACTTAGTGTCAGTTTCAAACTCATCACCATGTCGTGCACGCAGCACAGATATCCATGACAATCTCTTGCCAACCTTCCCTATCATTCATTGCTCCTGGGAGATCTTCTGTGCAGCAACCAGCATCCTCGCATAGTTGGTCAATGTAAGTCCTTGGTGAGCGGCCCACATTAGCATGTCCATGTGTTGACTTCCACTGGAGAACGGCGCTTGTGGGCTCATCCTTGCTTCTCCAGCAGTGTCCTGTATGCCTAGTCCGTCTCACTCCGATGGTTTGTGAGATGGGGGGGGTGCTTTCTTGTGGGGTGCTGTTTCCACGACTTGTTCAAGACTGCACGCAGCATTCTTGTGCAGGCCCCATCTAGCTTATTCTCAAGGCACTTCGTCAGGGTCCAAGTGGTGCAGCCATACAGTAGTACTGATATAACCACAGCCTGGAAGAATTGTCGCTTTAACTTGTCATATGGAAATCCGATCTCATTGACAAGTTAAAGTGACAAGGTTTCAAACTAATACCCACTATATATATATATATATATATATATATATATATATATATATATATATATATATATATATATAAGTATGTAATACAATAAAAAATTTGAAAAAACACAGGTTTAAATGAGTTAAGTGGTGAGTTTATTGGCCGACGCTGCAGTGTTTCAATCTATTAATTAGATCATCTTCAGGGCTTTTGTTGGTATGTGGTAGGTGATAAAAAAATTTTGTCTCAGAATAAGGAGAAAGGCGAGTAAAAGTCCTTATTTATCGGTCTGTTTAAAATTTGAAGTCTGAGAAAAAAGAACGTTGAAAAAAATGAACTTTTTGAAATATGACGTCAAATATTCTTTTTTGCGGTGTGAGTATTAGAATGTATAGTTTTTTCAAATAGTTGATTTTCTAATAGTTTTTTCAAATAGTTGATTTTCTAATAGTTTTTTCAAATAGTTGATTTTCTAATAGTTTTTTCAAATAGTTAATTTTCTAATAGTTTTTTCAAAAAGTTAATTTTCTAATTGCTTTTTCAAAAAGTTAATTTTCTAATTGTTTTTTCAAATAGTTAATTTTCTAATAGTTTTTTTTTCAAATAGTTAATTTTCTAATAGTTTTTTCAAATAGTTAATTTTCTAATAGATTTTTCAAATAGTTAATTTTCTAATAGTTTGTTCAAATAGTTAATTTTCTAATAGTTTGTTCAAATAGTTAATTTTCTAATTGTTTTTTCAAATAGTTAATTTTTTTATAGTTTTTTCAAATAGTTAATTTTCAAATTGTTTTTTCAAATAGTTAATTTCTAATAGATTTTTCAAATAGTTAATTTTCTAATAGTTTTTTCAAAAAGTTAATTTTCTAATTGTTTTTTCAAATAGTTAATTTTCTAATAGTTTTTTCAAATAGTTAATTTTCTAATAGTTTTCTTCAAATAGTTAATTTTCTTATAGTTTTCTTCAAATAGTTAATTTTCTAATATTTTTTTTTCAAAAAGTTAATTTTCTAATTGTTTTTTCAAATAGTTTAATTTTCTAATTGCTTTTTCAAATAGTTAATTTTCTTATAGTTTTTTCAAATAGTTAATTTTCTAATAGTTTTTCTTCAAATAGTTAATTTTCTTATAGTTTTCTTCAAATAGTTAATTTTCTAATATTTTTTTTTCAAAAAGTTAATTTTCTAATTGTTTTTTCAAATAGTTAATTTTCTAATAGTTTTTTTTTTTCAAATAGTTAATTTTCTAATTGTTTTTTTCAAATAGTTAATTTTCTAATAGTTCAAATAGTTAATTTTCTTATATTTTTTCAAATAGTTAATTTTTATAGTTTTTTCAAATAGTTAATTTTCTAATAGTTTTTTCAAAAAGTTAATTCTAATTGCTTTTTCAAATAGTTAATTTTCAAATTGTTTTTTCAAATAGTTAATTTTCTAATAGTTTTTTTTTCAAATAGTTAATTTTCTAAATAGTTTTCAAATAGTTAATTTCTTAGTTAATAGTTAATTTCTAATAGTTTTTTCAAAAAGTTAATTTTCTAATGTTTTTCAAATAGTAATTTCTAATAGTTTTTTTTTCAAATAGTTAATTTTCTTATAGTTTTCTTCAAATAGTTTTTAATTGTTTTAAATAGTTAATTTTCTTATAGTTAATTTTCTAATAGTTTTTCAAATAGTTAATTTCTTAATAGTTTTCTTCAAATAGTTAATTTTCTAAATTTTTTTTTTTTTCAAATAGTTAATTTCTAATTGTTTTTTCAAATAGTTAATTTTCTAATAGTTTTTTTTTTTCAAATAGTTAATTTTCTAATAGTTTTTCAATAGTTCATTTTCTAATTGTTTTTTCAAATACTTAATTTTCTAATTGTTTTTTCAAATACTTAATTTTTTATAGTTTTTTCAAATAGTTAATTTCTAATAGTTTTTTCAAATAGTTAATTTTCTTATAGTTTTTTCAAATAGTTAATTTTCTAATAGTTTTTTCAAATAGTTAGTTTTCTAATAGTTTTTTCAAAAAGTTAATTTTCTAATTGCTTTTTCAAATAGTTAATTTTCTAATATTTTTTCAAATAGTTAATTTCTTATAGTTTTTTCAAATAGTTAATTTTCAAATTGTTTTTTCAAATAGTTAATTTTCTAATAGTTTTTTTTCAAATAGTTAATTTTCTAATAGTTTTTCAAAGTTAGTTCAAATAGTTAATTTTCTAATAGTTTTTTCAAAAAGTTAATTTTCTAATTGCTTTTTCAAATAGTAATTAATAGTTTTTTTCAAATAGTTAATTTTCTAATAGTTTTTTTTTTCAAATAGTTAATTTTCTTATAGTTTTCTTCAAAATAGTTAATTTTCTTATAGTTTTCTTCAAATAGTTAATTTTCTAATTGTTTTTTTTTCAAATAGTTAATTTTTCTAATTGTTTCAAATAGTTAATTTTCTAATAGTTTTTTTTTCAAATAGTTAATTTTCTTATAGTTTTCTTCAAATAGTTAATTTTCTTATAGTTTTCTTCAAATAGTTCATTTTCTAATATTTTTTTTTCAAATAGTTAATTTTCTAATTGTTTTTTCAAATAGTTAATTTTCTAATAGATTTTTCAAATAGTTAATTTTCTAATAGTTTTTCAAATAGTTAATTTTCTAATAGTTTGTTCAAATAGTTCATTTTCTAATTGTTTTTTCAAATAGTTCATTTTCTAATAGTTTTTTCAAATACTTAATTTTCTAATTGTTTTTTCAAATAGTTAATTTTCTTAAGTTTTTTCAAATAGTTAATTTTCTAATAGTTTTTTTCAAATAGTTAATTTTCTAATAGTTTTTTCAAATAAATAATTGTTTTTTCAAAACTTAATTTTTTATAGTTTTTTCAATAGTTAATTTTCTAATAGTTTTTTCAAATAGTTAATTTTCTAATTGCTTTTTCAAATAGTTAATTTTCTAATAGTTTTTTTTTTTCAAATAGTTTAATTTTCTTATAGTTTTTTTTTCAAATAGTTAATTTTCTAATAGTTTTTTTCAAATAGTTTAATTTTCTATAGTTTTCTTCAAATAGTTAATTTTCTTATAGTTTTCTTCAAAAGTTAATTTCTAATTGTTTTTTTCAAATAGTTTAATTTTCTAATTGTTTTTTCAAATAGTTAATTTTCTAATAGGTTTTTTTTTTCAAATAGTTAATTTTCTTATAGTTTTCTTCAAATAGTTAATTTTCTTATAGTTTTCTTCAAATAGTTCATTTTCTAATATTTTTTTTTCAAATAGTTAATTTTCTAATTGTTTTTTCAAATAGTTAATTTTCTAATAGATTTTTCAAATAGTTAATTTTCTAATAGTTTGTTCAAATAGTTAATTTTTAATAGTTTGTTCAAATAGTTCATTTTCTAATTGTTTTTCAAATAGTTCATTTTCTAATAGTTTTTTCAATACTTAATTTTCTAATTGTTTTTTCAAATAGTTAATTTTCTTATAGTTTTTTCAAATAGTTAATTTTTAATAGTTTTCAAATAGTTAATTTTCTAATAGTTTTTCAAATAGTTCATTTTCTAATTGTTTTTTCAAATACTTAATTTTCTAATTGTTTTTTCAAATACTTAATTTTTTTATAGTTTTTTCAAATAGTTAATTTTCTAATAGTTTTTTTCAAATAGTTAATTTTCTAATTGCTTTTTCAAATAGTTAATTTTCTAATAGTTTTTTTTCAAATAGTTAATTTCTTATAGTTTTTTTTTTCAAATAGTTAATTTTCTAATAGTTTTTTTTTTCAAATAGTTAATTTTCTTATAGTTTTTTCAAATAGTTAATTTTCTAATAGTTTTTTCAAATAGTTAATTTCTTATAGTTTTTTTTTCAAATAGTTAATTTTCTATAGTTTTCTTCAAATAGTTAATTTTCTTATAGTTTTTTTCAAATAGTTAATTTTCTAATAGATTTTTCAAATAGTTAATTTTGATAGTTTTTTTCAAATAGTTAATTTTCTAATAGTTTTTTCAAATAGTTAATTTTTCTTATAGTTTTTTTTTTTTTTTTCAAATAGTTAATTTTCTAATAGTTTTTTTTTTTTTTCAAATAGTTAATTTTCTAATAGTTTTTTTTCAAAAGTTAATTTTCTTATAGTTTTTTTTCAAATAGTTAATTTTCTAATAGTTTTTTTTCAAATAGTTAATTTTCTTATAGTTTTTTTTTTTTCAATAGTTAATTTTCTAATAGTTTTTTTTTTTTCAAATAGTTAATTTCTTATAGTTTTTTTCAAATATTTAATTTCTTATAGTTTTTTTTCAATAGTTAATTTTCTAATATTTTTTTTTTTTTTCAAATAGTTAATTTTCTAATAGTTTTTTTTTTTCAAATAGTTAATTTTCTTATAGTTTTTTTTTCAAATAGTTAATTTTCTAATAGTTTTTTTTTCAAATAGTTAATTTTCTTATAGTTTTTTTTTTTTTCAAATAGTTAATTTTCTAATAGTTTTTTTTTCAAATAGTTAATTTTCTTATAGTTTTTTTTTTTTCAAATAGTTAATTTCTAATAGTTTTTTCAAATAGTTGATTTGATGAAGTATTGAACAGGGTCATCACTCCTTAACTTTGGTGATCTGCATGGAACCATTAGAGAGAGAGAGAGAGAGAAGAGAGAGAGAGAGAGAGAGAGAGAGAGAGAGAGAAGAGGTAATTTTCATATTTTATTTTTTATCTTCCAGGAACAAAGTCAGTGTAAGCTGTCTTTGGAAGCAGATGAGATCCCTGACTCTCGCATAAGTACGTCCTGTGGAATTATTTTGACTGCTGAAGAGAAGGAAAAAAACACACCAGCTGCTTATTTAAAACAACTCCACAATTGGCCACCACGCAGGAATAACAAAATTGCAGCAATTACACTAAAAGGAGCTGCCATTGCAGGATCAAGCAATTCAAATAAAACACTCTAATTATTGTACTTTACTCGGCCAGTAAAAATCTACCATAGGCAGCTACCAGAACCATTTATGTCAGCATGGGTGGACAGGTTGGAGAGAGAAAGACTGACTAATCTTTTCTATTATTACCAATTTGAAAGAAAATTATGGAGCCAGTCGGAATACTTTTCAAACATACCCCTTTTTTATGCCTATTTCTACATACCTTTCGTTTGTTTTATTTGTTTTATGGCATATCGACCTCTATGGGTTATTTAATGCCAAAATTTTATTCCTTAATAATAAAGGAGGAGAGAGAGAGAGAGAGAGAAATGAGAGAGAGAGACAAGTGAGAGAGAGAGAGAAAAAGAGATAAAATGGAAGAGAGAGAGAGACAGAGAGAGAGAGAGAAAGAGACAAAGTGACAGAGAGAAGAAAAAATTGACAGAGAGAAAGAGAGAGAGAGAGAGTGAGGGGGAGAGAGAGAGAGAGAAAGAGAGAAAGTGAGAGAGAGAAAGAGATAAAATGAGAGAGAGAGAGAAAGAGACAAAGTGTGTGTGTGTGTGAGAGAGAGAGAGAGAGAAAGAGAGAGAAAGAGACAAAGTGTGTGTGAGAGAGAGAGAAAAAGAGACAGTGACAGAGAGAAAGAGACAAAGTGACAGAGAGAAAGAGATAGAGAGAGAGAGAGAAGAGAGAAAGTGAGAGAGAGAGAGAGACAACGTAAGAGAGAGAGAAAGAGATAAAATGAGAGAGAGAGAAAGAGACAAAGTAACAGAGAGGAAGAGACAAAGTGACAGAGAGAAAGAGAGAGAGAGAAAGAGAGAAAGTGAGAGAGAGACAAGTGAGAGTGAGAGAAAGAGATAAATGAGAGAGAGAGAGACAGAGACAAAGTGTGTGTGTGTGGTGTGAGAGAGAGACAGAGAGAGAAGAGAGAGAAAGAGAGAGACAAAGTTGTGTGAGAGAGAGAGAAAAAGAGACAAAGTGACAAAGAGAAAGAGACAAATGACAGAGAGAGAAAGGAGAAAGTGAGAGAGAGAGAGAGAGAGAGAGACAACGTGAGAGAGAGAAAGAGATAAAATGAGAGAGAGAGAAAAAGAGACAGTGACAGAGAGAAAGAGACAAAGTGACAGAGAGAAAGAGAGAGAGAGAGAGAGAGAGAAAGAGGAGAGAGAAGAGAGAGAGAAGAGAGAGAGAAGTGAGAGAGAGAGAGAGAGAGAGAGAGAAAGAGACAAAGTGACAGAGAGAGAGAGAGAGAGAGAGAGAGAAAGAGAGAGAAAGTGAGAGAGAGAGAGAGACAACGTGAGAGAGAGAAGAGATAAAATGAGAGAGAGAGATAAAGAGACAAAGTGTGAGAGAGGAGAGAAAGAGAGAAAGTGACAGAGAGAGAGAGAGAGAGAGAGAGAGAGAGAGAAATAGAAGAGAAGATTAGTTTGGTTTGATATATTTGTTTAACGGTTTTTAAAAAATCACATGTAAAAAATTATTTTGTTTTACAGACTTTAAAACGTGAGAATTTCATAAATCAAAATCTGCATCTTTGAAAATTGGCGCATTTTTGCCGTTTTTCTCTCTCGAATACGTGCTCTTTTTAACGTGATTTATTTCATTGTTATGATAAAGAAATTCAGAGAATTTTTTTTTTTTGCGTACATAAGTTTAGTCGTTGTTCTTAAGGAAAAAAAATTTAAATAAATGCTAATTTACAATTTTTATTTTTTTATAAATGTTTAAAGTTTGAGAATTTTTGAGGGATTGAGATAATGTGAATTGCTTCCCTTGGAGCGTTTGGACCCTATGCTGCTGCTGATGGGAGGAAGGAGTATTTAGGACCAGTTTTAACCCTTCTACTGCCTCTTTTACCAGGATCAGCTGAGTGTAGTTGGCGCTCATTCGATTTTCCTCGGCTGTCCAAGATTTTGAACCCGCAAAAGAGCCTGCCTCCGGAAAAAAGGGAATTGACAGACTCCTTTAATAGAAATTACCATCGGTAATTTATGAAGAAGTGCGTCCCGGTTTCCTGCCTCAAAAATTGCTACCCGGTGACTATCAAAATAACAACTCCAGCTCGTCGTAATTCTTGTTTATTTATCCGTAATTTGTCGTAATTCTTGTTTAGATATGAAGATGGATATATAGTTTGGAATAGACTGAGATAGATAGATAGATAGATAGATTAAACAAACAAAATAATATAGATAGATATGAACAAATGGAGATAGATAGATATTTTCGACAAGTAAATGTATTTGGTGGGGGGTCGCATCTTTTTTTTGTCGTAATTCTTGTTTATTTAAACTAAAAACAAGACATTAAACAAACATGAATTTTTAAAAAATCTTAGTATTTAAAGTAATATAGATAAATATAAACAAATTGAGATAGATAGATAGATAGATAGATAGATATGAAGATGGATAGTTTTGAATAGACTGAGCTGGGTCGTTATTTTAATAGTCACCGGGTAGCAATTTTTGAGGCAGGAGACCGGGACGCACTTCCTCATGAATTACCTTACCATCTACCGAAGTGCAGAGGGGTTTTTAGTCCTGTTGAGACTCAATTTGGTTTTCTTCAAAGAATTTTGGTCTTCTAAGTTAAGAGTTTTCCATTTTCCTGTCAAAAAGTCTCTTCCACAAAAGAGCAGAGTTTTCCAGTCTCAGAGAGACTCGGTATTTATAGAAGAAAAAGGAAGAAAAAGAATTTTGGTCTTGTGGCGAGCCGGAAGTTCATACTTCGACAGACAGAAGTCGAATGATAAAAATAGGTAGTTTGCGCATGGGAATTGCGCACCTTAGTAAAAATAAAATTTAAAATAAAAGTCGTAAAATTCAACCAATCAGAGGTGTTCCCGCCTAATAAGAAAATTTATCAAATAGACCCCTTTTTGGAGCCTATCCTGGACTATAAAAAGACCAGCCTTTCGGATCCTAACCAGAAAGATCTCATTTGCCTAAGGGAATTCACGTCACCCTTTTTAAGAACATTTTGCTTACATGCTGAAGGTATGAACTATCTCTCTCTCTCTTTAAATAATCATCGTTTTAAGAGACAAACTAAATATCAGTACAAATACAGCTTGACTGATGATTATTGTGACATAAAAACTTTAACGTTCTTTCTCATTGTGTGAATTGTAAAATATATTATTACATTTTGCATTTGAACTTTAAAAAAAGAACTTTTAGCGGAACCTCGCCCAGTATTCGATGCTACCCTTTTTGTAAACATTTTGTTAATACAATTTTATTTGTTTAATCAAGAGTTTTGTCTTCTATGCCATGTGCTTGATTGTTTTATGGTCTTTAAATGTTTGAACACTTTTATTAAATATTGACATCAAACAGCCCTACCTATCACCATAGTCTTCTGAGAGTTTGCCAGTGAACGGGTTGCTGTAAAAGGACTTTGTCTCTCGGAATTTTCAATCTCTTCCGATAACTTTTTGGTAGCCTAGAGGCTATAAATTCAGTCAGGTGACTGGACAAATTGTAAAAAAAAAGGGGGGGGGGGAGAAAAGAGAAAAAAAATTAAGAAAGGAAAAAGTGATTTATATTTTTTAATTGTATTTTTTTGTGTTTTCCTTTTAATTACTTTGTTTTAAGTGGGTTTTTTTTTTTAGATATATTTGTTATTTTGTTAATTAGAAGTCTTTGAACTTCTGCAAGAGGAAAGTATCTTGCAAAGACTCCTTGGCCAATAAATTGTTTCATTCTTTTAGGCATACAGCAGAATTTATTATTTTTTGAGTGACCATTTGTTTTGTTATTTTGTTGGTTTTTTTGTTTTTTTTTGTACAGTCGGGGCCCTGTTACTATATAGGGTCAATTATTTATTCCGAGAAGTTTTTCGGGGTAAAATTCCGACAAAAGAAAAGAGGAAGTGCTGTTGTACGGAAATTTTGACCATACCTATTTTTAAGATTCATGATTGAAGGGAGATAACTTTGAGTGTAAATTTAAATTTATCTATATTTAGTGCAAATTTAAATTTATCTATATTTTTCTGCAGTACTTGGTAAAAAACATTACAAGCAGAAAGACTTGTTTAAGTGAAAAAACGAACTGAGTTACTTATGTTTAAAAGAATAATTCATGTAATCTAAATTCAATAGGGAAATCACGCACTTATATACCACACGTGGGCATACCTACAAAGTCAGAAAACAGCACTGCTCATGTGACTTTCGGAAACATTTTTTCACGCTCAGAGTTGCAGACGTGGAATAAACTGCCTGCGTCTGTTGTAGGCTGCCGAAGTACTGAGTCTTTCAAAGCCTCCATGCTTCCTGTAGTCCGCCGACATTATACCTGATGCCACTCTCCACATACACATGCACACACATACATGCATATTACTACTGTAAACTGTTCATGTTCCTGACACTAATACATTATTCTGTGTACTTGACATGAGACTTTGATGAGTTGTGGTGCACCTGAGCACTGTACACAATAAATTTCATTATTATTATTTTAACAATCTTCCCATGATCTAAAATCTCAAAATATCTATATATTAATATTCATGTTCCTTAATTGTAAGAGCCAAAATGGAGTGTTGCATGTCAGTAAGGTTTGGTTTGTTTTGTTTTACGGCATATCAACCTCAGTGGATCATTTAATGCCGATAAAGTTTTGAAATAAATCAATTCTTAATGGATAATACAATTTTTTTTATAAATACATTTTTCTATTTAACCCATAGATGGGACCCTAACAGGTACTACCACTCCGGGTCAGAGTGGACCAGAGAGCAATGGTGATGAAGGGGTGCTCCACATTCCCCAAACCTCCAAAAGTGGAAACTCACCATCAGATAGAGTTTAACATCATTCCCAGGACATGTAGACCCGCAGCCACCGCCTTCTAGCACCCATATGATAAAAAGGGGTTGGGGCTTGCCATAAGGGCAATAGGGTTGGGGCAATCATATAGGTGCTAGGGCTTGACGTGACCAGCCGATTGATCAGAGGGGGCCTCTCCGACCGCCCATCTAGCCAAGATAGGGCCAAAGTGGAGTATTGCATGTCATGAACTGCTCATCCACCTGGGCTCTATCCGTAAGCATCACGGGTCACCACCCACGGCCAACAGGTGGCCCCATTGGGGGAGTCTTACCCCTCTGCAGAGGTGCAGTCGGTGCATTCTAACGCCCCAGCTGACAGGGCGGGTCAGTAAGGTCTATGTACGACGTCAGCAAAGCTTAGTAAACAACAATAAAACAATATTTTGTAAATAATTTTCTTTTATTTATCTATACATACCTAAGGTTGATTTCTACACCATTCACAAAACCACTTTGCAAGATTTTCATCAGTCAGAAAGTTTTATAAAAGATAAAAGCTGCTCCCAAAAATAGACTTGTACAAAATTAACATAATACTAAGAAACAAGATTTGTGCATCAGTTTCATATTTTGATAGTTTTTGTCTGAATTTTTTAGATGAAGCTTGATTTTTAGAATTTTTCAAGATGAGGCTTGTAGTATGTAAAAAAATGTTTCTGCCACTGTATCCTCCAGCCTCCTTGAGCCTGTCTTTTTTAAAGTTAATTACTTTGAAAATAAAAATATCGAAAAAGACTGATGGCAAATTTTATGCCTTAAGTTGCACAGGAAACGCCAATAAACTTTTTCTAAATGATCATGATTCTTCTCGTGACACATGTCAGAATGATAGGCATGCAAAAACAATGGTCATTGTTTTTGAATGAGATCTTTGAAGGTTCTTCAATGCCTGTTTGATCAACTGTCAAACTGTTAAAAATAATTTCCCAGGTTGGATCATTACTATACTTGGATACAAAGGGAACACCTGAGGAAGGCTGGAGGATATAACTGCTGAAACATTATATGTATATACATACAATAAAGATGAGGACAACAATCCGAAAAATCAAAATTATTCCTATCAAACCTCATCTCAAAAATATAGTTCATGTTTATTTATGTTGTTATATTAGGCAGATGGGGGAGGGGATTGTGTTTTATACAAATTCATAAAAACAAAATGTTTTAAACAGAACGGGTTGTTTGATTTTGTTTGGTTTTGTTTTACAGCATATCAACCTCAGTGGGTCATTTAATGCTGACAAACTTTTGAAATAAAGTAATTCTTAATGGATAATCAATTTTTTTTATATATACATTTTTCTATTCAACCCATAGATGGGACCATAACAGGTACTACCACTACTACCAAGATGAGGCTTGTAGTATATAAAAACATGTTTCTGCCACTGTATCTCCCGGCCTTTGGAATAGTTTGACTGCTGATTAAACAAGACATCGAAGAACTATTGAAGATCACATTCTTAATAAGCAAGCAAAAACAACGACATCATTATTTGAATAAGATCATCCCACTTGAAAAATTGACACTATACAATCTTCTTAACCACTATTTCTCAATGAACTGGCTTTATGCTGTAATAAACTAAGCTAAAATATCAAGACTGTGATACTATGATTGAAGACAAACATGGTCAGAATAAATAAATAAATAAATGAATAAGAAAGAGAATAGGTTAAAGCCAGGCATAAGTAAAAGGGGTGGGTGGTTGACCTTTTTACGAATCCAAAGAATAGGTCGTAAAGTTTAAGAGACCTGTACGACCACCATGAAATGGGACCACTTGATGATATCTTAAGCATCTAGGTACTAAAAGCAAAAAGGATTTTTTATGAGAAAATCTCTTTTGAAAAAAATAATGGTCGATGTATTGAAGTCACTACATCTGGAGAAAGATTTAATTACTTTAATTTTAAGGGTTAATGATGACTAGAGGTACTAGTAGAATGCTACTAATATGACATGATGATAACTTTAAGAATAATGGTCAGTTAACACATGAAGAAGGCCGGAAGATGATACAGCAGTCGAAACGTTGTTTTTTACATACTACAATAAAGATGAGGACAACAGTCCAAAAAATAAAATTATACGAATCAAGCCTCATCTAAAAAATTCAGACAAAAAGTATCAAAATATTAAGAAATGAGGCACATATGATGATAATACTGAAAATTGCCTTCCTTCATTTGAATTTTTGGACCAAGTAACTAATAAGCACCCTAGCTGAGACCTAGATTCAAAAGGACATGTTTTGCTTTTCACCGTCAAATTCAGGTTGTTTGTTAACAGACAATTTTAAGACACACTTTTTTTTAAATTATAAAACTATAAAACCAAAGACATGTTTTCATATTAAAGACACTTTTTCTTTTTTTTTTTTATTTGAATCATGTTGTTGTTGTTAATTCAATAGCAATTCTTTTTTAATTAGAAAACTTTAAACGAAAGACACATTTAACACGGGAATGGTTAAAAGCTAAAAGAAGTATATTATAAGGTTATAATAATAACTGCTAACCCTAACCCGAGCAAAATCTTTTTTTTTAAATAAATACTTTTTAATTTTAAACTAATATTGTTATTGTTGCTTTTGTTTTAATTATAAAACTTTAAACGAAAGACACATTTTTATATTAAAATAGTTTTATTTAATCAGAAGAGAAATGCAGATATATCTATCTAAATAAAAATTGTTTTTACAAAGTATTTTTTAGGTTTATTTAAATAAAAGGATGTTGTTCTGAAATGGTATTACACAATTTATAAAATTTATTTTTCATATGTCTCTACGTGGATTCCTATCTGAAATAATATTGTAAATGTCAATAACAATATTAGTTAATTGTTGGTTGAAAATTATTTTTTAACATATACTAATAACAACATGAAATAACCTTTTTTTTTTTTTTATTACCTATCCGTAGAGGCACATGGAAAATAAATAAACATGTCTTTCGTTTTAAGTTTTATCTTTTTTAAATAACAATATTAGTTTATCTTTAGTGCAAAATTAATTTTTTCACAATCTTCCCATGATCTAAATACAACAACATGAAATAACTAATTTTTTTATTAAAATCAAAAACTATTTTAGTATAAAAACATGTCTGGTTTTTAACGGCTGTTGATTTTGTTTACTAACAACCGGTGAAAATCAAAATTCAGTTCCTTTCAAAACTGATCTGGGTTAGGGTGCCTATTGGTGACTTGGTCCGAATTTTTAACTGGAATATTTCCATGCAACAAATACTTGCAATGATGTTTTTGGGAGTTACCTTTATTCTTTAACACACTTCAAGCTTATTTTCTTAATTTATTAACCTAAAGTTTTCATCGATCAGCTACGAAATTGAATGGATGCCTTTTGTTTGACCCCACTGCCCTCAGTAGACCAATGCAAAAGCAAAGCTGCTGCTGCGAGCCGTGATCGGCTGTCGTACAAGTCAAGATCATGGTACCAGTCGACGTTACCCCAGCGTTCAATCTGTAATAGAGGAAGAGGAAGAGTAAATGAGTATTTTTGTGTGATGGAAATACAGGTAAAAATCAGAGCTATAATTAAATTATCTTATTATAATGGAGATTGTGTGTTTGTCTTTCTGTAACCGAAACTAAATTACTACTAAAGTCACAATTCCCTTAGTTATTGACGTCATATTCACCATGAATTCATTTTTATTTAAACTCAATTATTGATAAAATTGTTATACCTTATTAATACTGTTGGATTAGTCTACATATTAAACAAGCAAGTATATTTATATATTCAACAAAATAGCGTTTTACAGTGTGAACGAGAAGGCTAATTTGCATATTGATATTAAAAATGTAATTTTAATAAATATATGCTTAGTATTATTGATTTCTAATTGTTTGGTTTTCTCTTAACAAATCTGAGCAAAAATCTCGGGGATAAATCTTAAAAGAAATCCATAAACAAAACGAAAGAACTGTAATTTTATAAAATACTTCATAATCTAACTAAATAGATAAATTAGGAAAAACGAAAGACGGGAGTGATGGAAAATGATGGAAGGTTAGATTAAAGCTTGTTTCTTGTTCTATTTTCGATTATACCCTCAAGTTTATCATTTTCTAAATAGTTTTCTAATTTGATACAATATTTATTACATCAAAACCTAAATACTTGCACCGCGAAGGGTGCATAATGTTTGCTAGTATTTATAATTTATTATTTATAGAATAATATAATGTCCATTGGCATTGTTCATCTGTCTGTATACCCTTTTCATTACTTCTTACTTTCTTCTTCTATTCTATCTTCTATTCGTCTTTGACATCTTAAGTTCTTGTAGCGTGCTTCTTCTAGGCGTTTTGGTCTTCGTCTTGGTGGTTGGTCGCACTTGACTCATTTCTTTCTTTCTTATCAGTACTTGTTACCAAGACATTCTTAATCCACAAGACCGTGTTATTTTTCTCAATATTTAATTTCCCTTAGTATACATTTCATGTAACTAAAATATCTGACTAACACAGCGCGCGTGAGTTCCAGTTAAGGCAGGACATCCTCTCTGCCTGTACATCTAACTGAAACTGAAGGACCCAACCAGGTCGCCACGTGACTTTTGCACATCTTTCGCAGGGCTTTGTTGTACTATTTCCATGGAAAGTCCACGCCGTGATATGAAAAAGGGCCATCCCTGCTAGAAAATACACGGGGATTTGACAATATTTTTAATGGCAACCGTATAGATTGTAACACATCATTCCAGATTATTGTAACACATCATTCCAGATTATGTACATCTCGCTAGATATGTAAAAATTACCAGATTTGACGGCATATATATATTACTCAACCCCTCCGTACGAACAGAATTCTTAAGCGGAGTTCAGCAGTTTGAATTCAGAGTTTTCCTTCTCCTAGACAGTTGCCCTAACCAAGGTTAAAGAGCCCAGTCTGCCCTAGCTATTTACCATAGCTGGAGGGAAAGTAGGATTCATACCTTTCCCAAAGATATTAAGCCTAAGTGAAATGCAATTACACGTCCAGGATTTGAACTCGGGGCAACGAGTCCATTTCCATGACTTTTACCATTACACCACGCGCTTCCCATAACTACTATATAACATATAAGCATAGCTAACATTTTTTAGCAATAGTGAAGGATAATTTAAAATAACAGTAAGTTAGTTTAAAAAAAAAAAGTAAAGTTGTCGGGGGTGGCCTAAAGTCGGTATCAGCCATGCAGCGAGGGAGTCTATCCCCTTTTCACTAGCTAGACCAAGGAGATTGTTTTTGGCATCTGAGGATGGAGAGTGCCATCAGCTCCTTACTTTACCTGCACACATCCCTGTGCTACTCATACGCTGGTTGGCGAGGACGGTATCGAACTAGGAACATTGTGAATTTCTAGCAAGAACGTTCTACTGACTGAGCCTAACCGGCCCTCATTTATAAAACTGTTGTGAGTTTTTAAGGGGGTCAAATAAGAACAAAACGACGGTATGAAAATGTAAGAAAATGTATTAACAGAAAGTAGACAAAACAATAGAGAGATGTGGAAATTACGTCCGACGAACAGAGTTATTGGCATACCTGCATGGGCTTAACTGCTAAGCCACAATTAATCCCTGTATTTATAGTAACCTGTCGGCGCATTCCATTAGTCTTATAGGGTGTCACCTATAAACGCGGTGACGAGTCCCTTTCCCATGACTTTAACCATTAAAACCACGCGCTTCCTGAAACGGTATATAGGAATTTTTGGGAGGACTACTATAAAAAAGAGAGGAAGAGAAATAAGAGAGAGTAAGGTTTAAAAAAAGTAGTGATGAACACAAAACGTTGTTGGGATTTGAGCCTGGGGCATAGACCAGAATGGAGAATTGAAACAGCCAACCGGTAAGTTTGGGTGTTTGACATGGAGTCCGGAGTCTGGTGGACTGAGGAACGAGTGAAGAAGATTATGTTACACTTTTGACGCTAGCTAGGATTCGATTTCGTGCAGTTTGCGTGCATACAGGGTTGTCCTCGAGGAATGATACACGTAATTATACAGTGTCCCTTCTCTCTCTTTCTCTTGTGCGCTTTCCCATTCTCTCCGAGAACAACCAGCGAGACAGGCCTACGAAATTAAAAAGGTATAGCTAGTGTTGGTTAGACGGACTATATTTCCCGTCACGGTTGTAACTTTTATCGACAAGACTGTACCGCCTGGTACCAAATAGCTTTTTAGTGTCGTGAAATTTGGAGGCGCGTTGACAAGACCCGCTATAAACATATATCGCTTATTAAACGTTACCAATAGGACTCATTTCAAAATGTGGCTCAAAAAATTTTTTGGGCCCTGCATCTTATTACATTCGTAGGTGAAGTTTGAGAGCTTCCCGTAGGTGTAGCTAATCTTGCTCTATGATGCTCACTAACGCCAGCTTATGCTCATTTTGTACTTTTACCTACCCTGTATACTGCCAATTGCTTTTATACAGCTATGTTTGCTGGCTGTGTAAACGCACTAGCTGAGTTTTAACAATATATGCTTAAATACCACTAAATCACTTTTTCTCTGATCTTACCTGCTGAAAATTGTGGGGGGGTCTTATATTGCGTATGCAAATACGTAATGGAATATTGATATTTGTTTTGTTTACGGCAATATCAACCTCAGTGGGTCATTTAATGCCGATAAAGTTTGAAATAAATCAATTCTTAATGATAATACAATTTTTTATAAATACATTTTTCTATTTAACCCATAGATGGGACCCTAACAGGTACTACCACTCCGGGTCAGAGTGGACCAGGGAGCAATGGTGATGAAGGGGTGCTCCACATTCCCAAACCTCCAAACTGGAACCTCACCATCAGATAGGTTTAACGTCATTCCCAGGACATGTAGACCCGCAGCCACCGCCTTCTAGCACACCATATGATAAAAAGGGGTTGGGGCTTGCCATAAGGCAATAGGTTTGGGAAAATCATATAGTGGCTAGGCTTGACGTGACCAGCCGATTGATCGAGGGGGCCTCTCCGACCGCCCTCTAGCCCAAGATAGGGCCAAAGTGAGTATTGCATGTCATGAACTGCTCATCCACCTGGGCTCTATCCTTAAGCATCAGCGGGTCGCCACCACGGCCAACAGGTGCCCATTGGGGAGTCTTACCCCTCGCAGAGTGCAGTCGGTGCATTCTAACGCCCCAGCCGACAGGGCGGAGATTTTCTGTTTCTATTTTGTTTTGATTTATTGTTTTGTGTAATTTAATATTTTTGTATGTTTTAATGATATTTGAGAGTGTGACAATGAAGTATTGAGTATTATTGTAGACGTTTGTGTTAAGGGTATGACTTGTTATACACTTCTTTCAAACCGGTCAACTTAAAAAATATGAGATTTATTGAATATTATTTAAGAATTTTCGAAACATTTTGTAAAATTTTACAGCACTTTTATTTTATTTCCATATTGCTGCCTCTGGATATTTTAGAGATACTAGAGATGTTTTGAAATTTTTTAATAATTTCTTCTACGACTATAGAAATTTTCTAAGTTTGAAATAATTTTTTTTTAAATTAATCGTTATTATTTTTAGCATAATAGATAGGCCGGAGTTAGCTCAGTCGTAGATGACGTATCGGTGCTAGAAAACCACAAGTTCCTAGTCTCGATCATCCGAATGTCCTCGCCAACTCAGTGTGATGAGTAGGCACAAGGATCTGTTGCGGTAAAGAAGGGAGCTGATGGTAGGTCTGTGGCACTCCACACTAAGACGCGCAAAATACATCTTCGCTTGGTCTAGCATGTCTATTGATGTGGAAAGACTCTCCACTCCGCTGATTAGGCTGAATACTGACTTTGAGGCCCCCCCCCCCCATAACGACTGTACTAATTTTTTTTATTCTAATCTGCCTATCTATAAGAAATAAGGGGAGGCAATTATTTCTGATCCACACAAAAGCCGAAAATACAGTTGCCGCCTAAAAATGGCAAGATAACTGTCCTGAAACAAAAGCTTAATTCTTTGAGCTCGTTCTCCTAAGATCAGCAGTTTCTTGTGGCCAATTTAGTAAAATTTAGAGGCTGTTCTCAAGGGAGACTAATCGTATTTCCGTCATAATGACCTTTGTATTTACCATTAAGTACATTCTAAGCGCTATTTTTTTATCTATGAATATGATTGATTGTTGTTTAAGCAGGCAGTGTCTACCTCCTGGGTTATTCATGCCTTAAGGTTGTTTATATTGAGTATTAATGTTACGTTTTTATTTATCATATTTTTTGTAGTAGTTCCTAGAGTTTTTCTTGTGTTCACAACAAGTTTATTTATAAGTATTGTACATTTCTAGATATTTTAATCAGAATCTATATTGACTTCACATAGGAGATGGGACACTGTATGATATATACCCAGGTGTGTGTGTGTGTGTAGAACTCAGTGATAAGGTTTTATTGAAACACGAAAGTATTGCATAGATGCACATTATTGTTCGAAAGCTATGATCATAAACAGCATTTCCGGTTTTAATATCTTATCATAAAACCGAAATTATGCTTTTACTTATCATGTATTTTGACGGCATATAGTACCCCCCTCTCCCATTTCAGCAGGGTCAGATTTCAGGAAAAGTGTTTTTAGTGTATCCTAGTCTATATTCTGTATTAGCCTTGTGCATTCATCAAGCAAGTATACTATGCTGTTTATAAACAATTTTGGCAGTACAGGGTAGGTTAATCAGTATGAGCATAAGCTGGGTAGTGAGATTATAGGGTCTGTCCAGAATGATTTAGCCCTATCTGTACGGGAGGATTCAAATTCTCTTCACTCTACTGATGTATCAAGAATGTCACGGCGCAATTTTTTAGCCAAAACTTTTGGAAACAGGGTATGTACCTATTGTAACGTATCTAATATATTAGGACGTTTTGTGTTATATTTTCAGGCTCACTTGATCAACTCGTTGCCTCCAGAACCTTCACGTATCACTAAAAGCGTATTTGTGTTGTATTATTATAAAATTATACTTATTACGGTTCGGTTTTTATGTTGCTTGTAAACGAATTAAGAAGGTACACGCGAGAAGCAAATAATCGTCACAAATAGACTTAAGCTATAATTAATTTTAAACAATCAAACAGGGAATTCTCACTGGGTTTAATCACTAATTATATGGATAAGAAATTGTGGAACAAGCAAAAGATTGTGATGTACACTTTTGTTATATTATAGTATAAAGGACTTCTTCGAACACTCACAATGGTCATATAAATTCGAAGACGCTACTTCACATCGATTAGGCTATCTGCTTCATTCAATTTAGAATGTGATTGAGTCGTAAAACAACCATTACAGACATACAATACTGGTTTTCACGCAAAATCCGAAAATAGTGTTAAAATTATAATTAAGAACTCAGAACTTCTGAAATTTTATTATTATGTCATTTTATTTAAGTTAATTATGAAAAAACAAATGTGTTCACAAACAATAAGATGAATTTAATTATCGATGCTTAAAAGTTCGGTTTAATTAAACCTTCATCAGGAATGTATTATGGGGTGAAGAAATGATGGATGTTTTATAGATGACAGGAGATAAAAAATTCTTTATAAAAATTTTTATAAAACATCCATGCAATTTCCTTCACCCCATAATACATCCTGATGAAGGTTTAAAAGAAACCCGAAAACGTTTAAGTGTCGATAATTAAATTCATCTTATTTTTGGAAACACTTGTTTTTTCAATTCTTAAATATCATTTTTTCTGGATTTATTTCCTATAATTAGTACCATATATATTATATATATATATATATATATATATGTAAAAGGAATGATTACCAGTGAATTGGTTTCAATGTTTATTGATACAAGTTTTACATGATAAGTCATGCGTTTTAACAAATATAAAGTGCTCAATACGCAGTAGAGCGAATTATTTTATTTAATAGTATGTAGAAATCACCTACTCAAATTTCAGCCATAAGGATCTTTCCAGGGTTAAATCCACTGATTAATCAAAATATTGATTATTACAGCTAACTGCAAAGGATTTATCTCCTTTATAAACTCCTGCAGTTAGCGGTAACTAATCAATATCTTGATTAATTCAGTGGATTTAACCCCGAAGATCCTTATGGTGAAAACTCGGTAGGTTATTTCTGTTTATATATAATTATATTACTATATATATATATAGTAGATAGATTAAGAGAGAGAGAGAGAGAGAGGGGAGGGAGGGAGAGAGAGAGGGGGGGAGAGAGGAGAGGGAGGGAGAGGGAGGGAGGGGGAGGGAGAGAGAGAGGGGAAGAGGATAAATTATGGATGAAATACCTGAAATTTCTGTCTCGAGTCTTGCTAAATTTGACAGCATCGCTCAATCAATAATCTGACGTTCCATTAAAGCTAAAGTGAGGATTAAGGATTTTACCACTCAACGGCACTGATCAGAGCTGCAGAAATATAAAGTTTTGTAAAATTACCTTCTTTTTTTTTTTCTTTTTTTTCTTCTTTTTTTTAATAGGTTGGTTTAATTTTAATGAACATGTCAACCCTTGTTGGGTTATTTTATGTTGAAAATGTATTGTTTTAATGATTCTTGTTAGGTATTCAATTTCTTTTTTTTCTACTAAAATTTTTTTTCAAAAACATTTTTTAAAACCTCAGTTTTTGATCTATTTACCCATAGATACTACGATTCTGGTCAGGGTGGACCTGGGAGTAATGGTGATGAATATTGGTACTTCCACACTGCCTCGAGTGCAGAATTGGAACCTTCAAGACTAGCTATTTAACATTATACCCATGACACTAAGAACCTTAGTCAAAAATAGTCCAAAATAATACTAATTTCTCACAAATTAAGAAAAATTAAAGTCCCGTGCTTACACCATTAATCGCAGTAGGTTAGTAATTATATATACTAGCAAATATATGCACCCTCCGGGGTGCAAGTATTTAAGTTTTAATATAATAAATACATATCAAATTAGAAAGGCTAATGAAACTAAATAAGAATGCAGATAAAAATTTGAAACAGGGGGGGGGTATGATTAAAAATAGAACAACTTTGAAACTAACTCTTCCATCATTTACCATTACTCCCGTTTTTCATTGGTAAACTTTCCTAATTTAACTATTTAGTTAAAATAGGAAGTTAAGAATAAAATTACTGTTATTTCTTCTTGTTAATGGATTTCTTTAAGATTTATTGAAGATTTTTGCTCATATTAATAAGATAAAACAACAATTATAAATCAAATAATATTAAGCACATGTTTATTAAAATCAAATTTTTTAAGATCAATATGCAAATTAGCCTTCCCATTCACATGGTAATCCGCTATTTTGTTGTATATATAAATACAATTGCATGTTATTATATGTAGATATGTAACAGTCTTAATAATGTAAAACAATTTTATTAATAATTGAGGTTTAAATAAAAATGAAATATGGAGAATGTGATGTAAATAAAAAAGGGA
The DNA here is from genome assembly GCA_023376005.1 of Doryteuthis pealeii. NCBI lineage: Eukaryota > Metazoa > Mollusca > Cephalopoda > Myopsida > Loliginidae > Doryteuthis > Doryteuthis pealeii. The sequence goes on from CM042166.1 coordinate 76,759,911, forward strand.
ATTGTGACTTGTATAGCAATATAGTTTCGGTTACAGACAGACAAACCACAATCTCCATTATAATAAGATATATATATAATATATATAGATATATAACAAATATGCTGGGAACGAGCAAAACAGGAATAGCATGCCCGCCATCAACCTGCGAGAGAGACCGCCTACTTTGGGCTTCGTCAAATTCTGGTCAAAGGTGAGAGTAACATAGAATAATCTCAAACACTTGTACCAGTCATCGGGTTTGTAACGGATGAGAACAGTTTTACCACGTGGATGTGGATAATGGTTGGTTCGATGTTCCCCAGAAAGACCTGAAGAAGGCCGGGGGAAGTATCGGCCGAAACATCTAGTATATAAACAATAAAGATGAGGACCAACAAGTCAAAGATAGTCCAAATAATCGTTAATTTCTCAACAAATTAAAGAAAAATATAAACTGTGCAAATAATTCCATTATTGGACATTATATATATATATATATTATATATATATATGAATTTAACATTTTTGAAAAAACAAATGATGGTTTATAATTTTCTGAACGAAATCTGTTTCGAACCATTTTAAATAGATCGGTCATCATCAAGAGCAACAATATGAGAGAAACTCTTCTCTCATATGTTCCTCTTGATGATGACTGATCTATTAAACGGTCGAAACAGAATTTTCTGTCAGCAATTATAAAACATATTGTTTTTTCAAAAAATGTTAATTCATATGTCGGATTAATTTCCATCTATTTTCCATATATATATATATATATATATAATATATATATAAAACATGAATTATTGTCAGCAATCTATTTCCTTAATTTTGTTGAATAGTACTATAAGAACGGTGCGTATTGTTATATATAGCACCCACTAAGCTCTTAAAATACATTAGTGCATCAACGGATACACTAACACTGAATATTTCATTATAGCATCTTAATATGATAGAAAGGGGTTGTGGGGTCTGCTCAATAAAGAGCAATCAGTCGGGGCATCATATAGCACTAAGGCTTGACATGACAGCTGACTGAGACAGGGCCTCTTCACTGATAAATGTACTGTTATATATGTATTATATATATGTATATATGATATATAATGTTGAAGAACATACTTATGGTAATTTAGTAAAAAAGGACAAATATTGAAACTACTCTTATCTGAACTGGACGAAGGTACAGTTCACATAGTGCTTAATACCCTTGTGAAGGGTTATGAATTTCCCCTCTAGCTATGGGTAAAATGCTGGGGCTGGGCAGTTCTTTAACCGTGGCTAGGTAACCAAGTCTATCAGAAGGAAAACTCTGTTCTTATTTTCTTGGGGAGGGTTATTTCCTATAATCCCTAACAAAGGGGCACTCTTGAGTGTAAATTTTATTTATTGATCTACTAGGATAAAAAAGAAGTTAGGTTTAAGGGTTAGGTGTTTAGGGTTAGTTTAATGGGAAATAATAAATAAATGTATCAGTCATAGAGGTGGTTCCCTTTGTTTATGTTGGATTATAGGAAAACAACCTGGGGGAGGTCAAAAACTAGAATAGGCTCAGTCCTATTTAATGATTAATTTCACTAATTTTCTATATAATTTGGGAACTTTTATTTTACCCAGCTCAAAATGAAGTAAACAACTAAAACTTACTCTTATCTTGGTTGGTTGGTTGGTTGGGTTTTAACGGGCATGGTTTAACGCTCTTTGGGTATTTTATGGCCGAATACTTCTATTGGGTAATTTTGGTATTAAAAATGTTTAATGCCGACAAAGTTTTGAATATTTCAATTTAATGGATAAATACAATTTTGTTTACTTGTTTTTCTTTCCATAGTGGCCTCGGTTCATACCGGGTCGAGTGGACCAGGGAGCTAAATGTGACATTCCCCAAACTCCAGAATGGAACCTCACCATCAGATTAGAGTTTAACGTCATTCCAGGACATGTAGACGCCGCAAAGCCACCTAGCACCCATATGATAAAAAGGGATTGCGGGTTGACTGGCAATAGGGTTGGGATATATATAGGGTGCTCGGACTTGACAATAGCCAGCCGATTGATCGAGGGGGCCTCCTCCGACCGTCCGTCTAGCCTAAGTAAGATTCTAAAGTGGAGTGTTGCCATGTCATGGACAGCTCATCCACCAAGAACTCCGTCCTTAAGCATCACGGGTTCGCCACACACGGCAAACAAGTGGCCCATTTGGGGGAGTCTTACCCACTGCAGGGTGCATTCTAAACGCCCCAGCGACAGGGCGGACTCTTATTTGGAGGATGAATGTAAGTATATATTTCTCTATATATTTTTTTGTAGCTACAGAATTAACAGAAATTTTCTTTGTTCAGCTAAATTCTGGACAAGCATTATTACCCTCACACTCTGGTTTTTTATTTGTTTTTTGACGCAAACTAACAAAGAAAAACCTTGTATTATTAGCGTTATTCAGACTATTGTCCCGCATCTCATTGTTATTTGTAAAACGTTTCGGCCGATATACCCTCCGGCCTTTCTTCAGGTATTTCTTGTCAGGAACCTTCTTCTTCGTAATCGGGAACTTTCTTGTCATATTCGGGAGCCATCACAGAACATTGAACCTAACCCTTTATTTTATTCCAACGGGGGTATCCTGTTCTCATAATTCCCTTAATCCACTCGGCATGTGACGCAAATTGGACAATTGAGTGTGAATTTTGGAATATATAAACTATGCTGATTTGGCTAGAATATCTACTATTTTAATTTTATGTATGATTTTTTACCTAGAACGCCTATTGTGTTTTTTTTTTTTTTTATAACAATGAAAGATGGGGACAATTAGTTTCGAATAACCTAATAATACTATCTTCAAGCCTCATCTCAAACATTCGAGAAAAAGCAAACTATATTTTGATACTCACCAGTAAGGGCCCAAAAGTTATAGGACATAAGTTGACTTCGAAGAATTGAAGTGTATGTTCTGGTAATGTTGGTATCATGATTCAGTCGTTCGTTTCAATTTGGACATTGTACTGAAATGTTAATAAAAATGAATTTTTGACAAATCATTAAAAGAATAAAAAATTTAAAAAAAAAAAAATTTTTTACTCTTATTATAATGAGATTCAGTGTCTGGTCTGGTACTGAAACTACATCACACAGACGTCTGATTTCCAAAGTTTATTCTCCAGTCTCCAGATTCAGTAATTCCATTCTGCATTTATGGTGATAAGTATTATAACTAGCAAAAGTACCCGGTCCCATGACCGGAAACTAAAAAAAAAATTAGGAACACCAAGAGAGTGAGTGAAAAAGAGGAAAATGATTTATCATAATTTAAAAAAAAAAAACAAAAAAAAAAAAATCGTCGAGAATATAAGGGAAATGTTTGTTTTTTTAAGGAAATTTCTTTTTTAATTATATCCCCTTACTTTAATATTTTCCTCTTTTTTCACTCACTCTCTGGTGTTCCTATTTTTTTTTTAGTCGGTCATGGCCGGGTACTTTGCTAGTTATATAACTAATTACCGATAAATGGGCAAAGATGGAATTATGGGAATCTGGACTGAGTATACTTTGGGAAATCATGCAGTTGTGGTATGTAAGTGTTCAGTTACAGACAGACACTGAATCTCCATTTAATAAGATTGACAAATTTTTTTTTTTTTTAAATTTTTATCTTTTTAATGATTTTGTCAAAATTTCATTTCTTTATTACATTGTCGAGGTACAATGTCCAATTGAAAGACGACTGGATCACTGATACAGATACCGAGATAAACCATACCGTCACATTTTCTCGAAAGTAACCTTTATGTCTATAACTTTTTGGGCCCCTGTAACTGGTGAGTATGCAAATATGGTTTGCTTTTTTCTCTGAGAATGTTGAGTGAAGGTTGAAAGATTAGGTATTATAGCGTTTGTCGATACTTATTTGTCCCGCATCTTCATTGTGTTATAAAAGAAAAAAAACAATATGGGTTAGGTAAAAAATCATACATAATATAAATATGGGTAGATATTTGAAGCCAAGATCAAGCTTAGGTTTTAAGTTTCCAAAAGTCCACTCAATTGTCAATTGGTCACAGTGCCGATGGATTAGGGAATTATGAGACAGGAATACCCCGTGGAATAAAATAGGGTTAGGCAATGTCTGTGATGGCTCCGAATATGACAGAATGAGGTTCCCGTAAGAAAAGGGGTTCCTGACAAAATAACTCTGAAGAAGGCCGGAGGGTATAATCGGCGAAACGTTGTTAAATACAAATGAGATGGGGACAATAGTCCTGAATAACGCTAATAATATCAAGGTTTTCTTTGTTATGTTTGGTAAAGAAAAATAAAAACAGATGTTTGAGGTGAATAATGGCTTGTCTAGAATGGCTGAAGAAAGAAATTTCTGTTAGTTCTGTAGTGAAAAAATATATAGAGGAAATATATACTCTACATCAATCTCCAATAAGAAGTCGCTGTCGGGCTGGGGCGTTAGGAATGCCTCATGGCAGTTGGGGTAAGAGTACCAAATGGGGCCACTTGTTTGCCGTGTGTTGGCGACTCGTGATGTAAGGAACGGAGTTCCTTTGGTGATGAGTCTTGTCATAGACTGCAACACTGCACTAAGAATCTTACTTAGGCTAGACGGATCGGTCGGAGGAGCCCCCATCAGATTCAATGTCGGCTGGTATGTAAGCCTAGCAACCAATATAAATTCTTCCCCAACCCTATTGCCTATTGCAGCGACCCCAATCCCTTTTTAGTCTATGGGTGCTAGGTGGCTTGCGGGTACTCATGTTCCTGGGAATGAACGTTAATCTCTGATGCTGGATGGTGAGGTTCCCATTCGTGAGGTTTGGGGAATGTTCACCATGATGCTCCTGTCCACTCTTGACCGTTCGATTGGTAGTACTTGTTTAGGGTCCCATCTAATGAGGTTAAAGTGGACAACTGAGTTATAGAAAAAATTGTAATTATCCATTAGAAAATGAAATTATTTAGAAACTTTGTCGCATTAAACGATTTTTTAATACCAATTACGCAATAAGTATCCGGCATAAATAATACCCAAGAGGTTAACATGCCGTAAAACCCAACAAACCAACCGAACCAGATAAGAGTAAGTTTAGTTGTTTACTTCATTTTTTACTGAATAATTAAATCCCAAAATTTATGAAAATTAGTGAAATAGATCATTAATTAGGACTGAGCCTATTCTAGTTTTGACCTCCCCAGGTTGTTCCTAAACTCCAACATAAACAAGGGAACCACTCTTGACTGATACATTATTTTATTTATTTCCCATTAACTAACCCTAAACCTAACCCTAAACCTAACTTCTTTTTTCCTAGTAGATCAATAAATAAATAATTATCACTCAAGAGTGGTTCCCCTTTGTTTATGTTGGAGTTATAGAAATAACCCCTCCCCAAGCAGAGTTTAATAAGTTTGAATTCAAGAGTTTTCCTTCTGATAGATGGTTACCTAGCCACGGTTAAAGTGCCCAGTCTGCCCTACTATTTACCCATAGCTAGAGGGTGAGTAGTTGGATTCATCCCTTCACAAGGTATTAGCACTATGTGAACTGTACTTCGTCCAGATTCAGATAAGAGTAAGTTTCAATTATTTGTTCCTTTTTTACTAAATACCATAAGTATGTCTTCAACATATATATACATAATACATATATATATATACATATATTACAGTACATTTATCAGTTTGAAGAGGCCCTGTCCAATCAGTCAGCTGGTCATGTCAAGCCTTAGTGCTATATGTTGCCCCGACTGTATTGCTCTTATGGCAGACCCAACCCTTTCTATCATATAGATGCTAATATGAAATATTCAGTGTTAGTGTATCCGTTGATGCCTAATGTATTTTAAGACTTAGTGGGTGGCTATATATAACAATACGCACCGTTCTTATGTCACTTATTCAACAAATTAAGGGAAAATAGATTGGTGACAATAATTCATGTTTATATATTATATATATATATATATATATATATATGAAATAGATGGAAATTAATGCCGACAGTATGAATTTAACATTTTTGAAAAAACAAATGATGTTTATAATTGCTGACAGAAATCTGTTTCGAACGGTTTAATAGATCAGTCATCATCAAAGAGGAACATATGAGAGAAAGAGTTTCTCTCATAATGTGCTCTTGATGTGACTCGATCTATAAAATGGTCGAACAGATTTCTGTCAGAAATTATAACATATTTGTTTTTCAAAATGTTATTCATTATATATATATATATATATTATATAATATAATGTCATATGGAATTATTTGCACAGTTTAATTTTTTCTAATTTGTTGAGAAATTAGATTATTTGGACTTATTTTGACTGTTGTCCTCATCTTTATTGTTATAATACTAGATGTTTCGCCGATACGTCCCCCGCCTTCTTCAGTCTTTCTTTTGGGGAACATCGAACCGACATTTATCCAATCCCGTGGGTAACTGTTCTCATTCCGTTAACCATGACTGGTACAAGTGTTGATTATTCTATGTTACTCTCACCCTTGACCAGAATTGACAGAAGCCAAAGTAGGCCGCTCTCTCGCAGGTGATGGCGGGCATGCTATTCCTGTTTTGCTCGTTCCAGCTAATTTGTATATATTATATAATATATATATATATCTTATTATAATGGGATTGGTGGGTTTGTCCTGTCTGTAACGCGGAACTATACATCTGAAAAGTCACAAATTTCCTTTGTTATTTACACACATTCTCCATATTTTATTTTTGATTTAAACTCAAATTATTAGTAATCTGTTTTACTCATTTAAGATGTTAAACTATCTACATCTATAACATGCAATTATATTTATATATTCAAACCGAAATAGCGGATTACAGTGTTGAATGGGAAAGGCTATTTGCATATTGATCTTAAAAAAATTTGAGTTTTAAATAAATATAATGCTTAGTATATATGATTTTCTAATTGTTTGATTTTATCTTTAATAAATATGACAAAAATTCTTGGGGATAAATTTAACAGAAATTATTAACATAACGAAATATATGTAATTTTTATTCTTTCTTCCTATTTTAGAAAACTAATAGGTTAAATTAGGAAATTTACGACTGAAAAGACGGGATAATGGAAAATGATGGCAGATTTAGTTCAAAGTGTTTCATTTTCAATCATACCCTCTGTTCCAATTTTTCTGAATCTTATTCAGTTTCATTAGCCTTTCTAATAATAACTGCTATTTTATTATATTAAACTTAATATTGCACCGGAGGGTGCATATTTTGCTGTATATATAATGTCAATACTGGATTTTTGCACGGTTTAATTTTTCTTATTGTTGAGAAATAGATTATTTGGACTATTTTGACTAAGGTCTAGTGTCATGGTATAATGTTAATAGCTAGTCTTGAGGTTCCAATTCTGCACTCTAGGAGTGTGAGTAACGCCTTCATCACATTACTCCAGGTCCACCCTGACCCAGAATCGTAGTATCTATGGGTTAAATAGATGATCAAAAACTGATTTTTAAAAAAATGTTTGAAAAAAATTTAGTTAGAAAAAAAAAGAAATTGAATACCTAACAAGAATCATATAAACAATACATTTTCAACATAAAATAACCCAACAAGGGTGACATGTCATAAAATTAAACCAACACTATTTAAAAAAAAGAAGAAAAAAAAGAAAAAAAAAAAAAGAAGGTATTTTTTACAAAACTTTTATTTTCTTTTGCAGCTCTGATCAGTGCCGTTGAGTGTGTAAATCCTTAATCCTCACTTTAGCTTTAATGGAACGTCAGATTATTGTTGAGGATGCTGTCAAATTAGCAAGACTCGAGACAGATTTCAGGTATTTCATCATAATTGTTATCCTTCTTCCTCTCTCTCTCTCCCTCCCGCTCCTCCTCTCCTCCCTCTCCCTCTCTCCCCCTCTCTCTCTCTCCTCTCTCTCTCTCTCTCTCTCTTATTATCTATCTATATATATATATATATATATATTAATATAAAAACAGAAATAACTCTACTCGAGTTTCACCATAAGGATCTTCGGGTAAATCCACTGGAATTAATCAAGATATTTGATTAGTTACAGCTAACGTGCAGGAGTTTATGAAAGGAGATAAACTCCTGCAGTTAGCTGTAATTAATCAATATTTGATTAATTCAGTGGAATTTACCCTGAAGATCCTTATGGTGAAATTTGAGTAGGTTATTTCTGTACATACTATAATAAATAATTCGCTCTACTTGCGTTGAGCACTTTATATTTGTTAAAACGCTGACTTATCAATGGTAAAACTTGTATCAACTAAACATTGACCAATTTCACTGGTAAGTCATTCCTTTTACATATATATATATATAATATATATATATATATATGGTACTAAATATAGAAATAAATCCAGTGATATTAAGAAATTTGAAAAAACAAGTGTTTCCAAAATAAGATGAATTTAATTATCGACACTTAAAGCGTTTCGGTTTCTTTAACCTTCATCAGGATGTATTATGGGGTGAAGAAATTGATGGATGTTTTATAAAATTATAAGATTTTTTTATCTCCTGTCATCTATAAAACATCATCAATTTCTTCACCCCATAATACTCCTGATGAAGGTTTAATTAAACCGAAACTTTAAGCATCGATAATTAAAATTCATCTTATTTTTGGAACACTTGTTTTTTCAAATTTCTTAATACATATAATAATTTCGGACTTTCTATTTTATTTTAACAATTTTTCGGATGTTTTTTCTAAAACCGATGATTTTGGATTGTGTTTCGTCATCACTTTTTGAATTGAGAATGCTATCACTGTGTAGCGTTTCGTTTTCAATTTTGAGTGTCGAGTGGAGCTTTTAACATCATAAACAAAGTCTCACAATCTTTGCTGTTTCACAATTTTCTTTTCATATAAGTTTATGATTATTAACCCAGTGAGTCGTGTTGATTGTTTAAATAAAAGCTAAGCAGCTTGTGACGATATGGCTTCTCGCGTTGTACCTTTTTATCGACAAGACTACCGCCGTGTACCAAATACCTTTTTAGTGTCGTGAATTTGGAGGCACGTTGACAAGACCTGCTATACAAATATTCGCTATTAAACGTTACAATAGGACTCCCTTTTTTTCCAAAATTTTGCTAAAAAATTGCCTGCATCTTATACATCGTAGGTGAAGTTTGAGACCTCCGTAGGCCTAGGCTAATCTTCTCTATAATGCTCACTAACCCAGCTTATGCTCAGTACTTTTACCTACCCTGTACTGCCAAATTGTTTTTTATACAGCTATGTTTCTGCTTGTGTAATGCACAGCTAATACAGAATATATGCTTAGATACACTAAAAACTTTTTTTCCTGAATCTGACCCTGCTGAAATGGGGGGGGGGGTCTTATATGCCCGTCAAATACAGTAACATTTCGGTTTTTTAAATACGAAATGCTTTAGTGTCAGCTTTATAATGTCAGTCTTTGACATATTTTTTGTTTTTTCAAAACCTTATACTTATTCACACCACACACATATATATACAGTGTCCATCTATGGGTCAAATAGATCTGTTTAATTTATTTTAGATACAAATACTTGATAACATATAACTGTGTTGCAAAAAAACTCTTAGGAAACTACACAAATATGTAAATATAAACGTACTATATACTCAATTAACTAACCTTAAGGCATGAAATAACCCGGTAGGTTATACTTGCTGTTAAATCAATCAATCCTCATTTCATAGATTTTTAATAAATGGCTTGATGTACTTTAATGTATATACAATGTATTTGACGGAATACCAGAGTTATCCCCTTGAACCAGCTCTAAATTTACTAAATTGGCTGCAACTGCTGATCTTAGGAACGAGCTCAAAGAAGTTAAAGTTTGTTTCAGCAGTTTATCTTGCATTTTTAGGGGCAATGTATTTTCGGCTTTTGTGTGGATCAGAAAATTGTCCCTTATTTCTTTAGATTAGGCATTAGAAAAAAAAAATTAGTAAAGTCGTTGGGGGGCCTAAGTCAGTATCAGCCTATCAGGGAGTCTATCCATCTTCAATAGCGCTGACCAAGGAGATTATTTTGGCGTCTTAGGTGGAGTGCCAACACCTACTCAGCTCCTTACTTTACGCACAGATCCCTGTGCTCTCATACGCTGAGTTGGCGAGGACCGGTATCGAACTAGGAACCTTGTGGTTTCTAGCCGAACGCTCTACGACTGGAGCTACCGGCCTAATCTATAATGTCTAAAAATAAACTGATTAATTTTAAAAAATTATTTCAAAACTTAGAAATTTCTATAGTCTTAGAAATTTTATAAAAAATTTCAAAACATCTCTGTATCTCTAAAATATCAGAGGCAGCAATATGGAAATAAAATAAAAGTGCTAAAATTTTACAAAATGTTTCAGAAAATTCTTAATAATTCAATAAATCTCATTTTTTTAAGTGACCGGTTGAAAGAAAGTGTATAACATAGTCATCATCTTAACACAAACGTTTCAGTAATACTCAATTCATTGTCACATCTCAAATATCATTAAAACATACAAAAATATTAATTCACAAAACAATAAATCAAAACAAAGTAGAACAGAAAATCTCGCCCTGTCGCTGGGGCGTTAGAATGCACCGACTGCACCTCTGCTGAGGGGTAAGACTCCCAAATGGGGCCACCTGTGGCCGTGGGTGCGCCCGTGATGCTTAAGGATAGGCCCAGGTGGATGCAATTCATGACATGCAATACTCTCTTTGGCCCTATCTTGGGCTAGATGGGGCGGTCGGAGAGGCCCCTCCGATCAACCGGCTGTCACGTCAAGCCCTAGCACCTATATGATTTTCCCAAGCCTATTGCCTTATGGCAAGCCCCACCCCTTTTATCATATGGGTGCTAGAAGGCGGTGGCTGCGGGTCTACATGTCCTGGGAATGACGTTAAACTCTATCTGATGGTGAGGTTCCAGTTTTGGAGGTTTGGGGAATGTGGAGCACCTTCATCACCATTGCTCCCTGGTCCATCTGACCCGGAGTGGTAGTACCTGTTAGGGTCCCATCTATGGGTTAAATAGAAAAATGTATTTATAAAAATTGTATTATCATTAAGAATTGATTTATTTCAAAACTTATCGGCATTAATGACCCACTGAGGTTGATATGCCGTAAAACAAAACAAATAATAATTCCATTTACCGTATTTGACGGCATATAAGACCCCCCCCCATTTCAGCAAGTCAGATTCAAAAAAAAAATGTTTAGTGTATTTAAGCATATATTGTTGAAAACAGTCTAGCTGTGCTTTACACAAGCAGAAACATAGCTGTATAAAAGCAATTTGGCAGTACAGGGTTGGTAAAAGTACTGAGCATAAGCTGGGTTAGTGAGCATCATAGAGAAGATTAGCCTAGGCCTATGGAAGTGCTCAAACTTCACCTACAATGTATAAGATGCAGGGCAATTTTTGAGCCAACATTTGAAAAAAAGTGAGCCTATTGTATGTTTAAAGCGATAATTGTTGTATAGCGGGTCTTGTCAAGTGCCTCCAAATTCACGACACTAAAAAGGTATTTGGTACGCGGCGGTCATCTTGTCGATAAAAAGGTACAACGTGGGAAATATATCGTCACAAGCTGCTTAGCTTTTATTTTCGGGCTCGTCTCATGGGTTGTTTCGGAGAGGAGGAAGGCAAAGAGAGAGAGAGAGGACACTGTTAAATTACTGTATCCCACAGTAGGGACCAGAGGCCCGTCCGATCCTACACTGTCAGAAAATCAAAAGCTGGAGGTATTCTTCTTTCGTTCCTCGTCACCACGTGACTTCCGCTCCAGTCAACACCGAAACTTCCGGTTGGCTTTCAATTCTCCATTCGGGGGTCATGCCCCGGTCAATTCCCACAAACCGTTTTGTGTTCATCACTACTTTTTTTTAAACCTTTACTCTCTCTTATTTTCTTCTTCCTCTCTTTTTTATAGTAGTCTCCCAAAATTCCTATATCCATCAGGAAGCGCGTGGTGTAATGGTTAAAGTCATGGGAAAGGGACTCGTCACCCGGTATAGGTGATGCATCCTATAAGACTAATGGATGCGCTGACAGGTTACTATAATTAACAGGGATAATTGTGGCTTAGCAGTAAGCCCATGCGAGTATGCCAATAACTCTGTTCGTCGGCCGTAATTTCCACATCTCTCTATTGTATTTGTCTACTTTCTGTTAATAACATTTTTCTACATTTGTTACCCGTCGTTGTGTTCTTATTTGACCCCTTAAACCTCACAACAGTTTTAAATAAATGAGGGCCAGGTAGCTCAGTCAGTAGAACGTTCTGCTAGAAATCACAATGTTCTAGTTCGATACCGTCCTCGCCAACTCAGGTATGAGTAGCACAGGGATGTGTGCGGTAAAGTAAGGAGCTGATGGCACTCCATCCTCAGATGCAAAAACAATCTCCTTGGTCTAGCTAGTGAAAAGGGATAGACTCCTCGCTGCATGGCTGATACCGACTTTAGCCACCCGACAACTTTACTTTTTTTTTTAAAACTGAACTTACTGTTTATTTTAAATTATCCTTCACTATTTGCTAAAAATGTTAGTCTATGCTTATATGTTATATAGTAGTTATGGAAGCGCGTGGTGTAATGGTAAAGTCATGGAAATGGACTCGTTGCCCGAGTTCAAATCCTGGACGTGGTAATTGCATTTCCTTAGCGCTAATATCTTTGGGAAAGGTATGAATCCTACTTTCCCTCCAGCTATGGTAAATAGTAGGGCAGACTGGGCTCTTTAACCTTGGTTAGGCAACTGGTCTAGGAGAAGGAAAACTCTGAATTCAAACCTGCTGAACTCCGCTTAAGAATTCTGCTCGTACGGAGGGGTTGGTAAATATATATATGCCGTCAGATACGGTAATTTCATTACATAATCTGGAATGATGTGTTTACATAATCTGGAATGATGTGTTACATAATCTATACGGTTGCATAAATTATTGTCAATCCCCTGTATTTCTAGAGGGAGGCCTTTTCATATCATGGGTGGGACTTTCCATGGAATAGTACAGAAAGCCCGCGAAATATGTGAAGTCACGTGGGACCTGGTTGGGTCTCAGTTTTCAGTTAGATGTCAGGCAGAGAGGATGTCTGCCTTAACTGGAACTCACGCGCGCTGTGTTAGTCAGTATATTTAGTTACATGAAATGTATAGTTAGGAAATAAAAGTTGAGAAAAATAACACGGTCTTGTGATTAATGAATGTCTTGGTAACAAGACTGAAAAAAAAGAAGAAATGAGTCCAAGTGCGACCAACCACCAAGACGAAGACCAAAACGCTAGAAGAAGACGCTACAAAGAACTTAAGATGTCAAAGACGTATAGAAGAAGAATAGAAGAAAGTAAGAAGTAATGAAAAGGGTATACAACAGATGAACAATGCCATGGACATTATATTATTAAATATATATAAATTATAAATACTAGCAAACATATGCCCCTCGGGTGCAAGTATTTAGGTTTTGATGTAATAAAATATTGTATCAAATTAGAAACTATTTAGAAAAATGATAAACTGAGGGGGGTATAATCGAAAATAGAACAGCTTTAAATCTAACTCTTCCATCATTTCCATCCTCCCGTCCGCTTTCGTTTTTCCTAATTTATCTATTTAGTAGATTATGAAGTATTATAAAAAATTACAGTTCTTTCGTTTTGTTTATGGATTCTTTTAAGATTTATCCCCGAGATTTTGCTCAGATTGTTAAGAGAAAACCAAACAATTAGAAATCAATAATACTAAGCATATATTTATTAAAATTACATTTTAATATCAATATTCAAATTAGCCTTCTCGTTCACACTGTAAACGCTATTTTGTTTGTGAATATATAAATATACTTGCTTGTTGTAATATGTAGACTAATCACGTATTAATAAGGTATAACAATTTTATCAATAATTGAGGTTTAAATAAAAATGAATTCATGGTGAATATGACGTCAATAACTAGGAATTGTGACTTTAGTAGTAATTTAGTTTCGGTTACAGAAGACAAACACACAATCTCCATTATAATAAGATAATTTAAATTATAGCTCTGATTTTTACCTGTATTTCCATCAACACATNAAAAAAGAGAGATTCAATGTCACTGTGCATGAACACTGCAAATAATGGATAATGGTTGCAAACAGAGAACTTTAGGTTTCCTGAGAAATAGAGAACTAAACACTTATGTCGTCCTAGTATAGCTTTTTAACCAGAAATACGCTGTTTTATTTTAGGTATCACATTGTAGCATTGGTGAAAAATGTTTAACATCTGACTATTGCTTTATTTGTTAATGGCAAACACAAGTCCTTGATGGGTTATTAATGCCAAATCTTTATCATTTTAATGTTTCATTGTCAAAGAGTAGAGATGAAGAGGAGAGAGAAAAGAGAAGAAATAAATGGAAGAAGAAGAGAAGAAGAGAAGAAGAGAAAGAAGAAAGAGACAGAGAGAGAAGAAAGAGAAGAGGAGAAGAAAGAGAGAGAGAGAAGAAGAGAGAGAGAGAGAAACGAGAAGAGAAATGAGAAGAAGAAGAGGATAGGGGAGAGAGGAAGAGAGAAGAGGGAGATAGGGGAGAAGATGAAAAGAGAAAGGATGGGCGAAGAGGTAAAGAGAGAAAGGGAGGAGAGGAGAGAGAGACGAGAAGAGAGGGGAGAAGAGAAAAGAAAGAGAGGGAGAAATGCTTAGCTTCTCTAGTAGTTTTAAAAAACAATGTCTTACGTCTTCGGAACCATCAACTAAAGGATCCCAATTCGCTTGTTTGGACAACGATCAAACTCAGGAGGGTTCCAATACATTCTTAACTGAAAAAATAAAAAAAATATTAAAAAATTTTCTTATTTTTATCATGTGATTTGTTGTTTTTAATCCGATGACAAAATTTTTATCACCATTTAGAAATGGCAAAAACTTTATAAAGTTCTTTATTTGCAGTTCATAAACAAAAACAGTTTCTGCAAAGTACATTCAAGTTTTTCCTTTAAATATCCTACAATTAGTACAGACTAATGTTAACAATTCTAAAATAATATAACAAATCATATGTAATACATTATACCATTGAAAACGTTTCGCAAATGAGATGTACCTAGGTAGTGATTGTGTCATTCCAAAGTCAAATATCAAACACAATTTCTGTCAAATGCCAATGTGATTGCTGACATTGAAAACAGCTGTTTGAATATATAAAAAACACGTGTTGGTAGATAGGCTTTTTATATAAGCGACAATAATCCATGTTTGATATACAACTACTATATAATTACTACGTATCTGACGGCATATATATATTTACCAACCCTCCAGAGCAGAATTACAGTCAATTTCTTAAGGGAGTTCAAGCAGTTTGAATTCAGAGTTTTCCTCTCCAAAGCAGGTGCCTAACCAAGGTTAAAGAGCCCAGTCTGGCCCATAGCTGGAGGGAAGTAGATTCATACCTTTCCCAAGGTATTAAGCCTAAGTGAAATGAATTCACATCCAGGATTTGAACTCGGGGCACTAAGTCCATTTCCATGACTTTTACCATTACACACGCGCCTCCATAACTACTATATAACATATAGCATAGACTAACATTTTTAGCAATAGTGAAGGATAATTTAAAATAACAGTAAGTTAATAAAAAAAAAAGTAAGTTGTCGGGTGGCTAAAGTCGTTATCAGCCATGCAGCGAGGAGTCTATCCCCTTTTCACTAGGCTAAGACCAAGGAGATTGTTTTTGCATCTGAGGATGGAGTGCATCAGCTCCTTACTTTACGCACACATCCCTGTGCTACTCATACGCTGAGTTGGCGAGGACGGTATCGAACTAGGAACATTGTGATTTCTAGCAAGAACGTTCTACTGACTGAGCCTAACCAGGCCTCATTTATAAAACTGTTGTGAGTTTTTAAGGGGGTCAAATAAGAACAAAACGACGGGTAAAAATGTAAGAAAAATGTATTAACAGAAAGTAGACAAATACAATAGAGAGATGTGGAAATTACGTCCGACGAACAGAGTTATTGGCATACCTGCATGGGCTTACTGCTAAGCCACAATTAATCCCTGTTATTTATAGTAACCTGTCGGCGCATTCCATTAGTCTTATAGGGTGTATCACCTATACGACCCCTCCTAAGATTTCACTCCACAAGGAGTCTTAGTAATCTTTTTCTCTGGCTAATTAGATCCTTGACAAAAAAGCGGCTTTTTTGCTTATTTGGACTGACGAGGTTCTTTAAAAAGAATTTTCCTTTTTTTGAGAGCTGCTACACATTTGTCTATAATCTGGGATGTTGCTACGGTTTCGCGAATTTCAGTGATAGCTGTTTTTGTTTCACTTTTTTTTCTTTCGTCTTTATAGGTCAGATTACCTCCACGACGTTCTTTTAGGAGTCCTTTGGGGAGATCCTTAAATCGTCTCTTCCCACAGTTTTTTTGTGTCGTTACAAACGATAGTTCTGTAGTGTGAAGTCTCTTGGAATCCTGCTGTCGCTGGTGTGTTGCCTATTGTAACACGATTAAAAACCTGCGTAATAATTACTTTGAATCCTTCATCGCCAGTTTGTTTGTGAGGTTTTAAAGGTGGTTGCAAATAAGAACAATTACGACGGCTAAACAATGTAGTAAAATGTATTAACAGAAAGTAAGACAAATACAATAGCGAAGATGGTGGGAATTACGTCCGATGAATCAGAGTTGCATACTCGCATGGGCTTACTGGCTAGCCACAATTATCCCTGTTATTCTAGTAACCCTGTCGGCGATTCCATTAGTCTTATAGGGTGTATCACCTATAGCAAAACTAAATGGGTTAAAGAAATACAACCTGATTAAAAAGACACTGAAATACCTCCATCCATTCAAAGTTGTTTATTTTACTTACCAAAGTGTATCAGTCTCAAGATAATGTAAAAGGGTTTTTGTTTAAATCTTCTTGGTTCGTTGCATTGGATTATCTATCACGGTATTGCACAGAGTTGTCTACAAGAGAAAATCAGTAAAAAATATTAAAAGAGAACATCCTTACTTCTTTTTTTTATTTTTTTATTTTACTAATCAGAACTTCGGCCAAATTGTGGGTTTCAAAGAAAATTCTGTTATAGAAAAGTTTATAACAAAATAAGATATTATTTACTAAGATTTGCTTTTAGTTGTAGATAGATTGGACATATGGGGCACCCAGTGGATCAACCTTGTTTAGCTTCAAGTAATATTACACTATCCAAGGTGCCCAAATTACAAAATAATGATGTAATTTAAAAAGAAAATAATTTTTTTCATCCTTATTTTATTAAAAAAATTGGCCAAAATATATTTTAAATTTAAAAAATGCAAAGAAGAAAGAAAGAAAGAAAAGAAGAAAAAAAAAAAAAAAAAAAAAGAAAAAGAGAAAAAGAAAAAAAAGAAAAAAGAAAGAAAAAAAGAAAGAAAAATAAGACAAGAAAAGAAAGAAAGAAAAAAGAAAGAAAAGAAAAAAGAAATGAAAAAGAAAGAAAAAAGAAAGAAAAGAAAAGAAAAAAGAAAAGAAAGAAAAAGAAAGAAAAAAGAAAAAGAAAGAAAAGAAAAAAGAAAAAAGAAGAAAAAAAGAAAAGAAGAAAAAGAAAGAAAGAAAGAAAAAGAAAAAGAAAGAAAAGAAGAAAAAAAGAAAGAAAAAAATAGAGAAAAAAAGAAAAAAAAAAAGAAAGTCTTTTAATAATAATTGCTTTTGAAAATATTAAAAACAAAAATCCATTTCAATTTCTCAAATCCATCAAAATCTGAACATGATATCCAAAATAGAAAAAGCTGAAATTAATTCTAAAAAGTTACATTCATTGAAAAACTGGAAAAAATGTTTCTACCTAATTCCTTTCATTTTTATACTTAATTGATAAATGGTATGTCAAACTATCTAGGGTTATTTCATGCTCAGAGGTTTAAGGAATCACATTCATATTTTGGGTAGGTTCTTTTAAAAGTTTTTTTTTTGCAAACTGTCCAATTGAATATGATTAATTTGTAAACAGGTCTATTTTTTGATACAACTTGTGGCATTTTTGTGTGAAAATATCCATGTCTTGTCTAATTACGGTACAAATTTTATGTCATAATACATAATAATATAACTATCTAAATTTTATGTCTAATTATTTAGCAGTGCGTATTATTCATGGGTGCGTTTTATCAAAAGTAATTAGGGTATTCCTTGTTCCCAATGCTATGATGCCTTTTGGATAATACTTACCAGGTACATTTAATGTTTGTTTGATGGTCTCCTCCTGGAGTTTCATTCCGTTGCTACCGCAAGGGCAAGACATTCACTAATCCACTTGGAATAAATTCCCAATGGAGTCCGCAATTTTCTCTTATCCAAATTTATCTCGAACAAACCTATTAATTCATGAATAAATAAATAAGAAATTAACAAGTTCTCCCCATGAAAGGAAATCAGTCTAGTTGAATTAATTTAACATTGCAATACTAACAACAAACACTGTCCTCAATAATAGATTCAATAATTAATTTCAAATGGTTAATTAAATTATAGTAATTTGGGTTTTTTTGTTGATTTATTTTTAAACATACATGATTAAAAACAACCTTAAATCCCCTAAAACCGTAACCCAATTCGCAAAATATTAAATTCATGGACTGTAGTTAAACTGTCATTGGGTACCACCAAAAAACTTTCCGTTTTAATTTTCCGCCCCTAAAATCAGAAGTCAGCCAAAAAAAACTTCATGATTCCTACATAAAATCTACACCAATGATTCCTACAATGAATTTATCTCTCACAGGGAAGCCTCAGCCTAATGCGACCTTGTGTCACATCCTACCCGTGGCAAATGGGCTGGGAAAATAACTACTGAAAAGTACTGGAGGTTTCTAATGAAATGTTTATCCAGGTGATTATCAAACTGTGATCATAGTTTATTTAGGAATTGAGATTGCCATCAATACAAAGGTGACAAGGTATTTTTTAAAATTTTAGTTAATCATTTAATTAACAATATTCATTTATATAATTAAATATTTACCTCTCTTAAAGAGAGTTAATTAATCTGATCATAATTAGTGTTTAAACTATGTCTAAAGTGGATATGGATGAGTATTAGGATGAATGCTATCAATACAGTGACAAGGTATTTTTTAAATTTTAGTTAATCATTTAAT
Source organism: Doryteuthis pealeii (assembly GCA_023376005.1). Taxonomy (NCBI): domain Eukaryota; kingdom Metazoa; phylum Mollusca; class Cephalopoda; order Myopsida; family Loliginidae; genus Doryteuthis; species Doryteuthis pealeii. The sequence continues at coordinate 76,779,036 of CM042166.1, forward strand.
TACAATATTCATCTATTAATAATGGAGATTCGCTTCCGGTTTTTGTCTGTAACAAAAACCTATGTCACTGCTTACGTCACACAACCAAAAATCGTCATAACAAATAATACACTCAAAATTTGACCCATCTATGGGTTAAATAGAAAACATGAGTTTATAAACCAAAATTGTATTATCCATTAAAAATGAAATTATTTCAAAACTTTGTTAGCATTAAACTTTTTTTTTAACCAATAGAAGTATTTGTCATAAAATAACCCAAGGGGTTGACATGCCGTAAAACCCAACCAACCAACCAACGCAAACCAAAACAATCAAAATTTGAGCATGCAATGTTAGATAGTCCTCATTGGTTTTTTAAACAAGTTTTATAAAATACATAAAAAGGTCGTCGGGGGCGGCCTCATTCGGTATCGGCCAGACAGCGAGGGAGTCTATCCCCTTTTCACTAGCACTAGACCAAGGAGATTATTTTAGCATCTGAGGGGAGCGCCACACCTACCATCAGCTCCTCACTTTACCCGCACATAGCCTTGTGCTACTCTTCGCTGGTTGGGCGAGGGCCGTTATCCGAACCAAGAACCTTTGTGATTCCTAGCCGAAACACTCTATCGACTGAACTAAACAGCCCCTAAATAAATAAATACATACCTGGTATTACTATCTATATATGTTGTGTTTATTTTAATATATATTTAAAATTATCAGAACTAAGTTTCCATTTTCAATTTTTTATCAATTTTTTTACTCCTTTATATTGAAGTCAGTTAGCCCTACAGCAGCTTAAGTAGAACTTTTTCTTCAGCATGGTGAGTATCATTGTTTCTACATCTCCCCTCTTCCCTCCCCACGCGTGCAGGCAAAAGGCTCTACGAGGAGTGAGCTGTTCTTAAGGCCTGTCCTGTTTATGCGGGAATAACCTGGGACAAGGCTCGAGGGATTTTCGATTGACGAAGGCGGTTGATGTATCAGTGCTCACTGTGGGGTGTCGAATTGCTGTATTGCGCATCATTTTCTGGGAGATGTTGGGAGATTGGAATGCATAGATGAAGTATTGCTTGCAGGGCTTGTAAATTCAGGCATTGCACTTGCATTGGAGTGGGTTTTGCTTTGGCCTCCAAATAACACCATCAGGAGTGACCCCTTCTGAAACTTTGCTGAATGCAATTTCCAGCTTCCCGATCACAAAGAATATCACCGATGCAAGGTCTTGGTTTGGGCTAGTGAACCAAGTAGCTTGGGCATATTCCTTAAGTCCAATATGCTACCATTCCGAGACCTTGTAAACACAATACCACTTTTCTTGGAATGAAAATCTTGAAGAAAGCATTTCACCAATCCAAGCAAATCATTGTGGATTTAGTGAAAAAGGGTGTTACCACTTTTGACACCAACAGAGTGACGTGCCTGCTCCAGACTGGAGCAAAGAAGGTATGGGCTTCTTGCTATTACAGAGGCACTGCGCATGCCCACGGAGAAGGCCCCAGTGTGCTGCCCTGATGGATGGCGCATTGTATTTGCAGGCAGCAGGTTTTGCACCGATGCAGAGCGCCGATATGCCCCCATTGAAGGCGAAGCAGCTGCAATCGCATGGGCACTAAGAAAAAGCCACATATTCATTATGGGTTGCCCAAACGTAATAGTAGTAACAGAATCATCAGCCACTAACAGGAATATTTGGGGACAGAGACCTTAGTAATATACACAACCCACGCCTCTTTAAACTTAAAGAGAAATCACTCAGGTATTTCTTCAACGATGGTGAGTATCATTGTTTCTACACTTTAATAAATTATATTTATTTTTTACTCCTTTAATAAATTTGATGATTTACTTTATAACTTATAACAACTCTCTGATATTAAATTTTCAACTCCCATCCTCAGGCAATTTTATTTTACGTGCCCAGACGGCGTTTTTTTTATTTTGCTATTTAATATAATAAATATTTACCTCTCTTAAGAGGGTTAATTAATCTGATCATAATTAGTGTCTAAAGTGGATATGGATGAGTATTTACTACGTAATATCACATATAGGGTCAGGCAAAAGGCCCTATTAATGTGGGATCACCCACGAACTCAAAGCTTATGTGTGGCGGGTGCAAAAATATGCATTGATCCCGTCGGCATTTCCCCTCAAGGGGGGTGCTTCAGGCACTGGGCAATAAAACTAGCCCTGCCCTTTAAATCAAGGGGGCAGGTGTTGCCTGGGGGGATGGCTCCCTTTATCGGTCCGCGCTGAAGCTCACTGGACCCATGTCCCATTTTGGGGAGACATGCTAATAATTCCCCCGAAATAGAATCTCTCAGTTCAATGGGGGTTACTTAGGGGTGCTGACCTCCCCTCCCAGGTTTTTTAGGGTAAGTAATTTCTCTTCATAGATTTGGTTTGATTTCTTTGTTTTTAATGTCATATCAACCTTAGTGGATTATTTAATGCCAAAACCATCCTTGTAGAAGAAAAAAAACCAAAAAGCTAGGGGGGCTATATGCGATGGAGTTTCATACTTTACTAAATTCTAAGGTTTGGTTTGGTTTCTTTGTTCAATGGCATATCAACCTTCATGGGTTATTTAATGCCAAAACCATCCTTGTAGAAGAACAGTAGTGGTACTATATAACCCAAGCTGCAAGGGTGAGAAGTTTCATACTTTACTAAATTTAAGGTTTGGTTGGTTTCTTTATTCAATGGCATATCAACCTTCAGGGTTATTTAATGCAAAACCATCCTTGTAGAAGAACAGTAGTGGTACAATATAACCCAAAGCTGCAAGGGTTAGGGGTTTCATAATTACTAAATTTTAAGGTTTGGTTTGGTTTCTTTGTTCAATGGCATATCAACCTTCATGGTTATTTAATGCCAAAACCATCCTTGTAGAAGAACAGTAGTGGTACTATATAACCCAAAGCTGCAAGGATGAGGAGTTTTCATACTTTACTAAATTCTAAGGTTTGGTTTGGTTTCGTGTCAATGGCATATCAACCTCATGGGTTATTTAATGCCAAAACCATCCTTGTAGAAGAACAGTAGTGGTACTATATAACCCAAAGTGCAAGGGTGAGAAGTTTCATACTTTACTAAATTTTAAGGTTTGGTTTGGTTTCTTTATTCAATGGCATATCAACCTTCATGGGTTATTTAATGCCAAAACCATCCTTGTAGAAGAACAGTAGTGGTACTATATAACCCAAAGCTGCAAGGGTGAGGGTTTCATATTTTACTAAATTTTAAGGTTTGGTTTGGTTTCTTTGTTTAATGACATATCAACTTCATGGGTATTTAATGCCAAAACCATCCTTGTAGAAGAACAGTAGTGGTACTAGGTAATGCATAGCTGGGGGGCTAAGGGGTTCATACCTTTCCCAATGTATTATTTCTAATTTGAATGCAACAGAATGACAGGATGTAAGATTCAAAGTGAATATTTGAAGAACATACAACTCCGACAAAGGTTGAGGACAATACATTTAATAGATAACAGCACATGAATACAAAGGATACATAATAGAAGAGTACATGGATACATAAGATACAAATACAAGAGTAGATAAACCTACATATATAAAAGGACTGGAGCGTCCATAGATAGAAATGACTTACAAGGAGGGGGGCGGAGCCCACCGAGAAGGGGTAGACCGTGTCTAATCCATGTGGTCTCGTAGCGAGGAAAGAGAAAGAGAGATTCGAATCAGCCGCTTAAATATCATACGTCCCCTGGTGGGAACAAGCGACAACAAGCCGGGCAGATAACTCCCAGGCCAGGGAAATACTCTCTTTTTTTCTTCTTTTTTTTCTTTTTCTGTTTTTTCTTTTTTTTTTTCTTTTTTTTTCTTCTTTTTTTTTCTGCAATATTCGATCTGAAATCCGCAGTCGCTTTTATTTATGACTACTGAAGGTTTTATTGATTTACTGGTCGGCGACAATCCAACCAAAATAGAATGCAATGTTTTGGAAATGGGGGATTTTTGGTGATCACCGATTTAATGTAGATCACTGCAGATAGATAGATAGATAGATAGATACATACATAGAAGATGTGTCAAAAAAGTATCGAATTTTATAGTACTTCTGGACACACCTTTTATTCTGAAAAATAACAATATAGAATACAAGGTGTGTCAAAAAGTGCAGAGATTGAAGCTGTATTCACCAAGATAGAAATGAACAATGAATGGAACGTTAATTCTTTTCAGAAATTCATGAAATAAAATAAAACAGAATTCTTCAGCAACACACAAAATGGCATGGCTGAAAGATCATGGCGATCACTCTTTGAAATGGCAAGATGTTTATTATAGAATCTAAATTACCAAAAAACTTGTGGAATTATGCAATCAGAACATCAGCTTATATAAGAAATAGATGCTTCAATAGAAGGACTGGAAAAACTTCTTATGAAATGTTTACATCTCAAAAACCTGATATATACTATCCTGGATGTGGTAATTGCATTTCACTTCGCGCTAATACCTTGGGAAAGGTATGAATCCTACTCTCCCTCCAGCTATGGATAAATAGTAGGGCAGATTGGGCTCTTTAACCTTGTTTAGGCAACCAGTCTAGGAGAAGGAAAACTCTGAATTCAAACCTGTTGAACTCCGCTTAAGAAATTGACCTTGTGTTCACATCCTGCTCGTGCGAGGGGTTGGTAAATATATATACTAGTCTGAAATTCATGAAATGTGTTTATATTGCAGAGAGAGAGACATTACACCACACATGCACCCAGCCAAAAAATCTGAAACAAAATTAAAAGAAAAAAAACTTACCATTACTTTGAGCAATGCTGGCATTTTTATAGAATTTCTTCAGTTCTAAAACGAAAAAAAAAAAAAAAAAACAAACAAAAAATTATTATTTAAAAAAATATTTATATATCTAACTCTTTGCCTACTTTAAACCTCTCACAGCGCTCTACCACCACTGCGATCCTACCATAAGCAGCTGGTAGCAGCTCTCACTCATGTCACTTGTTTACACTGAAAAAATCACATGTGAACACATGATAACACTTTTTTGAATAGAGTGGAATAGATAGTGAACTTTGAAATATCCCATCATACAGATAAAAAATACCAAGAAAATTTGGTACAGCAAAGGCGGGAACATTGGTAGGCAAAGATTTTTTTGTTTGGTTTGTTTGTTTTACGGCATATCAACCTCAGTGGGTCATTTAATGCGATAAAGTTTTGAAATAAATCAATTCTTAATGGATAATACAATTTTTTATAAATACACTTTTTCTATTTAACCCTTAGATGGGACCCTAACAGGTACTACCACTCCGGGTCAGAGTGGACCAGGGAGCAATGGTGATGAAGGGGTGCTCCACATTCCCAACCTCCAAAACTTGAACCTCACCGTCAGATAGAGTTTAACGTCATTCCCAGGACATGTAGACCACAGCCACCGCCTTCTAGCACCCATATGATAAAAGGGGTTGGGGCTTGCCATAAGGCAATAGAGTTGGGAAAATCATATAGGTGCTAGGGCTTGACGTGACCAGCCGATTGATCGGATGGTGCCTCTCCGACAGCCCGTCTAGCTCGAGATAGGGCCAAAGTGGAGTATTGCATGTCATGAACTGCTCATCCACCTGGGCTCTATCCTTAAGCATCACGGGTCGCCACCCACGGCCAACAGGTGGCCCCATTGGGGATCTTACCCCTCTGCAGAGGTGCAGTCGGTGCATTCTAACGCCTCAGCCGACAGGGCGGTGGTAGGCAAAGAGTTAATACAACAGATGATACAAGGTTTTTCAGAATAGGAATCACATTCATTTTATATTCTTATTTACCTTTTTGTAAAAGTTGCTTCTTAAGAATTTATTTTTCTAGATGCTCCAATTAAATACAAATAATTTCTAAATAGATCTATTTGACCCATAGATGAGACCCTAACAGGTACTATCACTCCAGTCCAGCTTAAGAAATTGACCTTGTGTCACACCCTACTTGTGTGGAGGGATTGGTAAATATATACATTGAAAAATTTCAGTTTGCTTTATGTTTGTATCACTAAAATCAAAGGCTATTTCGGAGGTGGTGAGCTTAGAATACACTAGGTACTGGCAAAATGAGCTAAATGCGTTTTTGACAAAATGACTTTAGCCCCCCCAAAAGAAAATAATTTACCAAAAATCAGGGAATTATCGGGTTTTAATGAAATTTTCAGGGTTTATGTATCAATGAATGATCTTATAATGCATTACTTATTTTATTTCAAAACTTTCTCATTTTTTTCAGGTCACTTATTTCCCCCCCCCCCTTATGTTGGGGCAGTAACTTTTTTTTTCAAGTTGGTCTTTCCATTTTCTAATTACAATAAATAAAGAGATAAAAGACTGAAGTTATGAATAGAAACAAAAAAAAAATTTACGGTGACTTTTCTATGAGAAAATAAGTACCGAAAATCGAAAAATAAAATGTAAAAAAATAAATAATTTTTTGGAGATTTATTTTTTACTCATTCTGATAATTATTTAATTGGCTATTATTTTATAAAAGAAAAAATTATACATCGATATTTTTTCTGCTTAAAAGGGGGGGTACATTTTCAATAGAGTTTTCTTCAAAACGTATACTTTTTTCGAAAAAAATAAGGTTTGCATTAAGACTTAATGAAACCTTATTTTTTTTAGATATGTATTTCTAGAAATCTAAAAATATAACATTTTAAACTTAACATCAGGCTTTTCCACATTTTAAAAATTTATAATATTAATTTTTCATAGCAAAATACTAAATTAAAGTTTTGAAATAAAATAACTGATGCATTATAAAATTCATTAATTGATAAATCAATACTGAAAATTTCATTAAAATCGGATAATTACCTGATTTTTGGTAATTTTTTTTTCAATCGCGAATGTTACATTCAAATTGTAAACAAGCGCTTTAAAACCCTTGAAAAAAAAAGCGTTAATGGCGGATCGCGTCGAAATTGACCAAAACAATCGTTTTAAATCTATTAAAAATAAACTGCATATGTAATGATATTTTTTCTTTTTTTAATGATCGTCATTATGTTACTACATTTTAGACAAAAGTTTGACTTAATAATAGATTTAATTATTTTTAATTCGCTTTTACAAGAGCTAGCAGCCGACAAATTTGGATATCTCTATTATTAAAGACAAATATTACTTAAATCGCAAAAAAAAAGTTGCAGTTTGCCAAAAAAAATTCGATTCTAACAAACTTCCATACACACAAAAAAAATATTTATTTATTAAATATATCAAAGTGATACTGGTGGCTTTTAAATAATTTACAAAATTACAAAAATCGATGTAATTTTAATTTTCCATCTAAAAATTTCAAACGGAATTTTCGAGGGTTCCATAACATACATCCACATGTTGATTGTTAAAGGGATAAGTTTTTATGAATCACCGGTCCACATTGCATTCATGCGAATAAAACCGGCGACAGCTGAAAACGGTTCCTCCTAAATATATCAAATTTATGAACCGAATGTTTAACGATGTAAAACAGTATCTAATATAAATAAACTTTTTATATTTCAGTTTAAAATATAAAATTTCTTCTAAATATAAACAATGTTTTTACTATGTAGATTTTCCACAAGGAAAGAGTTCGTATATTGTAAATTCGAAACAGGTCATTCATTAATATTTACCAAAGAAACGAAGGTCAAATTCGTAAATTAAAACCTACTTTGAAACTTCTTTAGGTGGAAAATCTATTTTCGTCTACGAAGTGACATTTGATAAATTAAAGGTTTCAGAAAAAAAGCATAATTAATAAACGTCTTATATAGTTTCAACATGTTTTAGACATATTGAAGTAATTAACTTTTTATGAGAAAAAGAAAACAAACTTTTACATATGAAACCCTTCAATTTCAAGGGAGGTAAAAAGATGAGTTACTAATAACAATAAAGAAGAGAATAAAATCTGGGTTCATGATAATTTCTCTGCACTCAATAAAGTATTTAGAATTATAACGGCGCTTTTAGATCATACCTTTAGTGTGTACCTTTCTAGCAATCGGAATTGGGGTAAAATAGGAGGAGCAGGCTGATGCCGAAAATAGGGATCGAACTCGTCTCAGTACAGCGCCAGCAACGACGGTCTTAACGGCAGCCATGTTAGGAAAACTTTTCCAACCGAACACGCTTAAAAAACGCGGCTTTCTATTGGTCAATTTTACCGGAAGTTGAAAGATTACTCAATCGCAGACAGCGTTATACTGTCAAGGGGTAAGTGTATTTTTTTTTAAATGAAAAAGTGTCCTTGCTGGTTCGGTGTGGATTTTCTTGTTTGTAGGTAAACAAACAACAAAAAACCAGGAAGAAAGTAGGATCGGAAATGCCGCAGAATATCATTGACCCGCCACCACCCGAAAACTCCCATCTGGCTGGCATGCCTACAAATTTATTGTACAATGGGTCTCGCTTCAACGGACACCAGAAAAGCAAAGGCAATTCTTACGATGTCGAAGTTGTTTTACAGGTGAGCAAGAAAAAATCATTGTCGTTAACTGTAGTGTGTACTCTTCTTTTTTAATAAATAAATACCAGAGCACATATGGGATATATCGATGATATACTGATTGATACATAATAAATATTTTTTACGCGAGTCTGTATATCGCTATTTTTTTAAAAACTTTATTTTAGCTTAAAATGTTTAATGTTTAGCTTTTGATTCGACAATAAAAAATTTAAGAATGAATAAGAAAAAAAATGTATATATTTTAAACTCGACTTTTGTTATTATTTATTTGTTAGTACTATTATTTTAAATTTGGTCTTTAAAAAGCTGCTTTCCTTGAGGTGGGAAGAATCTTGACATATTTACCTCCCTATATTTCTTAAATAAATATCAACGTATGTATATATATATATATTATATGTATGTATATATATATATATATATTATATAATTTGTTTTTTGTTTTATTTATTTTTCCTTTCTTTAAAAAAACATATACTTTTCATCTGAAGACTGGCATTTCAAGAAATTTAAAAAGCTTAAACAACGAGAAAACAACGCTAAGAAGATGGCATCATCTGCACTCTCCTGTCTTTCTTAAAGAAAAAAACAAACAACAACGTATTTATTTATCTATCTATTCACATCACTATTTTGTTGGTTAATAATCGTTTTTGTGTGTGTGTGTAACAGTTGTACACTCATCAGCTTGAAATTATTTTTCTTCTTCTTCAAAATTCCCCTTTTCTTATATGGCTCGAAAAACAGTTTTGTTGACAAGAAAAAAAGAAAAAAGAAGAGAAAAAAAAAAACTCAGCTGACAATTCCAAAATGTCACAAGTGTGTTTTGTATTTGACTTCGATGAAGAAAAAAAAACATTTTTCAAAATAGATTTGGTTTGAAATAAAGTATTAGGAGAAAAAAGGGAAGTAGGTTAACGAAACATTATTAAAAATAATATTCTGTAAAAAATTTCTGAATTTTCGAGATGAGGCTGAATAATATGCATTATTTCAATTTTTCGGACTGTTTTTCTCGTATTGTTATATAAATATACACTACGTTTCGACCGATGTATATACTTACTGTATTACTATATACGTATTGTTATACTATAATAAAATAATACTAAATAGTATCTCAATAAAGATGAGGACAACAGCCTGAAAAAAACTAAATCCTTTAAAATATTTGAAATGATACTCAAACTTGGACAAAAAAAACTACGTGTATTTAAAATCTGACATAAAATTGATTATATTAAATTTCGAGTAACATTTACTTTTTATTTATTACTTCTAGAAATACTTTATTTTAAGAAATAAAGTTGACATTTTTACCAAAATCCTCTATAAAAAAAAAAGAACAAATTTAAAGGGGTTTTTTTGTTTGTTTATTATTTATTTTTTTATCTGTTTACAACATATTTGTTGCGTCGTTAGCAGTGATAATGCACTTTATCGTGGTGAAATATTGAAAAACAAACAAATTTACTTCACTTTTTTTTTCTGTTTTTATTTTTATCTCAAAATTATTGGAAGTTAATTATTCGTGTTTATTAAGTGTCGGTAGCGTACGCAACCATTTTTGAACTCGGGTCTTATGTTTTGCTTTTTTTCTGCCACTGAAAGTCGGTCATATGTTGTTAGCAATCTAAAGTTTTATTGTACCGTATTTATCCACCTCCCAATAAAAGCAGAATGTGATACAAGGTCGAGTTTAATGTACGGATAGTTTAAAAGGGGGGGAAAAAAAAAGTCTGATTTCTTTTTGGAACGCCCCTGAATTTACCCCGTTCACTGAAACTGGAGGTGCTGCCTAAGAACTAGACATACCTTAAGTTTCACGGCTACGGAGTTTTGAACGGGGGATGTTTCCTCTTTTGTTGGTTACTAGAAAGCCATTGTTTCATTATTGTTTACTAGTACCCCCCCCCTCTACCCAGTTTACTCGCTATTATTCGGATGTCTTTGTTTGCGTGTTAACCATTCATTTTGATTTCAGCCTTCAGTTTGTCTTGCTGATAGAAAAGTAATTTCAGGAATGTAGTGCAATTATGACAAGAATTAGGTTTATGATATAAGAATATAACTAGATCTATTCTAATTGACCTATCAGTACCTGCTGGTGTACCATCCAGCACTACTGACCTTTTTTTATTAGTAACTTAGGTAATATATTGTCACCAAGCACGAATATATATTTGTGAGTGAAATATATACAAATGTAATCTGGTAATGTAAAGATAGTAGAGGAAGAAAACAGTTCTATTACATATGTGAATTTATGCGTCATGGCCAAACAAAACTTTTATAGGGTCTTAAGCAGAATTTAACTTTGATCATCACAAACCAAATTGATAATAGTCAATGTTTGATCATTTGATAATGAAATTTATTGTGTACAGTGCTCAGGTGCACCACAACTCATCAAAGTCTCATGTCAAGTACACAGAATAATGTATTAGTGTCCGGAACAGTTTACAGTAATAATATACATGTGGTGCACCTGAGCACTGTACACATACATGTATATTATTACTGTAAACTGTTCATGTTCTTGACACTAATACATTATTCTGTGTACTTAACATGAGACTTTGATGAGTTGTGGTGCACCTGAGCACTGTACACATACAACTCATCAAAGTCTCATGTCAAGTACACAAAATAATGTATTAGTGTCAAGAACATGAACAGTTTACAGTAATAATATACATGTATGTGTACAGTGCTCAGGTGCACCACAACTCATCAAAGTCTCATGTCTAGTACACAGAATAATGTATTAGTGTCAGGAACATGAACAGTTTACAGTAATAATATACATGTATGTGTGCGCATGTGTGCATATGTGTGTGGAGTGGCATCAGGTATAGTGTCAGCGGACTACAGGAAGCATGGAGGCTTTGAAAGATTCAGTGCTTGTACACTTAGTTTAATTCTAATTTGCCCTGCCGCTCAAAAAAAAAAAAAAAAAAAAATGATAAAAAAAAATTAGTGAAATAAATCACTAATTAGATATTTCCGCATACCCCACATGTACGGTTAGACACAAGGCACTATTAATGTGGGCCGACCCACGAACCGAAGCTCATGGGTGGTGGGTGCAAAAAATGCGTTGATCCCATCAGCATTCCCCCTCAAGGGGGGCGCCCCAGACACTGGGCAATAAACCAAGCCCTGTCCCTTTAAATCAAGAGGGCAGGTATTGCCTAGGGGGATGGCCCCCTGGGATCAACGATGTTAACTTGTACAGTCCAGGGCCGAAGCCACTGGACCGCCCACCCCGGTCAAAACCAGAGTTAGATATGTTGAACATCACTAATTAGGACTGTGCCTATTCTAATAGTGACCACCCCAAGCAGATTTTAACAGTTTTGAATTCAGAGTTTTCCTTCTCCTAGACTGGTTGCCTAACCAAGGTTAAAGAGCCCAGTCTGCCCTACTATTTACCCATAGCTTGAGAGAGAGTAGTTGGATTCATACCTTTCCCAAGTGTATTAGCGCTATGTGAATGGTAGCTTCATCCAGGATTTGAACTCTGGTCGATGAGTCCATTTCCTACGACTCTAACCATTACACCAAGTGCTTCTAACTGTCAGGCTTAGAATGTCCTGATTGTATCCCTTGCTGAGAGGTAAGGCTCCCTCATTAAGGCATGTTCTGAGTATTACAATAAACTGCAACTGGTGGTGAGGCACTAGTTCTGAGTAGTGTAGTAGTAAAGTCAACGGAGTGGCCTATTGGCTGTATCAACTTGACAGCAAGGAAGTCTATCTTTTTGCTAGCGCTAGATCAGGGAGACTTTTTTCTTTCTGGGGTGGAGTACCACACCTACCATCAGCTCACAGATGCTTTACCACAGGGATCGAATAACCAAGCTGCACTACTCATGTGCTGAATTGGTTGGGACATTTTGAACCTGGAACCTTATGATCCCTAGGCGGATGCTCTACTGACTGAGCTAAACCAGCCTCGTTGCCATTACTCTCAGATCCACTCTAACCCAAAATATTAGTACCTATTAAGGTCCCATCTATGGGTCAAATAGATCTGAAAATTATTTGTATTAGATAGGAATACTAGATACCATATAACTATGTTGTATTTAGAATAGTTACTTAATTGTTAACTAAGGTTTATTATTAGTTACTTGAATCCATATAACTGTGCAAACAAATGATTAATTGAATAGAAATAATTACTTCACACCATATAATTATTAGTATTAGATAGGAATACTTGATATCATATAACCATGTGCAAAAAAAACTCTTAGGGAAACAAGTACACAAAAATATGTACAATGAAAGAGATTCCCTAAGCTCTTGGTATAAAATAACCCTAAATGGGTTGATATGCCATTTAAATCTAGCAGATCCATTATTAATATTGTCAGTGTTGCTTTAACTATAACAAGATCAGGTTTTAAAAAAACCCAAATGTTTTGCTGGGTCCCCTAATGGACATAGGGGTCTAAGCTTATACTTCAAGCGAATTCTGCATATGTGAACAAGGTATTGGACGTTATACAAAATAACTTCTTTTTTCCCCCTACTTATGGTATTATAATGTTTATTATCACAGAACTGAATATAACCTTGTCTGCACTAAATAATATCTTGGTACATAACCTCCATATATATCACTGCTCATCACAGGATTCAAATATAAATACTGTTGGGATATTCTTAGATACTCTGTGTGTGTGTGTGTGTGTATATATAATTTACTAACCTTTCTGCACTAATAGGATGTGACACAGGGACAATTCTTTAAGTGGAGTTTAACAGTTTTAAATTCAGTTTTCCTTCTCCTAGATTGCTTGCCTAACCTAGGTTAAAGAGCCCAGTCTGCCTTAAGAAATTGTCCCTGTGTTACATCCTATTAGTGCAGAAGGGTTAGTAAATTATATATACTAGCAAATATATGCACCCTCCGGGTGCAAGTATTTAAGTTTTAATATAATAAAATATCATATCAAATTAGAAAGGCTAATGAAACTAAATAAGAATGCAGATAAAAAGATTTGAAACACGGGGGAGGGGGTATGATTAAAAAATAGAACAACTTTGAAACTAACTCTTCCATCATTTACCATTACTCCCGTTTTTCATTGGTAAACTTTTCTAATTTAACTATTTAGTTAAAATAGGAAGTTAAGAATAAAATTACTGTTATTTCTTCTTGTTAATGGATTTCTTTTAAGATTTATTGAAGAGATTTTTGCTCATATTCAATAAGATAAAACCAAACAATTATAAATCAATAATATTAAGCACATGTTTATTAAAATCAAATTTTTAAGATCAATATGCAAATTAGCCTTCCCATTCACATGGTAATCCGCTATTTTGTTGTATATATAAATACAATTGCATGTTATTATGTAGATATGGTCAACAGTCTTAATAATGTAAAACAATTTTATTAATAATTGAGGTTTAAATAAAAATGAAATTATGGAGAATGTGATGTAAATAAAAAAGGGAATTGTGACTTGTATAGCAATATAGTTTCGGTTACAGACAGACAAACCCACAATCTCCATTATAATAAGATATTCACACACATTTTATGGAGGCTAGTGGTTAGAGTCGTGGAAAATGGACTCGTCGATTCGAGTTCAATTCCTAGACGAAGCTGTTGGCGTTTCACATAGCGCTAATACCCTTGGGAAAGGTATGAATCCATATATTCTCCCTCCAGCTATAGGTTAAATTGTCTGAGGGGTTGGGGTAAAAATAAATTTACCCCTCGTTTTCATTAGAAAAGCTAAATAAAAAATATAGGGGTATAAATCAATGATATATCTTAAATGATGTTATTAAAAAATAAAACAAGTTGACAAAGTATAATAAAAAGTAAATAAAAGAAAAAATACAAACGAACAATAAGAATTAACAATTTAAAAACAAGAATATATAAAGAATAAAATATAATTGACAAATATATAGAAAAATAATTTTTGTTAATCTATATATATATAAAGATAGATAAGAAATTTATTTTTAACTTTTTAAATCCTGAGCAACATCGGGTAGGTCTGCTAATCATTATATGAAATATATGGAGTGTTCAAATAAAAGGTATGTCTTAAAAGTATCAACTGTATTTAACCAAGACAGACATGAACAATGAATGAAAGATTAAGTTGTTTTTTTTTTGGGGGGGGGGTATTCAACAACCTTATTCCAACAAGTTTTCAAGTGATCAAAGCACCTTTTTTAAAACTTTCCTTTTTTTTTTTTTTCTTATTTTATATGGTGTTAATTTGTACCATAATGTTTCCTTTAATGTCTACCACATCCTTAGGTCAAATGTTTAGTTTAGGATACAAGAATAGGTTGAATGAAGCTTAATTTGGTGAGTATGGCAAAGCTTGCACTTTCACAATCCTGTGTTTCACCAAAAAAACATTTTTCAAAAAGTATAGACTGGCTTACATTTATATATATATATATATATATAAGGTAAGGTATCCAAATGACTGTTGTAAGGGATGATTCTATTTGGGATCTTCAAAACCTCACTGTATAACCATACTGTATGCTCTTGTAGGTGCAAACATATAATTCATACAAGGGTTTTTTAAATCCCTAAAGAGAGCTCAATGTATAATAATCAATAAATTAGGTTAAATACGGAGCAATATTTAACTTTCAAAGAAAGAAAAGCTTAATAAACCGTCATTCCATAATAATTTATTTCGATCAGAAACTCAAAAGGCCTTTAAAAATTAAAAAAAATTTTTTTCAAATCCCTAAGAAGCCAGCCTCATCAGACAGATTTTACAAAATAAAGGGATTCACCTAAAAAAAAAAATATATATATATATATATATATATATATATATATATATATTATTATTTTTTTTTTTTTTTTTTTTTTTTGGAGGATATGTGCTTAATTGAAGTCATACCTAATTTTTGAAAATTAATTAGTTAATAATTAATGAATTTAGGCAGGCATATATGTTCAAATGTAAGCCTAAACAAATCGAGAAAATGTCAATCCCTGAATGTACATTTTGACCTATTAGGTCTCATCAGCAAGGTCGAAATGTATATTCAGGGATTGACATTTTTCTAGATTTGTTTAGCCTTACATTTGAACATATATGCCCGCCTAAATTCATTAATTATTAACTAATTAATTTTCAAAAATTAGGTATGACTTGGAGGCACATATCCTCCAAAAATTGTTGGCTAAAAGCCATATCAAATAAACACATTGTTTATTTACTTACTCTCATATATATATATATATATATATATATATATATATATATATATATATATATATATATAATGTCACTTGCAGATATCTTCATCTAAATGTTTTTAAAAATTCAAACTTAAGTCTTGATCCTTGTTGATCCCAATTTGTAGCCTGATCAGGACAAGACTAACTCCAATGTGACACACGGACAAGATAACAAAGGTTTTATTTTTATAGAGATGAACTCTGAATGAACATCTTGAATTTCCAATCATTTGATTGTAATCACCCTTGTATCACATTCTGACAAAGACAGAATATGACACAAGGTCAATTTTTATGTAAAGTTAAACTGGTTTGAATTCAGTTTTTAATCTCCTAGATTAATGAATCATTATGTCCCAAAAATGAATGGAATAATTAAATCATCTGAGATTTTATGTTACATAAACTAATTTGAAGTACCAACTTTGGCACGGGTAGAATGTGACATGGGGCACCCGGCACCCAGTAATAATGGATCTGTGAGATTAGTTTGCTAAACGTTACACCACAATGGGATGCCCAATTAGATTAAGTGTCAGAGAAACTTGCAACTGAGAATGATGAAAAAAAAATCATTTTGTTGAAATAAGATTAGTTAATAAAATTAATGGCAAGCTTCTCTTTCTCTCTCTCTCTTTCTCTCTCTTTTCTCTCTCTTCTCTCTCTTTCTCTCTCTCTCTCTCTCTCATTATTAATTAGGGAAAGGAATTTTGGTAGAACAATGGATGACTAAAAGAATGCCTTACTTTCACATGTTGCCAGTGATAATGAAAATTGTTCATATATCTTGTGAATCTATGTGGAATTATTGGATTGCTTGGTGGTAGGGAGGATATTTAGTAGTGTTCCCACTCACCAAGGCTCAATATTAGCCTTAATATATCCATATTTCACTAACACTGAATAAACAGAAAGGGAGACAAGACAAGCTGATTTGCACATACAGAAACATTTAATCTATACATAATCTATATACAAGTATTGAAAAGAATACCCAAATTGTCCCAACAGATAGATATGCACATATTCTGTGAACAAGCAGTATGTGAAAGGGGTACAAAAATAGCAGAAGTCTTACTTGAAATTAATTATAATAAAAATGGCTTTCCTGTACAATGTCAGGGCTAAGGACAACATCTCTACTGTTATTCAAAGAACAGAAGCCAAAGATTCAGAGAATGAAATTGATATTTGGCCATGGACACAATCCCCCTAAAGGGCATGCCCAAAGGAGATAACTACTTATTGTCTCCCTACAGCATCAATATAGAAAGAGCAGAAAATATATATTAGGATGTGATGTTGCATGTTTTTTTTTGTTTTTATATATAGAGAAGAGATTTTTTTTTTTTTTTTTTTTTTTTTTTAACTGTTCAAATGTCACAAATTCTAAATTCATTAGTCAAGAACATAGTCATCATTATCTGTGTTATTCGGACTATTGTCCCCATCTTCATTGTTATTTGTACAACATTTCGGCCGATATACCCTCTGGCCTTCTTCAGGTATTTCTTTTCGAACTCGGGAACCTTCTTTTCGAACTCGGGAACTTTCTTGTCGTAATCGGGAGCCATCACGGAACTTTGAACCTAACCCTTTCTTTATTCCATGGGGGTATCCTGTTCTCATTCCGCTAACCATAGCTGGGGTAGGAGTTGTGTTAATTAATTATTTTTCTAACTGCTTTCACTCAGGATTGAACTCGAGTTCCAGAGATAACTGTCACTTAGACAAGAAATACCTGAAGAAGGACGGAGGGTATATCGGCCGAAACGTTGTACAAATAACAATGAAGATGGGGACAATAGTTCGAATAACACAGATAATACTAATCTTCAAGCCTCATTTCAAACATTCAGAGAAATAGTCATCATTATTAGCAAAAAAAAAAAAAAGATCCGTATCAAACTAGTTTTTTTGTTGAAAGAATATGCAATTCTGAATAGAAAATCTATATCACCGACTAAATCAAAGTTCTTCCTATATACATATTTACCAACCCCTCTTCATGAGTAGGATGTGACATATGGTCAGTTTCTTAAGTGGAGTTTAACGGGGTTTGAATTCAGTTTTTCTTCTCCTAGACTGGTTGCCTAACCAAAGTTAAAGAACCCAGTCCACCCTATTTTCCTATAGCTAGACAGAGAATAGTTAAATGTATACCTTTCCCTAGAGTATTAGCACTATATTAAATACAGTCTCATCCAGAATTTGAACTTGTCATGTCCATTTCCTCCAATTACATCACGCATCTCCCATATAAGGTCCGCCCTGTTGGTGGGGCGTTAGAATGCACCGACTGCACTTCTGCAGAGGGGTAAGACTCCCCCAATGGGGCCACCTGTTGGCCGTGGATGGCGACCCATGATGCTTAAGGATAGAGCCCAGGTGGATGAGCAGTTCATGACATGCAATACTCCACTTTGGCCCTATCTTGGGCTAGACGGGCGGTCGGAGAGGCCCCCTCCGATCAATCGGCTGGTCACGTCAAGCCCTAGCACCTATATGATTTTCCCAACCCTATTGCCCTAATGGCTAACCCCAACCCCTTTTTATCATATGGGTGCTAGAAGGCGGTGGATGCGGGTCTACATGTCCTGGGAATGACGTTAAACTATCTGATGGTGAGGTTCCAGTTCTGGAGGTTTGGGGAATGTGGAGCACCCCTTCATCACCATTGCTCCCTGGTCCACTCTGACCCGGAGTGGTAGTACCTGTTAGGGTCCCATCTATGGGTTAAATAGAAAAATGTATTTATAAAAAAATTGTATTATCCATTAAGAATTGATTCATTTCAAAACTTTATCGGCATTAAATGACCCACTGAGGTTGATATTTCGTAAAACAAACCAAACCAAAACCATATAAGGTCTTGGTGAGCAGTCAGTGGAGTATAGTAATTATTGTTTATTAAAAGCTTTTTAGAATAAGAAAAAATAATTAATTACAACTGATCTTCCACGTCAACAACTTGAGAAGAGGAAAGATTTATGACAAAAATCGATTTTGTTTATCCGAAAGTGTAACATTCTACAGAATGACCATGCAAGGCTTACACAGTAGAATAAACTGTCAAGCTATGCTACTTAGGACACTTCCCTCAACCCTGGCATTACACCATCAACCCTACTGTCTCCTCCTTCGAAAAAACTTGCAGGACCACCCGCAAGTACAAAAGAACCACAACACTACATCGTCAAACCCTGACCAGACATTCAGCTGTGTCAGCCTTTCTCACATTGGTCTTGTTAGCCATACGCATGCCTGCAGTCAACGTAGAACCCACTTCGTAATCTTCATCCACAAAGTCAAGCCCTGATTTTCAGCATCCTCCACCTAATTTGACCAGCTTAACACCACGAGATTTTCATTTATAGATGAACTAGAATCAATGCCTGGGTAGAGGAAAGAAAAAAATGTGGGTAATTTATGAGGAAGTGCGTCCCGGTCTCCTGCCTTAGAAATTGCTACCCAGTGACTATTAAAATAATGTCCCCCAGCTATGTCGTCTCGGCGATGTTAGTTGAAAGAAAACAACCAACTTAGGGCGTTAAATGTATTTTAGAGGGGGGGGCTTCTCTTTTTTGTCGTAATTCTTGTTCATTTATAGAAATTTGTCGTGATTCTTGTTTATTTGTCATAATTCATTGTAATTCTTGTTTAGATATGAAGATGGATATATAGTTTGGAATAGACTGAGATAGATAAACAAACAAAATAATATAGATAGATATGAACAAATGGAGATGACATAGCTGGGGACATTATTTTAATAGTCACCGTGTAGCAATTTCTGAGGCAGGAGACTGGGAACACTTCCTCATAAATTACCAAAATGTGTAATGATTTGCAAGCTAGTTTTGCAGATCTGTTACTACTGAATAGTTTACTACAACTTTGAGTTGGTAAAACCCGTAGATTTAATCCGAATTTAATTATTGAAATTTTATCTTTTTAATTTGTTACTAATTTCTTGTGTTATTTTTCAATATAATTTTAAAGATTTATTAACACTGGTTTACAAAGAAATTAAGGCAAGCACAAAAATAGCTGTTTTAACCTAATTTGGGGGTGCTGAATTCAGATTTGAAATCCGTTTTACTCATCACCTCTATATTTTTAGATATTCATACTGTACATTTTGTATACATACTGTACATAAAGGCGTATATGCATTCAGTGTTAATTTCTGATATTGTGTGACTTATGTCTTCTTTTTTAGTTATTATGCAATAAATGTAAGTGATAGCATTACATTATATATATATATATATATATATATATATATATCAAGACGAATTTTGGCAGTTAAGCATAGCCAAAACATCTCAATCAACAGCCAGTAGTGCACTGGCAGTCAGCAGATCATCTTAGAAAACATATTTCTAACTGTCTGCAGTACTATGAATTGTGTACATTGTGTCATCCAAGTATATTTATTCCATCAATGTTCTTTATCTATCTTGTTTTATCTGTAATATGCTGCTGCAACTGTTGAAATAAGCACGTATATAATCTGTATATACTAAAATGAGACTATTTAAAAGACAGAAAACTAGAGGTGATAGAGCAAAACTGTTTATAAATTTGAATTCAGCACACCCAAATTAGTAAAAAAACACCTATTCACATTCTTGCCTCAGACAAAAAATATTTTTTTGTAAACCAGTGTAATTATAAGTAAAAAAAGTCAATAGGGCGGCCTAAAGTCGGTATCAGTGAGGGAGTCTATCCCCTTTTCAATGGCGCTAGACCAAGGAGATTGTTTTAGCATCTGAAGTGGAGCGCTACACCTACCATCAGCTCCTTACTTTACCGCACAGATCCCTGTGCTACTCGTACGCTGAGTTGGCGACGACTGGTATCGAACTAGGAACCTTGTGGCTCTAGAAGCCACAAGGTTCCTAGATTTGGCTAGACCAAATGCTCTACCGACTGAGCTAACCCAGCCCCTAAAAATTAAAAAGAAGAGATTGATTGTTTTGCGTTTCCATATTAATTTGTTTACCTTTTGAGATTCACAAATGCCAGACATTAGAAAAAAAGAATTTTAATTTTTAATTATCTTTGCAAATATAAATCAAATCTTCAAAATTTTTGCACAAAGGTTAGACTCAGTAACATTAAATGTGTATATACATATATGTAAAATGAAACTGGAAGTGAATCCGACGGTATGTTGAAAAAATGAATAAAGGAAAGAAAGTATAGAATGGATAATATAGGATATTTTAATCAATTTTACTTACACGTGTTTCGGTCAGGAGTTTATCCATGTGTACATTATTCAAACTTATCATTTTTGAATAATCAAATGAAATGAAATAATAATAATAGAAAAAATGTAGAAATGTTCCGCACACAAAGAAAATTCGACCTTCATCAGAGTAAATCCTTATTTGAAAAAAAAATTGATTTCAAATAAGGATTCAAAAATAGGATTTAAAAATAGAATAATAAAATTTAATAGAATTTAATAATAGAAAAAATGTAGAAATGTTCCGCACACAAAGAAAATCGACCTCATCAGAGTAAATCCTTATTTGAAATCAATTTTTAAATCCTTATTTGAAAAAAAATTGATTTCAAATAAGGATTTAAAAATTGATTTCAAATAAGGATTTACTCTGAAGGTCGAATTTTCTTTGTGTTCAGAACATTTCTACATTTTTTTTTTCTATCATTATTATTTCATTTCATTTGATTATTTAAAAATAATAATAGTTTGAATAATGTACACATGGATAAACTCTTGACCGAAACACGTGTAAGTAATATTGATTAAAATATCCTATATTGTCCATTCTGTACTTTCTTTCCTTTTGTTCATTTTTTCAACATAAAAATATATATATATACTTTGTCATTAACAGTTTTATTTTTGTAATTTTCTCCGGACATAGATACATACATACCAATTGCCCTTTATATATATGTATATAGATGTACAAATTCAGGAAGCAACTAGTAACCGAATATACTTCTCATCTACAGTATTGCTCTGTTGGTGGGGCTTAGAATAGGCTGAGTGTGTCCTTCTGCAGGGGGTGGGGGTGTAAAGCACCCCCCAGATATCCTGTGTATGACACGAAACTGCATCTGATAGCGAGGCTCTAATTCTGGAGAATAAGGAGTACCCCTTCATTGCTATTATTTCCAGGTCCATTCTAACCTGGCATGGTAGTACCAGTTAGGGTCCAATCTGGAGAAGTCTCCATGCCGTAACAGCTAACTTGCTGGAGTTGTGATATTGTGGTAAGTGAGTCCAAACTCCAGTCAGGCTATTATGTTCACTTTTGGACTAATACCCTTGGGAAAGGTATGAACCCCCTCATCCTCTCAGCTATGGGTTAAATAGTACCATTACTGTTATTCTAGAAGGATGGCTTTGATATTAAATAACCCAGAAAGTTTGATATGCCATTAAATATGTTAAGAAATTATTCATATTTGATAGGGATATGTGCAAAAAAAAACAACTTAAAAAAAAAAAAAAGTAAATATGAATACACCATAAATGTGATTCACTAACTTCAAAGCATAAAATAACCCTAAACAATTTGACAGGCTGTTAAGATTAATCATTCGGTCTCATTATTTGTGTTATTTAATTTAGTCTACATGTATCACCTTTATTCATCCAGGCATTGATAAAACCTGTGATATTATTTCAAAGACATCATATGGCCAATGTGTCATTCTAATGTTATATTCCCCCCACCCCCTGCATGAATAGGATGTGACACAAGGTCAATTTCCTAAGCGGAGTTTAACAGGTTTGAATTCTGGGTTTTCCTTTTCCTACACTGGTTAGCTAGCCAAGGTTAAAGAGCCCAGTCTGACCTACAATTTACCCATAGCTGGAAAGAGAATATTTGAATGTATACCTTTCCCAAGGGTATTAGCGCTATGTGAAATGCAAACAGCCTCAGTTGGATTTGAACTCGGGTCAACAAGTCCATTTCCTACGACTCTAACCATTACACCATACACCTTCGTTCTAATGTTATATAACTTTCCTTGGTTA
Organism: Doryteuthis pealeii; assembly: GCA_023376005.1. NCBI lineage: Eukaryota > Metazoa > Mollusca > Cephalopoda > Myopsida > Loliginidae > Doryteuthis > Doryteuthis pealeii. The sequence continues at coordinate 76,801,794 of CM042166.1, forward strand.
AGCCGTGACTCTTTCAGGCACATTAATCCCCCCTCCTTATCTCTCTCTCTCTCTCTCTCATCTTATTTATTTATCTATATTTTTATTAATGTTTCAGCTCCTGTACCTTCTGAATCTGGTTTTTGTCATGTTTTGAATGTCAAATCTTGATCTAACCCAGAGATCACCAAACTTTTTTCACGGTGGGCCAGATAATTGAAAAAATAACGAGCGCAGGCCACATTATTATTGTGTTCAATACTTGCTTTCAAAGCAGATCACTTCAAATTAAGCATTCTGACTACCCTGTCGGTTGGGACGTTAGAATGCATCGACTGCACCTCTGCAGAGGGGTAAGACTCCCCCAATGGGTCCACCTGTTGGCCATGGGTGGCGACTCGTGATGCTTAAGGACAGTCTTGGTGGATGAGCAGTCCATGACATGCAACACTCCACATAGACCCTTACTTAGGCTAGATGGGCGGTCGGAGAGGCCCCCTCTGATCAATCGGCTGGTTACGTCAAGCCCTAGCACCTATATGATTTTTCCCAACCCTATTGCCCTTATGGCAAGCCCCAACCCCTTTTTATCATGTGGGTGCTAGAAGGCGGTGGCTGCGGGTCTACATGTCCTGGGAATGACGTTAAACTCTATCTGATAGTGAGGTTCCAGTTTTGGAGGTTTGGGGAATGTGGAGCACCCCTTCATCACCATTGCTCCCTAGTCCACTCTGACCCGGAGTGGTAGTACCTGTTAGGGTCCCATCTATGGGTTAAATAGAAAACATGAGTTTATAAACAAAATTGTATTATCCATTAAAAATGAATTTATTTCAAAACTTCGTTAGCATTAAACATTTTTTTACCAATAGAAGTATTCGGCATAAAATAACCCAAGGAGTTGACATGCCGTAAAACCCAACGAAACCTAAACATTCTGATCAATTGTAATTCTATTAAAATCTTATATATATTGAAAATATAGGGTTTGTCCTTTCCCGAAATGTTTGTCTCATAACTTTTGACCTATTCGTTGCTTCACAGTAGCTCTTTGAAAATGACCTGTGTTTTTCAAGCAGTTGTAACAAGTGAAAATTGGAGATCGTGTAAGTAACAAGTGAAATGTTCACACGTATGAAATTTTGTAACCTACCTACAGTAGTCAAGTCCATGAAGGTTTAGTAAGCTTAACATGATATTTAAATGGTATCAGAACGTCTCTCATTCTATACATTTTTACAAACAAATTCAAGTACTGTCGGCAGGCCTGATAAAATGCCTTCACGGGCTAGATCCATCCCGTGGGCTGTAGTTTGGTGACCCCTGATCTAACCTTAAAAGTAGGAGTGCTGTGGATAGAATATATAAATGATGTAGAGAGGACACTTCCGAAAACTCATAAAATGAGACACTGGATATAATATCGAAGGACACTCTGGTTTCAAGAGTATCTTTAACTCTTAACGTCCTATACCGCATCATTCCACCCAGCCTGAAGTCACATTCATTTTTCTAATCTGCCCCAAATGAGAGCCCATGTTTAAATGTAAGATTAAACATATTTAGCAGTTTTTGATTTATGGAAAATAACAGGTAACTTTAAATGAAAAGGAAATTTTTTAGCCATTTTTTGATAAATCCTTAGAGGAATGGGGCTCTGGACTTAGAAAATTCTCAACAGGATGTTAAATGTTAAATAACAGCAATAACCATAACATATTATCAACTCAGCACCCAAATGAGTTTTTTTTTTATTTTTTTTATTTTTTTAACTAGATATTTATCTAAATTATACTTGCACTCGGGGGTGGAGGGTGCATATATTTGCTAGTTTATATAATAAATTGATTTTTTTTTTTTTTTTTTTTTTATTTATTTATTTATTTATTTTTTTTTTGCTCATGAAAGGAAAATTGATTATTTTTTGCCATAGTGCATGGTGTGAAAATTTCCATAACATTTCACAAATGTTTCAATGTTACATTAACACCATGTAAAAAATCAATAGAACCTTTTTATAATAGCTGCTCATTAACCTTTTTGTAAAAAGACTATTGGGTTAATATTACATAGAAAATGCCTCCTGGGACAAAACCATCCTAAATGTTAAAAAATGGAATATAAAATTAAAAGGTATGGTTTTCTTGCTTTATACACTCACTTATAACAATCACTCATAAAATGTTATATATATATATATATATATATATATACACACAATAATAACAAGCCAGCTAGTGTAGTGGTTAGAATGTCTGCCTGTCAGGTAGGGTTCGAATCACGCACAAAGCACTGCCCTGTCTATAGCTCTGCTGATGAGGCCTAATGGGCTGAAATGTACATACAGAGATCGACTTTTTCTCGATTTGTTTACGCTTTACATTTAAACCGATATGCACGCCTAATTCATTTAATTATAATTAACAAATTAGGTATGACTTTAATTAAGCACATAATCTCCCTAAAAATAGTCGGCCTTCGCCATTTCAAACACATCGTTTGACCACTTTATTTAATATATATATATATATATATATATATATATATATATATATATATATATCTCTTTGAAAGGAAGGAAAAACTCAACACCGTTATTCCATAATAAATTTATTTCTACCAAAATTGGGTCCTTTATAAATCTAAGTTGATTTAATATAGCTCCCAAAATTTTGTCTCATCAGATGGTAGATCAAGATAATTTGAATTGCATAACTGAAAAATTTACTTCTCAAAAAAAAAAAAAAAAAAAAAAGATTCAGTTATGCAATTCAAATTATCTTGATCTACCATCTGATGAGACGAAATTTTGGGGAGCTATATTAAATCAACTTAGATTTATAAAGGACCCAATTTTGGTTGAAATAAATTTATTATGGAATTACGGTGTGGAGTTTTTCCTTCCTTTCTAAGATAAATATTGCTCTGTATATAATCTAAAAAGTTTATTATACATTGAGCTCTTTTTAGTGATTTAAAGATTCACTGTATTTATACATACTGGATCATACAATAATAATACAGTGTATCTTAGAAATCACATATAGAATTATCCCTTACTACCAAGTTTTGGATACCTCTCATATATATATATATATATATATATATATATATATATATATATATATATTATAATAATTTCATTTGGATTACATTATATAAACATCACAAAATCAAAACAGGCATTTGTCAGCACAATCTATACCATTTTTTTTTCTTTTTACCTTTCATATATATATATATATATATATATATAGTTAAACCTAATGAGTCAGATATACCTACTAACAGTTTCGCTTAGTAGTTCATCAGGGCAAAAATCTGAGTCAGATTTTTGCCCTGATGAGGTACTAAGTGAAACTGTTAGTAGGTATATTTGACTCATTAGGTTTAACTTTATTATCTGCTCTACTTAGGTATTGAGCACTCTTAGCTTTAAATAATCCTGGTGGTTTATGTATATATTTTTCATATATATATTATTTTTTTTTTAATTATTCCAAGCCATTGCTATATCAGTGCTACTGTATGGCTGCACCACTTGGATTTTATCAAAGTGCTTAGAGAAAAAGCTAGATGGGAGCTGTGTGCTGTCTTGAACAAATCATGGAAGTAGCACTCCCACAAGAAAGCAACTGTAAGGTAACTTTCCCCCATTACACAAACCATCTGAGTAAGATGAAGAAGACCTGCTAGAGAGGCAAGGACAAACTCATAAGTGACATTCTTCTGTAGACACACCAGTGAAGGTCAACCAGCAAAAACCTACATCAATCAGCACTGTACAGACTCTGGATGCTGCGTAGAGGACCTCCCAGAGGTGATAACTGATAGGGGTGGTTAGAGAGAGAGAGAGAGTCATGGATATCTGCTGCCAGCATGACCTAGTGGTGATATATATATATATATATATACACACACACACACACACACACACACACACACACACACAAATGCAGATAGGTACACGTCCTGCATCCCTGATGCACAAAAATCTAAAAGGATGCAGTAAAATCGTATCCATGCGTCCCCAGTGTTTTTCATTTTTCTTCCCTCACCATTTCAAGCTCACTATAAATACATTTCCATAGTTTATTAGAAACAAATTACACAGGATAGATTACAAAGTTGAAGTTAGACGGTTTTAGTTGGGACCCATAAATTTTCCCGGGGACTCATTCAAAGCAAATATGTGCATCCCAGTACACACTGGGATACGCATCAAAAGGCTACCAGCGATCCGCCATTCTGTCTTTTTTTTTTTTTCAAGGGTTTTAAGCACTTGTTTACAATTTTAATGTAACATTCGCGATTGCCAAAAAAAATTACCAAAAATCAGGTAATTATCTGATTTTAATGAAATTTTCAGTATTGATTTATCAATTAATGAATTTTATAATGCATCAGTTATTTCATTTCAAAACTTTAATTTAGTATTTTTGCTATGAAAAATGAATATATAAAATTCATTTAAAATAAAAATATTCAGATTTTAAGTTTGAAATGTTATATTTTTAGATTCTAGAAATAAATATCTATTTAATGCAAACCTTATTTTAGACACATAAAGTAATAAGTTTTGAAGAAAAACTCTATTGAAAATGTACCCCCCCCCCCTTTTAAGCAGAAAAAATATCGATGTATAATTTTTTTCTTTTATAAGATAATAGCCAATTAAATAATTATCGAAATGAGTAAAAAGAAATCTCCAAAAAATTAATTATTTATTATTTTTAACATTTTATTTTCCGATTTTCGGTACTTATTTTCTTATAAAATATTCCACTTAAAATTTTTTTTTTTTTTTTTTTTTTTCTAATTACAACTTCGGTCTTTTATCTTTTTATTTCTACTGTAATTAGTATCAATCAAGAACCAACTCGCCAATATTAAGTGATCTGAAAAAAAATGAGAAAGTTTTGAAATAAAATAATGTATTATAAAGATCATTCATTGATAAATAAATACTGAAAATTTCATTAAACTCTGATAATTCCCTGATTTTTGATAAATTATTTTCTGTAGGGGGGGCTAAATTCATTTTGTCAAAAACGCATTTTAGGCTCATTTTGCCAGTACCTATGTTTATCTGACATGGTGAGAGGTCAAAAAATATCTACTCATGAGCATAACTATACTAATCATTAAACTACTAAGTTGATTGGACTCCATGTTCAACACACATGCTGGATCCCAAGCCACATTAGAATGAGGGGCAAATGAAAGATCTCAAATCCTGGATGAAGCTGGTTGTATTTCCCAAATCGGCTTCAGATTTGACCCCCCAATAAATTCAAGATTCCATATTAAATGACTTGAAACCTAGAATTAATAGATTCCTTCATACAAAATGGCAATGACACTGGAATAGCAACATACACAATAAACTCTTCTTAATGAAACCCACTTTGTAAGACTAGAGACCAGCCTTTAGAAAGTCCAGAAAGGAACAAGTCATTATCCCAATTATGCATTGGTCATACAAGACTTGTATACTCCTTTTATAACCAAACAAAAACAACAACCATAGTGTGAAACATGTAAAAAAAAAAAAAAAACCCTGAACTATTAAATACTTCCTCATAAAATTTGGAGCTTTTGTCCTCATCATAACCCCCCCCCTTTTTTTTTTTTTTTTTTTTTTTTTCCAAGAGAAATGATATGAAAGATCCAGGGTTCCCATGCATCCTGGAAAATAAAATGTAATTTTTTCAGTACTGGAAAACCTCAAAAGGGGGGTGTTTTTTTGTCAAAAATCCTGGAAAAATGTATTTTGTTCTGGAAAATTTGAATTATCTGAAACAAAATTAGTGTTATTGTTACAGTCATCATCATCATGTCACGCATGCAGCACGGGTATCCATGACAATCTCTCACCAACCTTCCCTATCATTCATTGCACCTGGGAGCTCCTCTGCGGAGCAGCCAGCATCTTCGCATAGCTGGTCAATGTAGGTCCTTGCTGGGCGCCCCACTCTTGCATGTCCATGTGTTGGCTTCCACAGGAGAACGTCGCTTATGAGTTCATCCTTGCTTCTCCAGCAGTGTCCTGCATGCCTTGTCCGTCTCACTCGGATAGTTTGTGAGATGGGGGGGCAGGTGACCGTACATTGTTTCCTTGTGGGGTGCTGTTTCCACGACTTGTTCAAGACTGCACACAGCATTCTTGTGCAGTTCCCATCTAGCTTATTCTCAAGACGCTTCGTTAGGGTCCAGGTGGTACAGCCATATAGCAGCACCGACACAACCACAGCCTGAAAGAACTGTCGCTTTAGCTTGTCAGAGAGATCGGACCTCCATATGACTGATAATCTATTTGTGACCGACCATGCCTTTGCTATCCGTGTATTAACATACAGTAAACAAATATAACTTGTAAATAACAAGGACAGTGTCCTTTTGTTTTTATTTTTAATACTTACCAAATCTACCTAAGATTTCCAAAATTATTCATGAATATTCATTAAACAGTAAAAATGCTTCTGTCTGGGTGGGTACTTGTTGATTTCATCCGATGAAGTTTCACTTTCATCATGTAGCGATATTTTGATTTATTTTTGCATAACACTGAACAAGACAAGAATTAGTCAGTCAGACTGCTTTAAAGATTGTTAAAGAGTTAGATCTAATTGAAAAGTCAACATAGATGGCATTCTGTCTTTTTTGAGAGGAACAAAATTATGCCATAAATTTATAAATGTAAACTGTTAACTACAATAGTGTAAATATAGATATACAACATATATTATTCCCTAACCTCTGGGCATAAAATAACCCCAGATGTGTTGATATGCTGTTAAAATCCATCCATTAACCAACCAATCAATCAATACCATGTGTCTCTAAAAGTTTAAACAAAACATTGCTAAAAGTTGGAGTAAATATTTCTGTTCATAATTCCTTTGGTTATCAGATGTAACATCACTTATTGAAAACTACAGAGATCTCAAGTTGAAACTTTGTGTTGCTGGTCTTGTCAGTTTCAGATATAATGTCTGAATTTTAGCTGATATTTAGTTTATATTACTATAAACAGAAAGATAGGCACCTATAGTGTAATGGTTATCATCGTAAGAAATGAACACTGCAATCTGAGTTCAAATCCTGGATTAAACTGGCTGCATTTCACGAAGCGCTAATACCCCTGGGGAAAGTATACATCCAACTATTCTCCCTCCAGCTATGGGAAAATAGTAGAGCAGACTGGGCTCTTTAACCTTGGTATGACATTCTGGGAGAAAGAAAACTGTTAAACTCCACTTAAAAATTCACTTTATGTCACATCCTGCTTATGCGGAGGTATTGGTAAATACATACACAGAGAAAGCTAGCCCGGCTTTCTCTCAGGAATATTTGTAAATCTTATTATAAAGGAGATTGTGGGTTTGTCTGTCTGTAACCGAAACTATATTACTATACAAGTCACAATTCCCTTTAGTTATTTACATCACATTCTCCATGATTTTATTTTTAATTTGAACTTCAATTATTAATAAAATTGTTTTACATCATTAAGACTGTTGACCATATCTACATAGTATTTACCGCGTACCCCACTTGTACGGGTCAGGTACAAAGTCCCTATTAACGTGGGACCACCCACAAGCCGAAGCTCATGGAGTGGCAGGTGAAAAATTGCATCGATCCCGTCGGCATTCCCCTCAAGGGGGGCGCCTCAGGCACTGGGCAATAAACCCAGCCCTGCCCCTTTAAATCGAGGGGGCAGGTGTTGCCTGGGGGGATGGCCCCCTGGGATCGACGCTGTTAATTATATCAATGGTCCAGAGGCCGAAGCCACTGTTGACCATATCTACATACTAATACCATGCAATTGTATTTATATATACAACAAAATAGCGGATTACATTGTGAATGGGAAGGCTAATTTACATATTGATCTTAAAAATTTGATTTTAATAAATATATGCTTAGTATTATTGATTTGTAATTGTTTGGTTTTATTTTAAATCTTAAATCTTCAAAGAAATCCATTAACAAGAAGAAATAACTGTAATTTTATTCTTTACTTCCTATTTTAAGTAAAGAGTTAAATTAGGAAAATTTACCAATGAAAGACGGGAGTAATGGAAAATGATGGAAGAGTTAGTTTCAAAGTTGTTCTATTTTTCAATCATACCCCCTCTGTTCCAGATCTTTTTATCTACATTCTTATTCAGTTTCATTAGCTTTTCTAATTTAATATGATATTTTATTATAAAATTTAACTAAAATACTTGCATCCAGAGGGTGCATATATTTGCTAGTTTTTATAAAGTCTGTATGTTAATTGTGTTGATTTCAAGACGTGTTTACTTATTTCTATGTATTTATTTATTCCAGTATGTTGATTTAGAAAATGCTTACCTGTGCGGCTATTTGAAAATCAAGGGACTTACGGATGAGTATCCGACACTTACTACATTCTTTGATGGAGAGATCATTAGTGAAAAACATCCATTCCTCACTCGAAAATGGGATGCTGATGAAGATGTCGACAGGAAACATTGGGTACGTTTCAACACTTCAAATTTTTAAACCATTGTACTTTTTTTTTTTTTTTTTTTTTTAATTCAATTTTAAAATAAATTTATTTGTATATATTCATATATGAATGACCCCTAACTTTAGAACAATAATAATGAAATTTATTGTGTACAGTGTTCCAATTTAAACAATTTTTTTTTTTTTTTTTTTTTTTTTTTTTTTTTTTTTTTTAAATGGATCTTATTCTAATGTACTGCTACCTTAGGCCCCACCTCCACCTCACACACATCATTTTTTAGAATCTAAATTTTTTAATAATAATAATAATGAAATTTATTGTGTACAGTGCTCAGGTGCACCACAACTCATCAAAGTCTCATGTCTAGTACACAGAATAATGTATTAGTTTTAGAAACATGAACAGCGTACAGTAATAATATACATGTATGTGTGCGCGTGCGTGGATGGGAGTATCTGATATAGTGTTGGCCGACTACAGGAAGCATGGAGGCTTTGAAAGATGTTTCGGCAGCCCACAACGGACGCAGGCAGTTTATTCCATGCCTCAGCAACTCTGAGCATGAAAAAATATTTCCGAAAATCATGTGAGCAATGCTGTTTTCTGACTTTGTAGGCATGCCTGTGTGTGTTAGAAATATGGAGATCAAAAAGGTGCTCAAGATGGCTGTTGTTAAGATGATTAATTACCTTATGAGTGTTTACGAGGTCAGTTGCCAGACACCAGAGTTTCAACAGATCCATTCCCAGGGCAGTAAGACGTTCAGAATATGGCAGATGCCTGATGGACTTTATAAAAACTGTATTTGAAGTTCAAAAACGAAAACAGTTTCTGCAAAGTACATTCAAGTTTTCCTATCTAAATATCTTTTCAAATTGAATTACAGACTATTGGTTATACAACTATAACATAATCTATATATATAAAAGAATGTTTCTGGTATGTACGTGTCTACTTATAACTCCGAAAAGGGATGTCATTCTGATTTGAAATCTCACACACACATTAATGTGTTTTTAACTAAGAAACACACAAAATTTTGTTTTTGATTTTTACTAATTAAGTGATATAATTTAATGATTAAACAAAAATCAACCAATTTCTAGAACTCTTCACAGAAAGGAAAAATTGGTTCAAAAAAGAAATGAATTAGACTAATACATTTCACTTTAACTCTTTCACCCACTATGTTCGTCTCTCTCTCTCTCTCTCTCTCTCTCTCTCTCTCTCTCTCTCTCTCTCTCTCTCTCAAATAAAATTGTTTTAAAAACAAGTTTAGGATTACATTTTTTTAAATAATGTTTTAAATGTAAACAAAAAAGCATTTCCTCAAAAAACAAACATTGGATTATACGAATTTTCAGCATTTTTTTTTTTTGTTTTGTTTTGTTTTGTTTTGTTTTGTTTTTTTTTTTAAATTTAATTAAATATTTTCCTCTTATTCTCTCTCACTCTTGTTTTCTCCCTTCTCACTGGTGTTCCCAAAAAAATTTAGTCCGGTCATAGACCGAGTACTTTTGCTAATATAGTATAACAGTATGACAAATATCAGTTACTCCATATGAAGATTTTTTTATTTTTTTTAAATGCCATTAGAATCAACTGGTGTTAGTCCAGGATTGAACCAGGAACCCTACTTTTTCTTTTTAACTCTTTCCCAAAGGAATTATTTTGATGAGTGAGCCACTGATTGTTAATCTTCTCAGGAATATATTGACAATATTTTCTTTATCCTCTCATTTGGAAATTCATAGATTACTAATTTGTTTTTAGATTAAGAGAGACTCTCCCTCCCTCCTTTCCCTCCCCCTCCTCCGCCATGGCATTAACTTCAACTATTTTTAGATTATTTTAGAATGAAGGTTTATATAATTTAATAACCTGTCATTATATACCTTTCGTCAATGTTTAACTCCATCGTTTTGGGCATTACCCACCTTATTAAACTAACCTTGGAGACGCACAGACAGTTTAATGAAGGGGCAAGACCAAAAATAGGCCTGGTTTCCATGACGACTCCAACCTTCTCCCTTTGGTGTAAAAATAGAATCCCCAGGATCACCTTGTTTATTTTCATATCTTCTGTCTTTAATATCTATTTTCAATATTTTGCAACTAACCACTTGTCCCCTAAGTTATGAGTCACTCAGGCTCCTTAGTATTTTGTTGTTTGTGTATGTTCCTTTTTTTTTTTTTTTTTTTTTTTTTTTTTTCTTTTGCTAGCTTGTCTAGTTTAGTTTGTAATTCAGTCTTTATTGGTGAACTGTATGTAATATATCCTGATATCTCAATTGAGTTAGATATTCAAACCAGACAATTACCGAGGCATGGAATAAGCTGCCTGCATCTGTTGTAGGCTGCCGAAACACTGCATCTTTCAAAGCCTCCATGCTTCCCGTAGTCAGGCAACACTATACCTGATACCCCTCTCTACACACATATGCATGCACGCGCACACATACATGTATATTATTACTGTACGCTGTTCATGTTCCTGTCACTAATACATTATTCTGTGTACTAGACATGAGACTTTAATGAGTTGTGGTGCACCTGAGCACTGTACACAATAAATTTCATTATTATTATTATTATTAAACAATTTAGATTCTAAAAATTGATGTGTGTGGGGTGGAGGTGGGGCCTAAGGTAGCAGTACATTAGAATAAGATCAATTTTAAAAAAAAATAAAAATATTGTTTAAATGGGAAATTGAGACATCTAATTTTTTACTTTTTTCATTTTTTGCACCATGAATTGTTTGCAACATGATTTAAAAAAATTTTTTTTGTGTGTGTGGGGGCGGAGTTAATCTCATCATTTTTTCATAATATTTAAATCCGTTTTTTATTTATTTAATTTTTGCCCTATTGGCTAGGGTTGTAGAATATGCCGACAGCACCCTTGCAGTGGGGTAAGACACCACCCCTGCCCCAATGTGACCACCTGTTGGCTATGGGTAGTGACCTGTAATGCCCGAGGACAGGATTGTGGTGCCTGACCAATCTGCAACATGCAAACACTCCATTTTGGCCCCATCCAATCAATCTGTTGGTTATGTCAAGCCCTAGCAACTATATGATTGTCTCAACTGTATTCTTCAAATTGCTCTTATAGCAAACCACCAACCTTTTTTTATCATATAGGTGCTAGAAGGTGGTGGCTGAGGGTCAACTACCAGTTTATTAATACATATGCAGTTAATGAAAATTATTTCTACTAGTTTATAAAACCAAACCAATATTTACCTATAAACTATTCACTTTAAAAAATCATGTATACAAACAAAAACAAGACTTAGAATTCGACCCCACCCATCCCCAATTCCATAATCAGTTGATGGTCTGTATGAAAAGGGTTAAACTCTGTTTTGTTGTTGTTATTAAGTGCATTCTCATTATTGTACCCAATTCTTGACTTTTTCTTCTTTTTCTTTTTTTCAGGGAAAATTTTTATCATTTTTTAAATTTGCAAAGAACTTTAATTCAGACACATTTGACTATGAAGAACTTCGAAAAACAGACTGCGTTTTCATGCGGTGGAAGGTAAGTTTAGTTAAACAAGATTTTTGCATGATAGTCTGGAAATCTATCAGATGTTTGTAATGTGTCTGTTGAAAAACTGATTTGGAATCCAAGGACAATGATAAAAATTGCATGCGTAGCCATATTAACTTTATCTCTAAAACTGTTCTTTATATGGAACATAATTTTCCAAAGCTGTAAACTTTTTCATACATAGATTTATCTCTAATTATATTAAATATCTATTAAAGTTTTATTCATTTCCAGAACAAAACCTAGTTTCTGTTAATATAGAGAATTTAACTCTTTTGCTACTTTAAGCAGCTCTCCCACCACTGTGATCTGCTGGAAATAGCCCTCACTTTAATTGAGCAGAAGGACTCGGATTACAGTAATAATAGCACTTTATTTCAATAGAATGAGTTTCTGTTAATATAGAGAATTTAACTCTTTTCCTACTTTAAGCCGCACACAGCAGCTCTCCCACCACTGTGATCTGCTGGAAATAGCCCTCACTTTAATTGAGCAGAAGGACTCAGATTACAGTAATAATAGCACTTTATTTCAATAGAATGAGTTTCTGTTAATATAGAGAATTTAACTCTTTTCCTACTTTAAGCCGCACACAGCAGCTCTCCCACCACTGCTGGAAATAGCCCTCACTTTAATTGAGCAGAAGGACTCAGATTACAGTAATAATAGCACTTTATTTCAATAGAATGAGTTTTGAGGTGAATAGATAGTGAACTTTGAAATATCTCATCATACAGATAAAAAAATACCCAGAAAATTTGGTACAGTCATGGGGGAAATTTAGTAGGCTCTCCCACCACTGTGATCCTACCATAAACTGGCTGTGGCTCTCGCATGTGTCACTTGCTTACACTGAAAAATTCCCATGTGAACACCACTGCCATCTTTTATTTGAATAGAATGAGTTTTGAGGTGAATAGACAGTGAATTTTGAAATATCTCCTCCTACAGGTAAAAAATACCGAGAAAATTCTGAAACAAGCCCTAGCACCTAAATAATTTGGTAGGCAAAGAATTAAAACTTGAATTTTGAATTGTTAAAAAAAATTGGGGGAAAAGCCTTGGTATAGAAGGGATAAAAAAATGGGGGGAAAAGTCTTGGTATAGAAGGGATAAAAAAAATTAAAAGCCTTGGTATAGAAGGGAAATAAAATTGGGGGAAAAAGCCTTGGTATAGAAGGGATAAAATAAAATTTTATAAATAAAAGAATAACAAAAGTTGAATCTTCATTTCTGAGTATTTATTAGTCAGTTGAAGAACGTACAATAGAATTCAGAAAAATTCTTCAAAAGTAAATATGTCTTGGTTCTAATAACACCTTCTTTACTACAAATAATAATTACTTCATGGTTTGCATGTATGGCAGGATAAAGGTTAAACAAAAAAAGAATTGCCAAAAAAAGCTCTTCCAAAAGAAACCTACCTTTACACCTGAGGCTGTAGAATACATTACGTCTGCCAAGGATAAGACCCTTCCATCCCAATGGGGCTACCTGTTGGCCGTGGGTGGTGACCTGTGATGCTTAAGAACAGAATCCTGGTGACTGATCAGGCCAATGACATGCAACACTCCACTTAGGTCCTTACTTGGGCTGGACAGGCACTTGAAGAGACCCCTTCCGATCAATCATGGCCAGCCCTAGCACCTATTTAATTGTCCTGACCATATTGCTCTTGTGGCAAAACCCAACTCTTTTTATCATATATGTACTAGAAGGCAGTGGTTGAGGATCTTAGTGTCCTGGGTATGATGTTAAACTGCATCTAGTGGTGGGGTTCCAATTTTGGAGCTAAAGAGAATGTAGAGTATTCCTTTATTGCCAGTGTGGAGTATCCTTTCCTTGCCATTATTCCCAGAGTGGTAGTACCTGTTAGGATCCTATTTATAGGTTAAATAGATCAAAAATGACTTTTAAAAAATCGGTAAAAAGAAAAAATTTGTATACCCTGTAAGAATGAATAATGTAAAAAAAAAACATCTTCTGCATAAAATAACCCAAGGGTTGACATACCAGTAAATCCAACCAACCAACTCATCTCTGAAAGCAACAATAAAAACTCTTTTATTCTAAGACTCGCTTTCTGTCTTATTACTAGAAAATAAGAAACTTTTATCATTAAACTGGCCACCCTGTCGTCTGGGGCATTAGAATGCAATGACACCCCCAATGGGGCCACCTGTTGGCCCGTGGGTGGTGACCCGTGATGCTTAAGGATAGAACCCAGGTGGCGGAGCAGTCCATGACTCGCAATATTCCACTTTAGGCTTTTCTTGGGCTAGACAAGAAGAATAAACTAAAGCTAATAAGTAAAAAGTGCTCAATACCTAAGTAGAGCAAATAATAAAGATAAACCTAATGAGTCAGATAAACCTACTAAAAGTTTCGCTTAGTGATCTTCAGGGCTAAGATCCGACTTAGCCCTGAAGAGCACTAAGCGAAACTTTTAGTAGGTTTATCTGACTTATTAGGTTTATCTTTATATATATATATAAGAAAGATTCAGTATATCTAACAACCAAGTCAACATACTTTTATTTTGAGAGGGGGTTAAAAAATGTTTACCACTTATTTTCCAACATCAAGGTTTTCGTTTTGAATTCATATTTCTCTATATATAATATAGATAAGAGATTTATTTTTAACTTGAAATCCTCAGATTAGTTCTGCTAGTTTTCTATAATGATTCATTTGGTAGTGAAAGAAACGCATAGATCACAATGTCCATTGTCAGCCTCAATGACTGCTGTATCTTTTATCAGTTTCTTCTGGGATCTTGCAGCCAGGTTAATACCAAGTATAGTTGTATCATTGCCTTTTGTATACAAGATCCAATTTTAAAATCTAATATCACAACGTATTACTTTTATTATGTACTAGCAGCGGCTACCCGGCATCGCCTGGGTAGAGGGGGATTTTTTAAAAGTTAGTCCCACAGATTCATCATTGCTGAATCGTGGGTTGAATCCTTGTGGGATGCCCCCATTTAAATCCCCATGTAAAAAAAAACAATAGACCATGCATTGATCCAGCTACTCTGAAAAGAAATGTTAATGTCTACTATCTAAAATATTAAATGAAAAAAAAAATTCCATGCTGTTATCATTTAAATTTTATTTTTTAATTATCATGAATATAAATCAAATCTCTATTATTATCGATAGATAGATAGATATTAAATGAAAACAAAATCAAAACTTAATTTATTAAAAGGAATTTTGAATTTGTTTATAATTTTTGGTACAAATGCAGAATATCACGCAAGAAATAACATTAGAATCACATTTTGAGATAGCCGTAGATTACGGAAACTTCCGAAGTACCGTTACTGAGTGTCTCAAAAACTTTGGGTATTTCTAGGAAACGCATAAACTAACATTGCTTATTATTTCTCTGAATGTTTGAGATGAGGCTTGAAGATTAGTATTATCTGCATTATTCGGACTATTGTCCCCATCTTCATTGTTATTTGTACAACGTTTCGGCCGATATACCCTCCGGCCTTCTTCAGGTATTTCTTGTCGGACTCGAGAACCTTCTCGGACTCGGGAACCTTCTTTTTGAACTCAGGAACTTTCTTGTCGTAATCGGGAGCCATCACGGAACTTTGAACCTAACCCTTTATTTAGTCCACAGGGGTATCCTGTTCTCATTCCGCTAACCATAGCTGGGGTAGGAGTTGTGTTAATTATTTTTCTAACTGCCTTCACTCAGGATTGAACTCGGGTTCCAGAGATAACTGTCACTTAGAACTGTCTTAACCTAACTACCTTATCCACTAGGCCATGTGAATATGGGGACAATAGTCCGAATAACGCAGATAATACTAACATTGCTTAGATTGGCACTACTACTTCTAGTAGTAGCCAATATCAGTGAATTAGGGTTCAGTTAGATTTATCAGGAGCAGCTGGATGATAAACAAAGGAAAATATTATCAGCAGTAGCATCAATGAAAAGTTGTAGTTGTATTATCATTGTCAATAAAGCAAAAAAATGTAACACCATTTTCTGGCAAGTATTATCTTAATGTTATTCTATTATGTTGTTTAATTTTTAAATATATTCAAAAATATAAATCAAATCTTCGTTATTTTTGCTTTAAAACCCAGACCTAGTGATATTTAATACGTATATCTATTTATTTTGTCGTTAATTGTTTTATTTTCAATGTTTCCTCCAGACAAAAATAAATGCAAATTCCTTTATATATAGAATAGAAGATTTTTTTCTTAATATTCCATAAACTAGTTTTGATATTAAATAACATATTTGCTTTTAGTTTAAACATCCAGTCTTCAGTTTCATATAAAGATCTGGCCATCTTATCTTGTGAATAGTTTCAAACCAGTTTTTCATACAATGTTGAGTAGTCCATGTTAAAATATGGGACCAATAAGTCTGTTTCCTTATTCACTTATCTATCTATTCATGACTTTGGTACTCTTGCAGAAGTGTGAAATCAAAATTACTACACTCGACAAACATTTAAAGAATCGGTGCCTTTACCAGACAGTCTATGAGACGGAATCTTGAATCCAGAAAATATCTTGAGTAACTTTGATAATTTCTATTTCTTTGTATTCTTGATTGTCTATTGATTAAGATTTTTTTTTTTTCTTTTGTTTTTTTTTTTTTTTCCCCCCCTTTTTTTTTTTAACTTCCTAATTGTATTTTCTCTATTCCAGGAACACTTTTTGGTACCAAACCATAAAATTAAAGATATTAATGGCGCTTCTTTTGCTGGTTTCTATTACATCTGTTTCTGGAAATCGAATTCAACTATTGAAGGCTATTACTATCACCGTAGTTCAGAATGGTAAAGATATTTTTTATTTATTTGTATATTTATTAATACGAAGCGTTATCAATCATTATTGATTTTGATTAATATTTTCTTTTGTCTTATTGAATTGCTTTTATCAAAACTCCTTTTTGTTACAATTTATGAGAAGTCATAAATAGTGAACATGCCTGTAGTTAGAATTTGAATTAGGTCTGTTAGATTAAAAATAATGGGGACCCCATGGAAAATTACCGGTGAGGATTATAACCTTTGACCCCTTTAAAAGATGCGTGAGAATAAGATAGTTTAGAGCAGATGTGGCCCAACTTTCAAAGAGCATTGATGTGTTATCAGCTCTGACAGGTCCATCTCCCCCCCCATGGCGGAATTATGGGCTAGGAAATAAAACTTTATCAAAAAACAAACAAGTTGTTGTGTTTGCTTGTTTAATAATTTAATTAACAATGTCCAGCCCAGCCTGTAAGAAAGATAAGAAACCAACTTAACAGGAGATAGAAGTCAGCCCAAAGAAGATGGCGTCTGACATATAGATTGAACCGCTAGACAAGCAGTGTAATCAAGTAAGGTTATCTAATCTCTCTCTCTCTCTCTCTCTCTCTCTCTCTCTCTCTCTCTCTCTCATATCCGAGATGAACTCTCCACCAATTATATACACCTGAGTAAAGGGATATATAACAATTTGAGTCCTCCTCCTTCTGTGTACCCAAAGGCATTAGAATGCGCCGACTGCACCTCTGCAGAGGGGTAAGACTCCCCCAATGAGGCCACCTGTTGGCCATGGGTGGCGACCCGTGATGCTTAAGGATAGAGCCCAGGTGGATGAGCAGTTCATGACTTGCAATACTCCACTTTGGCCCTATCTTGGGCTAGACGGTCGGTCGGAGAGATCAATCGGCTGGTCACATTAAGCCCTAGCACCTATATGATTTTCCCAACCCTTATGGCAAGCCCCAACCTCTTTTTATCATATGGGTGCTAGAAGGTGGTGGCTGAGGGTTACATGTCCTGGGAATGACGTTAAACTCTATCTGATGGTGAGGTTCCCATTCTGGATGTTTTGGGAATGTGGAAAACCCTTCATCACCATTGCTCCCTGGTCCACTCTGACCCGGAGTGGTAGTACCTGTTACATCCCATCTATGGGTTAATAGAAAACATGATTTTATAAACAAAATTGTATTATCCATTAAAAATAAATTATTTCAAAACTTTGTCGGCGTTAAAAAATTTTAATACCAAATTACCAATAGAAGTATTTGGCATAAAATAACCCAAGGGGTTGACATGCCGTAAAAACCAACCAACCAACCAAACCAAGTATAAAGATGAACACAATATGGGAACGAATAATTAAAAAGGCTCGAGATTAAATTATTTTTTTTAAGTAAATCTCTTTAGATGCCATTGGATTGGATAATTTTGAATTATTCAAGAAACCCCAAAAAAAACATTTTTTTTTTTTTTTTTTTTTTTTTTCTAAACGGTTGTGAGGCTATTTGGAATGATAGGCATGCAAAAAATTGACATCATTATCCAAACAATATTATAAATTCTTCAATGTCTTATTTACTCAATAGTCAAACTATTTAAAATGATTTCCCATGTTGAATCATTGCTTGGTTCGGATGGACAAGAAACCCCTGAAGAAGGCCAGAGGGTACAACAGCCAAAATGTTGTGTCATTAATAATAATAATGAAATTTATTGTGTACAGTGCTTAGGTGCACTACAACTCATCAAAGTCTCATGTCAAGTACACAGAATAATGTATTAGTGTCAGGAACATGAACAGTTTACAGTGGTAATATGCATGTATGTGTGCATATGTGTGTGGAGAGTGGCATCAGGTATAGTGTCGGCAGACTACAGGAAGATTGGAGACTTTGAAAGAATCAGTGCTTCGGCAGCCTACAACAGACGTGGGCAGTTTATTCCATGTCACGTGAGCAGTGCTATTTTCTGACTTTGTAGGCATGCCCACGTGTGTTAGAAAGATGGAGATCAAAAAGGTGCTCAAGGTTGCTGTTGTTAAGATGATTAATGACCTTATGAGCGTTTACCAGGTCAGTTGCCAGACGCCGAAGTTTCAACGAATCCATTCCCAGGGCAGCGAGATTCAGAGTATGGTAGATGCCTGATGGAGGGTATTTGTTTGGTTGCACGTCTCTGTACAGTTTCTAGGAGGTTAATATTCTGAGCAAGATAGGGGTTCCAGACCGGTGATGCAAACTCCAAGTGTGGCTGCACCATAGCTTTGTACAGCTTCAAATAGATAGCCAGTGAGCAGCTGACAAAGGTCTTGCTGAGTGACACCAGGACACACTCCGCCTTTTTGACAATTTTGGAGATGTGTTTCGTCCAACGTAAATCACTGCTGACAGTAATACCCAAATCACGAGAGTTTACAATAAAGATGAAGACAAAAGGGGAAGTCCCCACGGCATAGTCGTCAACATGCTGGACTACAACCTCAAAAATAATTTTAAACCTATTTTGATCTTTTCTTTTCTTTGATTTAATTTTTGACTTTTCCAGGGGGAATGAAAGAGCTGACTCTGCAGCTAAATCGGCTCTAGATTTAATCCCTGACAAGTTCCAGATACCATATACTGACTTGAAACCTAAAATTAATAGATTCCTTCATACAAAATGGCAGCAACACTGGAATAACTGTATCCACAACAAACTCTTCCTAATCAAACCAACTTTGGGAGGCTGCAGACCAACTTTAAGGAAGTCTAGAAAGGAACAAGTCATTATGTCCCGATTATGCATTGGTCATACAAAACTAACACACTCTTATATACTCAAACAAGAACAACAACCACAATGTGAAACATGTCAAACACCCCTGACAGTCAAACACTTAATGATGGAATGCAGATTTTTTGCTCACATCAGAAAACATTATTTTAAAGCAAACAATATGAAGGACCTATTTGAAAATGTTAACATAGAGGATATTTTCTCCTTTTTAAGGGAAATAAAATTATACCATAGAATATAGACATGAAACAAATCAATGTCATAGAGTATGATTCCCAATAATGCTAACACATTGTTAAAACCAATTACTAAATGTATATATATGAATACACAATATGTATAACAACCCAACCGCTAGGCATGATATAACCCTGGACGGGTTGATATGCCGTTAAAATTAATAAACCAACCAACCAAACAATTCCAAACTGATGAATTTTTATTTTGTTTTTTATGTGTATGATTGTATTTTTAAATTTATATTTTTTCTTTTCTTTCAGGTATCAGTCTCTAAAGCTTGAACACATCAGTGAACAAAGTGCCCCTGTCTATGCTTTCCGATGACAAGTGTGAGTCTGTAGGTGTTATTGTTTTGTTTTTTTTGTTTTGTTTGTTTTTTTCCCGCCATTAACCAAAGTAAAGAACAAATTTTATGGATTGGTACCAAAATCTAAATATTCTCCTCATGAAAATGTTTATTACCTCGTTCTTTTTATTCATTGGCAAACTTAATAATTTGCCAGTCATTGGACTCACCCTACACCCCCATAACTAGTGGGTGGGGAATTTTAGTTTGTTTTTAATTTATTTATTTTCTTTTAAGGAATTGGGACCACAAATTGACAGATTCAGACTAGAAAGATCAATATTCCAACTACCGTAATTACTTGTGTATAAGACGCATTATTTTTATTTGTGTATAAGACGCACTGTTTTTCTAGATTTTTCAGCTTAAAAAGTTATGGGTGGGTATTATACACAAGAACTATCTATTAATAATGGAGATTCGCTTCCAGTTTTTGTCTGTAACAAAAATTACGTCACTGCTTACGTCACATTACCCAAAATCGCGTCATAACAGAATAAATACACTCAAAATTTGAACATGCAACATTAGACAGTTCTCATTGTTTTTTAAAACAAGTTTTAATAAATACATGACTGGTATTATATATCTATATATATATAGTTTGTTCTATTTTAATAGATATTTAAAATTTACATTTCAAATTTTTATTTTTTAATCCTTTAATGAATTGGATGATTTTACTTACTTAGGGTACAAACTCGCTGATATTGGATTTTTTACTCCCACCCCTCAGGCAATATGTTCAAAAATTTATTTTTACATTGCCCGGAGGGGTGTTTTTTATTTTGTACTAGTATAAATAACTTCTTTTACCCATCCACTTGCTTCTTCATCATATTCATATTAAGTAAAGTTGGCAGAGTGGCCTATTGTCAGCATCAGTTGATCTGCAAGGGAGTCTATCTCCTTTTCACTAGTGCTAGACCAGGGAGATTGTTTTGCTTAGGTGGAACGCATGCACCTACTATCAGCTCTCATTAAAAATATTCATATTAGGATGAGTGAAAGTAAGTTATATCTATAATTCAAACTAGTGTTTTCCGCTGTGGAGGAGAAATATCCACGGGAATGTGGGTTTGTTTTTTTTATTTTGTTTCTCCTAAAGTGAGTTTATTTTTGCCACAGGCTTGTTGCATTTTTATGTGAACATCTGTGTGTTTGCTCTTAATACTGTGCAAATTTTGTGTTTTAAAACATAATGTAAACTCTACATATTTTTAGTCAGTACAAAGTGATAAAAAACATTGAACAAATGCTAAATTTAGGTGAAATTTAACTACTACAAATTCTGAAAAGTCTGTATATTATACACAAGATTTTTTTAAATTTTATAGTCCAAAGTAAAGAGTGCGTGTTATACACAAATTATTACGGTAATTACAATCATACAATGCACCTTTTTGCATCAAACAATATCGGATGCGAGTAATGACATTTTTAACTCTTAACATCCTGTTAAGAATTTTAAGTCCAGAGCCCCATTCCTATAAAGATTTATCAAAAAATGGCTAAAAATGGCCTTTTCATTTAAAGTTACTTGTTTAAAGTTATTTCCCTTAGATCAAAGATTTCTAAATATGTTTAATATTATATTTAAACAAAGGCTATTATTTGGGATAGATTAGGAAAATGAATGTGACTTCCGGCCGGGTGGGTATAGGATGTTAAGTGTTAAATATAGGGAGTGAAAAGGTGTACAGACAGTTTTAAATCCACTGCCTTTTATCAAGTTACACCTTTATATATACTTTTAAGAACAATTTAGTTTTATCTGCTATTTATGAGAGAACAACAAATCTGTATTCCATTCTGTCATGGTGGACGGATTCTCTTTTACCTCTTTCTACTTTGCATCTTTATTCGCTTATGTCATAACATTCCTTATCAATAATACGTTGTATTGAAGACTCAATTGATCTTGTTCTAGAGTTCTTTTTCTTGAATTTGTCTTTAGTATTTACACTGACAGGAAATAGTAGCAAATATACTGACCTGACCCACCCATTTCTAGCAAAGTGTGTAATGCAGGTGATTCCCTATTTTTTTTTTAATACAGGAATGTTCTCTGTTGTATTGTTTAGTTATACAACAATTATGAATTTTTCTATGACAAATTTTTTTTTTTTTTTTTTTTTTTTTTTATCTCTTGCATTTCCTCTATGTTGTAGTAGCATCTAAATAATTTTAAAAAAATCAGATATGAAGTATTTTTTCCCTTGAATGGTAGTGTGCAAACTTTCCCGTAACCTTCACAATTAAAATTGCTTATGTGATTGTCTGCAATTTAGTTTAGCCTTTTAGCTTTAAACATACTACTTTAATGGTAGTATTTTATTTGCTTTAATTTTAAAACATTTTCATCTACCTTCATAAGATGACTGCTACTTAACTATTAGTAACTGATACATTCTTTAGATTAGTGGACAAGAGTATTAGTCTTGAGACTAACTACTTTTGTTTAGTTTTATAAGAACAATTAACAAGTTATAGAAAATATTTTTTATGTAAATGCTGAGTCCTTAATTTTTTATTATATTAATCATTTTATGAGACTATGAGGTGTACTAAGTATGCCCTTCTCTCAGATCATTTTCTGTTCAAGTCATTAACCATTGAGATGACATGTGGGTATAGCTATGAGATAGAAGCTATCAGGGAAAGGCTTCACTTGTATGTTTTATGACCTAAGAGAAACTATTTTTTGAGATTGACTCACAGTGGGCTAAATTGTACCAGTTTAAATACAGGAATGTAATTATTGATTTTGTTGAGGCAAAAACAAGTATTCAAATCTTATTCAATTTTTTTAAAGAGAGAAAGAGATAAGATGTAGGTCCTTGTTTTAGTTGTAGAAAAAATAATATTTGTGAAAAATTAGTTATGAAGACAGTCCATGAATATTTTAAAATTTAGTCAACATTTAAAACATGTGATTATTGAATATGTATTTAATACGTATATATATAATATATATTATATATATATATATATATATTATATATATAATATATATTCTATCTTCATCAGGACATTCAAATATTGCCTGGTGACATGGGCATATTCATTTTCCAAATGATATGAGAAACAGGTGGTGAAACTTTGATTTTGTTATTAATGACTTATTTTGAAAATATGGCTTCTAAGTGGTTGATTCTAATTAGCATTTCTTGTTTAAAAAAATGTAATACGGGACATATATAAGCAGTATGTTATACATCAGTGTTCCCCCCCCCCCAAAAAAAAAAATAGTCATTTTTAGTGGTGTTACCCTAAGATCTGGTTATAAATATAACATTTTACGGAAATAATCATAAAAAACAAAAAAAACATTTCAGTCTAAAAAAAAACAAAACCTTTACGCACGCACATACATGTATATTGTTACTGTACGCTGTTCATGTTCCTGACACTAATACATTATTCTGTGTACTAGACATGAGACTTTGATGAGTTGTGGTGCACCTGAGCACTGTACACATACATGTATATTGTTACTGTACACTATTCGTGTTCCTGACACTAATACATTATTCTGTGTAATAGACATGAGACTTTGATGAGTTGTGGTGCACCTGAGCACTGTACACATACATGTATATTATTACTGTACGCTGTTCATGTTCCTGACACTAATACATTATTCTATGTTCTAGACCTGAGACTTTGATGAATTGTGGTGCACCTGAGCACTGTACACATACATGTATATTGTTACTGTACGCTATTCATGTTCCTGACACTAATACATTATTCTGTGTAATAGACATGAGACTTTGATGAGTTGTGGTGCACCTGAGCACTGTACACATACATGTATATTATTACTGTATGCTGTTCATGTTACCGGGGTATCTTAAATTAGAATATATTTGAACGAGGAAGCCATTTCAAAAATTACATCTCAATTCAAATGATGATAAACTTTAATGCACAAATTTCACAATTAATTTTCTGATGAAATTGTCAACTTCAAAACACTGTAACTTTTCAACAAAGAATAATAGAAACAAAATCTAATAAAAAAACCTTTGCCCAAAATTTCAAGATAAAAAATATGCACCTATAGTAACAATCTTTAAAAATAGCCAATGTTTGGCACAAGGCCCACTGTGAGACTGGCCCTCAACATTGTAAAAAGAAATGCTTTTTTCCAAGGGCATTAATAGGAAATGAAATACAAACAGCCTCTGCTGGAATTTGAACTCTGCTTGCTGATTTTATTTTTCACGCTGATAACCATGTACACGTCCACTGGAATATAATTTAAATAAAATAAATGTATTTGCTAAGAATAGGTCCTGTTTTTGAACACCGTTTCAACCCAGTCTAACAATTCAGTGCTATGATATTATTATATACATATTTTTTCAGATGACTTCCACTGTCAAGGTTAACAAGGAAAGTAACAGCTTTTTTTGCTGCAACTGCCTGTGCAGGTGAGGTAGTTATAGGAGAATGTTTTTTTCTCAATGACTCTATCAATCAATTAATCGATCAATCTCTCTTTCAACAATTGTAGCATACTAGGGTCAAGAGATTTGTCAAGCTGATAGAGCACAGGGAGAAGTGGATTCCTGCCTTTCTCAATGATTTTTATTGGAAGTAAATATAAATTACTTTGGTCATAATTAAAACCTGATTTCACCATCTCCATATGTTTGTGGTATAGTGGTTATCGTTCGTATAAGAAATGGACACAGCCCACCGAGTTCAAATTCCTGGACAAGGCTGTTTGCATTTCACACAGCACTAATATCCTAGGGAAAGTGGTGAATAGTAGTGTGCAAACTTTCCCATAGGATTCACAATAAAAATTGCTTATGTGAGATTGTCTGCAAGAGTTTTAAGCCTTTCAGTTTGGAACGTACTATATTGGTAGGATTTTAATTGCTTTAATTTCAATAATTTGCTTTAATTTAATTTGTTAGAAATCAATAACAAAATACTTTAAATACACTATGAAAAGAAAAATTACTAAGCTGTTAATAATCATTTAAATATGATAGTCTGTGACAACCATAGATGCTTTTAAGGAAACAATTTATATAGCTAATTAATTGATAAAATTCATTTAAAATATGAAACGCCTAATTTTAAGTTTCAAATTTCATATTTTTAGATTCTAAAAACAAGTATTTATTTAATAACCAGCTTAATTTAGTATTATTATGTAATAATTTTTTGAGAATTCTTAATGTATTTTTTAAACAGAACAAATATCGATGTATAATTTTTTTTCACTTGAAATAGTCAATTATATACTTAAACAAGAGAGTAATAAAAAAATCTATTAAAAAGTTGGGTTTTTTTTTTTTTGGTTTTTTTATTACATTTAGTCTTGAGTTTCAGTACTTATTTTCTACCAGAGTGGCTCCTTTAAAAACATTTTTCTTCTATTCACACCTTCAGTCTTTTGTCTTTTTATTTATACTGTAATTAGTTTCAAAAGTATATAACCCCACCAATATTTTCCATGCCAAAAATAAGGGAGAGTCAAAGTTAAGTGACCTGAAAAAAATCAGAAAGTTTTGAAATAAAATAACTAATGCATTATAAAATTTCTTTATTGATAAATCAACACTGAAAATTTCATTAAAATCGAATAATTCCCTGTTTTTTTTTGTTTTTTTTTTGGTCATTTTATTTTTAATTGGTGGGGTGTAAATTTATTTTGTAAAATTCACATATGACAACAGAATTGACAGATCCTAGTATAGCGTTATATAATAATAGAGAGGAGTGCTTCAAGCTCAGCATATGGACAAACCCCTTTCTCGGAACCTGCTCAGGCAATTGCGGCAAAAAACTAGCACTCGTTGTATATTTTGACAATGGTTAATTTAGATATATATATATGTATGTATATGCATATATATGTATACATATATTCGTGTCTGTTTGATGTATTTTTTTTTCTTTTTTGTTTGTTTTTTTTTTCTAGGCAAGGGACCCAAGGGTAGGAAACAGAATTTCAAGAACCAGTTTTTAAAATAATGTTGGTTCCTTCCATATTGCCAGAGACTTCCTCTTTTGGCACGGTTGTGTATCACCTGGTGTCTGAGGTGGGGTGTGCAAGCAAGGAGATTTTTTGATTTTTTTCGAAACACCATTTTTTTTTTTTTTTTTTTTTTTTTTTTTTTTTTTTGTCTTCTTTCAACCTAGAATTTATTTTTCTTATTTAAGAAATTTTTAAAAAAACTCCTTTATTTATTCCACTTACCCAATAATTTATTTTTAACTCTTTTATTTTATTTATTTTCTAAATATTTTTAGTCTCTTTTCTAACCTTTTTTTTAATTAGATTTTTTTTTTTTTTTTTTTTTTTTTTTTTTTTTTTTTAATTAAACACTCCTTAAATTTTTTTTTTAAATTCATTATGAATTTTTGCCATATATTATGTTTCTAAGAAAGATTTTTTTACTTCATGTTTAAAAATGTTTCTAGATATTTTTTCTTATATTTGAATACCCCCACCCCCATTCTCGATTTATACTTATGTGCACACACACACATACAAACATTCTGATATTGTTAACCTGGTGACAAACTCCACCCCAGCTGACTCCCCACCCCTACTACTAACCCATCTTTGCCAACCCCTTTACTAACCTCTCCGCTCTCCAGGGCATTTAAGTTGTATATAATCTTTCCTTGGGAAGAAAGCAGCCCCCACTCTATCACCACCAATGTAAAAAAATTTAAAAAAAAAAAAAAAAAAGAAAAAGAAGAGAAAAAAAAGAAATAAGCAAAATTTATTCAGCCTCTAATACCTCCATCTCATTTGCATATATAATTTTCACTCCAACACAGGTTCAAATCTCTCTCTAACCACTGGTCTGTTTTTTTTTTTTTTGTTTTTTTTTCTCATTTGCTTTTGAGCAATTTAAGCTGTTCTGCTCGTTTTTTTTTTGTTTTTTTCTTTCTTTTTTTTTTTTTTTAAATTAAAATTTTTTTTTTTTTTTAAAATAACTTATTAGATGCCAAATCCCCTGAATTGCAATTAGCATATTTGATATCCCTGCCCTCTTGTTATCTGCATGGATTGAAGGAAGGATCATTTCTGTCTTAATTTCTGTGATGAAGAATTATTGTTATTATACCTTTTTCTATTTAGATGAGTATACTCATCTTCTTTTTTTTTTTACACAAATCAATATTTCAACCATTCTAGCCTCCATCTTCCTTCAAGTGTCTCTCATATTCTATGAATTTCAAAACACACTCTATATTCAGCCCCCTGGGGTAGATTGTTTTCATTTCACTGTCCATGCTTAAGGATATAATATTTTTGCATTAATTCTTAGTAGAGACCCAGCATAGCACTTTGACAATCTTGTAAGGGGGAGATGGATTCATGCCTCTCATAAAATTGCAACCCGGTTAGTTTCTTGACTGCTTCTTGTTCCATGATATTTGGTACGACCTGTCACATTATTTGAAGAGGAGGAGATGGATGTTGCTAATTAACCCTCCCTCCATCACAGATGCTGTAAAGTCCAACTTAACAATCAGAAAGTCCCTCAAGCCTTAGTCATCCAATTGATAGTCGAAAAAAAAATTCATAAAACTTTGTCATATTTTGAAATTTCCAATCCAATTTTCGATCCATCGGTAGATTGTCAATGTTAGCAATCAGAAAGTCTCTCTCATATTATAGAATCATCCAATGAACAGTCAAAAAATTTTTATCATACCTGAAACTATTTGTATTAGTATCCTTATCTTAGTTGTTTTAGTCATAACATTGTTTCTGTCATATTTGGAACCTTCAAATCCAATCCTTTTTTTTTTTTCAATCCATGGATAGATTGTCGATGTTAGCAGATATTTCTTAGTTTATAGATTACCAAAAATCCCATTGTCAAGGGCAGGATGCGACACTTGGTCAGTTTTTAAACAAAGTACACCTGGTTTGAATTTAGTTTTCCTTTTCCTAGATAGGTTGCTATACCAAGGCTAAAGAGTCCAGTCTGTCCTATTTATCCATAGTTGGAGTCAGGGGAGATGGATTCATGCCTCTTTCAAAAGCATGAGTCAATTTAATTTTATATCATCACCTTTGCTTTCTCCAATGAGAAATATGGTTTTTACTCCCTGACTCAGGGATTGAACTCACAACTATCACACACTTAACCAATATTTTTATTCACTAAGCCATTGTCCAGTTTGGACAATTGGGTGGTGGAAAATATTTTACTTTTTTCAGTATTCTATTAAAAAGAGAACGCATCTTTAAGAGATATGAATATGTCAAAACTCCAGCATTATAATGTATTGGGAATGGGGGGCAACATTTTTTTAAATTTTTTTAAAATTAAATATTATTTATTATATCTTCTAGTTCAATGGGAAAATACAAAAGTCGGCATCCTAAGAATGAGCAAGTTAGAGAGAATTAACTGATATGTTTAACTTGATATGATATGTCTTCCTTTAGGTATGAATAGTGGAATGAGGACACTCTATTGCTGTGGATTGAATAAATGGTTTGGTTTGAAATTCCAAGAAGCTTACAGACACCTGAAGAAGGCCGAAGAATACAATGGCTGAAATGTTTTAATCATAACAACCAAGATGAGAATATTAGTCTGTATAGAACAATGGATGATAAACAAAAAAAAAATATTCTTTCTGTTTTAAAGAATTCTAAACTGTGAACAATTCATCTCGGCTGAAGTTTTGAAGATGATATTTCTTTAACGCTTCAATTTGTTATTGAATTAGAATCCTTACTTTTATTGATTTTATTGGGTAAGGGGGGGGTGATGAGAAAGTTCTCTACTTAGTACTGAGATTTCCTTTAACTAAGAATTTCCCAAATGCAATTGCTTTTGTAAAATGATCTGCATAGTCTTGTTAAACATTGCCAAAATGCACTAAAGGAGGTCATCAGTGATGTTATTCCAGTATCCTTACAGATTTCAGGTTTTGCAACATTATATCTGTTCAACCGGTAACCCTGACATGTTATTAAGCTGCCTCTTTTCCAGATGTGCTCAAAATTTTTTATTTTTAATTTTTACGAATAGTTTATGAATTCTTATATATTTGGAAGTCACTGGTGGTAAGTAAGGGACTTTGTCATGGAGAAAATTTATAAAAACAATAAAAATGGGGATAACCATCTAGAAAGGAAAAAAAAGATGCCCAATATCAGGACTGTTTCTTAACAGCATCAGTATTTTTTTTCCTCCCTTTTTTTTTTTTTTTTCGCTATCATTCGTAGTCGAAGAATAGAACAAAAGATTACCCTGAAATCGAATAGCAATCACTGAAAAGCGGGTATTAGTCACATCATTAGGTGGAGGACAAAAGGAAGACCAGGTGTGAAATTCCAAAAAGGGGATGTTGTGTAATTAATATCATTTGGCGCTCAACAAGTAAATTACAAAAAACAACAATGTCTGGTGCTGAATGAGTCAATATCTATCTATCTATCTATCTATCTATCTTTTGTTTGGTATAAAACCAGACTGTTTAAATTGATTCTTTAAAATTTGGAGTCTATAGATTCCAGTCATTAGAATAAAATATTCTAAAGGAAGTGCTAATTATGCTACATTTTTATTGCTGAATTTGTAAAAATTATTGTCTATGTAAAATAAGTTAGGATAGCATAGACACAGAGTCAACGGCACATGGTGACTGTTTCTTGCCTATGTAATCATCTGACCCTGTGGTATGAGGATAGTAATCTAGAAACCTTGTGGTCCGATGATCATATGAGCAAAAAACTGTCACAAAGTGCTGTTGACTCTGTGTCTACGCTATTCTTATTTAGGATAACTATCTTGAAACCAAGTGGTACGATGATCACATAGGTGAGAAACTGTTACCAAGGGTCGTTGACTGTGTCTACACTATCCGAATTTAGATGTATATGCTCTGTCACCAATACTGAACATTCTTTATTTTTATATATTATATATATATATATATATATATATATATAGGCTCAGTCGGTAGAGTGTCAGACTAAGAACCACAATGTTCTGGGTTCGACACACTGGCCCTCGCAACTCAGCGTAGAAGTAGCACAGGAATCTTCTATGTGATAAAGTGAGTTAGGTTTGGCACTCCATGCTAGATGCCAAAACAATCTCTTTCATCTAGCATTAGTGAAAAGGGGATAGACTCCCTTGCTGTCTGGCTGATACTGACTTTAGGCCACCCCAACGACTTTAATTTACTTACATCATATTTTAGTTCTTTAATTATTTGTTGGAACATTTACTTCTTTACCTAATGGTATCAGATGCACCCTAACAACTAGGTGTACAGAACTATCTTCTTCATCCTTTGCATACCGGAACATTAGAAACATGATATTTTGAATACAATGTTAGTTTTATTAAAGACTGGTTCGGTAAATTTCTTTGCTGTAGATTTTTCACTAATGTGTCAAAATGATTATACTCTGGATTTGTAGATAAGCAGTTCATAATTGAAATAATATTAAGACAGAAATCCAGGATTCCCAAACAAAAAATCTTTCTAATATTCCTTAACACTTTTACAGGCAGGAAACCATTTTAATTCCTGTAGAGTGGGCGAATTATTTTCAGAAAATTTGCAAAATAAAGGCTATATTCAAACAAGTCGACTAATCATATATAAAAGAAATAAACAAGACAAAATTTGATCAGCAATTGTGTGTTATAATACCATAGCATGAAAACAATAAAGCACTGATTTTTAATTAAGATATTTTTTGAAAACAATCTTTACACAATCCTACACCTCAATGGGGCCTCCTAGCGATGTTTCTATATATTAAGTTTGGATTGGTCAATTAGCGGCCAATAGGAAAACGCCATACATTTACTTATACGGTAAAAATAACAAACATATTGGTCTACCTGTGTGACATTGTCGACAAAAATGTCATCATACCTGCAAAAGGGTTAATTCTAAGATAAACATTATTTTTTCTTTCTATTTGTAACAAATTATTTTTATACAATTTTTATCTTGCATCTGTGGAAACCAAAATTATTTTCAAATTTACACCAACTTTAATAAGTTGTGTTTTTAAATATTTTTGTTGATTAGGTCTTTATAAATTTTTCCAATGCTTGTTTTTTCAAAAACTTTTTTTTTTTTTTTTTTTTTTTTTTTCTAAGAACAAAATTGTTTTTTTATATACTGTTTTTTTGTTGAAAATTTTCTGTTTATTTTTATCAAATGTGCCTCTTTTGGAAAAAAAAAATGGAAAAAAATCATCAAATTCCTTAACGCACATTTGATAAATATCAACTTAAGAATTGAGACAACTTGTCGGAGGCTGGATTAAATATTTGTAATTAGAGAAACTTGAACAAAAATCTTTCCTGGACAAAATATTTTTAGTCTCTTAAAAATTCGGTATGTAACATGGAAATATCTTCAGTGGAACTTTTTTTTGTTTTTTTTTCCCTAACAGACATGTAAACTTCTCCATTATTTCCAAATATAGTCTAAATCGGAAAACCAAAACCACCACTAATCATAAATCATTATACTACAAACTGAGATTAACATTTTTTTTTCAAGTTCTATTTTTAAGAAAAAAAAATATTTTTGCTTCCCCAGGATTTGTTTAACCCTGCGTTAATCTGCTGTGTTGTTCAAACGCAGCAAGTTTTTTTGGTCGTGTTTACATACCCTAATGTAAAATTGCATATAGCATTACTATTACAGAGATGCTGATAGGTATGCGTCCTGTGTCCCTGATGCACAAAAATCAAAAAGGACGCAGTAAAATCATATCCATGCATCCCAGTGTTTTTCTTTCTTTTCCCCTCACCATTTCAAGCTAACTGTAAATACATTTCAATAGTTTCTTAGAAATTAATTACACAAGATAGGTTACAAGGTAGGAGTTAGATGGCTTTAGTTGGGACCCATAAATTTTCCCGGGGACTTATTCAAAGCAAATATGTGCGTCCCAGGACGCACTATATCAAAAAGCTATCAATATCACTGCTATTATGTAAAATATACTCAGACTGCTGCTTCAGTATATCTCTGCATTCATTCATGAACAAATTGATTGCCTTGTAACTGGTTGTTATTCATCCAATTTAATACAAGTGAAATATTTTTTTTTTTTTTTTAAATATAGAGATTCTGATCACATTTGGGGGGGGGGGATACCCACAGAAGAAGATATATGATTTTTTTATATGTATGAAAAATTAATATAAGATTTAATCTCTGTTACAATCCTTGAACTAAAGCTATAATTATCAATTAAAATGATAGTTACTATAATTTTTTACATCAACCTATGTTGTATATTTTATGTAATGTACACCAAAAGAGAGAAAGATGTCTATATTTCAGTGCAGTTGAGCCAGGACTATAATAATAATAATAATAATAATAATGAAATTTATTGTGTACAGTGCTCAGGTGCATCACAACTCCTCAAAGTCTCATGTCAAGTACACAGAATAATGTATTAGTGTCAGGAACATCAACAGTTTACAGTAGTAATATTCATACAACTTTACTCACTTAATCTGGAGAGAACTGGGAATGAAAGAAATTATCAAGTCAGGAGCTATGAACCTTTCAAAAGAATTTAGGGTGCCAAAACACTCCAGGAGACTAACGCACGGTTAAAACATTTGATAATAAATAATTAGAACATTAAATCCCTAAGTTGTGATTACAGGGGTCAAACCTATGAAAAGGGGAAATTGTTATCTTAGCATTTGTAGGTTACTTTTCTTATCAACGATAAAAAAGATAAAAGGATAAAAAAAAAAAGATTAAAAAATCCACATTTTATAACAGAAACTTTTTTTTTTTTTGATTTTTCAGATTGTTGTCCTGTTCTTTATTCTTATATACACATACACAATGTTTTGGCCAATGTACTCTCCAGCCTTCTTCAGGTGTTTCTTGTAATTTATTGAGGTAGATTGTTGTATAGTGACCTTAAGTAGACAAACTATAGAGATGAACAATAATATGAGAATCATTTATTGAAAAGGCTTGAGATTAAATTGTTTTAAAGTAAATTATTTTAAGAATTAAAATATCAAACAATAATTGATGCCATTGGTGTGTGTATATATATATATATATATATATATATATATATCAGAAATGTCAATTTTCAATATGATTTTTTTTTTTTTTTAAGTGCCAATAAATATAATTTTTTAAAAATGATCATGATGCTTTTCAAATTGATAAGCGTGCAAAAACAATGACATCGTTATTTAAATGAGACCATCATAAATTCTTTAAAGCGTTGTTTGCACAACAGTCAAATTATTCAAAACAATTTCCCAATTTGAATTGTTACTAAACTAAGATAAACAAGGCTATCACAATGCAGTTTGGAATAAATTAAAAATATAATAATATGGTAACAATGGTGTTGTGTGTTGACCTGTATTTTTATCAATATGTCAACACACAACACCATTGTTACCATATTATTATATTTTTATTTATTCCAAACTGCATTGTGATAGCCTTCTAAATCAACCTCCTAACCAATATACACACAATGCTTCAAGCAAATTATGAAACTCTCTTAAGATAAACAGATTCTTATCACTTGTAATGGAATGAAAACAATCTCCACAATGAATTACAAACAAGACCTGAAGAAGACAGAAGGGCACATCAACTGAAACAGTGTGTATGTGTAGCTAACAATAAAGATGAGGACAACAGTCCCAAAAAATCAAAATAATACATATTATCAAGCCTCATCTCAAAAATTCAGACAAATAGGAACCTTTTTCTCTCCTTTTTTTTTTTTTTCTTTCCCTTTTTAATTTTGATATTATCAAAATGATAGCCATTTTCTCATTACGAAAGCAAATCAAAAGAACTGGCTTTTTGGAAGAGTCTTCCAAACTTCAGCCTATTTTTATATTCCACAGTCACTGTTCCTCTGCCAATTCCATGAAGTAATCCTCTTTCCTCATACCAATCTCGATTCTTGTCAAAAAAAAAAAGCTAAACATACCTACCCCCCCACAACAAAACAAAACAAAAACAAACAAAAAAATCCATTTCTTCCTTCATCTTCTAGTTATGTGATAAATACTTTAAAGTCAATTTTAACCAAGTTTGTTATATATAAAAATTAAATATATATATATATATATATATATATATATATATATATATATATATATAAAAAAGATTGTTGTAGATCCAACGAGAGAAAAGTAAATATTTTATAATAAAGAGGGTCTACAAATGGTTTGAATTTTGTTTTTTTTGTTTATTTAAATTTATTTCATTGGGTGATATACGTATTTCAAAATGTTTAAAATAAATTTCAGCTTGAAAATTATTTTGATCAGTCTGAAACATGTGTACCACCCAATAAAATCTTCTTTTTTTTTTTTTTTTAAATTCAAATAATTTTGCAGACCTTTATTATAAAATATGTATATATATATATATGTATGAAAAATAGATGGAAATTAATCCGACAGTATGAAATTTAATATTTTGAAAAAACAAATGATGTTATGTAAGTGCTGACAGAAATCTGTTTCGACCAAATCGATGAATTGGTCTTCATCACGAGCAACATAGACGGAAAAGAGGAAGATATCCGTTAAATTTTCAGCAGTTGAATATAGCGTTCGTTTTTGTAAACA
Organism: Doryteuthis pealeii; assembly: GCA_023376005.1. Classification (NCBI taxonomy): domain Eukaryota; kingdom Metazoa; phylum Mollusca; class Cephalopoda; order Myopsida; family Loliginidae; genus Doryteuthis; species Doryteuthis pealeii. The sequence continues at coordinate 76,836,613 of CM042166.1, forward strand.
GTCTTTTAACGGATATCTTTCTCTTTCCCGTCTATGTTGCTCATGATGAAGACCAATTTATCGATTTGGTCGAAACAGATTTCTGTCAGCACTTACATAACATCATTTGTTTTTTCAAAATATTAAATTTCATATATATGTATATATATATAAACTTTGTATGCACGTGCCTGTGTATATTGTGCAATAATGTATATAAATCTATATATCTTTTGCATATATACATGTATGTAAGTGTGTTATCTATGTGTGAGTCTTTTTTTAACGCCCTCCCCTTCACTCTTTTCTATTATATAATTCTACCATTTAATTGTGAGAAGTTACAAATTTGCTGATTTCTTTCTTTTCCTTATTAAAAAAAAAAAAAAACAAAGAACTTTTGTTTTTTTTTCTTCTATAAGTGTACTTATTATACAACCCTAGATTTATATTTTCAGTTTATCAAATAATAACTGTGTGAATGTTTCGAGTGATTTGATTAAAACAGACATTTTTAAACTGCCAGATGAAAAACCTTGGGTGAGTCATTTATGAAATTTATGCACTCAGAAAAAAAACATTTTTTTTTAACCAAACTTTAATTACCGTATTTGATGGCATACAAGATGTACGTACCCCCATTTCAGCAGGTCAGATTCAGGGAAAAAAGTTTTTAGTGATTTTAAGCATATATTGTTGAAAACAGTCTAGCTGTGCATTACACAAACAGAAACATAGCTGTATAAAAGCAATTTGGCAGTACAGGGTAGGTAAAATTACTGAGCGTAAGCTGGGTTAGTGAACATCATAGAGAAGGCCTACGGGAGGTCTCCAACTTCCCCTACGATGTATAAGATGCAGGACAATTTTTTTGAGCCAAAATTTTGGACGGGTAGAATGAGGCGGTATAGGACATTAAGAGTTAAATGTACAGTTACAGTTGCTGGATTTTTAGTGTTTTTATTAGGCTTGCCACACACCCCCCCCCCCGGTTCAAATCTCACCCAGGAACTTATTCATCTGGCATTTCAAAGATATTCAAAGTGTCTCTTACTGTTACTTACTCAGCTTTGTTTAGTTTAGCACACAGATTACTTGCAGTACCTGTTGTTTCTAAATGGTCACCCATCTAAGTACTGAGCAGGATCATCACTGCTTAACTTCAGTGATTTGGATGAAGCTAGGTGTTTCCGTGTGACTTGTCCGTTAATCAATGCAACCCACTATTGAGGTCAGTTAGTCTACTGTTGGTTTGAATAACAGCAGCTAAGTACCACTCCAGCAGTGTCCAAGACAGTTGGTATATTTAGAAATCAAGAATGATCCATTCATGAATTTGGGTGATTCCATTCCTTGAGTTCTGATTGGCTGCTTGATTTGAATGATATTGTGTAGTTTTATAAATACCCTGTCATTCTGCAGTAGACTTAGCGACTATTCGGGTTTGTATTGGGTTACAACCATTTGTTGCCATGTTTCCCAATTCGACAGTAATTGGAACTTTGATTATTCTTCAGCCACAAAGATGCAAATATGGGCCACCTAGTGAGATTCAAACTCACTTCTTAGTAGAATCTTCCCCCACACCAGATGCATATTCCATTCCAACTTCTTTTCTCGATCATCTGGAACAAACACCCGTGTGAATATTTTCCTCCCAGCTACAACGTTGGACATTTTTTTAAGATCAGCGTCTTATCTTGTCTTAAGCTTGGATTTCTGCTTTGTTGCCCCGTTTGTAATACTCACTTTTTTTACATTCTTATTTGTTATTTTTGTAACCCTTTACCTCCTAAGTGTTCTTACTTAGGGTGACTTGACTTTGAGTATTAGAAAAGAATTGTTCTGCAAAACCTGCTTGTTTACCATTACAATGTGACCGAGTGCTCATGAAAAACTGTTGATAGAAAAAGAGTCAAAATCATTCTGTGCCAAGTTTAAAACTAAACCAATCGGAGAAAATAGATCCTTGTTTTTTTGTTTTGTTTTTTTTTGGGGGGGGGTAAATTTTTTAATGCTGAGAAATAAATGACATGAGAGGCATCCTAACTGATTAAGAATAGTTTTTGTCTGTATTTCTGAGATGATACATCGTTATATACTATGTACTCTGACTGGTAATTGAATTTTAGTAAATTAGGATGTTCCGGAAAAAACAGAACCGACAAATTGTGTAATAAAACTGTTAATTTTAACTAGGGGGGTTTAGGGTTGGGGTAATGGGAAAATAAATAATTATGGGTCTGTTTTTTTCTGGGTCACCCTGTACAGAGTGACCCAGAAAAAACAGAACCTAAACCCCCTAGTTAAAATTAAGTTTTATTACAAAATTTGTGGGTTCTGTTTTTTCTGGGACACCCTAATTTACTTTTAAAAAAGTTCATAAATACCCTCTGACTAATGCTTTCATCTTGGTAGATATTATGTTCACAATGTTTAAGCTGTTCTACCCTCCATTCACGTGTTCCCTATTGTACTCTCTGACCATCTACTCTTGTGAATTTAAATGAACGTTCAGTTTAGGATTCTCAAGAGGTTACCAATTTCCTTGGGGAAATCCAAAAGGTACAACAGCCAAAGCATGAATATATCGACTACGATGAGAACAATAGATAAACTAAAGAGTGGTCCGAAAGTCTTGTCACCCTACGTGTTATTTTTAACTTTTATTATCTTTTTAATAATGATATATCAGTTATGTAACTATTTTACCTCTAAAATATGTAGGGGTGACCAGACTTTCAGACCACGCTGTACATTAATCAACAGAGGGGTCAGAAAATCATGTCACACCCTACATATTGTGCTTTCATTATTTCTTTGTTTCAATTGTATAAGTTATGTAATTATTTTTCCTTTGAAAAAAAACATTTTTAAAATCGAATTATTTTCTAGAATTTCGGATTGTATTATGTAATTATTTTACCTCTGAAAAAAACATTTTTAGAAATTGAATTATTTTCTAGAATTTCGGATTGTATTATGTAATTATTTTACCTCTGAAAAAAACATTTTTAGAAATTGAATTATTTTCTAGAATTTCGGATTGTATTATGTAATTATTTTACCTCCTAAAAAAAAAAAAAAAAAAAAAGTATGTAGGGGACAAGACTTTTGGATCACCCTGTACATCTGTAAATAATAATGATTTAATAGGTTGGAAGTAAATTTTCCCTGAAGGACAGTGAAAGAACTTTAATCTACTCTACCCCCCCCCCCCCCACTTTCCAATGCGTACACAGAGGTTATGTGTATGTCCTTAGTGGTTGTGTTCTAAACTCTGGGAATAAAAATCGGGTTGTTATAATGAATTATACTTTTGTGTTTGTTAACCTCTCTTGATTGAAAAAAAAAAAAAACAGAATTATTAGTAAAAGGTTAAAAGTTATTTTATTCTATTTTGAAGAATTCCCCCCCCCTCCCAGTTTTTTTTTTTTTTTTTTTTTTTTTTTCTTGCAAATTGATAGAAGAAAAAATTGAAAAACATATTTCTTTGTCCTTTCTGCTTCATCTGCACCTCCCCTCCCCCCCATTTAATGATCTATGTGTCAGTACGTATGTATGTATGCATGTGTATAATGTATATATGTAAGAGATAATATATATATATATATATATATATATATATATGGTCCAGCCCTTAATTGTACAGGATTACACAATGTTGAAGGATGGTTAAAAAAAAAAACAATAAAATAAAATTTTAAAAAATGAAAAACCACAAAATGAAAAAAAAAAATTTTTTAAATTTGTAAATACTGACAAAAAAAAAATTTTAGAAAGGAGGATGTCTGTCGTTCTCTTTCTTTCTTTCTGTCTCCAAATGGAAACAAATGAATTTCAAATAAAGATGATGTTTCACTCTGGTTTTGTTTTTATTTTTTTTATTTTTTATTTTATTTTCATCTCTAATGCATTTCTTGCCCTGTCAGCAGGGCTTAGAATAATATGCTGACTGTATCCCCCTGCACAGAAATAAGACCTCCCAAATATCTGTCCTGGTGTTACATAATGAGTAGGCATAGCCTATCATTTTTGTAATGAAGTGTATTAAGTAAAGTCTGTGGACCATGTGCAAAAAAAAAAAAAAAAAATATCCTAAGAAACAGCTAAAAAAAAAATTGTGTATCCATCAAGAATGAATAAAACAAAACTGTTACATAATTATTGGATCCCTAATGCTTTTATAAGGTATTGTAGAAATCATTATGGCGATTAGTTCAGCTGATGGCCTTGAGAGTGAGTGACAGCGCTTGACCTCACTCTGACCTTGCTTTCCGGGGATGGATCGTGAGAACCGGAAGCATAGAAAACCCTGTTCCGGTTTAAGTAATAGTAAGCAAGTTTAAGTCAGAAGTTAGAAGCCGAACTAGCAACATGTAAGCCTCATCTGCGCAGATTGTCTGGGTTGGGGATTTATAAATAAAGTACATCAACGTAAATCGAAGTCTTGTGTTTATTACCTAAAAACTAACAATAACACAGGGCTTCTGATAACGAGAAATCCTTAGCATGGAAAACCAGACCGAAGTCCCCAGACGCTAGACCAGACTAGACCAGACCAAGATGTTAGAAGATAGAGCCAACGCCGGCCAGAAGAGAAGACGACTAGAAGAAGTAAAGGAAGGTATACAACATTATATAGATTTGGTACTGTGAAAAGACCAGTATATAACAAAACGTCTTTGGCATAAAATAACCGAATAGGGGTTGACATGCTTTAAAATCCCACTAACCAACAAAATAAAAATGTAAATATGAATGTATAATGAACATGTTTCCTAACCTCTAGTCCTGAAAACTTTAGATAAAACTTTGACATACTATTTGATGTAATGAATATGTAAATACCTTGGTACCCCCTCACTATAATCTGATTGGACAGTGTCATGTATAAATATTCGACACTGTGTTGGTACAAGAGCCTAAGTCTACCAGCCTAAACTTACTCGCCAGACTACACCACGATTGCTCGGAAGATGTGCTGCTATTCGACGCACCAACTACTACTGCGATAATATACCAAATACCAACTTCATAATATATCCCTTAACCCAGGTATATCACTATCAAAATCAATCAATCATTTCTTTGGCCTTCAGATAGAATACCTGAGATCATGAAAAGATTTTTTTTTAAATCAGATACAAAGCACATTGTGTATAATGAACACAATTCTCTAACCTCTAGCCATAAAAAAATAGATTAAGTTGACATCTATTAATAATGGAGATTCGCTTCCGGTTTTTGTCTGTAACAAAAAATTACGTCACTGCTTACGTCACATTACCCAAAATCGTCATAACATAGAATAAATACACTCAAAATTTGAACATGCAACATTAGACAGTCCTCATTGTTTTTTTAAAACAAGTTTTAATAAATACATGACTGGTATATATATCTATATATAGTTTGTTTTATTTTAATACATATTTAAAGTTTACATTTCAAATTGTTTTATTTTTTAATCCTTTAATGAATTTGATGATTTTACTTACTTAGGGTACAAACTCGCTGACATTGAATTTTTTACTCCCACCCCTCAGGCAATATGTTTCAAAAATCTATTTTTACATCGCCCGGAGGGTGTTTTTTATTTTGTACTAGTACTATTAAAATCAATTGATCTTATTTCCTTGACCTTCAGATACTCTACCTGAGATCACAGAATTCACAAAGATTTTTTTTTTTTTTTTTTTTTTTTTTTTTTTTTAATAATCCAGCACAAAGCACATTCAAACTTTGCATCAGGTTGTAAAGAAAATATAAAAACCTATCCCCTTATTCCATTAAAAAGAAAGATTTGGAATAGTTTCTGTACTAGCAGGACCTGTGGACATACCACAGTATGATAATTTGATTATTACAATGTTTCATATGTTTACTTAATAGCTATTGCAAAATAGTTCAATATCTAAAAAATATAATAATCTTGGTTTGGAGGTTGATTTTGAAGGCTATCACAATGCCGGTGTAAAGAAAAAATAATAAGGTAACAATGGTGTTGTATGTTAACCTGTATTTTATTCTTGAATTTTCGAGATAAAATCTCTTTTCCCGAAGATCACTGGAACTGAAGTCGCCTTGTTATGGCATTTCTAGTTAATGAATTTTTTTTTTTTTTTTTTTTTTGAAAATGATGATATTTTTTATAAATGTATTCTTGTGTTGCATGTTTATGTAAATGCGTTTTTTTGTTTGTTTGTACGTGTGCGTATGTTGTCATGCGCGTGTGCATGAATATGTACCATCATTTTAAAAAAAAAAAATTTTAATTTGTTTTATTTATTGTCACCAATCAGGAATACAGAGGGATGAGTTTGGATAGAATTCAACTGTGTATCGTGTATGTTCATCACGCGGGACCAAGTCCTTGTCTGTTTTTATCTCACTGCTGGTCAGTGAGTATATCCGATCCAATCGTTAGGCGGAGATAACTCTCCCTAACAGAATTCATAAACAGCATTCTCCTATGGACACACTAGTATTGGCTGACCAGTAAAAAATTATATTCATCAGCTCTTTTGCGGACAGACTCCCCTGTAAGGTATTTTATGGTGAACTCACAGAAGGTACTCAAAGGGCAGGAGGTCCCCAAAAGCAGTTCAAAGACCATATGAAGACAATTTTAAAGAAATGCAACATTACACCAAGTCTAGAAGACTTGGCCTCCAACAGACAAGGCTGGCAAAACACGTATCGCAGAGGAACTGAGCGGTTCAATATCGAACTCAATACGGCTGCAGAACAACGATGTGTTCGTCATCATGCACAACAGAATGCAGATGGAAATTTCCCTTGCAATGTGTGTGACAGCAACTGCAAGTTCAGAATTGGACTAATTAGCCATCACAAAGTTCATAACTAATCAATGACATGGAGTGATGTCATCGTCGTCTGTGACAGACAACTAAAAGGGGCTGACCAGTAAAAATCTACATTTATCAGCTGGGTGATAGGGATGGATTGATGGTGAAAGAGAAACTCAAGGGAATCCATTCTGTCAGCACACCTTGTTAAGGTAAGGTACTGTGTTTCTCTGAAAATAAGGGCTTGTATTAATTTTCATGGAAACGCGTGGTGTAATGGTTAAAGTCATGGGAAATGGACTCGTCGCCCCGAGTTCAAATCCTGTATTAATTGCATTTCACTTAGCGCTAATACCCTTGGGAAAGGTATGAATCCTGCTCTTCCTCCAGCTATGGATAAATAGGGCAGACTGGGCTCTTTAACCTTGGTTAGGCAACCGGTTTAGGAGAAGGAAAACTCTGAATTCAAACCTGTTGAACTCCTATATATAACGAGCACATATACAACGGACTGACATGCCATCACAGAAAGTCCTGAACATTTTTTAGAAGCATTGTATGTATGTGTAAAATATAAATTTGAAGGCAATTTACAATGCAATGTAATAATCTAAGTTGGAGGAACGCCAGATATTTGAAATGTTCGTTGTATATCCTCCAACTTAGTAACAACAAAAGATTATGCCGGCTCGGTGCTTAAAAAAAAAACACGGATGCTTCTGCCTCTGAAGATGAGAATTTCTCGAAAATATTTAGATAAATAAACATCATTTAACACCTATTACATTGCATTGTATAAATTTATATTTTACACTACATACAATGCTTCTAAAAATCTATTAAAAAAACCCACTTATTTCACTACGCCTGAGCAAGGCTTATTTTATAGTTTAAAAAAAAACAAGAAGAACTAAAAGAATTTTGAATGATCAGCACGAGCGCATATACAACGGACTGATATGCCATCACGGAAAGTCCCGAACATTTCAAATATCTGGCGTTCCTCCAACTTAGTAACAACAAAAGATTACGCCGGCTTGGTGCTTAAAAAAAAACACGGATGCTTCTGCCTCTGAAGATGAGATTTTCTCGAAAATATTTAGGGAAATAAACATCATTTAACACCTATTACATTGCATTGTAAATTGCCTTCAAATTTATATTTTACACATACATACAATGCTTCTAAAAATCTATAAAAAAGTATATATATTAATTTTCATTCCAAAATATAACACTAGGGCTTATTTTCAAGGAATGCCTTATTCTTTATATATAAAAAAAAATGACATTATGATGTAGAAAATTATGAAATCTTTAAATAAATAGAAATTACGAAAAAAACTTATCTGTCAAGTTGCGTTTATTTTAAGTGGGATGGAGTTTATATTAAAATCATCCTGAAAAATCACTAGGTCTTATTTTGGGGGAAAACACAGTATTTAACCTTGATAGGAGAAAGATAATTGAATCCAAATTTCTTAAACTCTGCTTAAGAAATGGACCTTGTGTCACAACCTACTCACGAGGAGGCAGGGGTTGGGTAAATGCATACATTTATACTTTACATAAGGAAAAAAATGTACTCTTGGAAAGTAGTTTTGATAGTTTTATAAAAGGATACTAGCAACAAAAAAACACCCTCCGGGCAGTGTAAAAGTTAATTTTTAAAAGATATTGACTGAGGGGGGTGGGAGTTAAAAATTCAATGTCAGAGGGTATAAGAAAAATAAGTTGACATACCATAAAATGAACGAACCAGCCACACAAGCACAATTTGTCTTAGACAATATGGGAATATTGAATATGGAAAAGGTATGAAACCCTCATCCTCCCTAACTATAGTAACTTCCGACATTTCAGCCGATGTGCCCCCCGGCTTTCTTCAGGTATTTCTTGTCTATCTCGGGGACCTTCTTGAACTAAGAACTTTCTTGTCAAAGGTTGAAGTTTCCCAAGTTCGACAAGAAGGTTCTCTAGTTTACTCATCTAGAGACACCATGTTTTGATGTATAACGTCTCCTCAGTGTGGCTAGACTTATCAGGTTAGCTCCAGCCAGGATCGAAAACTGACCAATTTATCATCAGTCAGAGTTCCTAACTACTGGCCCATCAGTACCACCTACAAACGGGGGGGGGGGAGAATTTAACTGATAAATACATACAAATGTATATATGTAAAGGCCGGTTTAGCTCAGTCGGTAGAGCGTTCGGCTAGAAACCACAAGGTTCCTAGTTCGATACTGGTCCTCGCCAACTCAGCGTATGAGTAGCACAGGGATCCGTGCGGTAAAGTAAGGAGCTGATGGTAGGTGTGGTGCTCCACCTCAGACGCCAAAACAATCTCCTTGGTCTAGCGCTATTGAAAAGGGGATAGGCTCCCTCGCTGATTGGCTGATACCGACTTTAGGCCACCCCGACGACTTTACTTACTTTTACTGTTCTTCTACAAGGATGGCTATGGCATTAAATAAACGAAAACCAAACCATAGCCACAAGATACAAGGGGAGATAATCCTCACAATTTGTAAATAAGCAAGGGAGAGAACTCATACTTTTGATTAATTTTTTAAAAATGTGACCAATGAACTAGTCATATGGAAGTGCTTAATTTTCAGTGATAATTCAGCTGTTACAAAACTGTATATCATGAATTTCATAACCTTAACTTCTTTTATTTTTAAGAAAATTTTGGAAACCGTCACTTTCTTTTGTAAACACTGTGTATATATATATTTACCAACCCCTCCGCATGAGCAGGATGCAACACAAGGTCAATTTCTTAAGTGGAGTTCAGCAGGTTTGAATTCAGAGTTTTCCTTCTCCTAGACTGGTTACCTAGCCAAAGTTATAGAGCCCAGTCTGCCCTGCTATTTACCCATAGCTGGAGGGAGAATTGGATTCATACTTTTCCCAAGGGTATTAGCGCTATGTAAAATTCAAACAGATTCGTCCAGGAATTGAACCCGGATCGACGAGTCCATTTCCTATGACTCTAACCATTAGACCACGCGCCTCCATCTGTGTATATAGGTTTGATTGTCTGACTGATTTTAATGGCATGCCAACCCATCTAGAGTTACTTTATGCCTAGAGTTACCATATATGAGGTATCTCATAGGTTGCCACCCACAGCCAACAGTCGGCCCCATTAGGGGTGGGGGTCTTACCTCTCTGCAGAGGTGGGTAATTTATGAGGAAGTGCGTCCCGGTCTCCTGCCTCAAAAATTGCTCCCAGTGACTATTAAAATAACGACCCCAGCTACGGTGTTACTTGAAAGAAAACGACCAACTGAGGGCGTTAAATGTATTTTAAGGGGAGGGGGCTTCTCTTTTTTGTCGCAATTCTTATTTATTTATAGAAATTTGTCGTAATTCTTGTTTAAATTGAGGTAGATAGATAGATAGATAGATAGATAGATATCCATCTTCATATCTAAACAGGAATTACGACAAATTACGATAAATAAACAAGAATTACGATAAATAAACAAGAATTACGACAAATTACAATAAATAGATAAGAATTACGACAAAAAAAAGAAGCCTCCTCCCTAAAATACATTTAACACCCTAAGTTGGTTGTTTTCTTTCAAGTAACACTGTAGCTGTGGTCGTTATTTTAATAGTCACCGGGTAGCAATTTTTGAGGCAGGAGACCGGGACGCACTTCCTCATAAATTACCCAGAGGTTCAGTTGATGTATTCTACAGCCCCAGCCAACAGATCTTGACTCCAGCGACAGATTTGACATTACTTTCTTGTATCTAAGAACTGAATAAACGGCATATCAACCCAAATGGGTTATCTTATGCCGAAGATGTTTTTGTTTTATTCATTCTTATTGGATATTCAAATTTTTTTTTTTTTCATGTATTTCTTTTTCAAACACATTATTTCAAGCTCAATTTTTGATCTATTTAACCCATGGATGGGACCATAACAGTTACTACCACTCCCGGTCAGAGTAGACTTGGGAGCAATAGCAATGAAGGGATACTCCACACTCCCCAGAGCTTCAGAATTGGAACCTCACCACTAAATGCAGATTAATGTCATACCCAGGACACTAAAACCCTCAGCCACCACCTTCTAACAAATATATAATAAAAAGAGTTGGTAATTTATGAGGAAGTGCGTCCCGGTCTCCTACCTCAAAAATTGCTACCCGGTGACTATTAAAATAACGACCCAGCCCAGTCTATTCAAAACTATCCATCTTCATATCTATCTATCTATCTCCATTTGTTCATATCTATCTATATTATTTTGTTTGTTTATCTATCTATCTATCTCAGTCTATTCCAAACTATATATCCATCTTCATATCTAAACAAGAATTACGACAAATTACGATAAATAAACAAGAATTACGACGAGCTGGGGTTGTTATTTTGATAGTCACCGGGTAGCAATTTTTGAGGCAGGAGACCGGGACGCACTTCCTCATAAATTATCAAAGAGTTGGTGGTTTGCCAAAGGAGCAATAAGGTCATGACAATCATATAGGTGCTAGGGCTTGATTCCAGAATTGGAACCTCACCACTAAATGCAGATTACTGTCATACCAAGGACACTAACTTGTAGCACATATATGATAAAAAGAGCCGGGGCTGTCATAAGTACAATAGGGTGGGGACAATCATATAGTTGCTAGGGCTTGATGTGACCAGCCAATTGATCAATGGGGGTCTCTCCGACCACCTAAACATAGGAGTAACGGCAACAAAGGGGTACTCCATATTTCCCAGAGCTCCAGAATTGGTACCGCACCAATAGATGCTGTTTAATAATTATTTTGGTACTTTCCTGCTAATGTATGTGTACTTAATTTATTTATGGTTATTTCCTATAACTCCAACATAAACAAAGGGAAACCACTCTTGACTGGTAAATTATTTATTTATTTATTGATCTACTAGGAAAAAAGAAGACGGGGAAAAATCTAATTATTCACTAACATTTTAATATTTTCTTAATACTTTGTATTAAAGGTTACATGCATAAAAGAACGAATAAGAACAAACAGGAAGACTTCAAATACAACACATTTGAACTGTGCCAAATCTTTATTACAAGTGTCTGTCGACTACTGCTGCTATCAGTCAGTTATATAGAGAGTAGGAGATTGCAGTCATTGAGTAATGGTGTGAGTCCACTCTTCATAAAGGGGGATAGTGCTATATACATATAACAAACATCACATGAAGAGACTCTGTTGACTAACAACTCTTACTAAACAACTTGTAGGGATTATATTTCTTACTTATCATGTTTCTCCCATTAGGCACTAGGTGGCATACCAAACAGCCTCATAAAACCAGAGTCAAAACTTCTCTTTCACTTCCTAGCCTCAACAGAGCTAATGACTCCTGTCTATATAACAGGGGGGCTTCTTGCCTTCATAACCTCATGTCAAACTGAACTTGCTCAAAATTAACCAACTACCTCAAGAACTTTATCTTATAGAATATAATTCCATATTTTATATCAAAATAAGAATAAACACACGTACACAATCCTTTTCCTAAACTTAAGGAAAAGAGATTAAAACAAACACACGAACACAATCCTTTTCCTAAACAAGGAAAAGTGATTAAAACAAATGTTTACATAAAAATCAGAATTGATTGGCTTAGGTTAGCATTGCTCACTACTACGTCCGTGTGTCCGCACCTCAAAATATTAATTACTTTTTGATCTCATCTCATAATTATAAAAGACAGAAGAAATCAGCTATTACACAGATCTCGTCTCGCTGTCAGACAGTTATCATCTCCACACCGGATAGATCACACGGAATTCATCTCGCCGTCAGAGGACACACGTCCGGACAACAACAAACAAACAGATATCTGTGGGGATGATTCACTAACATCAAGACAAACACGGCACCCTTCTGAGTCACAAGCTGACTACTAGAATTTACTATTCACTTGTACCACATCGTTAAACATCAGGAATCAATTTCATCAGGTCGTATATTACAAACTTAATTTTCATTTCTGTCCATATCTAATCGAACTTTGACGAACACACAAACATTTCACATTACACATTTCTTGACGTACTTTTCCAAACTCTACACACAAACTTTTACATTTCTTTTGAACATTCACATTTTGTTGATTATTGCAAATTTATTCTCTGAATAAATTCATTTGTTACCATTTAATCATATGCATTTGTTTTATCATTTCTCCATATTCTCTGCCTAAACTGTGTCATATTTTTATTCGTAATTTAAATATTATTTGTGGAGTAGTTTCATGCAACCTTCCTGACATTAAATACATACAAATTGATTCTCCATCATTAATAATACAGGTTGCCTCTACAATCTACACAAAAGACATTATATCATGCATATGGTTGCAAGGAAAAAAAACAAACACAGGTTAACATTTAATATGTTGTATTGAATATTATGAATTTAATATGTACAGCCACTTGATGAGATGGTAAAGAATAATGTGGTGGTGTTACATAATTATTAGATTCCTAATACTTATGTACAGCAGTGTAGAAATCAAAATGGCTGTTATAAGTTCAGCCAGCGGCCTTGAAGGATTGAATGACAAGGCTTGACTTCAGTCCTGATCCTCCTTCTGGTGGATACTGTGAGAATCGGTGTAGAAGACCCTCTTCTGGTTTAGATTAGAAATAGAGTTTAGTCAGATCGGCCAAAACCATGATGGTGGTGAGTCGTGTTATGCACGGTGCCGACTCAATCTGCGCAGGTAGTCTGGTGTGGATTTCAGAATAAAATATGATCTAAGTTAAATCGAAGTCTTGTGCTATTATCTAAAAACTACCAATGACACAGGGCTTCTGATAAAGAGAAATCCCCAATGGAAGACCAGACATGAAGTCCCCAAGACGAAGTCCAGGCGCTACAAGAGACGCTAGAAGAATAGAAGAAAGTAAAAAGCAGAGTATACAACAGTGGTCATTGAGTGTGGAGTCGTTGATACTACGGCACATGTGTATGTGAAGGAATATTGTTTGTGTCGCGGTTACGGAGTGTGAGGAGTTGATATGTGAATCATGATATCCAGTTGCCGGCATAGAAGCGAGATGAAGGTGCACGTTTGAGATGGTGTTGGGTCGGTGGGTGACTGGTGGTGAGGGAGCTGAAGGAAATGTGACAAGGCTCGGTCAGTGATGTCAACTATTTACCGACTCCCGTCCTCACTGCTGGCTGATGAAAGTTCTGTGTTTTTAAGGGTCCAGAGTGGATCAGCTTGGATTGGGTTTCACGTCTCCCTTGGTTTGAGCGCAAAGCTTGCTGATTGGTTGAAAAATAGCCCTTTTGATGTTATCTTGATAATTTCATCTCAAGGATGCGCAGAGGCACGTGCACAGACTTGCATTTTTCATTTGATAAAAAGATACAGTCCTGTTCACATCCGGTGGCATTCTTCTTAACATTTTGTATAGTTGGTGAGTGGGCGTATTGGGTTTTAGTGAATTTTGTGAACCGGGAGCTATCTTTATTTGTGTATATAACAGATATATCTACATATTAGGATATTTCACCCTATACAACCATGTATAAACTTCTTTGTATCTTCTGTAATTTTTCCATTAAGTTTGCTCTGGAAAATAAAAATTGTTTTTGTTAATTATTTTTGTGCATATATTTTTCTACACACAGGCTTAAACAACAAAGTATCTGGGTTTGTTCAATTACCACTTAAAACATTAGCAACAAGCTGTGTTTTATCGGAAATCTGATAGAGAATTATCTTCCCCTGCCGCCAGAGGGCGAATCGCCAATACGATGCTGGCGCCAAAACCAAACCCCTTTACTGATCTGGAGATTGTCACCGAAGCGAGTCGCTAAAATAAGCGCTCCCATCACCTTGCCCTTAACCAGCATATTTTCTAAGGCTGTCTCTTAGCATACTACTGAAGGCCGTTTCGACAGCATACTTATCAGAAGGCTGAGGACCTAAATAGTCAACTTAAAAAGGGCCCCATCCACCGTCATTTAAAAGAACAGTTACCCAGGCGAGAAGCTTCTAAAAGAACATCCCCTACTTTTACTTATCGGACGAGAACCGACAAAACGGACATGGTTCTACAGAACTCTACAACCACAGCAACCAGAGTACCCTTGCTAGTACCACTTCTCTAACGAACAGTATTTCACCTCACAGATAAGTCTGTAGCAAATGCCAACAAAATTTGCAACAAGTTCTTGTATTATTTGTCAATACATGTATTAAATTTCCATTGTGTGTTTGTCTTCTTTCGTCCGAACAATTTGCCTACAACTAGGAGAATTAAGAGGCTCCCCACTAAACTGTAATTTTCCTCTTAGTTTACCAAACCAACAAACATACAAAGACAACCTTCACACCTCAAAACCACCGCTTTAAAGTTACATTTCTTCTTGTAAATAATGTGAATAAATATTTCCTCGTTAAACCAATTCAACAGCGGTGTCATGGATTTTATCTGTTTGTCATATTACCTACCAGCATCTGGGTGTCCCATCATGGTGTAATGGTTAGCAAGGTAGTGTCGCAGATCTGTTACTACTGAATAGTGGGTTTGATCCTTGCTGGATGCCCCACTCTTTCAATCTTGAGTCACATCCGACCCTTGATGGATGGGTTGGGTAAATATGTACTTTGACATCACATCAATGTGTAATGGTTAGCAAGCTAGTCTTGCAGATCAATTACTACTGAATAGTGGGTTTGATCATTGCTGGATGCCCCATTCTTGCAATCTTGTGTCACATCCGACCCTTGATGGATGGGTTGGGTAAATATGTACTTTGACATCACATCAAGGTGTAATGGTTAGCAAGCTAGTCTTGCAGATCAATTACTACTGAATAGTGGGTTTGATCCTTGCTGGATGCCCCACTCTTTCAATCTTGAGTCACATCCGACCCTTGATGGATGGGTTGGGTAACTATGTACTTTGACATCACATCAATGTGTAATGGTTAGCAAGCTAGTCTTGCAGATCAATTACTACTGAATAGTGGGTTTGATCCTTGCTGGATGCCCCACTCTTTCAATCTTGAGTCACATCCGACCCTTGATGGATGGGTTGGGTAACTATGTACTTTGACATCACATCAATGTGTAATGGTTAGCAAGCTAGTCTTGCAGATCAATTACTACTGAATAGTGGGTTTGATCCTTGCTGGATGCCCCACTCTTTCAATCTTGAGTCACATCCGACCCTTGATGGATGGGTTGGGTAACTATGTACTTTGATCACATCAATGTGTAATGGTTAGCAAGCTAGTCTTGCAGATCAATTACTACTGAATAGTGGGTTTGATCATTGCTGGATGCCCCACTCTTGCAATCTTGAGTCACATCCGACCCTTGATGGATGGGTTGGGTAACTATGTACTTTGACATCACATCAAGGTGTAATGGTTAGCAAGCTAGTCTTGCAGATCAATTACTACTGAATAGTGGGTTTGATCCTTGCTGGATGCCCCACTCTTTCAATCTTGAGTCACATCCGACCCTTGATGGATGGGTTGGGTAACTATGTACTTTGACATCACATCAATGTGTAATGGTTAGCAAGCTAGTCTTGCAGATCAATTACTACTGAATAGTGGGTTTGATCCTTGCTGGATGCCCCACTCTTTCAATCTTGAGTCACATCCGACCCTTGATGGATGGGTTGGGTAACTATGTACTTTGACATCACATCAATGTGTAATGGTTAGCAAGCTAGTCTTGCAGATCAATTACTACTGAATAGTGGGTTTGATCCTTGCTGGATGCCCCACTCTTTCAATCTTGAGTCACATCCGACCCTTGATGGATGGGTTGGGTAACTATGTACTTTGACATCACATCAATGTGTAATGGTTAGCAAGCTAGTCTTGCAGATCAATTACTACTGAATAGTGGGTTTGATCATTGCTGGATGCCCCACTCTTGCAATCTTGAGTCACATCCGACCCTTGATGGATGGGTTGGGTAACTATGTACTTTGACATCACATCAATGTGTAATGGTTAGCAAGCTAGTTTTGCAGATCAATTACTACTGAATAGTGGGTTTGATCCTTGCTGGATGCCCCACTCTTTCAATCTTGAGTCACATCCGACCCTTGATGGATGGGTTGGGTAACTATGTACTTTGACATCACATCAATGTGTAATGGTTAGCAAGCTAGTCTTGCAGATCAATTACTACTGAATAGTGGGTTTGATCCTTGCTGGATGCCCCACTCTTTCAATCTTGAGTCACATCCGACCCTTGATGGATGGGTTGGGTAACTATGTACTTTGACATCACATCAATGTGTAATGGTTAGCAAGCTAGTCTTGCAGATCAATTACTACTGAATAGTGGGTTTGATCCTTGCTGGATGCCCCACTCTTTCAATCTTGAGTCACATCCGACCCTTGATGGATGGGTTGGGTAAATATGTACTTTGACATCACATCAGGTGTGATGGTTAGCAAGCTAGTCTTGCAGATCAATTACTACTGAATAGTGGGTTTGATCCTTGCTGGATGCCCCATTCTTGCAATCTTGTGTCACATCCGACCCTTGATGGATGGGTTGGGTAAATATGTACTTTGACATCACATCAGGTGTAATGGTTAGCAAGCTAGTCTTGCAGATCAATTACTACTGAATAGTGGGTTTGATCCTTGCTGGATGCCCCACTCTTTCAATCTTGAGTCACATCCGACCCTTGATGGATGGGTTGGGTAACTATGTACTTTGACATCACATCAAGGTGTAATGGTTAGCAAGCTAGTCTTGCAGATCAATTACTACTGAATAGTGGGTTTGATCCTTGCTGGATGCCCCACTCTTTCAATCTTGAGTCACATCCGACCCTTGATGGATGGGTTGGGTAAATATGTACTTTGACATCACATCAAGGTGTAATGGTTAGCAAGCTAGTCTTGCAGATCAATTACTACTGAATAGTGGGTTTGATCCTTGCTGGATGCCCCACTCTTTCAATCTTGAGTCACATCCGACCCTTGATGGATGGGTTGGGTAACTATGTACTTTGACATCACATCAAGGTGTAATGGTTAGCAAGCTAGTCTTGCAGATCAATTACTACTGAATAGTGGGTTTGATCCTTGCTGGATGCCCCATACTTATGACTTTGTGTCACATCCGACCCTTGATGGATGGGTTGGGTAAATATGTACTTTGACATCACATCAAGGTGTAATGGTTAGCAAGCTAGTCTTGCAGATCAATTACTACTGAATAGTGGGTTTGATCCTTGCTGGATGCCCCATACTTATGACTTTGTGTCACATCCTACCCATGGTGAATGGGTTGGGTAAATAACTAGTACCAACCAGCATCCACAATAGTCGTAACCCATTTTCTATTTCAGCAGAGAGGCAAGCATCTCTTTCCATTTAGTTTGTGGCAGTATAGTATTCTTGGTAACACACTCACACAAGGCTTATCTGTTTAATTCTAATTTACCAGAGTGGTATTTACCTTAACCTCCCACCAGGCCACCGCCCTGTTGGCTGGGGCGTTAGAATGCACCAACTGCATAAGGGTAAGACTCCCCCAATGGGGCCACCTGTTGGCCGTGGGTGGCGACCCGTGATGCTTAAGGATAGAACCCAGGTGGCTGAGCAGTCCATGACTCGTAATACTCCACTTTGACCCTATCTTGGGCTAGACGGGCGGTCGGAGAGGCCCCCTCCGATCAATCGGCTTGTCACATCAAGCCCTAGCACCTATATGATTTTCCTAACCTATTGCCCTTATGGCAAGCCCCAACCCCCTTTTATCATATGGGTGCTAGAAGACGGTGGCTGAGGGTCTACATGTCCTGGGAATGACGTTAAACTCTATCTGATGGTGAGGTTCCAGTTCTGGAGGTTTGGAGAATGTGGAGCACCCCTTCATCACCATTGCTCCCTGGTCTACTCTAACCCGGAGTGGTAGTACCTGTTAGGGTCCCTTCTATGGGTTAAATAGAAAAACATGAGTTGGTTTTTGAAAAGGTGAAAACTTTTATGGTTTTTAGGGAAAGGTTCATTTTACAATGAAAGTATTATGCTGAACTGGTTCATACGTCAATTTAGCTAAAACGAATTTTTATCTTTTCTTCATTTAACCAAATACTGCAGTCATCTCGCTGAGAATTTCTAAGCCAGTAAAGTTATAACAATTTTTCCATGACTTTTTCCTGGTCGTCCAAAAATCAAGACTTATTGTGTTGTGTTTATATTTATAATGGCCGCATATGGAGACATAAACATAAACATTAACCTTTCGACAACGTGTATTAACTTATAAGTCATCACAAAAACTTATTTTTGTTAAATTCAATTCACTTTATTATTAACACTTCTAAAAAAATTATGGTATCGTATATTTTAAATAAATTATTATGACTTTCTATATACAACTGCTGGTTAGTGTCTAAAAATTTTTTTAAAAAGACAGCACATTCTATTGACGTCGGCAAACATGTGACTTAATTTCTATAAGGACTATTTCTTTCTGAAAGTACGCACTGGTCAATACCGTGAAATTTTAATAATAAATAAATAGATAAAAATGCATTTGTGTGGTTGTAAGCGGCCCTAGGTAAACCGGAAGTAGATATATTGAACGTGTTGCATTGTGGGCAGCATATTTTGCGCGAGGCCCTCGACAATAATGGCGTCCGTTACTGTTAGGAGTGCGAAACTTCTTTGCTCCTCTGCCGGTTTTCGTTTACATTTATGTCGGTCATTGATGGTCAGAGCCGGCTGCAATAATGCAGCAATCGGATACCACCAGCCACATCACAATCCAGCCCTGTTGTCATCATCTTCGACCACACGGGTAAATATTTCTTGTCGGCATTTCTTAGTCGCTATACGCTATCCTATCATTAGTACTACTACTGCACATGTCGTATTTCTGGAGGTGACCCTCAACCTTTATTTTCTTTCCGCTTTATTAAATACATACTTGGTGCTTTCATTTATTATGATTATTTTCATTAATAAATGATGAATATTTGTTCGAGGTGTGTCTACGGTGTTTTTAATTCTGTTTTAATAATCTAATTTATAATTTTCTTTCGACTTTAAAGACGAACTTAACTCGTGAAGTGACTTTAAATGCTTCATAATCCGTGAATTGTTTCCCTTCATTAAAGAAATTCGTTTATAATTTATTTTATCATTAACTCCCCCCTTTTTCTGTTAATAATCATAAAATCAACATTTTGAATTTAAAAAAAAATCGTTGTTTAATCAGTTATTAAATATTTATTTCTATTAAAAAGAAATATCGTGTATCTGGTCTTATCGACATTAAAGAGAAGAAACGGACATTTTTCGTCAATTAATTCGCATTTTTTTTCTTTTTAACCTTCAAAATAATTTAATTTCTGGTTTTAGAATTAAAGTTTTGTTTTATATTCGTCTCCAGAATTGTATAGCGTATCTGTTTTAGTTTTTGTTCTTTAAATCTTTGTTTTCGTAACTTTTATGAAATAATGTTTATATAAAATCCTCACGCCAAGGTCATATAATACAAAACGATCCTATCCCGTCATTTGTAGGTATTGATACGTATTTATATATTTTTAAAAATATCCAATTTAAATAAATTGTTTTCTTTCTGTCTTTTAAAATGTAATTTCTTGTATTTTAACAGCTTTTAGCCCGATGTTAATTTGAATGTTTTGAAGGTATCATTGTTCATGGAGCTCTTCACTTTCATTTAAAAAATTTTTTTTTTCGTTTATATAAGAGGAAAAAAAAAAACTTCCAAAGAATTAAAAAAAAAATGTTCTTCTTTTTAATCAAATTTTTCATCATTTTAAGATTTTTAAAAAACTATTTTAAAAATGTTTTCTAGCTGTATGTAATTATATCGTATTTTTTTATTTTATTTTTAAACTAAAATATTCACTTTTTTTTTATTCTAATTAATTATATTTCCCCTCATCCCTTTAGGTAAAAAATAAAAAGCTTATTTTCGTATACGGTTATTTTTGCTTTATTACCTATAACCTAGTTATGGGTCTCTGGGGGCATGCTGATTCATAAAATCAGGACAATGGGGGTTATTTCGTTATTTCCTATTCATAACACATGACAAATATTGTATTGAGGTTTTTTTACCTTGTACCAGCAGCAAAGTCGTATCCCTCACTTATATACGTTCTTAAATTAATAGAATCTTAATTTTATTTACGCTGCAATTGTTTGCTAATTAAAATTAATGAATTAACCTTAATCCTATATCTTATATTTTCACACAAGGTTAAGGAAGAATAATCTTATTTTAAATATTTTAGAAATACTAAAAATCTAAAACAAATCCAGTCCTTTTTATTTTCTCAGAAAACCATGAAAAAAACCTGCCTTTTTTAAAATCACAAAAATAATTTATTTATTTTCTGAATCTAGTTTCTTGTTTTTTTATTATTTTTCTCTTTATTAAAAAAAAAAAATTCTTTTTGTCAGTGCTGAAAATGTTGGAGAATGCAACGGCCGAAATAATGTGATTATAAACAATCAAGATGAGGATACTCGTCAGAGTAAATAGAAAGTATTTAATTTCCGAAAATGTCAAAGTTCTGTCATAAGTTTCTCTGTTCAAAACTCCTTTTAGATTGTAAGAGGAGCTAACCTCAAACATTTTCTCTGGTCAATCGGTACCCCTCCCACCCACACACGATAATTAAATGCGTTATTTCTAAAGATTAAGAAAATTCAAAAGATTTTTAAAAAATTCCTGCTATCTTAAATCTTCCTCAGAAATGAAAAAAAGTAAGAGGTAGGTTTTCTTTCATGTGTACATATTTTTCTGGTCCGAAAAATAAAACTGATTAAACGAAGCTTGATGCCCAATTACTAGGTAACACCTATTAGGGTTAAGGAATAATAATTGAGCATGATCTCCCGGGGATCCAGATAATTTCTGTATGACTCCCCTGTGCAACCTTGTTTGTTGTTTCCCTACCCCATAAGACCTTGTCATTTTTGTCTTCATTAGATGACAACCTAGTTTTTCTCTTCATCTTGTAAAAAGTCTTTTTTGTTGTTTGTTAGTAAAATTTAGTTTTATTGAAAATCAAATCAGAAGTGTAATTAATTCTAAATAGGCTTACCCTTCAGAAATTATATAACATTTCTTTACATTTTTTTGTGTCCCTTCAGCTAGGAACAAAAAATTGCAAAGTCATTTATGTTATGTAATGTAAGAAAAAAAGGATCTGCATTTTATTATTTTTTTGGGATGATGCAGAAAATTATTTAAGATGTTTTTTTTTTTTTTTTCATGGTTGGATGGTGTTGGTAGGGAAAATCATCCATGTAATTTTGATTTACCTGACTTTTTTTTTTTTTCTTTTAAGATTTCTAAATTTCTTGATGTACTGATGATTAATATTACTGAATATTTAATAGATAACTTATTAGTCTATAAATAATATAAACTATATCCCTTTAATCATAACTTATATGAAATAATGTTCATGAAGCTCTTCACTTTCATTAAAAAAATTTAGCAACAGAGTGGTGAATACATGGAATAAACTACCATAACTTACTTTTAACATTGGTATTATTCTTAAAAACAATTTTTTTAGGAAACTTTTTTAAAGCTTCATTAAAAGTGTTACTTGGCTACAATTGAATTTTACTTTACTAAAGGTTAGATTAAAAATGGCATATGACAATAGTTTTATTTTTAATGCAAGAAAAAAGCTCTAAACATTTTTCAATTATTCAAAAATTATAGATACAATTCACTTAGTGAAGGTGATTGTGATGAATTTATGAACATGGGTTTTGTTGAGTCGTTTTTAAGTGGAGGGTAAATTTATCAAGGACACAAAACTCATTGAGGGAGTCCAGAGGAGAGCTACTAAATTAGTGAATAATTTAAAAATCATTTCGTATGAAGAAAGACTTAGGAACATTGACTTACCAAGTCTGGTTTTCCGATGTATAAGAGGGGATATGATTGAAGCCTACAAATACATGCATGGTTTTTATTCAACAAACTCTGACCTACTAAACATTGCTCAAAATACCTATACAAGGGGACATAAATTAAAACTCCTTAAAAAATCTTGTAAAGCAAACGCAAAACAAAATTATTTTAGTTACAGAGTGGTGAATACATGGAATAAACTACCTTCATCAATAGTGAATGCCCCATCTCTAAACTCCTTCAAGGCAAAGTTGGATAATCTGTGGAATGATATTAAATATTCTGTGGATTTAAAATGAATATTTATAAGGAACAGCTGACAGGTCTCAGACCTAATATACTAGCTGAAAAGATATTATTATTATATAATATTTGAGTGCAAATTAAAAGTCACTTTCTATTACTAATTGGCTTGATGTATAAATCTGCATCAGAATTGGGAGAGAAAAAAATGCTTTACTATTTACATTTTTAAAAATTTCTTTACAATCAAATTAAATGTTCTATTTGTGAAGTGATTTTATCAAAGTCACTGTAATACCTTTTTATGACACAACATGAGAAATACTATTTGTATCCTAAAAAAACAATTGCATTATATGATGAATGGAAATATGAGATAAAAAAACAAAATATTAACATATTAAACTCGAGCTGTGAATTTTTCACTAAAGTTCTTTGATTTCACTAATGTCAAGTTTTCCTGTTTTGGCCAGTTTTTCACTTGTTAAATCCCTTCTTCAAAACCTTATTTTGTATATTTACCAACCCCTCTACACAAGTAGGATGTGACATAAGGTCAATTTCTTAAGCAGAGTTTAACAGGTTTGAATTAGGAGTTTTCTTTCTCCTAGACAGGTTACCTAACCAAGGAAAAAGAACCCAGGCTGCCTTACTATTTACCCATAGCTGGAGGAGAATAGTTGGATGCATACCTTTCCCGCTGTTATTAGTGTGATGTGAAATGCAATCAGCCTTGTCCAGGTTTTGAACTCTGGTCTCAAAGTCCATTTTGTATGACGATAACCATTACATCACATGCCTGCCTCCATTGATCATGGATAGGATGTGACACAGGGTTGCAAGTATGGGGCATCCAACAAGGATCAAACTCTCTATTCAGTAATGGATCCAAGAGACTAGCTGCTAATCATTAAACCACAATGGTGTGCACATTCTTTTTACATGTTAAATTACTTGTGAAATTTGAAAAAAATTGATAATTTATTAAAAGATTATGTTCATTAGGATGAAACTGTATGAGACTTTTTTGGTGCCAATTGTTTGGTACTAAGTATTTAATCATGGCACTAACTCCATATTTCTTCCGCCCTGTTGGTATGGGCTTAGAATACATGGACTGTATTCCCTGCAGAGGGTTAAGACCCTCCCCTCCAAAAAAAAGGTGTCTTTGGTGTAATACTTAACTGCATCTGATGGTAAGGCTCCAGTTTTGGGGAGTATGGAGTACCACTTCATTGCCATTACTCCCAAGTCCACTCTAACGTGGAGTGGTAGTACCTGTGAGTGTCCCATCTATGGATCAAATAGGTCTGTTTGAAAATTGTTCATATTTGATAGGAAAGCAATTCCCTAACCTTTAGGCATTAAATAAACCCAAGATTAAAATAAATCATTCGATATTTCTTACTAAAACTGAAAATAATCAATATTCAACTCTTAATGTCCTATACCACCTCATTCCACCCGTCCGGAAGTCACATTCATTTTTCTAATCTACCCCAAATGATAGCTTTTGTTTAAATTCAAGGGAAATAACTCGGGTAACTTTAAATGAAAAGGCCATTTTTTGATAAACCCTTATAGGAATGGAGCTCTGGACTTTAAAATTCTCAACAGGATGTTAAGAGTTAAACTAGATATTTATTTGAATTGCTATTAGGGTTTATTTAGAATTTTTTTTTGACACAGTACATTGTGTCAAAATGTCCTATTTTTTTTATTAATTTTATTTATCTTCCCATATATGAAGTTATTCTTTCATTAATGTACAGTAAGTTTTTTATTTAAGAACATCTGACTTACAGACTACTACTTATCTGTTCAAATTGTAAATGTTTTGTTTTTGTTTTTTATTTAATAACAAATACACGCATTATTTAATGGTGCTTGTTAATTGCACAGCTTTTAAGAGTTTGTTAATTCAAGGTCACTGTCATTTCAAATCCGCTCATTTAGGTCTTAACATTCTGTGTTGAGTGTATAATTTTCTATATGACTAATATCTTTCTCTTCATTTGTCTTTTTAAAAAATAATCAGAATGAAATTTATTTTATACAGTGCTCAAGTGCACCACAACTCATCAAAGTTTTTCTAACTAAGATTTCTTCAGTGTAAATCTGATGTGATCCATCAAAAGAAAAAAAAAATGTTGACACTTTAATTAACATCCTATACAGCCTCATTCCACTCGGCCAGAACTCCCCAAATGATAGCCTTTGTTTAAAAGGCTATCATTTGGGGATGCAGTTAAGTATCACACCAAAGACACCTTTTGGGGATGCAGTTAAGTATCACACCAAAGACACCTTTTTTTTTGGAGGGGAGGGTCTTAACCCTCTGCAGGGAATACAGTCCGTGTATTCTAAGCCCATACCAACAGGGCGGAAGAAATATGGAGTTAGTGCCATGATTAAATACTTAGTACCAAACAATTGGCACCAAAAAAGTCTCATACAGTTTCATCCTAATGAACATAATCTTTTAATAAATATAATATTAAACATATTTGGCAGTCTTTGATTTATGAGAAATAACAGGTAACTTTAAATGAAAAAGCCATTTTTAGCCATTTATTGATAAATCCTTATAGGAATAGGGCTCTGGACTTTGTTTAAATGTAATATTAAACATTTAGAAGTCTTTGATTTAAGGGAAATAACAGGTAACTTGAAAGGAAAAGGCCATTTTAGCCATAAATCCTTATAGGAATGGAGCTCTGGACTTAGAAAATTCCCAACAGGATGTTAAGAGTTAAAAGTTATAGATGCAATAAGTGAAGCTGATTGTGGTGAATTTGTGAGTATGAGTTTGATTGAATTGTTTTAAAGTGGAGGGCAAATTTGCATAATAATTGACTGTTAAGTAAGTGCTAGTGGTCCGTCACATGTTGTTTTTTTTTGTTTTTTTTGCATAGTAGCTTTATGCTATTATTGCAGGGTAGGTATATAACCTAAGAATAATATAATTATAGACACTAGAAATCAAGTTATTTCCTATAAATCTAACATGATCAAAGGGGAACAACTCTTGACTGATAAATTATTTATTTTCCCATTAAACTAACCCTACCCCTAACCCTGTCTTCTTTTTTCCTAGTAGATCAATAAATAAATAATCAGTCAAGAGTGGTTCCCCTTTGATCATGTTAAAATTATAGGAATTAACCAGAAATCCATTATTTGAAGTTTCATGTGGTGTGAACAATAATTCATCTGATGATTGTGCATACCACATGAAACTTTAGATAACATTCCTAGTGTCTGAAGTGGAGCGCCACACCTACCATCAGCTCCTCACTTAGCACACTTATCCCTGTGTTACTCATACGCTGAGTAGGCGAGGGCCAGTATCGAACTAGGAACCTTATGATTCCTAGGTGGACGCTCTACCGACCAAACTGAACTGGCCCTATAGGTGTTATATATGAGGAAGCGCGTGGTGTAATAGTTAAAGTCATAGGAAATGGACTCGTCGCCCCGAGTTCAAATCCTGGACATGGTAATTGCATTTCACTTAGCGCTAATACATTTGGGAAAGGTATGAATCTTACTCTCCCTCCAGCTATGGATAAATAGTAGGTCAGACTGGGCTCTTTAACCTTGGTTAGGCAACCGGTCTAGGAGAAGGAAAACTCTGAATTCAAACCTGTTGAACTACGCTTAATAAATTGACCTTATGTCATATCCTACCTGTGCGGAGGGGTTGGTAAATATATATATATATATATATATATATATATATATATATATAAGCAAGCTGTAGGGTTAATTTTCCATATTAAATATAGATACCACTGGCTTATTACATTTTTTAAAACAGTTCTTGAAAGGATCTATATTTTTCAAGGGTCAGGTGGAATCTGTCAGGGTAT
This sequence comes from Doryteuthis pealeii, assembly GCA_023376005.1. Classification (NCBI taxonomy): domain Eukaryota; kingdom Metazoa; phylum Mollusca; class Cephalopoda; order Myopsida; family Loliginidae; genus Doryteuthis; species Doryteuthis pealeii. The sequence goes on from CM042166.1 coordinate 76,863,448, forward strand.
TATGTATTGAAGGGTAAGTTAATTTCATTGCTTAAGGATAATGCATTCACTTGGTAATTTCATGTTCATGCCTTTGCTTGTTCTATAAATCTGAGAGCACTTGACCTTATTATCTATTCACCCATTATTTAGTATGCAAAGGTCAAGGTTCATGACCCCGTTTTGTCTATCCTGTTGAATGTTATTGATTGGGCAAGAGGATTCCTTCTGAAATTCTTTTTGTCCTTGACAACCCAATGTGAAGGTTGTATATTTTTACACACTACTTCCAATCACACACCATGTTACTATTTCAGCCAATGACTTCAGCTGTAATATGAGATTCCAACTCTGGAGTATGGAGTACCTCTTCATCGCCATTACTCCCAGGTCCACTCTGACCCGGAATGTTAGTACCTGTTAGGGTTCCATTTATGGATCCAAATAGATCTATTTAAGAACTACTTTTGTGTTCAAAATAAAATATTTATATAAGTAAAATAACAGCTTATGAAATAAGTCATTGAGGTGACCTATTGTCGGTATCAGACACACAGCAAGGGAGTCTATCCCCTTTTCACTAGCAGTAGACCAAGGAGATTGTTTTTGCGTCTGAAGTGGAGTGCTATACCTTAATTTACTGCACAGATGCCTGTGCTACTCTTACGCTGAGGTCCTGGGAATGACGTTAAACTCTATCTGATGGTGGGTTCCAGTTTTGGAAGTTTGGGGAATGTGGGGCACCCCCTCATCACCATTGCTCTCTCGTCCACTCTGACCCGGTGTGGTAGTACCTGTTAGGGTCCCATCTATGGGTTAAATAGAAAAGATGAGTTTATAAACAAAATTGTATTATCCATTAAAAATGAAATTATTTCAAAACTTTGTCGGCATTAAACATTTTTGAATACCAAATTACCAAAAGAAGTATTCGGCATAAAATAACCCAAGGTGTTGACATGCCATAAAACCCAACCAACCAACCAAACCAAACCATCATACGCTGAGTTGGCAAGAGCCTATATTAAACCAGGAACCTTGTTGTTCCTAGGCGCACACTCTACTGACTGAGAAAAAATTTAGATATAAACATACACCATGATTCTCTAACCTATAGGCATAAGATAACCCCAGACAGGTGGACATGACATTAAAATCAGTTGATCTGGGTGTCATAACTCCTTTTTTATTTTTTTATTTTTATTTTTTTTTTTTTAATTTTTAAAAAAAAATTTATTTTTTATTTAAGGCTTTTTATTTGTAGCAGATCTTAAATGTAATCAGCTACCAAAGATGTGATAAACTCAGGAGTTCTTTGATGCCATTTAAAATGTTGCTAGTTCTTGGAAGATATGAAGCAATCAAATATGAAAAGTTTGTGGAACACCTAATTTGTGTATTCTTTTCAGAGGTTACAAGAAACTAGGCAAGATCTATATATAATGGAGATAGACTGCATTTTTGTCTGAAGCCGAAACTATATTACTATTCAAGTCACAATTCCTTTAATTATTTACGTCAAATTCTCCATGATTTCATTCTTTTAAACCTTCAGTTATTAATAAAAATTGTTTTACATTATTAATACTGTTGATCATATCTACGTATTAATAACATGCAATTGTATTTATATATACAACAAAATAGCGATTTACAGTTTGAACGAGAAGGCTAATTTGCATATTGATATTTAAAATTTTATTTTAATAAATATGTGCTTGGTATTATTGATTTCTAATTGTTTGGTTTTATCTTAAGAAATATAAACAAAAATCTCGTAGATAAATCTTAAAAGAAATTTATTTACAAGAAGAAATAACTGTAATATTATCCTTTACTTCCTATTTTAACTAAACAGTTAAATTAGGAAAATTTAACAATGAAAGACGGGAGTAAGGGAAAATGATGGAATAGTTTCAAAGTTGTTCTATTTTTCAATCATACCCCCTCTGTTCCAAATCTTTTTATCTACATTCTTATTCAGTTTCATTAGCCTTTCTAATTTAATATGATATTTTATTATATTAAAACTTAAATACTTGCACCCGGAGGGTGCATACATTTGCTAGTATAGTTAATGTTGGTAATCAATTGTAGTTAGACATTAGTGAAAATATCATAGACTTACTTGACTTAATAAGGAAGGTCCGCCCTGTCGGTGGGGCGTTAGAATGCACCAACTGCACCTCTGCAGAGGGGTAAGACTCCCCCAATGGGGCCACCTGTTGGCCGTGGGTGGCGACCCGTGATGCTTAAGGATAGAGCCCAGGTGGATGAGCAGTTCATGACATGCAATACTCCACTTTGGCCCTATCTTGGGCTAGACGGGCGGTCGGAGAGGCCCCCTCCGATCAATCGGCTGGTCATGTCAAGCCCTAGCACCTATATGATTTTCCCAACCCTATTGCCCTAATGGCAAGCCCCGACCCCTTTTTATCATATGGGTGCTAGAAAGCGGTGACTGCGGGTTTACATGTCCTGGGAATGACGTTAAACTCGATCTGATGGTGAGGTTCCAGGTTTGGGGAATGTGGAGCACCCCTTCATCACCATTGCTCCCTGGTCCACTCTGACCCGGAGTGGTAGTACCTGTTAGGGTCCCATCTATGGGTTAAATAGAAAAATGTATTTATAAAAAAATTGTATTATCCATTAAGAATTGATTTATTTCAAAACTTTATCGGCATTAAATGACCCACTGAGGTTGATATGCCGTAAAACAAAACAAAACAAACAATAATAAGGAAGGTGAATTTAGCATGATGGTTATCATCATTGGAAATAGAATTGGTGACCAGAGTTCAAATCCTGGAGAAAACTTTTTATTTTATGCTCTTGGGAAAAGGCATGAATCTGTATGTACTTTCTCTGCTCTCTTATAGGTAAATAGTAGGGTAAATTAAGGAAAAAAACTTAAAATTTGTTTATTCTATATATTGCCCTGTCCACCCACTTACTGGCACAAGGCATATCGAGCTCTCACTGTGGTTTACCTGTATCACTACAGATAATCTATGCATGGAATGATCCCCATTACCACAAGTGTGTGTGTGTGTGTATGTGTGTATGTGTGTATATATATATAATATATATATATATATATGGGAGAAATAAGAGGGAATTAATCTGACAGTATGTGGAGAAAGGTAGACAAACCCAGGATGTTGTACAATAAACCTCCATTTTCTACAACATCCCGTGTTTGTCTACCTTTCTCCACACACACACACACATATATTAATGCAGCCAGTCTAGGAGAAAGATAACCAGGGACCAAAAGCAGCTATGTGCCAAGTTTCAATTCATAAGTTCTTTATGCTAAGGAACCTCTAAAACAAGTAGGAAATTATAAATACAAAAGGTGTGTGATCCCTCTGGCATTTCCCTTTTGGGATATCTCTGCAACCGGGCAATAAATCCTGGCCCTGCCCCTTTTTAGACAAGGGGGCAGGTGTTACATAACTATACAAACAAGTAGGAAATTATAAATACAAAAAGTGTGTGATCCCTCTGGCATTCCCCTTTTGGGATATCTCTGGTAAGTAAGTAAAGTTGTCGGGGCGGCCTAATGTCGGTATCAGCCAGACAGCGAGGTAGTCTATCCCCTTTTTCACTAGCGCTAGACCAAGGAGATTATTTGGGCATCTGAGGTGGAGCGCCACACCTACCACCAGCTCCTTACTTTACTGCACAGATCCCTGTGCTACTCATACACTGAGTTGGCGGGGGGCAGTATCGAACCAAGAACCTTGAGATTCCTAGCCGAACACTCTACCGACTGAGCTAAACCGGCCCCTTATCTCTGGTACCGGGCAATAAATCCTGGCCCTGCCCCTTTTTAGACAAGGGGGCAGGTGTTACCTGAAGGGATGGCTCCCTGGGACCACATGATTAATTTTACTATCACGTACCAGTCCAGAAGCTGAACCTCTTAAACCAAATATGAATGTGAGTAAATGTGTTATCAATTGATGCACCCACCTCTGAGTTTTAAGATTAAGAATGACTTGGAACAGGATACCAAAAATGGTCCTTATCTCTCTGCTTATGGTTGGATGGGAAATATACCATATTTGACATATAAGACACACTCCCATTTCAGCAGGTCAGATTCAGGAAAAAAAGTTTTTAGTGTATTTAAGCATATATTGTTGAAAACAGTCTAGCTGTGCATTACACAAACAGAAACATACCTGTATAAAAGCATTTTGGCAGAAGAGGCGAGCAATAAGCATACACAAGACATCTCAATAGCAGGAAATAATAATAATAATAATAATAGAATTAAACTAGCACAACGAGAATACAAAACTAGACACGACTGGGTTGGGAAGGTGATCCACTGGGAATTATGCAAAAAATTAAATTTTGATCATACAACAAAATGGTATATGCATAAACCAGAATCTGTTCTTGAGAACGAAACGCATAAAATTCTCTGGGACTTTGAAATAAGAACGGATCAACTTATCCCAGCAAGAAGACCAGACCCAGTGTTTATAAACAAAAAAGAAAGAACTTGTCAACTGGTGGATTTTGCAGATCACAGGGTGAAGCTATAAAGGAAAATGAAAAAATAGACAAATATCTGGACCTTGCCAGAGAACTAAAAAAGTTATGGAATATGAAAGTGAAGGTGATACCAATTGTAGTTGGTGCACTTGGAACAGTCCCAAAAGGATTAGAAAAGGGTCTGGAATGTTTGGAAATCAGAGGAAGGATTGAAACCATTCAGAACACTGCACTGCTGCAATCTGCCAGAATACTCAGAAGAGACCTGAGGCGACTTGCTGTCACTCAGACTCCAGTGAAAGACCATCAGCTAATGCTGATGTGAAAACTCAAAAGGAGTAAATAATAATAATAAAACTTCACCTATGATGTATAAGATGCAGGGCAATTTTTTGAGACAAAATTTTGGGGAAAAAAGTGCGTCCTATATGCTGTCAAATATGGTACTTTTTTATTTTTATTTTTTTATTTTTTGCTTCAAATTCAAACCAGCTTTACTCTGCTTAAAAATTGACCTTGTGTCACATTGTGCCTGTGACAGAGGGGTTGGGCAAACATATGTCAAATCTCCTCTTAGTGTCTGCTGTCAGAAATTGACTCCAGTAATATCCCCTTGGCTCTTTCCAATCCTGTTCCAAACACCAAGTCTATCGTTATCTGCATCATCATAATGTTAGGAATGCCTGTCCCTCCTGTTAATGGGGCTTAGGATGTGCTACAACAGATTTGAAATGTAACAACAAAGATGGAAAGTCTTGTTGAAATGTAATAATCAAAATGTACATAAAAAATAAAACAAGAGTTTAACTTTCATATAATTTTTACTAAATGATTCTATCATTTGTGCAATGGTAATTTAAGTTTTAAGATTTAAAACTGATGCAAAACTTTATGAACATGCTATGAGATACTTCTAAACAAAACGAAAAAATCTAAAGGGTCCGGTTAGTATAAGAGTTACGGTGCTCGCCTGTCAGCTTGACAGTCGGGTTTCGAATCACGCACAAGGCGGTCTTCCTATCTATAGCTCTGCTGATGAGGCCTAATAGACAGAAATGTACATACAGATTGATTTTTCTCGATTTGTTTAGCCTTACATTTAATAGGTATGCCTGCCTAATTATTAATTAACTAATTAACTTTCAAAATTAGGTATGACTTCAATTAAGCACATTCTCCCAAAAATTGTCGGCTAAAAAAAGCCATATCATAAACGCATCGCATGTGTATTTACTTCTCATATATATATATATATATATATATATATATATATATATATATATATATATTAGTAGGCAGGTGTTATTGAACAACATGAAACATTTCTTTTTCATTATTTGTATTTTTTCCAGTCTTCTGGCAATTTTTCAAATGTTGGGATCCAGTTGGAATAGGATTCTTCGCGTACTATTTGCCCGAGAACTTTCGACTGCTTCAGTCGTCATCGGGGGGTGGGGGGGTATATGATCCTATTCCAACTGGATCCCAACATTCGAAAAATCGCCAGAAGAAATACAAATCCATATAATTAGCAGTCCCAGTTGATTTTTTTAATTTGAGGTTATTGTTGTTTAATCACATTAGTTGTATAGAGCTGTGTAAATGGAGTTCAGAACCGTTTGAATTATGCAAATATCCCCAGTGGTTCAAAAGTTATGAGAATTTAAAGCCTCGAAATTGGGGGTACAAATGTGGACATGAAGTCACTATAAGAGGAATAGGAACCTACTTCTCAACAAAACGAAAAATCTAAGAAAGTCCGATTAATGTAGAGATTACGATACTCGCCTGTCAGCTTGACAGTCGGGTTTCGAATCACGCACAAGGCGGTCTTTCTATCTATAGCTCTGCTGATGAGGCCTAATAGGCCGAAATGTACATACAGAGATTGATTTTTCTCGATTTGTTTAGCCTTACATTTAAATAGGTATGCCTGCCTAATTAACTAATTATTAATTAACTATCAAAATTAGGTACAATTCAATTAAGCACATATTCTCCCAAAAATACATACACATACATATATATATATATATATATATATATATATATATATATATATATATATATATATATATATATATATATATAAATTTCACCAAAGATTTGTTATGGCTTTTTTTTCTTTCTTAAAATATTGAAACTTAAAGTGTCAATCGAAATACTTTATTTTTAAACCTTTTGATTTATGTGTTGTGCGCAAAGTAATTTATGCAAGAAATGATTGGTAGGGTATGTTTTGTTTTGTACATTAAACCTCATGATTTTGTGTTTATTTTTAAAGATTATTTCAGGTTTAAAAAAAAGAAAGATTTTTGAAGAACAACCACATAAAAAAAAAAAGTTTTAATATGCTTGTTGGAGGTGATCATTGATACTTGACCCCCACTTTATTTTTTCTCCCCTTGTTAAGATGTTTTCCTCTTTCTTCTTCATGTCAGCCATTTTGTGGGTTGGAACCCAAGGTCCGACTATTGGCCACTCAAGCCCAAGCTGCAGAAGTAGAAGAAAGAGTTCTCAAAGTTTGCAAGGAATATGATAAAATCTCTGCAGATAAGGTACTTGTTTTATTTCTGGATATTTTCTTTTTTTTCTAACCTTTTTTTTTGTTTTCCTTTCTCTGCCATTCTAGCAGACATCTCTCACAACGCAGCTTAACCCTGTGAGGTCCTACGGTCACAGACCCACACTCAATCTAGAGAATGTTGAAAAGAGAGTTTTGCTGGTCCTCAACCTCTATGACAAAATTGATCCCAACAAGGTACTTTGTTTCCCTTCATTTCCCATTAATCTCAACTCTTCTCTTTCCTATCAGTAATTCCTGTGAATGAGAGAATTAAATTTAATTCTGAGTTGATTTGATTCCCAAGGCCATAGACAGATTTTAAAAAATCAACTTTCCCACTTGGAAAATTTCCTAACACAATCTCTGTAGTGTTGTGCTTGTATTAAATGGACACTATAATTAAAAAGTAAAATATTGCACTCTTTTTTACCTGAGCTCATATTTGAGAGTCATGTATTTGATCTATTTTATTTTCTACACCCTTGTGCAAATTAATTGAAACAAAATAATTCCATTATTATAATATCCGCAATCTCTCTGTAAGGCTTGCTAGTGTGTTCATATACGCTTCCTAGTAGTAATGTCCACTGCAGACAATTTCCATAGGACAAATAATTGATAGTCGAGACAATGTCTAGGTGAGATGAAAATTTGTTGCAATCATAGATGATGCAATATTTTTTTAATGAATTTCATCATACATCCCAAAAATATTTGTATTACTGCATACCACTGCAAATGACTTAATCTGAGGAAAGAAATAGAAATTGATTACACACTGTCATTCCAGTGGGTTTAAAACTGACCGTATGGTGAAAGGAAACTAAAGCGGTTGTTTCAATTAATTTATACAAGGGTGTAGAAAATATTAATGATCTTATAATCAATCTTTGATTTTCAATGCAACATCTATTTTATCTATGGCCTGTAGCAGAATCATTTTCAGAAAAATTGGGCATTTGATTAAAAATTAATTTTGTAAATATTAAAAATCTCCATTGAACTTGTTGTACTGGTTCATATATGACCAGGCACTCACTTTCCAATGAACATTCATTTTGATAAATTAAGGATGTTTCTGTGCAACTTATTAACTTTTCTTTCCTTTTCAAAAAAAAAATGACACTTTAATCAATTCCATATTGATGTATTTAATTAATTTTAGTTACTAAATCAAAAGCAAACTTTGACTTTTAAAAAATTCTTTGTTCTTAATTAGTAAAAGACAATTTTTGGTTATTGCCTATAACTCCAACATTAACAAAGGGGAACCACTCTTGACTGATAAATTATTTATTTTCCCATTAAACTAACCCTAACCTCGTCTTTTTTTTTTTTTCTTGTAGATCAATAAATAAATAATTTATCAGTCAAGAGTGGTTCCCCTTGGTTTATGTTGGAGTTATAGGAAATAACCCAATCTTTTTTTGGTTTATGAGTCTGACTACTACACGGTCTGTTTTTTGAACATTTTGAAACGAGCCCTAACTTATATTTTCAAGTCTTTTAGTGAGAGAATTGAGTCTTGACTTTTATGATGCCGAAAATAATGAAAGCAAGAAATGTTTTAATTATTGTATGCAATAAACTTGTTTATTTACTTTTCTTTTCTTCTTTCTTTTATATAGTTAACTCTAGATGCCCATTTTATGAATGACCTTGGATTGGACAGTCTTGATACAGTAGAGGTTATCATGGCAATGGAGGATGAATTTGGTAAGTAGTACAGCCTCTATATTTTCATTAAATGAATATCAACATGTTGAAGGTTTGAGTGTACTGCAACACTACTGCAAAGTATATGTACTAGGGCGGCTGGTACATGAATCATCAACTACTGTGGTGAGTTCCAGTGGAATCTTGACTTTTGGAGTTTTCCAAAGTGCAAGTTCTCAGTCAGTCAGTTTGTTTTGCTTTGTATTCTGATCTAAAAATTTGAGGTACAAGCGAATTTCAGAAACACTTATTAACATAAGTTCACTAAAAATATTTTGTTTCACCAAAGCAAAACCTCATTTATAAAAAAAAAAAAAAAAAAAAAAACATATTGCAGTACAATTCATTACATTTTATTTTATATTATACAATACATAGCTATTTTTCTTTAAAAAAATAAATAAATAAAAAAAAAAATTCTGGAATATATAAATGGCATTTCAGTTTATTTCAATGGGGAAAATTGATTTGGTTATTTCCTATAACTCCAACCTAAAAAAGGGGAACCACTCTGAATGAATTTTATTTGTTAATTAATCTACCCATTATTTTCCCATTAAACTAACCCTAACCCTGTTGTCTTTTTTCCTAGTAGATCAATAAATAAATAAATAAATAATTTATCAATCAGTGGTTTCCCTTTAAGTATCTGGCCGCTATCCATGGCCAGTTGTAAAAGAACTTAAAGTAAATAAGTCAATAAATCCTGTGGTATAGATATCCTTTAGGTCCGACGTCCAAGAAGATCCAAATAGCAATGAGCTAAGATTTAGAATCAGGCCAGTATAAATACAACAGCAGCAGCACTGCCAGTGATTGGATAAGAGGTTGCCTTCCCTGGTCACATGGTAATCGGCAAGTCTATATTTAGAAGTGACCATTTAGTACACACCTTATATTACAAAATTCCAACACCCTTTTTTATGTTGGAGTTATAGGTAATAACCATTAATTTGATATGTTGGGGAATTGAGTTATGAGCGGAACAAATTAGGTCGTAAATCAAGGTACCACTATACATATAACTTAATGAAAGTAAGTAAGTAAACAATGTGTTTATTTTTGATATGGCCTTATCAAAAATAAACACATTGTTTGTTTACTTATTTTCATACTCCGCCCTGTCGGCTGGGGCGTTAGAATGCACCGACTGCACCTCTGCAGAGCGGTAAGACTCCCCCAATGGGGCCACCTGTTGGCCGTGGGTGGCAACCCGTGATGCTTAAGGATAGAGCCCAGGTGGATGAGCAGTCCATGACTTGCAATACTCTACTTTGGCCCTATCTTGGGCTAGACGGGCGATCGGAGAGGCCTCCTCCGATCACTTGGCTGGTCACGTCAAGCCCTAGCACCTATATGATTTTCCCAACCCTATTGCCCTTATGGCAAGCCCCCAACCCCTTTTTATCATATGGGTGCTAGAAGGCGGTGGCTGTGGGTCTACATGTCCTGGGAATGACGTTAAACTCTATCTGATGGTGAGGTTCCAGTTTTGGAGGTTTGGGGAATGTGGAGCACCCCTTCATCACCATTGCTCCCTGGTCCACTCTGACCCGGAGTGGTAGTACCTGTTAGGGTCCCATGTATGGGTTAAATAGAAAAATGTATTTATAAAAAAATTGTATTATCCATTAAGAATTGATTTATTTCAAAACTTTATCGGCATTAAATGACCCACTGAGGTTGATATGTCGTAAAACAAACCAAACTTATTTTCATACTGTCGTGCGATAAGTCCCCAAAAAGTGGTATATAAATAAGTTCAAAATGAACAAAGAATCTGGGAATGGCCAGCTTGTGTAGTGGTTAGAATACCCGCCTGTCAGCTTGGCAGTCGAGGTTCCGAGTCACACATGGAGCAGTCTCCCATGTCTATAACCTTGCTGATGAGACCTAATAGGTCGAAATGTACATACAGGGATTGACATTTTCTCAATTTGTTTAGCCTTACATCTGAACATATATGCCTACCTAAATTCATTAATTATTAACTAATTAATTTTCAAAATTAGGTATGACTTCAATTAAGCATATATCCTCCAAAAATATAACTTAATGTAAAACTGAAAATACCTAAAATCTTTGTATTGTTTTTTATTTTCACATTTTCATAAAATGAATATCAAAATATTGAAAAAGGCTTTGAGTGTACTGCAGCAATCCTCAAAGTATATGTACTAGTGCTGGTACACAAGTCATTAATTGCTGTGGGGTAGTTCCAGTTTCACATTATCATACAACAGGTAGAAATACTTGGGACTTGTTCGGAAATGAAAGCTATTGCTATTGGCTTGAGTACCTGTCTGTGGTATATTGAAAATGAATATCCTACCTGTATGCCACATCAGATACTGTGAGAATTACTGGTGTACAGCATAGTGGGCCGGGTTAGCTCAGTCGGTAGAGTGTTCGGCTCGAAACTACACGGTTCCTAGTTCGATTCCGGTCCTCGCCAACTCAGCGTTATGAGTAGCACAGGGATCTGTGCGGTAAAGTAAAGAGCTGATAGTAGGTGTGGCGCTCCACCTCAGATGCAAAAACAATCTCCTTGGTCTAGTGCTATTGAAAAGGGGATAGACTCCCTTGCTGATTGGTTGATACCGACTTTAGGCCGCCCCGACGACTTTACTTTTTACAGCATCTGAAACCTGAATGTATCTTCATTAGGTTATTTCCTAAAAATCCAACATAAACGAAGGGGAACCACTCTTGACTGTTAAATTATTTATTTTCCCATTAAACTAATGCTAACCTTGTCGTCTTTTTTCCTAGTAGCTCAATAAATAAATAAATAATTTATCAGTCAAGAGTGGTTCCCCTTTGTTTATGTTGGACTTATAGGAAATAACCCTTCATCAGATGTTCAGTTTCTCTAAACATAAACCGTTTGTCTTTTTTTGTCTTTGTTAATTCATTCTGGTTCTTTGGATAACTCTTTCAGTAACATTTGGAATAACTGCAGGAATGCTGACTGTATTCCGGCAGAATGGTAATTCTTGGTATGATGTTAACTCTTAACATCCTGTTGAGAATTCCAGAGCCCCATTCCTATAAGAATTTATTAAAAAAAAAAAATGGCTAAAACTGATCCTTTTCATTAAAAATTACCTGAGATATTTCCCCTTAATTAAAGACTTCTAAATATGTTTAATATTACATTTAAACAAAGTCTATTGGATTAGGAAAACAAACATAACTTCCGGCCAGGCGGACTGAGGCGGTATAGGACATTAAGAGTTAAACTACATTTAGTCATGAAGTCCTAGCTCAGGAACTCTGGGGAATCTGGAATACCCCTTATCATTACTCTCTAGGTCCACTCTGACCCAGATTGGTAGTACCTGTTAGAGTCCTGTCTATGGGTTAAATAGACTTAAAAAATGAATATTTTAAGTTTGAAAAAAAAAAATTGAATACTCAACAAGAATGAATTAAAGTCTTCAGCATGAAATAACCCAACAAGGTTTGACATGCTGTAAAATCCAACCAACCGGGCATATTTCTAAATTGCATCTGGAGTTCTGGGGAGTGTGGAGTAGCCCTTCATTGCCAGGTCCACTCTGACTTGGAGTGGTAATATCTGTCCGTCCTATCTGGGTCAAATAGATCTGTTTAGAAATTATTTGCATTCAGTTGTACGGTGTACGAAAAAAACAAGACATAACAAAAACTTAACTTACTACACAGAAAATGTAAATATGAATGTACAATCAATACAACTCCTTCATGAGAAATGGACTCGTCGCCCTGAGTTCAAATCCTGGACATGGTAATTGCATTTCACTTAGCGCTAATACCCTTGGGAAAGGTATGAATCCTACTCTCCCTTCAGCTATGGGTAAATAGTAGGGTAGACTGGGCTCTTTAACCTTGGTTAGGCAACCAGTCTAAGAGAAGGAAAACTCTGAATTCAAACCTGTTGAACTCCGCTTAAGAAATTGACCTTGTCTCACATCCTGTTCATGTGGAGGGGTTGGTAAATATATAAATACAACTCCCTAAGCTCTCAGCATAAAATAATCCTAGATGGTTTGACCTTCCATTAAAATCAGTCTAGTTATTCGTGTCAAAACTCAAAGCTAATTTGGTAATTATAAAGAAAATTAGCAAAGTGCAATGATACTGTTGGAGGAAGGAGACATACTGCATGGGCAAAACTGCCAGTCTTCCATTGTAACCTTGTCCTGATTCCGGTGCATATCCAAGGTCTCTCAAGATTAAGTGATAACCTTTAGACAAAGGGAGATTATAAATGTGTTCTTATTTTGAGTTAGTCAATAAGAGTTATGCCCCTTTATAAGATCACCGAATTCTCTTAATCTCGAAACCTATTTATATTTCTCTAGAGATGAATCTCTGGGGATATTTTACAAATATTTTCTCTCAACGCAAATACATCTGTAAGGTTGGTGTTTTTGTTTGTTTGTTTTCCAAATTTTTATTTTTAGGCACAGTGATATTTGTAGCTTTTGAAACTCTTTAAAACATTAAACATGGAACATTTAATCTCAATCATTTAATGTTCCAGGACAGAATTAGGATTTTTACATCACTTTTTTGTATTTTGATTGAACTTCACAGAAAATTATTATTTTGACTTTTTATTGAATTTTAAAATTACGTTTTTTTTTGTTTTTTTTTGTTTTTTGTTTTTTTTTTAATTGAATTTTATTTTTATTTTTTATTCTTATTTATTTATTTAATTTTTTATTATTTATTTTATTTATTTATTTATTTATTTATTTTTTATTCTTATTTATTTATTTATTTTTATTCTTATTTATTTATTTATTTTTTATTTTTATTTATTTATTTATTTTTTATTCTTATTTATTTTATTTTTATTTTTTATTCTTATTTATTTATTTTTTTATTTTTTATTTTATTTATTTATTTTTTATTTATTTTTATTTTTTTTTTTTTTTATTCTTATTTATTTATTTATTTTTTTTATTTTATTTATTTATTTATTTTTTTTTTTTATTCTTATTTATCTATTTTATTTTATTTTTCTTATTTATTTATTTTATTTATTTTATTTATTTATTTTTATTTTTTTTATTCTTATTTATTTTTTATTTTTTTTTATTCTTTTTATTTTTTTATTTTTTTATTTTTTTATTTATTTTTTATTTTATTTATTTATTTTATTTTATTTTTTTTATTTTTTTTATTTATTTTTTTTTTTTTTTTGCATTAAAAAAACAAACTTTTGTTTTGGTAACTCAATTCTTTTTGTATGTGTGTCAGTGTTGTTGGAAATACTTGTAGTGTAACAGTTATTATTGAAGGGAGTTGACTCAGCTGCCAGAGTTTAAAGCCTGAATAAGGCTATTTGCATTTCACATGGAAAAGTCCGTAAAATTTCTCTGGTTTTAAGATTTTAAAAAATATTTTTCTTTTTTTTTACCTTCCCTTTGATACATGCCATATTTATTTTTCCTCATCTTTGACAGGTTTTGAAATTCCTGATGCAGATGCCGATCGGCTATTGCGGCCTCGTGATATTGTACAATATATAGCAGATAAGGACGACATTTATGAATGACCTTTGACATTTTAGACCATGTGTAGGTGAGTAAATGCACATAGAATCTTTATGAATTCAATTTTTAAAAAAAATGACTATAATTTATGGTCAAAAGAGGGGACCCTAAAGATATTAGATTAAAAGTATTAACCTGCTGTTGTGTGTAATGGTGGGAGAGGCTTTTTCACTATTTCTGTGGAATTTCTTGAAAAAAGATAGTTTTAAAATGAAATTTGCATTACTTTGCTCAAAATGAATTCAGTCAGCATAAAATACCTTACTTTCTTCCAGTCACCATCAGGCCTCCCTTAATAGGATCATTTGGACAACTTGAAATCATGGTTGTTTAACACTCTATATTAAAACACAATTATGGAAGCACGTGGTGTAAAGGTTAAAGTCATGGGAAGTGGACTCGTCACCCGAGTTCAAATCCCAGATGTAGTAACTGCATTTAACTTAGCGCTAGTACTCTTGGGAAAGGTATGAATCCTACTCTCCCTCCAGCTATGGATAAATAGTAGGGCAGACTGGGCTCTTTAACCGTGGTTAGGCAACCGGGCTAGAAGAAGGAAAATTCTGAATCCGAACTTGTTGAACTCTGCTTAAGAAATTGACCTTGTGTCACATCCTGCTCGTGCGGAAGGGGTGGCATATATATGTATATATGTATGTATGTGTCTTTGAACCACTTTTGTGGGCTCCTGTCCTCCGCATGCCATCTAGGAGTTCATTGTAAAGTATTTTACAGGGCAATCTGTCTAGATAGATAGATAGACTGACAGACTGACTCCCCTGTAAAATACTATACAATGAACTCACAGATTGCATGCGGAGGACAGGAGCCCACAAAAGCGGTTCAAAGTCCATATTAAGACAACGCTGAAGGAATGTACCATCACACCTTCAAGCGTGGAAGATCTGGCCTCCAATAGACAGGGTTGGCGTGACGCCTGTCGCACAGGGGCTAAGCAGCTCAATAATTAGATAAACAGAACTGCAGATCGGTGATGTCTTCGTCGTCACGAACAACCAAATGTAGATGGGAATTTTCCCCTGCAATGTGTGACTGCATCTGCAATTCCAGAATTGGACTAACGATCCTCCAGAGGGTCAACAACTGTTGAAGATATGGAGTGATGTCGTCGTCTGTGACGGACTTCCAAAAGAAGAAGAAATTGATACAGCTAGAAAAAAATTTTTTTAAATTTAAGTATTGTCATTTTTGCAAACAAATTTTAGTAAATATCAATGTTCTCATCAATCAGCATTCAGTTAATTCAAGGGTTAATGCTGTAAAAAAATTTTACCCATGAGGGTTCACACACGCAATGAACACTCACTCAGTGATTTGTTTATAGTGGTGAAGGCTTGTGTTGGACCATCCACACTTTTTGGCACAGTCGATAGGAAAGAATTGGTGTGTCAAGGGTTGCCACAAACCCAATCAACGACCGACCTCAGGAATTTTGAATTCAGAGTTATCCCTCTGCTAGACTGGTTACCTACCCAAGGCTGAAGGGCCCAGTCTACCCTACTATTTAACCCATAGCTGGAGAGAGAATATATGGATTCATACCTTTCCCAAGGGTATTAGCGCTATGTGAAATGACAACAGCTTCGTCTAGGAATTGAACTCGAATCGACGAGTCCATTTTCCACGACTCTCCATAAGTTTAATGCTGTAAAAAAAATTGTTGCAAATACAAAACAAATCAGTACTTAATCACACACACACACACACACACATAGATATAGATAGATATATAGATATAGATAGATATATAGATAAATAGATATCTTATTATAATGGAGATTGTGGGTTTTTCTGTCTGTAACCGAAACTATAGTACTATACAAATCACAATTCCCTTTGTTATTTACATCATATTCTCCATGATTTTATTTTTATTTAAACCTCAATTATTGATAAAATTGTTTTACATCATTAAGACTGTTGACCATATCTACATACTCATAACATGCAGTTGTATTTATATATACAACAAAATAGCGGATTATAGTTTGAATGGGAAGGCTGATTTGCATATTGATATTAAAAAATTGATTTTAATAAATATATGCTTAGTATTATTGATATCTAATTGTTTGGTTTTATCTTATTGAATATGAGCAAACATCTCGGGGATAAATCTTTAAAGAAATCCATTAACAAGAAGAAATAACTAATATTATTCTTTACTTTTTATTTTAACTAGATAGTTAAATTAGGAAAATTTACCAATGAAAAACGGGAGTAATGGAAAATGATGGAAGAGTTAGTTTCAAAGTTGTTCTATTTTTCAATCATACCCCCTCTGTTCGAAATCTTTTTATCTGCATTCTTATTCAGTTTCATTAGTCTTTCTAATTTAATATATTTTATTATATTAAAACTTAAATACTTGCACCCGAGGGTGCATATATTTGCTAGTATATATAATCTCAGTACATAATCAATTACAAATCAGCAGCAGCAGCAGCTAATACTACTGTTACTGTTGTTTCGTTTTTTGTTCTTTTTTCTTTTTTTTTTCTCCACTTGTATTTTAACTGTTTGTTTTATGTTAATCACCTTTTTGTGACTTTCTCTTTACTGTCAGGATGCTCAGGTAATGCAAGCTGCCACCCCCCACCATCCATAGTGGATTTGTCCGTGAAAGGCATCAGGTGGACAATGTACAAGACAACAAAATTATGGATGACGGATCAATATACGTGAAGTTGGCCTTTTTGTCTTGTTTTATTTGGCCTTTCCAGTTTGTAAAAAAAACTCAAATAGGCTTGCACCTTTTAGGTAATAAAATATGTTATTGGAAAAAATGGAATTTTCTTTTTCTTTTCTATGTGTGTCTCTCTGAAGTTGATTTTGTTTCGATAGCAGTAGGCTTTGTCTTCCAGAAGGGCAGGATAAAAAAAAAATGAAGTTGAAATATTTTATTTTATTTTTTACTACTTTAAAAAAGAATCAGCAAAAATAAACTAATAATCTGAATTTAATGAAATGATCGGTGTAGCAAGATTGCATTTTGGCGAGAACTACTATATTAGAAAAGGAGGAGGAAGAAATAAGAGATGATAAAGGTTTAAAAAATAGTGAGGAGCCAAAACAGGATGAACGATGGTTTGACCGTAGTGAGACCCCGAATGGAGAATTGAGTGTTGACCGGAAGTCACGTGGTGACGTGGAACAACGAAGAAAGGTATGGGCCTCTTTTTGCCTTCCGCCGTCGTAGGGTACGGATCGGGCCTCTAGTGGCTAGTATGGGGTCACAGTAATCAAGTAGTGTTCTCTCTCTCTCTCTATCTATCTATCTATCTATATATCTATATCTCTATATATATATCTATATATCTATATCTCTATATATATATCTATATATCTATATCTCTATATATATATCTATATATCTATATCTCTATATATATATCTATATCTCTATATCTCTATATCTCTATATCTCTATATCTCTATATCTCTATATCTCTATCTCTATATCTCTATCTATCTCTATCTCTATATCTCTATATCTCTATATCTCTATATCTCTATATATATATATATATATATATCTATATATATATCTATATATATATATCTATATATATATATATCTCTATATATATATATCTCTATATTATATATCTCTATATATATATATATATCTCATATATATATATATATATCTATATATATATCTATCTCTATATATATATATCTATATCTCTATATATCTATATATATATATATCTCTATATCTCTCTATATCTCTATATCTCTATATCTATATATCTATATTCTCTATATCTCTCTATATATCTATATCTCTCTATATCTATATATCTCTCTATATCTATATCTCTCTATATCTATATCTCTCTATATCTATATCTCTCTATCTATATCTCTCTATATCTATATCTCTCTATATCTATATCTCTCTATATCTATATCTCTCTATATCTATATCTATCTCTCTCTATATATATCTATATCTCTCTAATCTATATCTCTCTATATCTATATCTCTATATAATATCTATATCTCTCTATATCTATATATATATATATCTATATCTCTATATCTCTATATATATATATATATCTATATCTCTATATCTCTATATCTCTATATATATATATCTATATCTCTATATCTCTATATATATATATCTATATCTCTATATATATCTCTCTATCTATCTATATCTCTATATCTCTATATATATATATCTATCTATCTATATCTCTATATCTCTATATATATATATCTATCTATGTATGTATGTAATTTTTAGTACCGTGAATATTTCATGCTCCACTACCTGAAGAAATGTATAGGTTTTTTTTTTTTTTTTTTTTTTTTTTTTTTTTTTTAAGATGATTCTTTTGATAAAATGTTTTTAGTTGTCAAAATTCCTAGCCATTAAAAGTAACTTCCATTGACTTTAACTTTGAACCTAGCTGATAGCCATTTTGAAAGTCTCCGTGTGAAATATACAAATCTTAGAAACTTTTTCGAAAACAATACAACTGTATGCTTAACACAAAAATATCATAAAATGTGTTCTTTATAACTATTAAGTTCATTTCAGATAAATTTATGCTAGGAATTTAGCCAACTGACTTTCACTTTGAAATGAGACGGTAGTCATTTTGAATGTGTCCGTGCAAAATATACAAATCTTAGAAACTTTTTCGATAACAATACAACTGTATGCTTTAACACAAAAATATCATAAAATGTGTTCTTAATAACAATTAAATTCATTTCAGATAATGCGCACGCACAATTTTATGCTAGGAATTTTGACAACTAAAGGTGAAAATTACCTCACTTAAGTTTTTCTTTTTATTTAATTTTGTTGGACTTTTCTGTTGTTTAAAAAGAATAAGAAAAAAAAAAAAGAAAATATCCTGTCTTGTTGGTAGGTTTCAGAATATTCTGGTTTTATTCTGCAAATTTGTAAGCCCCATCCCAAGAGGGTGTCCTGAGTATGACACTAAATTGTATCTGCTGGTGTAGCTCCAGTTCTGAAGATCTAGAAAGCGTGACCCTGAGTGGTAGTACCTGTTAATGCACTGTACATGGGTCAAATAGATTGGTTTAAAAATTATTTATATCTAATTGGACCATGTGCAAAAAAAAAACAACCTCTATTTAAACTACACAAGAAATATAAATATGAATGCAATTTCCTAACCTTTGAGCATAAAATAACTCTAGACAGATTCACATGCCATTAAGATCAATATGAAAAAACTCCACATTCATTATTGTATTGAGGAAGGCCAATCAATAATTTAGCTGCTGGGTTATTTCCTATAACTCCAACATAAACAAAGGGGAACCACTCTTGACTGATAAATTATTTATTTATTGATCTACTAGGAAAAAAGACGGGTTTAGGGTTATTTTAATGGGAAAATAAATAATTTATCAGTCAAGAGTGGTTCCCCTTTGTTTATGTTGGAGTTATAGGAAATAACCTTAGCTGCTGTATTGTTTAAAAACAAAGATGACAAAAGCATCCCCCCAAGCTAATCTGGGCAGGATAAGTAATGACCCAGGAAGAAATGTTTTAACACTATTGGGTAATACTTAAAGTGAATATATGGCGAGGGTGGGTGCACATGTTCTATTACTTAATAAGTATATCGTGGAACTTATTGTGAATTTGATCATCCCATGATTTTTGCCATTTGTCATGTATTTATTGATGGCTGGTTTTAAATGAGTAGTGACATTTAGAATATAATTGATTAAAAATAAAAAGGTTAAATAAAAAAGGAAGAAAAAAATGCTTAACAAATATAAAGTATTGAAAGTTTTAATTTTCAAACATTATTTATAATACTGAAACAATAATGAAAACTTTCCATGCCATAAGAATAAAACAATTCAACATGAGAGGCCCAGTCTTAAATAAATCATAGATACTATAAATATAGTGTCATTTCTATATTTTGTTTACTTTTTTTTTTTTTTCATTTTATGGAACGTCAAACTGTTTTAGAGTTTTGAAAATGGCACCACAAAACTCTTTAGGTATCGTCATTATGTTTTTGACAGCCCTTTTTGCTGGGACAGGCATATTTTTCTCTTTTATTTACATTGGTCTTTTTTTTTCTAGGCATGTTATCTGCATCCCATAACCTGTTATATACTGGGGTTTTCACGTTACCCAATCAGCATATAATGTTGCATACCTTTCTTACTTCTTACTCTGTCGTCTATTCTTCTGGACGGCTTTGCTTCTGATCGTCTATCATCTATCTTGGTCTGGTATATCTTCTAAGGTCTGGTCTTCTTGCTATGTTCCTGCTGGCTGGTCGTCCTGGATTCATTTCTTCGTCTTGTTACCAAGACATTCATCAACCACAAGAACATTTTACTTATACAAACTTTTATTTCCTTAACTATACATTTCACGTAACTAAATATCTGACTAACATAGCGCGCGCGAGTCCCAGCCTTAGGCAGAGCACAAAATGGCCGACTACTCTGCCTGACGTCCAACTACAAACTGGGGACTCTGAAAAAGGTCCCACGTGACTTCACATATTTGGCGGGCTTCTGTAATTTTCCATAGAAGGACCCGGCCATGGTATGAAAGGGGTCATCCCCTCAGAATTACAGGGGATTGACAATCTTATGCAACCACATAGATTATGTAACAAACCAACCCTCCTCCTACCTTAGGTCCAGTATTGGCAGCATTAGGGACTGCAGCTCAATTCAGAGTTATCCATCTTCTAGACTGGTTGCCAGATAAAATGGAGTTCATGTGTTTTAAACAAGATGGAGACATCTCCACACTGAATGGCAATACTTAGAAATTAATAGACTAGTTCACCTACCTAGGTGGTAGTATCTTGTAAAACTATGTTGGTCGGGGTGCCAAATGTAATATTATGATCTGGTCACGGGACCAAATGTAATACAATGCTGTCGCGGCGTCGAATCAAACGCGATGGGTGTTCTTTGACCCACAGGAAAGTCGAAGTGTTCCGGGCTGTACCTGAAAATGACCAAATTCACCAAGGTTGTTCCACAATTAACACGAACGTGTTTTTAACAATAAAAGACCTTTATTAATCATACAGTGATTAAAAATCATGTACAACCACAAAGGGGTATCGAGTTGAAGTTGAGTCGGTATTTTGTGGACTGACTGGCGATATATGCTGGGTTCTGATTCAAATTCAGGACTTTGAGTAACAAGATGACAAAGCAAAGACGGTGACAAGGGCCATGAGACGGAGCTATCAATCTGCTAGGGAAGCAGTTGTCCAATCTGGTCAAGAACCAGCTGTCCGATCTGGTTAAGGACCAGCTTTCCACTCTGGTCAAGTACCAGCTCTCCAATCTGGTCAAGTACCAGCTCTCCAATCTGCCTGGGACCCCTTTGGGTCCTCTTTTATGGGTTCCAAACCCCCGAATCCAGGGCTCTCATTGGCCAGCCAATAGAAACGCCGGACCAATGGCCCTACAGTGTAAACATCAGGAGGTGTACGAAACCCCACCCACGCGGTCGCATTTGATTGGACGGCCAATCAAAATCATGGCATTGGGTTACTTATCTCGGAGGTGGGTAACAAGTCTCCGCCCCAGTTCCCTGATTGGTGAGGCACCTGATAATATTCTTGTTATTGTATAAATGGTCCTGTCAATTGCTATGATAATTCCCAGGAACTGGCCTAAGACCACCCGGGTAAATTGAGATTATCAACATTTTAAAGATTTAATCTTTAAACTGTTTTTGCTAAATAAATGCCCTTATCTTACACAGTCCCCACAAGAACAATAATATATATGGATGTCATCAGTCATTAAAAAGTCAGACATATCAATCACTTTTTAGCCTGGATAAAGTGGTACCTATCTTTTTGGAGTCTCCATGTAAATGATAATATGATAAAACAGACTTCTGCTTTACATCAACCTATTTCTGCCATTAGGATTGGTTTTGTTCAAAAATTATTTATCATCTTGTTTCGATGCTACAAGAATGATAATATATTTATATGAAAACATTTGTATAAACAAAAAGTCATTTGTGTTATATCAACCATCAACCGACTTTTAGCCATTAGAATTTCTTTGTGTCAGAGTAAATAATTTTATCTAGTGTTGACTTTACCACACCACTGACTTGTACTCTAATCTAAGTCGCTTGTAAGATTCTAGACTCAATTGTTTTGTTTTTAAGTATCTAATCAAATATCGCCAATCAGTCCATAACACTACAGTGTTATAATCTCATCTACAGAAAGGAATGTCAATATATGTATAGGAAAGGCATGAACTGCTATTGGAAGATAATTGATCATATGAAAATCCGATCTGAGAAGATAAAGGGAGAATTCTTCCAAGTTGTAGATGTGTCAGTGCTACTGTATGGCTGGACTACTTGTACTCAGAAATGCTGAGAGAAAAAACTAGATGGAAACTACACAAGAATGCTGTGTGCTATCCTCATGGCAGCAACCAACAAAAAGCAACTGTACAACCACTTGCCTCCTATCACCCCCCCCTCTAAGATGAACACAATAGGGGCGAGTGGCAAAAGAGACATGGGAATCTGTGCTGTCAGCATGACTTGATGATGAACTAGAAATACATGAAATTGGGAAAATGGAATTTCGGCCATGGATTCACTACTGTCAATAAAATATTGCTGTGTGTGTTATATATATATATATATATATATTAATGTTGTTCTGGTTCACAGCCATTATAATAGGTTGTGTGTGTTTCTGCAACTTTTCTATCAAATATCAAACATATTCTGCCAAAATAATAACTCAATGCCTGAAGAAGACAACAGATCAAAAACACGTGTCGCATATGTAAGATAAAAAGAATAAAAAATTTTTTTCTGAGAACATAATACATTTTGCGGACCTTCTTTTTTTATAAAATATATATAATTATACTAAAGCTGAGATAAACAACTTTTATTTCCCTAAGGATTTTTTTCTATTCAGTTTAATGATACACTTTTTTCCAGTATTTTTTTTTATAGTCTGCTGTAAATAAATTTGGAAAAAATGTTTTATTTAACATGATTATTAAACTTTTCATGTTGAGTAAAGATTGTTACTGAGCTTTTCTAGATATTTAGAAATTGTGGAATTTTATTCAAATTTGCAAACGTTGACCCCTCCCCCCACCTATGATTGCACCACTTGGACCCTAACATGGTGCCTAGAGAATAAGCTAGATGGGAACTGCTCAAGAATGCAGTACGTAATTTTTAACAAGTTGTGAAAGCAACTGTATAGCTACTTGCCACTTATCACACAAACCATCCGAGAAACATGAACAAGGCATGCTGGACACTGCGAGAGGATTTAGGACAAACTCGTAAGTGATATTTTTCTATAGAAACCAACATACAGGCACGCCAGTGTGGACCGTTGAGGAAAGACGTACGTTGACCAACTCTTCGCAGATACTGGATGCTCTGCAGAGGACTTCCTGAGAGCAATAAATGATAGGGTAATGTTGGCGAGAGATTGTCATGGATATCCATGATTAAAATCTTAGTTACTTTATTTCTAATAACAGGTAATTAAGTGACCCTTGTCTTGTTTTTTTCCTTTGCTCAAATGAAAATGTTTACTCTGGTTTAAATAACTTATTTGGACAGCTTTCGAAAACTTTAAATTAATTAAATTATTTTATGTGCTTTTTCCAACAATCTAACCTGGGCTCAATGGGTGACCCAACAGGTCATGTTTTTTCTAGTATATATATATAAAGCCTTGGAAGAGGTATAAGGATTGCTTAAAAAACACAACTTTGTAAAAATAAAAATCTAATAACTGGGAAAAGCATTGAAGAGAACTGACTGGAGAATTCATGTGGATGATGGCTGTACCAGTTTTGAGAGTGAAAGAATTGAGCATGAAAACCTCAAGCGTCAACTTCGAAAGGGATACACCTGTCATATTGGAGAGAACATGGAGGGTTGAAATGTCAGACATGTGGTTGAATTCTGCTTTCTAAGGCTGGATATGTCAATCATAGGAAATCTCAGGGACAATTCATGCAAACTCCAGGAACAAACAATGTGTCTTGTGCAATCAGTAACAAAAGTGTGTAAGTCAGATTCTGCTCTTAAGAGATATGTTAGTGCATAAGCTTAAGCATAAAATTTTATCATCTGATACAACGGGAAAGATGTCCTGCCTATGTCATATCTGCATCAAACTTTGTGGATCTGCAGCAGGATTGATGAGTTATTTGAGGGCTCATGAGAGGAAAGGTTCTGGTAGTGGAGTTATAGGATTGTGAGGGATTGCAATGATCTGTAAAGATAATGCTATTGCTAAATTTAAATTGTAAATTTCCTATAGAATGTCAATCAGCTCTGTGCAGATACTGGAGGCTATGTTTTTTTTTTATTTTTTCATTTTTTTTTTTTAAATAAAAAAAAAAGACCATATGACCTTTAGGCACCCCTTTTGTGATCTCCATTCGTGGAGAGATTTTTTCCATTTATACTGTCAAAATCCAGTTAATTGTTTACAGATGATTTTTAGAGTTTTTTTTGTTTTTTTTTTAATTATAAAACTAACCATTAACCCCTAACAAACAACCAGATTTTTATAGCGTAAATGAGAAAAGTGTCCCCACGAGTTGAAATCGCCTTAAGGTCATATGGTAACAAAAAACCCTGCCAGGAGCAATGAATGATAGGGGGAGTAAATTGTGACTTGTGTTCATCATGTCTCCTTTTTTCACAGCAGAATAAACAAAATGATGAAGGAAAAAAAAAAACAATAACCATATATGGAATGAAAAGGGAAACCATCTGCCCTTATGGGATGAAGTTAGAATAATAGATAGAGAAGAACATTGGAATAGAAGACGCCTCAAAGAATCAGCTCATATGATAGGCTGTACTGGGCTGTTAAGTAAACCTAGCATAGAAAGGAATACAATATGGGAACCCATAATTAAGAAGGCCAGATCAGATTGAAAAAAAAACAAAAAACAATATGAGTCTAGGTAAAAAATCATACATAAGTAAAATAGGTAGATATTCTAACCAAAAACAAGACATTAAGTTTATAAGTTTCCAAAATTCACACTCAATTGTCCAATTGGACACATGGCCTAGTGGATAAGGTAGTTAGGTTAAGACAGTTTTAAGTGACAGTTATCTCTGAAACCTGAGTTCAATCCTGAGTGAAAGCAGTTAGAAAAATAATTAATTAACACAACTCCTACCCCAGCTATGGTTAGCGGAATGAGAACAGGATACCCCTGTAGAATAAATAAAGGGTTAGGTTCAAAGTTCCGTGATGGCTCCTGATTACGACAAGAAAGTTCCTGAGTTCGAAAAGAAGGTTCCCAAGTCCGAGAAGGTTCCCGAGTCTGACAAGAAATACCTGAAGAAGGCCGGAGGGCATATCGGCTGAAACGTTGTACAAATAACAATGAAGATGGGGACAATAGTCCGAATAACGCAGATAATACTAAAAAAAACAATAACACAGCAATTATTTATATTATTTTTTATTTTTATTTTTATTGTTTTAATTGAAAAATTTGTTATGGAAAATATTCCATGAAAGATTAACAAACAAAATAAAAGTAAAAGTAATAAAATAGAAATAAGATGATATTTTAGTCGAGTGATATTGGAGGGAATAAACCAAGGTTAGGTAGATGTCTTGTTCATATTAGTATGTATGTGTATAGTTATTTACTAAGATTAACTTAGATATGGCACAAGGCCAGAAGTATGGAGCGCCTAGTGAGAATCAAACTCACTAACAATGGTCTGTGAATTTAGCTTGCTAACCATTACATCACATGAGGTGTCCCAAAAAATATGGAACACTTCACAAATTTGCGTGTCCTCCTTGTGCAGAGGCCATGCTAATCCCTGTATCATTACAATTTTAGAATATGTAGTGTTTTTGGTGTATATAAGTTCATGATTTTAGAAGTACATAGATGTACTGACTGCTAGGGGTTTTAAAGTGGTAAAATAATTTTCAGGTCAGTGTTTTTTTTTTTTTTTTTTTTTTTTCATTCTTTCTTTGTAAAATTATAATATGCAAATTAGGATTGAAAATAATATGCAAATTAACTTATGCAAATTAGGTAGCTCTTATTTTTGAGTGAATAGTAATCAGTGCAAATAATTAAAAAAAAATATTTTCATGTGCTTATTATTTTTATATGTAGATTTTTGGAGTAGATATCAAAATTTATATATATATATATATATATATATATATATATATATATGCCTTCAGAGGTGTAAAAATCCAGATATTTTGTTTTTTCATTAGACAAATATGAAAAATAGATGGAAATTAATCTGACAGTATGAATTTAACATTTTTGAAAAAACAAATGATGTTTATAATTGCTGACACAAGTGATTTGAAACTTTACATATATAACTTGAATGGAGAACTTAAAACTCTATCATGTTGTCAGTTATAGATTTATTTCAACTACAATTCTTATTTTTCTGTATCCAACAGATATTCAAATTGGAGAATACTGCTCTGTATATAATTATCATACATTGAGCTCTCCAAGCAGATTGAGAAAGTTTTCTAATGTATATAAAACATTTTTTTTATATATGAAAAATGTGTCATGAATAGAATTATTCCCACCACCAACTTATCTTGTAATTTGTGTGTGTGTATATATATATATATATATATATATATATATATTTGTGTCTAGTCTGTCACAAAACGACAGTATGTGAAAAAATTTCCAAAAATAAGGTAAATTTCCAATTTTGATTAAATTTTCAGTGTTGATTTATCTATAAACGAATTTTATAATGCATCAGTTATTTTATTTCAAAACTTTCTGATTTAATTTGCTATTTCTGCTATGGTAAATTAAAATATAAAATTAATTTAAAATATGAAACGCCTAATTTTAAATTTCAAATTTCATATTTTTAGATTCTAAAAACAAATGTTTATTTAATAACTACTTTAGTTTATTGTTATCTAATAATCTTTGTAGAAACACTCTATTGAAAATCTTTTAAACAGAACAAATATTGATGTATATTTTTTTTTATAAGATAATAGTGAATTAAATTGAAAAGAGTTAAAATAAAAAATCTACAAAAATTATTTTTTTAGTATTTATTTTACATTTTATTTTTGGTACTTATTTTCTATCAGGATAGCTCCCTTCAATTTTTTGTCTTCTATTTACACCTTCAGTCTTTTGTCTTTTTATTTATACTATAATTAGTTTCAACTTTATATAAAAGCCCACCTATATTTTGCATCCCCGCCACACCCCCCAAAAAGGGGGGGTCAAAGTTAAGTGACCTGAAAAAAATCAGTATTATCTGCGTTATTCGGACTATTGTCCCCATATAGTCCGAATACACAGATAATACTAATCATCAACCTCATCTCAAACATTCAGAGAAATTGAAAAAATCAGTTTTGAAATAAAATAACTGATGCATTATAAAATCCATTCATTGATAAATCAACACTGAAAATTTCATTAAAATCGCATAATTCCCTGATTTTTCGTAATTTTTTTCAATCGGGAGGGGGGGGGGTTATTTTAAAACAAATATTTAAATAATTAAAGTAATTTAAAAAAAATCTATTTTAAAACATGACATCAATTTTATTTATTTATTTATTTTTACAACCAAGAAAACAATTTTAATTCACATTGTGTTTGAATCTTATTTTCAGTTCTTTAGAAATCAAACAATTATCTTATATTTACCCTCCCTCAATAAATTTTTAGTAGATTTTTGAGCTTTGTAAATTGAAAGTTTAGTAAAAAAAAAATAACCAAAAAACCCCAAAAACTTTTGGAATATAAATAATGGGGAAAACAAAAAATTCTTCAAAACTTGTCAACTATAGATCCAATTTTAATAAAATTTTCTTTATATCAAGTTATAGATAAAAAGGCTAACTATGTTTAGATAATTGTGATCCGGAAGAAAGTTAGTTTGCAAAGTGAATAAATTAAAAAAAAATAAAAAACAACCGGAGGATTAAAAAACCCAACAAAATTAGTCTTCTCTCTGGGTGGAGAGAGAGAGAGAGAGAGAGAGAGAGAGAGAGAGTCAGTCAGTCAGTCAGTCAGTTGCATTCTCCCTTTATTTGAACTAGCAAAGATATGCACCCTCCGGGTGCAAGTATTTAAGTTTTAATGTAATAAAATATTGTATTACATTAGAAAGGCTAATGAAACTAAATAAGAATACAGATGAAAAGATTTGAAAACAGAGGGAGTATAATAAAAAATGGAACAACTGAAACTTACTCTTCTATCACTCTCGTCTTTCATTGTTATTTTTTCTAATTTAAGTATTTAGTTATAAGAGGAAGTAAAGAATAAAATGACAGTTATTTTTTCATGTTAATGGATTTCATTTAAGATTCATTGAAGAGATTTTTGCTTATATTCATTAAAATAAAACTAAACAGTTAGAAATCAATAATACTAAGCACATATTTATTAAATTCGATTCTTTAATATTAATATGCAAATTAGCCTTCCCGTTCACACTGTAAACCGCTATTTTGTTGTATATATAAATATAATTGCATGTTGTCAGTATGTAGACATAGTTAACAGTATTAATAATGTAAGACAATTTTATTAATAATTGAGGTTTAGATAAAAATAAAATCATGGAGAATGTGATGTCAATAACTAAGAGAATTGTGACTTGAGTAGGAATATAGTTTCGGTTACAGACAGAAAAACACACAATCTCCATTATAATAAGATTAGCAGTTACTGTCATTGTCTGCTGGAAAAGAAACTTGAATTTCTCTCTCTCTCTCTCTCTCTCTCTCTCACACTTGATGCAAATAGAGAAAGTAACACATATAATGAGTAGGTATTCTAACTATATTGAGAGGGGGAGAAATAAACAGACAGGAAGTAGAGAGAGAGAGAGAGAGAGAGAGAGAGAGAGAGAGAGAGAGAATATGGTGGATTTTTTATTTAATAGCAAATTACAACTAATTAGAACCAAATGAAATGGAATTCGGCAACCTACAAACAGACGCGGGCAGTTTATTCCATATCTCCGCAACTCTGAGCGTGAAAAAATCTTTCCGAAAGTCACGTGAGCAGTGCTGTTTTCTGACTTTGTAGGCCTGCCCACGTGTGTTGGAAAGATGGAGATCAAAAAGGTGCTCAAGGTTGCTGTTGTTAAAATGATCAATGACCTTATGAGCATTTACCAGGTCAGTTGCCAGACGCCGAAGTTTCAACGAATCCATTCCCAGGGCAACGAGACGTTCAGAGTATGGTAGATGCCTGATGGAGGGTATTCGTTTGGTTGCACGTCTCTGTACAGTTTATAGGAGGTTAATATTCTGAGCAAGATAGGGGTTCCAGACCGGTGATGCAAATTCCAAGTGTGGCCGCACCATAGCTTTGTACAGCTTCAAATAGATAGCTGGTGAGCGGCTGACAAAGGTCTTGCTGAGTGACGCCAGGACACCCTCGGCCTTTTTCACAATTTTGGAGATGTATTTCGTCCAACGTAAATCACTGCTGACAGAAATACCCAGATCATGTTCACAAGAAGATTCCTTGATATTAGTGTCGTGGAGGGAGTATATGTATGATGGGTTTTTCCTCCCAAAATGCATGGTGGTGCATTTGTCTACAGCCAGCTTCAGTTGCCAGTCAGTGATCCATTGTTGCACTGTGTCCAGGTCTGACTGTAATAAAGATCTGCAGCGTTCAGGATCTGTCTTTTTTACCTCAAGGTACAACTTGATGTCATCGGCATACTTCAGTACTATGGTATTCCTTAAGTTAGCATCTATATCATTGATATATGCAACAAACAAAAGGGGGCCAAGAACTGATCCCTGTGGTACCCCAGATGACATCTCATATGGTAAGGAGTGTTGCCCAAGAACTGTAACTACCTCTCTCCAGGTGAGAATGAAGGACTTTAACCAGTTAAAAAGATCATGTAATATTAAAACTTTGGATTTTTAAAAATAAATTGTCAGTTAAAAGAAATAAAACACAGAAGGCTCCATTCTAAATTGTGTAAGGTGTTTGTTTATTTTTGCTGAGAAGAAATTTCCAAAGAGAAAAACAAAACAAAACAAAACAAAAAAAAAAAAAGACACAATTCTGTTTTCTTGCAGTACACAAAATTTTATTTTTATAACAAATATTGTTTGATATAAAGTATTCCATTGTAAGGACTTGTCACTGAATTTTTTCTTTTTTTTTCTTTTCTTTTTTTTGAGAAAAAGTATATATTTGAAATATTTTTTGAAAATTTTTTTTCACCTTATTATTTCTAAGTTCTCTATGATGGGGAACATTGTCAAGTAATAATGTATACATTTTTCCTGTAATATTCTATTAATATATATTAATATTTGCCGGGATATATTTGTGCAGTTGCATGATTTGGGAAATAAACTGTAAGTTAAAAACCACAGATATAAATGTGTAAAAGTTGATTTAAAAGAAAGCTTGGTGTTTAAATAACTTTCATAGAATTGATTAAAACTATTATTTTTATTGGTTTATTATTAATTTCATAGCTTTAAGAACGAAAAATTAAGTGATTAGATTTTTATTCCTGTAAATATCCGTATATATATATATATATATATATATATTATATATATATATATATATATAACAAAGTTAAAACTGGTTAAATAATAGTAAATAATTATCGAATTTGTGAAATGTTGCTTGGTGTATGAGGTAGTTTCCAGACGATAATGAACGGGAAACAAGAGTTACGCCCCTTCCTCTGACGATAATGAGGGTTAAAAAAACTACACAAAGTTTACTTTCGTAAAACAAATATTATTTCATTCAGTTAATAAATTGTTTCATTTTTTTTTTTAATATTTTAAAATTTTTTTTAAGAAAAAGAGAAAATTCAGTTTTGGCAGTTTGGTGAAATTCGGCAATTTGTTTATTGTCATATACAAAAGCATTTTGTTGCGTTTTAATTTTTTTTTCAAATTTTAAATTAAGTATCAATTTAATAACAGGTCTATGTAATTAACATACACCTGTATTGTTGTTTTTGATAAAGAGATATCTTATAAAAAAAGAAATGAAATTGTTTAAGATAGGCACCTATGGATATGCTAAGTACTGATTTTATTTTATTTAAATTTTATTTTTTTCGATTTTAATAATTGATTTTTAATCAAAGAAAGAAAGGATCTGTCACGTGATTAATTTTGATTATTGATACACAAGTTGATAAAAGAAAAAAACTGTTTCAATTACAAGCTTTGAATATTGCTTGATGTTGTTCAACAATATATAAATTGTACCCGTGTTCATAACAAGGTTTTCATAGTGAGTTAATGTGCGTGCATGTTTTTGAAATATTTCATAATGTTTTACTGTAATTTGATCAAGAGAAATCTTTGTTCAGTGTTCATGAGAAGAAGGTGGATTAGTATTAACCATTGGTAATCCAAATTCACTTACTTTACTGAACAGGTAAATTTGTGTCCTAAATGACTGAAATGAAATAGAAAGGGACTCTTTCATGTTGGGTCAAGTCTAAATGCTGACCTCAAAGGAGTTTTATTTTATTTGACCAAACTAAGTTTAGCACAGAAAAAGAAAAAATCTAACCATTTTTTTACTGTTCTGATTTTGCTCTAGGATACTATCAATAGTTATAAAAAAGATTCTAAACCCAAAGTTCCATGAGTGACTTCAAGTTTGCCTGTTTTGCTTTCCTCACCAAATGATAATGTTTTTGAAAATTGTCAACAGTATTCCCTTTTATCAGGGCTTCATTATTTACCAACTTGCTTACATTGACCTGACCTAAATGTGAACTCTAACCTACATTCCTGTAGTGTCTTGAATACAATGATCCAATCAAAGACAGACTTTAGATAAATACTGTTTTCTGTTACTTTACGATTCTTATATATTTGTAACATAAAAAATTTTTCTCTTGATTTTAAATCATAAAGAGATCTGTTTTAGAATTATCTGAAAAAGATTGAGACTGGATTTGTGTAAGTGGCTTTTTTTTTTCTCTATGAAGTTTTCTTTTATAAAAACAAATATTATTTATTTTGGTTAATAGATTATTTCAATTTTATTCTTTCTTTCTTTCTTTCTTTATTCTTTCTTTCTTTCTTCATTCTTTCTTTCTGTATTCTTTCTTTCTTCTTTTATTTATTTATTTTATTTTATTTCATTTATTATTTTATTATTTTATTTATTTATTTTATTTATTTATTTTATTTATTTATTTTATTTATTATTTATTTATTTTTTATTTATTATTTTATTTTATTTATTATTTTATTTTATTTATTATTTAATTCATTATTTCATTATTTTATTATTATATTTTTTATTATATTATTATTTTATTATATTATTATTATATTTCATTATTAAATTTAATTTATTTATTCATTTATTTATTAATAAATTTACTTATTAATTATATTTATATCATTTATGATATTATTATTTAGTATATTTATATTATTATATTTTTTTGTTTATTTAATTTAATTAATTAATTTATTTATTTTTACAAAAAAAAAGAGAAAATTTAGTTCTAGCAGTTTGGTGAAATTCAGAAATTTCTTTATTGTTATTGTCATTATAGTTTTTAATTCTGGGTGAATTTTCTACCTGTGATATTCTTTTAATTTTCACTTGAGGAATCTTATTCCATTTATTTTGGTTAATAGATTATTTCAATTTTATTCTTTATTCTTTTTTTCTTTCTTCTTTCTTTCTTCTTTTATTTATTTATTTATTTTATTTTATTTTATTTATTTATTCATTTATTTATTAATTATATTTATATTATTTATGATATTATTATTTAGTATATTTATATCATTATATTTTTTTGTTTATTTAATTTAATTTATTTATCTACCTTTTTTTACAAAAAAAAGAAGAGAAAATTTAGTTCTAGCAGTTTGGTGAAATTCAGAAATTTGTTTATTGTTAGTGTCATTATAGTTTTTAATTCTGGGTGAATTTTCTACCTGTGATATTCTTTTAATTTTCACTTGAGGAATTTTATTCCATACTTCACCAATTTTATTTCTAAGTTTATTTCTAATTTTTATATATTTCTAATAGTATGTTATGTTATATAGTAATAACATATATTATAGCCAAACGGTTTAAGTTTTTCTTTCTTTGAAAGTATATATATATATATATATATATATATATATATATATATATATATATATATATATATATATATATAATGCTCTGATTTGCAGCTTGAAGGCTAGAGAGTTAGTAGTATGTCTGTACATTCTTAAGTTTACTAGAACGAAAGAAACGTCTATAATATCAAGACAAAGTTCAATTATATTTATTTAGCAATTGTTCCTTTCTTAAAAGAAAGAAATGACACATCATTCTTATAGTTATGTTAACAAGTATTTTATACCATTACATTTATAAAATATTTGAAAACATTAAATTTCTACAGATTTTAAAACTATAATTTTTTTTACCTTGTAAAATCATTTTAACCATTGATTTTAAAATCATTAAAAAATATATCCATTAAGACTATTAGATTTTAAAACGTTAATTTTTAATTGATTTCAAAACTTTAAATAATACCATTTAGGTGATTATTTCTTGGTTTCCTTTTCTTTCTTTTTTTTAATTTAAAAAAAGAAATTTCGATCAAAAAGACGCATCAGCCAGTCAAAGAGAGATAATTGAGAGAGATAGTTAAACTGCCAAAACCCATATTTTGACGTCTTAAATTGATTTTTTTTTTTGGTTGACAGTAAATAATTATTATTGCTAAAACTTTCTGTGGGTTGACAATGTAATATTTAGCGAGAAAAGCAAAATAGTAAGTAGGTCTTGTATACATATCTTGAAAATCATCAGTATTAAAAATCCTGGGATTTTACCTGGGCTAGAGACTGATAGTGCAAAGAAATATGAAACTCAGTCACCAGGTAGGCTACGTTAATCATTGCTATTATTGATTTACCGGGACGATTGTTTTAATTCATCTTTATAAATGAAATGTCACGAAGGTAATCTCGTTATTGACAGTAATAAAAAAAAAAGCAAATGTATGGTTACAATTTTAGTGTTTGTTAGTCACTTTTCAAAACGAACTTTGTGAAAAAATTGAAGTTATCTCCCTTTGTACAAACCAAGGGAGATAACTTTGAAAACTTATTCTTCATAAAGTTCGTTTAGAAAAAATGACAATTTCATCAATTTTTAACAATTATTTTATCAATTATTATACAAAACAAATCAGTTGTTCTTTTTCAACTTTAACAAAATTACTTAATTTCTAGCAACGAAGAACAAGAATGGATTTGGGAAGTACATTTTTGCTTTCTCACAAAACGTTTATGTTATTTTGTTTATCAAAGGCACAACTACCTTTGATTTTCTTTTAAGGTCAACATACGATTATTTCTGAGCCAAGGTTTCAGAATCAATCGTTTGACCCCTTCAAAGATTTACTGACAAATTTTAAGTGGATATCTAATTGATGAGAAAAAATCAATTGGAAGTAATAAAAATATTTCAAATTAAAAAAAAATATATTCATTAACTTGTAAAAGTTTTTTTTAAATAGTTATGTTAACAAGTATTTTAATACCATTACATTTATAAAATATTTGAAAACATTAATTTCTACAGATTTTAAAACTATAATTTTTTTTACCTTGTAAAATCATTTTAACCATTGATTTTAAAATCATTAAAAAATATATACTTTAAAACTATTAGATTTTAAAACGTTAATTTTTAATTGATTTTAAAACTTATTTCTTTTGACTAAGGAGAATTATTTTAAGCTTTAATTTTAAAATCATTTTAAAATATCTAATTTAAGTTCATTACATTTCTTGAAATATTTTAAAATATCAATTTTTAAATGATTCTAAAACTTTTTATTTTTACTTTGTAGAATCATTTTAACATCAATTGGAAGTAATAAAAATATTTCAAATTAAAAAAAAATATATTCATTAACTTGTAAAAGTATTTTTAAATAGTTATGTTAACAAGTATTTTATACC
Organism: Doryteuthis pealeii; assembly: GCA_023376005.1. Classification (NCBI taxonomy): domain Eukaryota; kingdom Metazoa; phylum Mollusca; class Cephalopoda; order Myopsida; family Loliginidae; genus Doryteuthis; species Doryteuthis pealeii. Next base: position 76,898,818 of record CM042166.1, read on the forward strand.
ATTACATTTATAAAATATTTGAAAACATTAATTTCTACAGATTTTAAAACTATAATTTTTTTACCTTGTAAAATCATTTTAACCATTGATTTTAAAATCATTAAAAAATATATACTTTAAAACTATTAGATTTTAAAACGTTAATTTTTAATTGATTTTAAAATCATTTAAAATATATACTTTAAAACTATTAGATTTTAAAACGTTAATTTTTAATTGATTTTAAAACTTATTTCTTTTGAGTAAGGAGAATCATTTTAAGCTTTAATTTTGAAATCATTTTAAAATATCTACTTTAAGTTCATAATATTTCGTGAAATATTTTAAAATATCAATTTTTAAATGATTCTAAAACTTTTTATTTTTACTTTGTAGAATCATTTTAACCGTTGATTTTAAAATCATTTAAAAATATCTACTTTAAAATTATTATATTTTAAAACTATTTTAAAACATTAATTTTTAAATGATTCTAAGACATTTTTTTTTATTTTCTGAAAGGATTTTAAATATGAATGTTAAAAGAATCCTAAGATATTTACTATTGAAAGTATTTTAAAACCATTACATTCTAAAATTATTTCAAAACAGTATTTTTTTAAAACGATTTTGAAAGCTATTAGTTTTTTCTTCCTTTTTAAAATATTAATGTTTTAAAACATTACAAAACTTTCTTCAAATGTAGACACTAATTTTTATCAAGTTATCGATATAAATTTGGAATGTTTACATTTTAATTTTACATTACACATTTAAACTCTTGTCCTCATCTTTGTTATTTTAATTGTTACATTTTAGCTGGTGGGCTCCTCAGACTTCCTCATGTGTATATTGAATTTGTTAATCTTCAACAAGTTTTGACCAGAGTCTTTTATCTTGTTCTTAGCAACAGAGATGTTCATCCAAATAATAGAATAATGACAATTCGTTTTATTTGATCTTCTAACAATGCCTGGAAGATCAGAGAGCACACCAACCGCAACAAAGTAATCAGAACAACCAATATAAGATATTAGTTAATTAATGGAATAAGCACAATTCTTCGTTTCAAAATTTTGGAAAGTATTTCAACTGATTTTGTTTTGACAAATTAAATAATATTCTAATTTGATTATAGTGCTGTTTCAAATTTTAATTTTCTTAAAAAGACAAAACAATTTACACAACTTGATATCTATCTCGATAATTCAATATAATTTTGACTGAGATATGACACATTTGCTTTTTATTTTCAGCTTTTATATAAATGAATTTGATGGCGCAGTTCAATCTTGAGAAAAAAATTCTTCAATTCTTTGATTTCTTTAGGCTTGCAATATTGACTCCAAACTCAGAATAACCCAGAGATTTTCTGGGCATATA
>CM042166.1:76905179-76918236 GCA_023376005.1 Doryteuthis pealeii
CCGTTCCATATTTCTTTATTTTCTTCATTTTTTCCGTAATTTCTAAATATTTACGATTATTTCTTTTCTTTCTTTCTTTCTTTCTTTGATTTCCTTTCTAATTCGTTTTATAATTAAAAGAGAAAACAAAACATTCAATTTTTATTCATTTCAATTTTTCTTTCTTTCTTTTCTTCTCTCTTCTTCATCGGTCAATTATCTTAGCCACTGAAGGAAAATGAAGAAATCAAAAAAAGGAAATATTTTCATTTTAAACTGTTATTGTTAGTCATTACGGAACTGTGAGGATCACTTCAAGGAACTGCTGGGATCACTTCACTGAACTGTTAAGTCACTTCACGGAAGCAATGTCATACAAAAGGAAAGCTTGTTATTGGAAAAATTGTTCGGCAGGATCTAATTATTTATTTTCCATATTGGGAGATGAACACTAGGGAACCGGGTTATTGTTGTCAATAACAACGCCTGGTAATCCCACCCCCATCTCTAAAATAAATAAATAAATAAATAAATATATAAATAAAAAACGAAAAAAAAAAAAAAAAAGAGAATATTGGTCTTGGGTCTGAAAGTTTGTATGGGGTTTCTTTTTTATCAAGAAAAAAAAAATCGAAAAATTCAATCTTTTCGTGTTTTTTTTTTTTTTTTTTTTTTTTTCAATCTCTGGTAACGCAGTGATGAGTGGTATTGCGAGCTTTTTCAATCTTTAAACCATTGGACATTTACAGTTAGTTTTCATCATTCGGTAATCGCTGGGTGCCTGGTAACTATTTTACCAGGGAACCAAAATTGTAAATCAATCTCTTTCAATCGTCTTTCCTCCTAATCGAAATCATGTTACAGCTGTAACCCACTTTCAAAATGGCCGGCTTTTAAAAAATGGCAACGAATAATTTTAATCCAATAAAAAGGCCGAATTGCCTTATCCACTTCATGTCTCTCACTCGAGGCCCAGTTCAGAAAGTCTACGGGTGGTTACCGTTGGAAAACCCACGAAGCTCTTCAGCTAAAATGTCGGGTTAGCAGACTAAAGAACACAATAACCCCAAAGTACATAAGGCAAATTGTAATGATACCCCTATACCCGTTTCATTTGTGGTTTTCATTATGTTTTAATCAAGGGCATGCACTATTGTTTTGCAACAACAAGTCGAGCCCTTCTTTCCAGGTGTGCACGTTTGTCGAACAGGTAAATCACCAAATTCAAGGTGTTGTTAACTTGAGAATTGTATGAATCCAGGGTAAAACTGATTTTTAACAGTGTACCCTTATCTTTTTCCTGAAACAACCATTGTCGCGATTTTAGAAGTAAATATTCCATGTACAGATCTCGAAGACAGTTGCCGATGAATGGTTTATATTCGAATCAAAGGTCAGACATTTTTTTTATTAAAATTTTGTAATGAGTTCAAGTATGTTTACGAGTTATGTCCCTTGATTCGAATTTTTTTTTTTCAACCTTTTCATGGCGAAGTCTCCAAAGTTTTTTTGGCACCATTGTTCACGAGGAAAACTCTTGCAGAAAGTTGCAAATTATTCCTGAAATCCAAATAATTCCATTGATGAGAGAGCTGTACGGTTATTCCTGTCTTTAAATCTCAATCGACAATGGTTCGTGTTTAAGCATTTAAATTTGTGTAAGCTACCTTGTTCCGATGTAAATGGTTAATTTTGAGATACCTGGAAGGCTGGCATCTCTGTAAACGTGGTTTTTAAATAGGCTGCCTGTCTATTACTTTAAATTTCTGCAGAAACCAATTTTTCAAATAGGAAAACACATTACACCAAATGTTTGTATTCATTCCTTCATTCTTTTTTTTTTTTTTTTTATCCTGGCGTAAAATGTTTTCAGTGTTGCAAATTATAATTGTTACTTAATACTATCATTTCTTTTGTGGACACAATTATTATTATTATTATTATTATTATTATTATTAATTATTATTATTATTATTATTCACTCCTTGTGAGTTTTTCACACCAGCGTTAGCTGATAGTCTTTCCATGGAGTCTGAGTGAGAACATGTCTTCTCAGGTCTCCAGGTCTCTTCTCAGTTTTGTAACCGATTTCAGCCATGCTGTTGTCTGGATGGTCTCAAAATATTATTATTATTATTATTATTATTATTATTATTGTTGTTATTATTATTATTATTATTATTATTATTATTACGGGTTTATTATTAAAAAATTAATATTTCTAAATGATTATAAGCCTTTTCTTTTCTTTTCATGTTGGTTCCGACTTCTTAATGCACTGGAAGAAGTGTTTATCTGGTTGAAAAACAGTCGCTGCACTTTGATCATCTCCTTTGTGCTCTTTCAGTGTCACATAAAAAAACAAATATCGAGCAATTAGTCGATTGTTTTTTTTTTTTTGCAATCTTATTTTAAATTTTTTTTATTTGTAATCCACACTGTCAGTGTCTGGTTCCCGTTCCCTCGTAGGAGCATCGTGTCCCATCACATAGGGGGGCAGATCGATGAGGGGATCAGTGACCAGGTCGACAGTCGGCATCGCTCGCTCCGGAGGTCCCTGGTCTCTCAAATTGAGACTTGGCGTGGAGTCTGAATCGGGAAAGAAAATTGCCGACGTTCGGGGTGAGGCTGCCCGACTATCCGTCCATTTTGGACTCATTTGACGAATGTAGTTCGAATCTCGGGACTGCCGCCGTGTGTGTACGGGGCTGAACCCAAGAAGTTCAGGGTCGCTGCCGTGACGCGAACGCGAAGGGCTACGGATTCTGTCGTCATAACGTACGGGGCTCAGATTGCGCACGCTCGGTTCGTCCGAGTCGAAGCGAGACGGGCTATACCCTCTGTAGTGACGGGGACTGCCAGGTTCCTGTTGATCGCGTACGGGACTCATTTGGTAAGGTGGGCCCTGCGGTAGGCCAGAACCGTAATGGTATCCCGGTCGGTCTTGCCTCGGGTGCGGACTGCCGGATCCACTTCCACCCGTGGGGATCGGGCCACTACCTCCGCCGCCTACTTGGTGATCGCTGAAGCGTCTGACGGCATTCAGGTGACCCATTGTCATGTAGCGGGGTTCCTCCATTCCACCATATTGTCCACCCTGCATACCCTGAATACCCTGCATTTGCATGAGAGGGTCAGATTCGCGGGGGACAGGAAGTTTCGCTTTTCGTCGGAACGAACCCAACCGATGCTTTTGTTCCCAAAGCTTTTGGCGCATTCGTTCTTCCCTCCGTTTTTTCTCTGTTTCCTGCAAAGATAAATGAATACATAGACAAATGAGTTGGATAAGACGAGTAGGATGTCGCACAAGGTCAATTCTTAAACGAAGTTTATATAGACTAGCAAATATATGCACCCTCCGTGTGCAACTATTTAGGTTTTGATGTTATAAAATATTGTATCAAATTAGAAACTATTTAGATAAACTAAGGGGGTATAATAAAAAAAATAGAACATCTTTAATCTAACTCTTCCATCATTTTCCATCACTCCCGTCTTTCATTTTTCCTAATTTATCTATTTAGTTAGATTATGAAGTATTTAATAAAATTATAGTTCTTTCGTCTTGTTTATAGATTTCTTTTAAGATTTATCCCAGAGATTTTTGATCAGATTCGTTAAGAGAAAACAAAACAATTAGAAATCAATAATACTAAGCATATATTTATTAAAATCAAATTCTTAATATCAATATGCAAATTAGCCTTCTCGTTCACACTGTAAACCACTATTTTGTTGAATATATAAATATACTTGCATGTTATTAGTATGTAGATTAATCCAACAGTATTAATAAGGTATAACAATTTTATCAATAATTGAGGTTTAAATAAAGATAAATTCATGGTGAATGTGACGTCAATTACTAAGGGAATTGTGACTTGAGTAATGATTTAGTTTCGGTTACAGACAAACAAACACACAATCTCCATTATAATAAAATATGTTTAGATGGGGTAGGCTCATTTCAGCGATGCCATATCAGCACCAAGACATTTCAGCGACAAATGCATAAACAGAATCTGTATTTATCAGTTCTTATTTGACAGATTATCAGTTAAGCAGATGATTAGGTATACATTTATAATAGTGACAAAGAAAGAAAGAAAGAAAAGGGAAAGAGTGTGGCCTGTGATTATATGAAAGAGAGAGAGAGAGAGAGAGAGAGAGAGAGAGAGAGAGAGAGAGAGAGAGAGAGAGAGAGAGAGAGAGAGAGAGTGTTGAAAAAAAATGAAAAACTACTCAGTTGCAATCTTCTGAGGGAAGAAAGCAGGAATAAAGATTGCGTAGTAATATATACATGTGGTTGGTGTCTACTTTCCTTTGATTGGTCGAATTGGTAAATAAATACCTTGTCACCACTCACGAAGGACGAACGTTATTTTTCTGGACTAATTCTACAAGATCTAAGGTTACGATTCCTTTTTCCCTACTTGCAAGGTCACAACAAGGTTTGTTGCAAGCTTTTTTCCCCGGTTAAAGCTTGACTAGGAAGTAGAGAGAGAGAGAGAGAGAGAGAGAGAGAGAGAGAGAGAGAGAGAGAGAAAATACAGAGAAGAATGAATCGAAAGAATGTATCCTGTGATTAATATATATATATATATATATATATATATAATATATATATATATAACAGGACGCTCTTCTATATAAGGAATGGAGCACTCTGTGACGGCCTTTACACACAAACGATGTGTGTAATTAAAACAGTTAAAATCCCCTTCCCATTCTGTAAGTGAAGACTATCACCAGGGCTTGGTTTTTGAGCAAAAATAAGAGATTTGATTATTATTCGTGAAGATAATTAAGAAATAAAATTTAAATGATAACAGAATGGATTTTTTTCATTTAATATTTTAGATAGTAGACATTAACATTTATTTTCATAGTAGCTGAGGGATTTAAATGGGGCATCCCACGAGGATTCAACTCACGATTCAGTAATAATGAATCTGCGGGACTAATTTAAAAAAATCCCCCTTCTACCCAGGTGACGCCGGGTAACCGCTGCTGGTAAATAAATAAATAAAAAACTGGATAAAATTGAAAATAAGAATAAGAGTAAATTACCCTGTATAACGCACTAAACTAAATGGGAGTTGCATAAGAATGCTGCGTGCAGTCTTAAACAAGTCATGGAAATAACACGCCAGCTTGCCCGGCCATCTCACAAACCATCGGAGTAAGACGAACAAGACATGCCGAACACTGCTGGAGAAGCTAGGACGAACTCATAAGTGACGTTCTTCTGTGGAAACCTGCACATGGGCATACCAGTGTGGGCCGTCCCGCAAGGACCTACATCGGTCAGCTCTGTGCGGGTTCCGGGTGCTGCACATAGGACCTCCGGGGGTGATGGCTGATAGGGACAGTTGGTGTGTGATTGTCATGGATATTTGTTAGATTGCAAGACAAGAGTTAATAATTATTAATTCTTGTCTCCACGCCATGTCGTGTAGCTATTTCCCTGGATCGCCACACATTGTAAATATGCTCAAAGCACGGCAGGTGCACAAACCAACAATTATCACAAAAGAGAAAGAGAGGAACAAACAACAAAGACAGAACCAGTCAGGTGAACATCAAAATGGTCAGAGATGAGGTATATAGTTCTTGCATTCATTCTCCATCAATTTCTATCTGCTCTATCTCCCATGGCTGTTGAGAGGGGGGACATCCCCTTCCTTTAGGGACCTCTGCTAGGGCTAATTTCTAGTGGACAACTAAACTGATCTTCCTTCTTCGGCGTCCAAAACTCAACTAACTTGTCCGGGATCCAGAAAAACTAACTGCCTCAACTTTCAAAATCTCCCAGAATTCTTTAACTCTCATCTCAGTCTCATTTCCCGGGATTCCTCACGAGATTTCAAAATCCTTTGTTCTAACATTGAACTCTATGCTGGTGGTCCCGTTTTATGACTGATTCCTATCTCTACTCTCTTTTGCCAAAATCCAGACATTTGTCTGGCCAATGGCCTTTATCACACTTTTCTATCTATTCTAATCCTTTTCTTAGTTTTATGACTTCTTTGACTTGATATTGACCCTACTTACACATACAATATATGTAGATACACACACACATGTATATATGTATGCACACACACACACACACACACACACACACACACTCACACACACAATCTACACTGAATGCACACACATATTTATACACATCTGTGGGTTGTCTTGCTGCCTATTCCTATAGCTCACTATACAGTTACATATACATACACATATATGTGGTTTGACTTACTACTTATGTATATAACTAACTACTACGTATTCGATATAGCTAACTGTGTAGCTACATATGCATTGTTATAGGGAGACCGTATGCGAACATCCAATGTCGTGCCATAGTGAGACGGCGAACGGCGGCCGAGGAGGAGAGTAAGCGGCGGCGTGTAAAGCGAGCGGGCAACGACGACGGGAGCTGACGGCGAGGTAACCGAAAGACCCTGTCGTTGCCGCCGCGCGCTATCGTCTCGTCCCCTCTGTGTACTGGGTGTCTTTGCTATGCTGACCGAGCAACGACGACGAGGGCGATGACGACTACGAGGACGACGACCGACGGGCACTAGTTCGACAACGGCGACGACGGAGAAGATGACTACGACGGCGACGAAGGGGGACCTAGGACCGCGGCGCGTTTGGACGTTGAAGTCTTTCGACGATGCGGCCAGAGCAGGGGATCGGCAAACGAACGGTGATCAGACGGCAGCGGCGGTGACGAGAAGGTGCGCGGTGGCTACGGTGGTAGCTACGGCGACTGGAAGAACGACGACCACTAGCGAAGGCTACGACGACGGAAACGAAGACGAAGACGAAGGCCATCTAAAAAAAATAATCATAGCCAAACACGCTACATCAGTGAAGTGGTCTGCGGTAAGGAAGGAGTAGTTAAATATTGAGTGATGGTTGGCATCCAAAGACATTCCAGGACTGTAAGGCTGAAGAAAATGTAAGGTAAGAGAGAGAGAGAGAGAGAGAGAGAGAGAGAGAGAGAGAGAGAGAGAGAAGAGAGAGAGAAATAATTTTGATACCTCTTTGCGTTGTTCTCGACAATCGATGTGACTTGATCTAAAAGGTCATCCAGTTTGGTTTCAGTAGCATCTTTTCCCATTGACGCTAAAGAAAGAGCTCGATCCAAGGGGAAGAAATCGTAATTTTCTTTTTGCAACTGAAATAAAATAAATATTGTCAACAATTAGTTCATAGACGCCAATTTTATATATATATATATATTACATATATATATATATATATATATATATATATATTTGTTATAGTGTACAGTACATTTAAAGGCGATTGCTACCATTGGTTTTAAAGCAGCTTACTAGCCAGTTCTTGTCAAGAAAACGCGCCTATGAAAGTAAAAAAGTTTTTTTCACAGGCGTGTTGTACAGACGTTGTAAGCTGCTTTGAAACCAATGAGCAACAATCACCTTTTAAATGTATTGTACTCTATAGCAAATAAATACTGCTTTTACACATGTAACCAAGCACTTTATTTTCATTTTTCTAAAACACATATACACACACATAATAATGCGAATAGGTCGACGCTTAAACATTTCGGTTTATTATAAACCTTCACCAGGACTGATTTTGGGATGAAGAAAATTAATTTTCTTCATCCCAAAATCAGTCATGAGGAAGGTTTATAATAAACCGAAACGTTTAAGCGTCGACTTATTCGCATGAATAAATTCATCTTATTTTGGAACACTCCGTTTTTCAAATTTCTTTATTTATATATATATATATATATATATATATAATATATATATATATATATATATAAAATAAACAAAAACGCATTGGGCAATATTAAGGCGATATGGCATTAAAATAACCCATGAAGGTTGATATGTCAAACAAAACCAAATCATATCTGTATATGATCAGATTATGTATTCTTTATTAAAATGTGTGAGAGAATGCAGATTTTCTGTCGTGTGTGTTTGTGTTTTTGTGTATTGTTAAACTGAATTCAATATAAAATAGCATAATAAGTGTTGACATGTCGCGACAACCAACTACTCGCCACCTTATATATATATATATATATATATATATATATATATATTGCGTGTTATATCTATAAATAAATAGTGCTCAATATCGTGGATAGAATACGTATATCTAAGAGAAGGGTAGACATGAAGTTAACGGCAATTGGTTATAAACACCGCCCTGTCGGCTGGGGCGTTAGAATGCACCGACTGCACCTCTGCAGAGGGGTAAGACTCCCCCAATGGGGTCACCTGTTGGTCGTGGATGGCGACCCGTGATGCTTAAGGACGGAGTTTTGGTGGATGACCAGTCCATGACATGCAACACTCCACTTAGAACCTTACTTAGGCTAGACGGGCGGTCGGAGAGGCCCTCTCCGATCAATCAGCTGGTCACGTCAAGCCCTAGCACCTAAATGATTTTCCCAACCCTATTGCCCTTATGGCAATCCCCAACCCTTTTTATCATATGGGTGCTAGAAGGCGGTGGCTGCGGGTCTACATGTCCTGGGAATGACATTAAACTCTATCTGATGGTAAGGTTCCAGTTTTGGAGGTTTGGGGAATGTGGAGCACCCCTTCATCACCATTGCTCCCTCGTCCACTCTGACCCGGAGTGGTAGTACCTGTTAGGGTCCTATCTATGGGTTAAATAGAAAAACATGAGTTTATAAACGAAATTGTATTATCCATTAAAAATGAAATTATTTCAAAACTTTGTCCGCATTAAACATTTTTGAATACCAAATTACCAATAGAAGTATTCGGCATAAAATAACCCAAGGGGTTGACATGCCGTAAAACCCAACAAACCAAACCAAACCTTGGTTATAAACATTTTATCGTCCATATCATTCTCAAACTAAGCATTTGGTTTGAGAATCACGTAGGCGGGAAACTGTCAGTAATCAAACGCCGTTAACTTCATGCCCACGCTACCCTAACTTTATATATATACTAGCAAAAGTACCCGGATCATGACCGGACTCACCCCCCCCCCCAAAAAAAAAAAAACGCCAGAGATGAATGAGAAGAGAGAAAATAAGAGGAAAATGATTTATCAAATTAAAAAAATATCGCCGATAGATAATAGAATGTTTGTTTATTTCAGGAAGTTTTTTTTTCTATTAAGATATTATTTTTAAAAATGCATTCCTAAACTATATTAAAGATTTGACGATAAACAAAGCTAAGAATTAGTGTATTATAATATTCGTTTATTTCAAGTATAGTCTCTTTTTGTTGCTTAATGTTTACATTTTTTAAACAATTTTATTTTTTTAATCAGTAGAAATCAATAACCAAATTTGGCGTGTTTCTTAGTTATAGGATATTAAGGTATATGCTGGATTTCGAATCTGAGTGACATCACTTTACTCAGTTATACATCGACACGTACATACCAAATTTTGTTTTTTTATATATAGAAGATATATATATATGTTTTGCCTGTTTATCTTTGGGTTACTTACCAGTCTGAAGACATACATCTCCAGTGCATTGTAGTCGTTGACTTTAGTTCCATTTAAATGAATAAAGAAAAAAATGTAGGCCCACATATTATGTTCTTGAGTGACGTGGTGTTCAAAACCCTGAAAAGAGAAGAAGTACATATATATATATATATATATATATATTATAAACAAAAAGTAATAAGATAAAAAAGGAATATTTTTTTATATATGTTATTTATTCTCAACTAGTTTCGACCTTAGGTCATCGTCAGGAGAAACATTTCTTATTTGAAGAAATTGTTTTTAGATTTTTTGAAAGGGAGCATTATGGAAGAAACTATAAAAATTGGAGTATTTTTGAGGGTTTGACGTGCTATTAAAATCCGGGTAGAAGAGTGTGTTAGTAGTAGCATGTCCATCTGTTCCGTGAAAAAACCTCTTTGAGGTGGGTTATTTTTTTGAATGCTCTTATATATGTAAGGGGAGGTTCTTGGGAGATATGTATATGCCCATATATGTATATACATAAATGTATGTGTGTGCATACATATATGTGTGTGAATGTGGGTGTGTGTATGTATCTCGGTACTGTGCGCATGACTTTTAGATTTTAATTGGGTCAAAAGTGGCTTGTTTGATGTGTGGCGGTCAGTGCTTATCTTTTCAGAAGAGAAAAGTCTCAGTTCATATTTATCTATATATTCTTAGCTGTGATATTATATATATATATATATATATATATATATATATATATATATATATATTAATTAACATTTTCTTTTGGCCAAATATTGTACCAATAGATTATTTTTTGTTGGACGATTATCTTGGTCTTTTCTTTTTTCCAAAATTTTTTTCTCCCCGGTTTGATGTTTGGTAGTAATTTTTACAATCAAACTATTTGCTGGGGTTTTTCTCACCGCGAGGATTTACCAATAAGTTTGGTATATATATATATATATATATATATATATATTTATATATATTACACGCTAAGATCTATTAAATAAATATGAACTGAGATTTTCTGCTCTGCGATGAAAGACAGTTAGAGAGACTCACATACATGATGGTCGCGCCTGAATTATTGACGTATTAATAAACGTGGGGATCAAACTCTCACAATAACCTTCGATCTAACACCCAATGTAGACTCCTTTACAGATACCGAACAAAGGGTACGAAACCCGGCTTTGTGGGAATCTTACTACAGTTATTATAACGTTACAAAATTTCGCAAATGCATCTTTTTAAACGGAAAAGGGGGAGTCCGTAGTCAGGCAATGCCATTTTCCTGGGTTTCTTGAAATTTGGGACAAAACAGCAAGCTCACTTATCCGTATAAAGGTCTAGTGTATAGGGCATTTGTGTTATCAGCACCTCATGTAATGGAATGAAACATGGCCTTATACTTCCCACCAGAGCGGCGGGCTAAATACTTCTAGTAGATCCCCGCTGCTTAGACATGTACTGGGGGCAAAAAACACCTGGAGGGACAGGATCACTAACACATATAGGCAGTTCCTAGAGAGAGTCAAACCTCCCAGCCTGTAACTTTCTAAGCTTGAGACACGTCGTCTCCGATGGTTGGGTCGAGTGTACGCGTCGGATGGGATGGATGGAGAATCCTGAAAGACATCCTGGTATGGGAGAGCTAACATCTGGTAGAAGAAAGACGATTGGTCGCACCCCTACTGCGATTCAAGGATGTCTGCAAAAATGAGTCTCGGTGCTTTGGGCATTGTCTTCAGGCTGGAAAATTTGGCCCATAGACCGCCTTGGTGGTGGCAAGAATCTCCATAGAGGACTGTACATGTCAGAAGTCACCCTGATACAAAACATCATGAAGCTAAGAGGTCCATAAGAAGCAACGGCACAAAGCATCGGAACATCATCATCTCAGGGGACAACCTACAAATGCAAAAATCTGTGGTCGAGAATGTTTCTCAACATGGACTTCATAGTCACAGGAGGTGCTTGGCAACTTCAGGGGCTCACAAAACTTTTATCATAGTCTTCGAGACGATTGGCCCAATGAATGAATGAAAATTTCGGATATTCAACATCGATTTTCTATCCCAGGCGACCCAGTCAGGGCTGATTAGACTTGTTCTCTCCTACCTTGTTTCCAGGCTCACACAAATTTTTGCATAGTCATTTTGAAATTGGTTCACTATTGAAAGCAGCTATACGGTCACTTGCCCCTATCACTGAAACCATCCAACTGAGGACGAACGAATATGTTGGAGCACTGCTTGGGAGAAGCAAGGACGAACTCATAAGTGACGTTCATCTGTGGAAGCCAGCACACGCACGCACCAGTGCATATCGACCAGCAAAGACTTATGTTGACCAGCTCTGCAAGGATATACTTTGGATACTACGCGGAGGACCTATAGAGAGATTGAGTGATAGAGACGGTTGGCGGAGAGTGTCACGGATATCCGTGCTACCAAGCACAACCTGAATGATGAATGATGATAAAACAATGTGTTTGTCTACTACTTCCATCACCCGAACCGTAAAAGGATGACGCGGGTTTGAGTTGTGTCCTGGGATCAAGGTGACAAAACTTTTTTTGAGTTACCTCGAATATTGTCCAGTACTTTCATTCTAATTTGAACTATTGAAAGGAAAATGACTGAAGAATATCTCATGAATATTAAAATCAATTGTGCTAACTGTTTTGTTTGCGCTATCAAAAAACAAAAAATACCCCGCCAGAAACAATTAAATGTATGTGAAGATGAGAAGAAGATATGTGTGTGTGTGTGTGTGCGTGTGAGGAGGGAGGGGAGGGGAAGAGATTGAAAATAAGTTTGGCTGTGTAAGTGTGTGTGTGAGAGGAGAGGGAGAAAAGAAGGATTGTGGGTATGTATGTGTGTGAGAGAGGGGGGAAATGAGGGGAAAGAGGAGAGAGAGAGTATGTGTGTCCTCTGTGCGGTGACTAAATGTATGAGAGGAGTGAGAGAGAGAGGAGAGAGAGGAGAGAGAGAGAGAGAGAGAGAGAGAGAGATTCAAACATGAAACTCACCTTTCCATGATGTTCTAATCGTAACTGTCCTTGCTAACATAAGTGAAATCAGCTATCTTCTCATATCTGATTACGGCAGTCCACTGCAAAAGACATAAAAAAATTTGTAGTTGCTCTTAGTTGCTATTTCTATTAAATAAATTGGAATTCGGCTTTCCGAGTTTTTTGTCTGATAACTAAAAACACGTACGGCTTACACACATTACCTTGTTTCAATCGTCCATAAACATAGATAAAATTTATTGTGAGTCGTTATTTGGCATTGTTCAGGTATTTGGTGTATTAATTCATAATACACACTCAAAATTTTAACTGCACATTGGGAGTCAGTCTTCATTATTTTTAAAGACAGTTTAATATAAATACAAATGACGTATTCTAGTATTTATATATAGTTTGGGTTTTATATTTTATATACATATTAAGTACATTCAAATGTTTTATTTTTATTCCATTTATATGAATTTGATGATTTACTTATACTTAGGGTACAACTCGCTGACATTGATTTTGAACTCCCACCCTCGGTCAATTATGTTTAAAAATAAACAAACTATATATAGATATTA
>CM042166.1:76918336-76930836 GCA_023376005.1 Doryteuthis pealeii
GGTGAGGGAGACTTGGGTCCGCTCTGGGGTGCTTAAAGGTAACTTGGTCCGAAATGTTGATATTTTCATTATATTATAGAACACATTTCCTACTATATTGCCCCTTTTAGTATTATATATAATCTGAAAGCAATGTTCTAGAGATATGAAATTATTTATATAAAAATTGATTATCTGATATTATTTTGAATATTTTGATTATATATTTTTATTATATATTCAAATTAAACATGTGGAAACTAATAGTTCATTATAAATGATATTTATACCCTATATTCATATTATATTATATATATTCAATTATATATGTTATATTATATGTAATTCATATTTATATATTTTGATTATCAAAATATCTGAAAATGTCTTTCCATAATTATCGTATAAATTATTTATACAAAAATTGAAGATGGGAAAGTATTTTGCTGCAACTCTTTTTCCTTTCAACACTTTTCAGCTGAGACCAGCAAGAATATTTAGAAGAGTCCTGGAGAGCTGAGGAAACTTGCTGTCACTCAGTTTTCGGAAAAAGTTTAGGTTCTAATGCACAATAGCGCGCAAGAGAATATCATTAGATCATATATAAAAAAAAATTATTTTTATTATCGGTCATATGGAAATCCAATCTCTCAGACAAGTTAAAGAGACAGTTCTTCCAGGCCGTTGTCGTATCAGTGCTGCTGTATGGCTGCACCACCTGGACCCTAACGAAGCGACTAGAGAATGAACTAGATGGGAGCTGCACAAGAATGCTGCGGGTGATCCTAAACAAGACGTGGAAACAGCACCCCACGAGAAAGCAGCTGTACGACCACCTGCCACATATCACCCAAACCATCCGAGTAAGACGGACAAGACACGCGGGATACTGCTGGAGAAGCAAGGACGAACTCATAAGCGACGTCCTCCTGTGGAAGCCAGCACATGGGCACACCAGTGTGGGCCGACCAGCAAAGACGTACATTGATCAGCTCTGTGCGGATACAGGATGCTGCATAGAGGACCTCCCGAGAATGATGAACGATAGGGTCGGATGGAGAGAGACTGTCATGGATATCTGTGCTAACAGCGTGACATGATGATGATGATGATGATGATATATAAAAAGCATTACATTTCATTACATTTCACGGATATACCCGAAACCTTTGAGACACAAGGGTTAGTATTAGTGTTAGGGTTAGGCTACTTCGGGAGTTTCCGACATCTAATGTTATTTATACGTAAAATGCGATTCTAATATCTCCTGTGTGATATTGTGCATTTGTATCTTTCCCCTCGTGGTAGGGGTCCAGTGGCTTCGGCCCCGGACCTTACAAGCTAACATCGTTGATCTCAGGGGGACTATCTCCCCAGGTAACACCTGCCCGCTCGATTTAAAGGGGCTGGGTTGGGTTTATTGACCAGTGTCTGAGGCACCCTCTTTGAGGGGGAATGCCGACGGATCAATGCATTTTTTGCACCCGCCACCCATGAGCTTCGGTTTGTGGGTGGTCCCACATTAATAGGGTATTGTGCCTAACCCGTACACGTGTGGTACGTTGTAAATATTGTTGACTTTTCTTGATATAAAGTGTGTGCTAGATGCCTACTCTTATTTATAGACTCGGCGATAATCATGTGACCATATTCTTGGCCAATCACTGGCAGTACTCTGCTGCTGATATTGTTATTTATACCGGCTGTTCTGGTCATACCTATGCACAATGCTTTGAATCTTCGTGGACGACGGAACATAGGATTATATCACTGGACCTTTGACACTATGTAGGATTCCATAACTCATTCGGCATCCCATATCCCCATAAGTCTTTAGCAACTTCTCAATACAGGCTTGGTAATTTGGTACGCGTGTGTTACCAAGGAAGCCACTACAGACTGACTTAAATGCTTCCCATGCTCTCAATTTCCTGCATAATAACTAAAAAAGAAGACATAAGTCACACAATATTAGAAATTAACCCTGAATGCATATACGCCTTTATGTACAGTATGTGTACAAAATGTACAGTATGCATATCTAAAAAACTAGAGGTGATGAGTAAAAACGGATTTCAATATGAATTCAGCTGCACCCCCAAATTAGGTTGAAACAGCTATTTTTGTGCTTGCCTCAATTTCTTTGTAAACCAGTGTAATTAAACAATGTCCAGAAATGCATTGGAACTGATTTTACTACATAAATGCATTGGAAGTAATTTTACTACATAAATGCATTGGACTGATTTTACTACATAAATGCATTGGAACTGCATTGGAAGTAATTTTACTACATAAATGCATTGGAAGCATTGGAAGTAATTTGACTATGCATTGGAAGTAATTTTACTACATAAATGCATTGGAAGTAATTTTACTACATGCATTGGAACTGATTTTACTACATAAATGCATTGGAACTAATTTTACTACATAAATGCATTGGAAATTTTTACTACATAATGCATGAGAAGTAATTTTACTACATAAATGCATTGGAAGTAATTTTACTACATAAATGCATTGGAACTGATTTTACTACATAATGCATTGGAAATGCATTGGAACTGATTTTACTATATAAATGCATTGGAAATTTTACTACTACATAAATGCAATGGAAGTTATTTTACTACATAAATGCATTGAAGTGCAAAGTTATTACTACATAATGCATTGGAAGTTATTTTACTACATAAATGCATTGGAAGTGATTTTACTACATAAATGCATTGGAAGTAACCTCACCATCAAATCTGAATTCAGCTGCACCCCCAAATTAGGTTAAAACAGCTATTTTTTGTGCTTGCCTCAATTTCTTTGTAAACCAGTGTAATTAAACAAGCAATGTCCAGAAATGCATTGGAAGTGATTTTACTACATAAATGCATTGGAAGTGATTTTACTACATAAATGCATTGGAAGTGATTTTACTACATAAATGCATTGGAACTGATTTTACTACATAAATGCATAGGAAGTAATTTTACTACATAAATGCATTGGAACTGATTTTACTACATAAATGCATTGGAAGTAATTTTACTACATACATGCATTGGAAACTATAAATGCATTGGAATGATTTTACTACATAAATGCATTGGAAGTAATTTTACTATATAAATGCATTGGAAGTAATTTTACTATAAATGCATTGGAACTGATTTTACTACATAAATGCATTGGAAGTAATTTTACTACATACATGCATTGGAAGTGATTTTACTACATAAATGCATGGGAACTGATTTTACTACATAAATGCATTGGAAGTAACCTCACCATCAAATTTGAATTCAGCTGCACCCCCAAATTAGGTTAAAATAGGTATTTTTGTGCTTGCCTCAATTTCTTTGTAAACCAGTGATATCATTGTGCATTTGTATCAAAGATTGATATGCCGTAAAAGAACAAAAACAAAATAACAAAAAAAAAGAAAAAAAAAGAAAAAGAAAGTAAAAACATGCATATGATTGATAATGTGTTTATATTAGTTCATGCCTTTCCTTTGTGTATATTGTCATCACTTTCAGGAGAAGCCCAAATAAAATGGTATAAAACAAATTGCTATGTCATGGAATCAAGGAAAGTCAACTGTGGATGAGATAGTTAAACCTAATAACTATTAAATAAAAAAAGATGGACATTGAGCCTAACTTATACACGTGTGGTACGTGGTACACATCATTGTGCATTTGTATCAAAGATTGATATGCCGCAAAAGAACAAAAACAAAATAACAATAATAAAAAAAACCCAAACAAAAAGAAAAACAAACATCCATATGATTGATCATCTGTCTACAGGAGTCCATGATTTTCCTGTGCATATATTGACATCACTTTCTGTGGATGAGATAGTTAAACCTAATAACTATTAAAGAAAAAAGAAAAAAAAAAAAAGATGGCGACCAAGAATGTTGACTTACTTGTAGATTTCAGCAGTTAATGTGGAATTTCCTTTTTGCAGGGAAGCTTTTGCATTCCATGTTACTAGCATCATGATGTTGATAGCGAAGCTAAGCACTGTTACCATATGGTTCCAGAACAGCCTGCAACGAAAGAATTTGGAAACAGTGAATTAAGAAATGATTTCTCTTCAAATTCTGTTCAGTAATCTGATAATTCTTTATTTTTTGTCCATTCTAGATCGAATGCCAATCGATAGAAGAAAAAAAAAACAGACGAAAAAGAAAAAAAGTTGTCTAATTGGGAGTAGTAAGGGGGTATTTGCCTCATACCCCACTTGTATGGCTGGGCATAAGGCCTCGTGTTGGCCCACCCACAAGCCGAAGCTCATGGGTGGGAAAGAACAAAAACTGCGTCGATCCTTTGGCATTCCCCCTCAAGGGGGGCGCCTCAGGCGCTGGGCAATAAACCCCAAGGGGGCAGGCATTGTCTGAGGGGATACCCCCTGGGATCGATGCTATTATTTATTAACTTAACCTGATCCAGTGGCCGAAGCACACTGGACCCCCCGGGTGGGGAAGGTAAGTACCAGAGCACAGCATCCGGAACAGATACTACATTCTGATCCCCACCTATGCCAGGTAAGGGTATTTGTCTCATACCCCACTTGTATGGACTGGGCACAAGGCCTCGTTTCAACGTGGGCCCACCCACAAGCCGAAGCTCATGGGTGGGAAAGAACAAAAATTGCGTCGATCCCTTCGGCACTCCCACTCAAGTGGGGCGCCTCAGGCGCTGGGCGATAAACCCAGCCCTGCCTCCAAGGGGCAGGTATTGCCTGGGGGGATAGCCCCCTGGGATCGACGCTATTAATTGTACTTTACCAGGCGGACAGGGAAGAATCAGAGCACAGTATCCGGAACAGATACTACACTCTGATCCCCATCTATGCCAGGTAAGTATGTGGGGAGTAGTAAGAGGAGAAATAAAAGCAGAAAAGAGAGAAAGACGACGGAAGAAACCATACACACACATGCACGCATACGGGTGTCCTGGCTATGTCACTAAATTACATCCGGTGGTGAGGTTTCAGTACTAAAGTTCTGGGGTGTGTGGAGTTACCTCTCATTTCCATTACTCCCAGGTTCACTCTGACCCGGAGTGGTAGTACCAGTGTTTACTTTCACTTATTAATGACATTATGCACTTGTTTTAACCGTTATTAACCGTTCTTGATATCACGCAATCATCTGAGTAGCACAGAAGTTGATAAATTGTGGTAAAATCTATGGGTTAAATAGATCTGATTGATTCATCTAGTGATTGATTTTAACGGCATGTCAATCTGTTTAGGGTTATTTTATACGAGGGTGTTCAAAAGTAATATCATTTTCTTTATTTCATGTGAATTTTTAAAATAAAACTAAGGCCTACATTGAGACATTAACGAGAGTAAGAATCAATAATAATGGATCTGCGGGACTAACTTTAAAAACTCCTCCTCTATCCAGGTGACGCCGGTAGCCGTTGCTAGTTCTAAATTAAGCAAACTTCATATTTAGTTGCAATATCCTTTTGGAGGCGGACTCGTGTAACGGTTATTGTTGTTATAAATCGAATAGGTGATCAGAGTTTACATCAGGATAATTGTGTATACTTTCACGCTAATGCCATCGGGAAAATATGAATCCACCTGTTTCTCCCCCAGCTATGGGTAAATAGTTGGGCAATTGATTATTTTTTTAGTCAAACAGGAGTCGCACACAACTCCTGTAGAACTTTAGGTGCTCCTTAACCTATTACCCTTGTACTAACAATAACTGACGACACAGAAAACATAAAGCTTCAACTTCTACGTACCGATGCAATAAAGGTTTTGTAATATTATGAGAAATTGAAAAAAAAAGTTCATAAAGGAGTAATGTTTATTTCGCCTACGCTGCAGTGTTTCGATCTGTTTCAATAGATCTTCATCGGGGCTTTCGTTAGTTCGAGGAAAAAATAAATGTATCACAGAAAATCTGCGAGACTCTTTTGTTTGTCGGTCAGTCTATCTAAAAATTGTTGAATGAAAAGCGAGCGTTCTTGGATGTTTAAAACGTAAAGCGAACGCTGAAAACTGTTGGATTTTTTGAAAATGTAAACTGACGCTTAACAGACGAACGATTCACTTCCGCTGTGTGTGTGTGTGTGTGTGAGTGTGTGTGATATAAGTTTTGTGATTGTCAGAAAATTTTACACATGCGAAGCTGTAGACAGTGAACTTGCTTACCCATTAACAACACATTAACAACCCGGCCTTCGGGGCGGGGGTCTGGTGTGCTTCGGCCACTGGACCGGTGTGTTAAACGAATAGCGTCGATCCCAGGGGGCTATCCCCCCAGGCAATACCTGCCCCCTTGATTTAAAGGGGCAGGGCTGGGTTTATTGCCCAGCGCCTGAGGCAACACCTTGAGGGGGAATGCCGAAGGGATCGACGCAATTTTTGTCTTTCCCACCCATGAGCTTCGGCTTGTGGGTGGGGCCCACGTTAAAACGTGGCTTTGTGCCCAGCCCATACAAGTGGGGTATGAGGCAAATACCCAGTGAACTTGCCTACCCAAGTTTAACTCCTGAACGAGGCAACTTGTATTTCACATAGCACTGGTATACCTGGGGAAATGTATTAATCCAGCTATGGGTAAATATTAGGACAGACTGGGCTCTTTAATTTTGGTATTACAACCGGTTTATGAGAAGGAAAACTTTTAATTCAAACCACTTGTAGACCTGGTGAGGGATAGGCCCGATAGGCTATTTGTGCTGAAGACACGAGTACCCCTACCCACCACGACAAAATCTGGTTATGGGGTGTCTTCTTCTTTCTCTGAGAGAGAGAGAGAGAGAGAGAGAGAGAGAGAGAGAGAGAGAGAGAGAGAGAGAGGTGGAAATTGATAGACAACGTTTAATAAATTGAGAGAGAGAGAGAGAGAGAGAGAGAGAGAGAGAGAGAGAGAGAGAGAGAGAGAGAGAGAATTGATAGACAACGTTAATAAATTGAGAGAGAGAGAGAGAGAGAGAGAGAGAGAGAGAGAGAGAGAGAGAGAGAGAGAGAGAGAGAGAGAGAGAGAGAGAGAGAGAGAGAGAGAGAGAGAGAGTGGAAATTGATAGACAACGTTTAATAATTGAGAGAGAGAGAGTGAAAGAGAGAGAGAGAGAGAGAGAGAGAGAGAGAGGGAGAGAGAGAGAGAGAGGTGGAATTGATAGACAACGTTTAATAAATTGAGAGAGAGACAGAGAGAGAGATAAATATATATATATATATATATATATATATATATATAGGTAGCTTACAAAATGTCTAGCCACACTGAGGAGACTTGATAAGTCGAAACACGTGTCTGTGGATGACCTATATATATATATATATATAATAGAGAGAGAGAGAGAGAGAGAGAGAGAGAGAGAGAGTGAGCAAATGAGAGAGTGTGACAACGAACCATCCTTTAGTGAGAAGAAGGGCAACTGGGTTGCTAAGAATCCGCCGCTGATACGCGATATCCTTCATGATGTCTTTGGCCCATTCCATGAGATCCCGGATTTTGTTGCTCGGTGAGGAACGATCCACGTTCCACTTGAGCTTCTCCTTCACTTCTTCCCGCAAAACTCTCTACAAAAGAAAAACACGAAAAGTCATTTGGTAAATTCTTTTCTCCATTATCAACCTAATTGTTTCTTAAAAAAACAAACAAACAAAAACCCCACTTATTTGGGATATCATCACAATCAACACCACCACCATCATCATCATTGTTATTTATTCATTAAACATGTGATTGCGTGACGTTAAGGACAGCTCAGTCGGTAGAACGTTCGGCTAGGAATCGCAAGGTTCCTGATTCGATACCGGCCCTCGCCAACTCAGCGTATGATAATTGTGGATGGTTTGATAAATAGTAGGGCAGATTGGGCTTTTTAGTCTTGGTACGGCAGCCGATCTAGAAGGTAAACGCTGAATTCAAACCAGCTATACTTGGCTTAAAGGGTCAGTTTAGCTCAGTTGGTATAGCGTTCGGCTTGGAATCAGAAGGTTCCGCACTCGATACCGGCCCTCGCCAACTCAGCGTATGAGTAGGACAGGGATCTGTGCGGTAAAGTAAGGAGCTGATGGTAGGTGTGGCGCTCCACCTCAGATTCCCAAATAATCTCCTTGGTCTAGCACTAGGAAAAGGGGATAGACTCCCTCGCTGTATGGCTGATACCGACATTAGGCCACTCCGACGACTTTACTTAATAACGATATATATAGTATTCAAATACAAATGAAAATCGAGCAGCCAATTCCCGGGCGTGTTTTTAAAGCTAGTAACACCAAACTATGCTTTTCTGAAGACTGTTAGTAAACGTCAATGAAAGGTTAACGTTTAAGTAAGAAACTTACTCACCTTATTCCTAACTCTGAAATTGATCTTCTGGAGACAGTCATCTTTTACAATTTCAATGGACGAGCAATTCTTCTTGTAGAAGGCGAAAGCCTTTTGCTGCAGTGGTGTTATATGCACTGGAAATAAATAAATAAATACTTATATTATACTTATAATATATTATGCTTATAATATATTATACTTATAATAAATACTTATATTATACTTATAATAAAGGCCTTTTGCTGCAGTGGTGTTATATGCACCGGGAATAAATAAATACTTTAATTTGAAATGCCCTCCAAAAAAAACATTTTTAAGCTAATTGTTTATTTTCCGAACCAAAATATTATAATATATATATATATATATATATATATAATGTATATTTTTGGGAGATTATGTGCTTAATTAAAGTCATACCTAATTCCTTCGCCATTTCAAACAAATTGTTTGTTCACTTCATACTGTCGTGCTATAAGTCATCCAAAAAGTGCGATATACACATCAGTTTAAAATAAACGAGAAATTCTGCTAGTGTAATGGTTTGAGTGTCCGCCTGACATGTAGGGTTCGAATCACGCACAAAGCACTGCCCTATAGCTCTGCTGATGAGGCCTAATAGGCTTAAATGTACATACAGAGATCGACCTTTTCTCGATTTGTTTACACTTTACATTTAAACCGATATGCACGCCTAATTCATTTAATTATAATTAATTAATTAACAAATTAGGTATGACTTTAATTAAGCACATAATCTCCCCAAAATTGTCGGCCTTCGCCATTGCAAACACATTGTTTGTTCACTTCGTATAATGTATATATATAATATACATATAATGTCTATATATAATATCTATTAATAATGGAGATTCGCTTCCAGTTTTTGTCTGTAACAACAATTACGTCACTGCTTACGTCACATTACCCAAAATCGTCATAACAGAATAAATACACCACCAATTTGAACATGCAACATTAAACAGTTCTCCTCATTGTTTTTTAAAACAAGTTTTAATAAATACATGACTGGTATTATATATCTATATATAGTTTGTTTTATTTTAATACATATCTAAAGTTTACATTTGAAATTGTTTTATTTCCTTTAATGAATTTGATGATTTTACTTACTTCGGGTACAAACTTGCTGACATTGAATTTTTTACTCCCACCCCTCAGGCAATATGTTTCAAAAATCTATTTTTACATCGCCAAATTGCTTTTATACAACTATGTTTCTGCTTGTGTAATACACAGTTAGGCTGTTTTCAACAATATATGCTTAAATACACTAAAAACTTTTTTTTTCTAAATCTGACCTGCTGAAATGGGGGTGCGTCTTATATGCCGTCAAATACGGTCATTTTCTTCCCGAACCAGTACTGATTATATTCCTGTCAAGGTCTTCGAAGAACCCCTTCTTTTATTCCAAGGTTCACACCTGTTTCTTGGAGAGTACCGTATTTGACGGCATATAGGACGCACTTTTTCCCCCAAAATTCTGGCTCAAAAATTGCCCTGCGTCTTATACATCGTAGGTGAAGTTTGAGAGATATTATTATTATTATTATTATTATTATTATTTCCTGCTATTGAGATGTTTTGAGTATGCTTATTGCCTGGCTATACTGCCAAATTGCTTTTATACAGCTATGTTTCTGCTTGTGTAATGCACGATAGACTGTTTTCAATATATGCTTAAATACACTAAAAACTTTTTTTTTTTCCGAAATCTGACCTGCTGAAATGGGGGTGCGTCTTATATGCCGTCAAATACGGTAATTTTCTTCCCGAACCAGTACTGATTATATTCCCAGTCAAGGTCTGCTTCTTTTTGGCGCCAGGAACCCCTTCTTTTACCGGGCATGTCCTTCCTGTCAGATGCCTCCAGGGAAATTGTTATTTTTTGTATACATTTTAGTTTGTATTATTTGTATTATTCGGACTATTGTCCTCATCTTTATTGTTATCTGTACAACGTTTCGGACGATGTACCCTCCGGCCTTCTTCTGGTATATCTTGTCGGCCTCGGGAGCCATCACGACACTTCGAACCGAACACGTTATTTAATCCACGGTGGTAAACTTCTCATTCCTTTAACCATGGCTGGGTACAAGTGTTAAGCTGTGTCAATTATTCTTTGTTACAGTCGCCCTTATTTCATTTTGTGTTTATTCAATTTTATTTGGTTTTATTTAGGGGCTGGCAGAAAAATCGGATACTACGAGTTTTAAAACGAATTAGGAATAATTAAATCTTATATGCGGTCAAATACGGTACTTTAGAAAACAAATCCGTATAGATGAGACATGCACCCTTATGGCAAGCCCAACCTCTTTTTATCATATGGGTGCTAGAAGGCGGTGGCTGCGGGTCTACATGTCCTGGGAATGACGTTAAACTCTATCTGATGGTGAGGTTCCAGTTTTGGAGGTTTGGGGAATGTGGAGCGCTCCTGGTCCACTCTGATAGTACCTGTTAGGGTCCCATCTATGGGGTTAAATAAAAAAAATGTATTTATAAAAAAAATTGTATTCTCCATTAAGAATTGATCAAACTTTATCGGCATTAAATGACCCACTGAGGTTGATATGCCGTAATGAGACATGCAAAAGGCAGACGTGTAAAGATTGGTAATACTTACGCATACTAATAATCTTCGGATCGATATCATGCATTCTTGCCAATATCAGATAGAATGAAAAGCCAACGTCCATGTATGTGTCTGCCAGAGGATCTTTTGCCTTCGGCTGTTTCGGGTTTTGGAAAGAAAAGGAAGGAAAAGTTAAAACAAATAATTACACACAAAAATAACAACAACAAAAACAAAGAAAAAACAAACTACAAGAATTAGTGGGTATTGGTTTGAAACCAATACAATGTTTTTGGTAATTATGAACTTTTGTTTCGTAAATTAGGGTGTCCCAGAAAAAACAGAACCCACAAATTTTGTAATAAAACTGTTAATTTTAATTAGGGGGAGGGGGTTGGGGTTAGGGTTGGGGTTTAGGGTTCAGGGTTAGTTTAATGGGAAAATAAATAAATAATTTGGCTTCTGTTTTTCTGGGTCACCCTGTAATATCATGTTACTCAATTAAGAGGGTTAGGGTTAGGGTTGGGGTTTAGGGTTAGTTTAATGGGAAAATGAATAAATAATTTGGCTTCTGTTTTTCTGGGTCACCCTGTAATATCATGTTACTCAATTAAGGGGGTTAGGGTTAGGGTTTGGGTTTAGGGTTAGTTTAAATGGAAAATAAATAATAATTCGGGTTCTGTTTTTCTGGGTCACCCTGTAATATCATGTTACTCAATTAAGGGGGTTAGGGTTAGGGTTGGGGTTTAGGGTTAGTTTAATGGGAAAATAAATAAATAAATTGGGTTCTGTTTTTTCTGGGTCACCCTGTAATATCATATTCCTCAATTAAAGGGGTTAGGGTTAGGGTTGGGGTTCAGGGTTAGTTTAATGGGAAAATAAATGAATAATTTGGGTTCTGTTTTTTCTGGGTCACCCTGTTATATCATATTCCTCAATTAAGAGGGTTAGGGTTAGGGTTGGGGTTTAGGGTTAGTTTAATGGGAAAATAAATGAATAATTTGGGTTCTGTTTTTTCTGGGTCACCCTGTAATATCATGTTACTCAATTAAAGGGGTTAGGGTTAGGGTTGGGGTTTAGGGTTAGTTTAATCGGAAAATAAATAAATAATTTGGGTTCTGTTTTTTTCTGGGTCACCCTGTACAGAGTGACCCCCCAAAATAGAACCCTAACCCTAACTCCAATCCCAACCCTAACACTGAACCCTAAACACTCCTAGTTAAAATTAACAGTTTTTTTACAAAATTTGTGGGTCCTGTTTTTTTCTGGGACACCCTAATTTACTAGACAAAAGTCCATAATTACCAAGTTCTTATAATACATAAGTGCATCCATAGATAGCCTAACACTGAACATTTGGTAAGAAAAGACAGACAATTCATGAACAATATATATATGAATGTTTAATATACATATATTTTTGGAGGATATGTGCTTAATTGAAGTCATACCTAATTTTTGAAAATTGATTAGTTAATAATTAATGAATTTAGGCGGGCATATATGTTCAAATGTAAGGCTAAACAGATCGAGAAAATGTCAACCCTGAATGTACATTTCGACCTATTAGGTCTCATCAGCAAGGTTATAGACATGGGAGACTGCTCC
>CM042166.1:76933336-76963202 GCA_023376005.1 Doryteuthis pealeii
TCAAAACTCAACCAAAATGGTGCTGGGGGCTACGAAAATGTGTATACTTATAAAATCTACAATATCCATTAACTCATTGCCAATCAAATTTCCCCCACGGCTGTACCAAATTTTCTTTGTATTTTTTACCTGTATGATGGGATATTTCAAAGTTCACTATCTATTCACATCAGAACTCATTCTATTCAAATAAAGTCCTTTTATTATTGTAAGATGGGATATTTCAAAGTTCACTATCTATTCACATCAGAACCCATTCTATTCAAATAAAGCCCCAGTATTGTAATCTGAGTCCTTCTTCTCAATTATAATGAACTAACCATCAGTTTTTGTATTTTGCTTGGGAGCGGTATGAGTAGAAACAGTTCGTTAGTGGGAGAGCCGCCGTGAGTGGTTTAAAGTAGGCAAAGAGTGAATGAATAAAATCAGAAAAAAAATTAGTATAAACGTAGGTTATTCACGCAGCAAATAAAACTTGCTTTAAGTAGCCGTTTACCCATAATATAATATGATAATATTGTACAACGGAAATAGGAATTTCCGGTTAAATTAAACAGAGAGGGGCGACAAAAATGACAAAGGACTTTTTTCCCCGGTAAAAGCGAACAAAGAAGCAAAAAATTTGTCCGATGATTGTTGAGTATCTAGCAGCCATACTTCGTTCCAGATGTAATAAGTAAGTAAGCAAGCCAGTAAGAATCCAGTGTTAACGTATTCCTTGTAAGTCCTTCGTCCGAGATAATCCAAGTATCAATGACATAAGCTCAGAATATGGTCTCTATTAATACAGCATAAGCAGCAGCAGCAGCAGCAGTGCCAGTGATTGGACAATAGAAATGCCTTCTCAGGTCACGTGTTTATAGGCGAGTCTATAAGTAGAAGTGACCATTTGCCTGATGCCTTATATCACAAAATCCAACAATGATAAGTGTAACAAAGAAAACGCGTAGGCGTTTGAGATATATAAAAGGAAGTCAGCCAGAGACAGTCAGACAGGGGACGGCGAACAGAGCACAAGGACCGACCGTCGACACGGTCCGTCGCGGCCAAGGGCGGTGAGACGCCACCAGCCACCCCTTTACCCAACATCGCCAGTCATCACAACGGTAGTGGTAGTCATCGTCAACCCTTGGGCACTCATTGCAAGCTCTGCGCCTTCACCACCCACACGCGGAAGAAAACAAAGAAGGGTCCTCTCTTTGTACATACGTATCTGTTGTTTATTGAAGTCCAGTAGTCGGTAGTAGCTGACTACTACATATATCGTCTAGGGTTAGTGACGATACCCGCTACGTATGCAGATACACGATTTAGCAGCGTGAGTTTGAGGAAGCCGCTATATAACATATTGGAAATTGATACCAGTATGCAACAATATGATAAATCATTTTTAATGCATAAGCTTCAATCACATATGGACAATAAAAGCTAAGGTAATTTATGAGGAAGTGTGTCCCGGTCTCCTGCCTCGAAAATTGGTACCCGGTGACAATTAAAATAACGACCCAGCTCAGTCTATTCAAAACTATCCATCTTCATATCTATCTATCTATCTCAATTTGTTCATATTTATCTATATTACTTTAAATACTAAGATTTTCTTTTATTCTGTTTGTTTAATGTCTTGTTTTTAGTTTAAATAAACAAGAATTACGACAAAAAAAGAAGCGACCCCCCCCAAAATACATTTACTTGTCGAAAATATCTATCTATCTCCATTTGTTCGTATCTATCTATATTATTTTGTTTGTTTATCTATCTATCTATCTATCTATCTATCTATCTCAGTCTATTCAAAACTATATACCCATCTTCATATCTAAACAAGAATTACGACACATTACGATAAATAAACAAGAATTACGACGAGCTGGGGTCGTTATTTTATTTTGATAGTCACCGGATAGCACTTCCTCATAAATTACCAAAGCTAATAACATATTGTCTCATGTTTGGTCATTTTGATCATCCATACTTCTGCTTCTCTGTGAGATGTTGGTAAATTTAAGCAGGCTTTCACCACATATGGGTGAGATTAGTTAAAAACACAGATTGATGATATTTTTGTTATTTTGGGTCATTTTGGTTTTTATATCATAAAGGTGCTCCCATATGGGGGGGGGGGGTTAACATTTAAAAAAAATCATCTTGAATTTGCAGCGTGAGTAAACTAGGATATTAACAAACAAAAGGTTTTCCTTTAAAATAAAAGGTAAGATTTATGATGTTAATATTCCAAACGTTTTCATCTATAACAACAATAAACACGTACTACTACTACTACTACAACTTATACTACTACTACTACTACTACTACTACTACTACTCAGCCAAACCAAATCAAGCCGAGTAATTAAAACTATTGCTAATATCTACTGTGCAACGAGTATCATCGGAGTCATTTGTGCCACACCATGACGTACATGTACCCAATAAGAAAACTAACACAGGTTCTTATTTATATTAGCAACCGGTCACGTGTTAAATTTCAAATTTTAGTATTTTTTTTATTTTGAGGAAAGAGAAGGAGATAAAGAAGAAGCTCTCAAAATAGTTTTGACTAACGAGTCTCTTTGATTTGAATTATACACAATTTCAGTTTCAAGTAACTATGCCTATTTAACGATAATCATTTGTTTGCACACATAGCCTTATTGTGTGCAAATTATTAGTTATGAATACTTGAAACTTTCAAGTATGTATTCACCTAACCCCTACACATGAATAGGACACAATATATTTTTTTAAACCGAAGTTAAACAGGTTTGAATTCAGGTTTTCTTTTTTTTTATACCGTTGCATTACCAAAGTTAAAGAGCCCAGTCTGTCCTACTATTTTACCCATAGCTGGAGGGAGAATAGTGGGATTCATACCTTTCCCAAAATGTATTCGAGCTATGTGAAATGCAAACAGCCTCGTCCAGGATTTTAACTCGGGCCAATTGTTATGAATATAACCATTACACAACGAGCGCCCTAAGTAACTAATAATTTAAATCCTTTATAAACAATTATATCTTCAAGTAACTATTATGGGGACTTTGGCCCCTATTTACGTGCATGTGGAATCAAATACATTAAAATAATTAATTTTTTTAAACAAGTAATTTTACAATTATATAAGCTAAGTTTAGAATTAGGTAAACAAAAGAGAATCAAATAAATATTAGTTTAGAAATATTTTAACAACAATAGAAACAATGGTTTAAATTCATCCGATAATTTATGTCACCAGAATTCCACAGATACCAAAATCATTCGATATTGCATCATTGCAAATCACCTGATATTTGATGAATATTTTAGCTTAAGGAACACGTAGACAATTACAAAAGAGAATTATAAAAAGACCCTTTTAGCTGAAAGACCAGAAAGAGTGGGAGCTTACGCTCTTCCCGACTCGACAGAGTTGGAGTTGATGCTCCCAACTCGACACAATGGGGAGAATACGCTGTCCGAAAACATAAAATACGACCCAACAGGTCCGTCTATTTTTTCGTTTTTTATTCTCTCTCTCTCCCCCCTCTCTCTCTCTCTCTCTCTCTCTCTCTCTCTCTCAACAACAACAAATTTCAATCACAACTTTCAATCACAAACAAAACTGCTACAATGTACAGACAAATATAAACAATACATGCCACACTTGTCACACACAACTATGTACAGACATATACAGTCTGCAACACCGCTGAAAGAACAATTGAATATACCAATTGTAAATTAATGTATATAAAGTTTGTTTCTTTTATCAATTTTGTCTTCTTTTGTTTTCTATGGAAACTTCATTTCCGTAGTCTTATACATATAAATTGTGGGGACCCATAACTCGGATCTTCTTCAACTCCTCAACTAAACACTCACCAAACAACCACGGGTCCCTACACTATTCTTTATAGAAATTTGCACAGTATCAGATCTCTGAAATAAAATAAAACAGAAATTCTACCAAGCTGTAGCCGTGTCAGTACTGATGTATGGTTGCACCACTTGGACTCTAATTAAACGCTTGGAGAAAAAGCCAGATGGGAACTACACAAGGCTGCTGCGTTAAATGGGTGATCACTTAGTAGCTGCAAGTTATTGTATGTAATCTAAGGCCTAAAGGTATTTACTCGGGTAGGATGAGACACAAGGTCGCAAGTATGAGGCTTCCAGTGAGGAGCAAAGTCACTATTCAGTAGTAATAGATATGCGATATTAGCTTGCTAACCATTTCATCACGATGGGACGCCCGTAAACTAAGGTTTGTATTCCAGAATAAGCAAAATTTAGCAAACATTTACTTCTCAGTGACCTACGGTCAAGTCATGATTAAAACACAAATTTTGGTCAGATTCGGTCAAGTTAAGCAGCAACGACTCTGCTCATTACTTAAATGGGTGACTACTTAGTAACATCAGGTACTGTAAAATACTTCAAGCTCTGAAGAATCTAAATATTAAATTTCTGTGTGAGTAAAAAGTAAAAAAAAAAAAAAGGTAAAATAAGCGAAGATGCCTATTATTGATATCAGTCGGACAGCGAGGGAGTCTATCCTCTTTTCACTAAACCAGGAAAATTGTTTTTGTGTCTAAGATGTGGCGACACACATAACTTCAGTTATCGATTTTACCGCAGAGATCTTAGTTGTGCTACTCACGCGCTGAGTTGTTGAGGGGTCGTTATCGAACCCGGAACCTTGTGATCCCGAGGCAGATGCTCTATCGACTGAGCTAAACCGGCCCCTAAGTATGTGTAAGTAAGTAAAGTCGTCGGGGTGGCCTAAAGTCAGTATCAGCCAAACAGCGAAGGAGTCTATCCCCTTTTCACTAGCACTAGACCAAGGAGATTGTTTTTTTAGCATCGGAGGTGGAGCGCCACACCTACCATCATCTCCTTACTTTACCGCACAGATCCCTGTGCTACTCATATGCTGAGTTGGCGAGGGCCGCTATCGAACTAGGAACCTTGTGGTTTCTAGCCAAATGCTCTACCGACTGAGCTAAACCGACCCTTATGTGTGTGTGTGTGTAAATGAGCTTATCTTGTCTTTCTTTCCATTTGGACTGATATTAACAGGTTACTGACCATATATAAATCTGACCTCTCTGATGAGAATAAAATGGGAATTCTTCGAGGCTCTAGTCGTGTCAGTTCTGCTGTATGGTTTGCATCACTTGGACTTTGACGAAACGCTTGGAGAAAAATCTAGATGGAAGCTACGCATGACTGTCGCATCAAATATGAGACCACTTAGTGTAATATATTGTCTGATCAGTGCACCCAAGGACCAGGCTGAATAGGAAGTGCATGGGGGTCAGGTGCAGCCTGGAAACGAAAACAGGATGTGGCCCTGACCTGACCTTTTGCACCTGGAAATGCAGGTGAACATTTGACATGATTTAGGTGCAGAAATCTGTAGGCGTGGCCCATAGCCAATGAAAATAGCCTGCGTGGGCGAAGAGGTGTGTCTACAGAAAAAACTGCGTAGGTGTCACGAACAAAGAGGCGTGACACCGGGAGTCATACTGCAATAAAAGAAGCCCGTAGAGATCGATTAGACAGACGACGATCAGGTTCGAGATCACTTGAAAAGAACTCCCGAAGGCTCCACGTTGCGTAACCCTGCCAACGACTCTCAGCTGTACACAACCGGGGAAAATAAACATCTCATCTTACATTTTCCTAAATACAAGTGTTTGTGTTCTTTGACGGGTCCAGTGTGTAACATTAGTAAATTACTGTAAGTAAACGAAGGCCCGTATACCATACAAAGCAAAACTATTGAATCCACAGTGACCTACGGTCAGATAGACGAAGTTAAGCAACGGCTAGACTACTGATTACTTAAATGGGTGACCACTTAGTAACAGCAGATATTCTAAGCCACTCCAGGCTTCGGAGAATCTAAAGCTATACTTTCGTTAAGTGAGGGCAATTCTTTTTTTTTTTAGTTTAGATTAGTCCAGCACGTTAGCCACTACGCCACGGTGATACCCTTGAGGACATTTGAGTTTTATTTAACACGTCCGGCAATTGCATGATGGGAACCTTGGAAACATTTAAATGCCTTTGAGATAAAAGTTATGAGTTGTTTTTTCTGCTCTGGAACACGCAAACGAAGGTCGAACGGCCGGAAGTTGATCCAGGCTTTCACTTCCGTTACAACTTACGTATGCTGACTATCGCACTTGCATAAAGTTTGCTTTCACCAATTACTACTGAGTAGTGAGTTTGCTTCGCACCGAGGGTCCCATACTTCTGACCTTGTGCCACACTAGGCTAAGCTTAGTAAACGACAACGCAAAGCTTGTTTTTATCTCACCTACCTTCAGGGGATTTTAAAAAACTCTTCCACCCAAAAGCAATTCACGGACTTGAATAAGAAACTTGAAAGAAAGTTGTGGCCAGAAGAAAGTAGAACAAAAATCGACACATACACTTACTATTACTCCTTGTATGAAACTGCCCCCCGCCAATGCAAACGATTTTGCAGTTTGTATGGCGTTTCCAGAGCCAGACAGATTCTTCAGATCTTCGAGTTTCGTCTTGTCTGGTTGGTGCATTTCATAGCATTCAGTCATTAGTTGAAATACTGCTTTCTTGTCCAGGGTGTCCTTCACTTCCTGTGGATGAACAGATAATAATAATAATAATAATAATAATAATAATAATAATAATAATAATAATAATAATAATAAAAAGAGAAAAAGAAAAAGAAAAGAAAGGAAAGAGAAACAAAGAGGAGAAAGGAATAATAATAATAATAATAATAATAATAATAATAAGAATAATAATAATAAAGAGAAAAAGAAAAAGAAAAGAAAGGAAAGAGAAAAAAAAGGAGAAAGGAATAATAATAATAATAATAATAATAATAATAATAATAATAAAGAGAAAAAGAAAAAGAAAAGAAAGGAAAGAGAAAAAAATGAGAAAGGAATAATAATAATAATAATAATAATAATAATAATAATAATAATTCGCTTCCGGTTTTTGTCTGTAACAAAAACTACGTCACTTCTTACGTCACACAGCCTAAAATCGTCATAACATAGAATACACTCAAAATTTGAGCATGCAATGTTAGACAGTCCTCATTGGTTTTTTAAACAAGTTTTAATAAATACATACCTGGTATTAACTATCTATATATAGTTTGTTTTATTTTAATATATATTTAAAGTTATCAGAACTAAGTTTCCATTTCAAAATTTTGTATTTTTTACTCCTTTAATAAATTTATTTTATTTTTTACTCCTTTAATAAATTTGATGATTTTACTTTACTTATGATACAAACTCTCTGATATTAAATTTTCAACTCCCATCCCCTCAGGCAATATTCATTTTACGTCGCCCAGTGGGCGTTTTTCATTTTGCTAATAATAATAATAATAATAATAATAATTAGCTTGGCACAACTGGGTTAGAAAGGTGATCGACTAGAAATTATGCAAAAAAAAAAAAAAATTTTTCGCCATATGAAATGGTATATGCATAAACTAGAATCTGTACTTGAGAATGAAACGCATAACATTCTCTGGGACTTTGAAATAAAGACGGATCGCCTTATCCCAGACAGAAGACCAGACATAGTATTGATTAACAAAAAAAAAGAAAAAGAAAAAAGAGAACTTGTCAACTGGTAGATTTTGTTGTTCCAGCTGATCACAGGGTGAAAATGAAAGAAAACGAAAAGATAGACAAATACATTGATCTTGCTAGTGAACTGAAAAACACAAACTGTGATAATATGACGGTGAAAATGATACCAATAGTAGTTGGAGCACTTGGAACGATTCCCAAAAGCTTAGAAAAAAGACTAGAAGAACTGGAAATCAGAGGAAGAATTGAGACCATCCAGACAACGCGTTGTATACTCTCTTTCCTTTCTTTCTTACTTCTATTCTTCTAGCGTCTCTTCTAGCGTCTGGACTTCGTCTTGGGGACTTCGTGTCTGGTCTTCCATTGGGGATTTCTCTTTATCAGAAGCCCTGCGTCATTGGTAGTTTTTAGATAATAACACCAGACTTCGATTTAACTTAGATAATATTTTATTCTGAAATCCCCACCAGACTACCTGCGCAGATTGAGTCGGCACCGTGCATAACACGACTTACCAATCTGACTAAACATCTTTTTCTCATATAAACCGGAAGAAGTTCTTCTCCACCGATTCTCACGGTATACACCGGAAGGAGGATTAGGATGAGGTCAAGCCTTGTCATTCAATCCTTCAAAGCCGCCGGCTACACTTATAACAGCCATTTTGATTTCTACTCTACTGTACATAAATATTAGGAATCTAATAATTATGTAACAATCAGATGAAGAATTGAGACCACCCAGACAACGGTATTATTGAAATCAGTTGGAATACTTAAGAGTCTTGGGGACTTTTTGTCACTCAAACTCCAGTGAAAAGCCACCAGCTAACACTGGTGTGAAAAAACCCACAAGGAATGAAATAATAATAATGATGATGATAATCCTATTATAATGGAGATTGTGTGTTTTTCTGTCTGAAGCCGAAACTAAATCAGTACTCAAGTCACAATTCCCTTAGTTATTGACGTCACATTCACCATGAATTTATTTTTATTTAAACCTCAGTTATTGATAAAATTGTTATACCTTATTAATACTTTTGACTTTATCTACATTCTAATAACATGCAATTGTATTTATATATGCAACAAAATAGCGGGTTACAGTGTGAACAGGAAAGCTAATTTGCATATTGATATTAAAAGTTTAATTTTATTAAATATGCGCTTGGTATTATTGATTTCTAATTGTTTGTTTTTTTCTTAATGAATATGAGCAAAAAACTCGGGGATAAATCTTAAAAGAAATCCTTTAATATAAAGAAATAACAGTAATTTTATTCTTTACTTCCTAATTTAACTAAATAGTTAAATTAGGAAAATTCAGCAATAAAAGGAGGGAGTGATGGAAATTGATGGAAGACTTAGTTTCAAAGTTGTTCTATTCTTCGATTATACCCCCTCTGTTTCAAATCATTTTATTTGGATTTTTATTTAGTTTCAAAAGTATTTCAAATTTAACATATTTCATTACATTAAAATTCAAATACTTGCACCCGGAGGGTGCATATATTTGCTAGTAATAATAATGATAATAACGATGTTGTTAATAGTAATAATGATAATGACAAAAATGAACAAGCCCTTTCCGAATTTCAATGCTGTTAATTAATTAATTCAGTCACTACAAGTTGTGTAGTCTGTTTATATAGAGCAATGGTTCTCAACCTTTTTTTACTAGTGGCCCCCTTTTAATCCTATTTTACTATGGTGAACCCCTCCCTCCATAGCCATTCGTTGTTTAAAAATCCCATTGTTTTTATAGTTAAATACATTTTACTTGCCTGGGTCCCCAAAAATGTTATATGGTCGCCGGGGGGTAATATGGACTCCAGTTGAGAACCACTTTATATAGAGCCTAGAAACATCGGTAATTTCGCTATGCAGAACACGGATCATTTGCATAATGGAATTATAGGCACCGCTCCATCGCAACCATATTTTTTGATGATACATTGTTTGCACAAATCAATGATAACATAATAATGGCAATAATGATGATAACGATGATAACAGTAACAATAATAGTGATGATGATGATGATGATGAAAACACTGATGATAATGTGTAATGATTTTCACCACCAATCTACCGAATGTGGCGAACATTAGGTAGGAGGATTGACAGATGGTTGGCTAAAGATAAAATCTCCAACCGTGTGAAACTATGAAAAATATATCTTATTATAATGGAGATTGTGTGTTTTTCTGTCTGTAACCGAAACTATATTACTACTCAAGTCACAATTCCCTTAATTATTTACGTCAAATTCTCCATGATTTCATTCTTTTAAACCTTCAGTTATTAATAAAAATTGTTTTACATTATTAATACTGTTGACCATATCTACGTACTAATAACATGCAATTGTATTTATATATACAACAAAATAGCGGTTTACAGTTTGAACGAGAAGGCTAATTTGCATATTGATATTTAAAATTTTATTTTAATAAATATGTGCTTGGTATTATTGATTTCTAATTGTTTGGTTTTATCTTAAGAAATATAAACAAAAATCTCGTGGATAAATCTTAAAAGAAATTTATTTAAAGAAGAAATAACTGTAATATTATCCTTTACTTCCTATTTTAACTAAATAGTTAAATTAGGAAAATTTACCAATGAAAGAGGGAGTAATGGAAAATGATGGAATAGTTAGTTTCAAAGTTGTTCTATTTTTCGATTATACCCCCTCTGTTGCAAATCTTTTTATCTGCATTCTTAGTCAGTTTCATTAACCTTTCTAATTTAATATGATATTTTATTATATCAAAACTTAAATACTTGCACCCGGAGGGTGCATATATTTGCTAGTATATATAATCTAGAATAGATTTGAGTGGGTTTTGTAACAATGCATTTTGCCAAGAAATTAAATGTTGACCCTACATAAACACAAACAGGATTGCCTCCCAGAGAATAAGACACATAAAATTCTCTGGGATTTTGAGATACAACGGACCACCTCATCACAGACAGAAGACTGGACCTAGAGTTAATTAACAAGAAGAAGTAAACATGTCATCTTGTAGATTTTACCGTCCTGGCTGACCACAGAGTGAAAAATGAAAGACATTGAAAAGAAAGAAAAATACTTAGACCTTGCCAGATAACTGAAAAACAAAACAAAACTGCGGAACATAATAATGAAGGGAGTACCAATTGTTGTTGGTGTTCACTCCTTCTTCTTGGTCAGTCTTTTTGCCAAGACATTCATCAACCAACAAGACCATATTATTTCTTTAAACTTTTATTTACTTAACTAAACTTCTTCCTCTAACTATACACATCGCGCGTGTGCAAGTGAGCCCCAGCTAAGGCAGACATGCTTTCTGCCTGACGTCCAAGCTGGTACTGATCAGTTGATTCTCGGCTTTCTCGTGTCTCAGTTCAAAGGTCTCCAACGGTCTGTATCTGTCCATGGAAAACCGCCGCCCGTGACATTAAAATAGCATCCCTGCAGAACTACAGTGGGTTGACAATAATCTATTTAACCACATAGATTATGCAACATTATCACTTAGTGTTGTAGAATAATCATACTAAGTTCCAATTACCGTCGCACAAGCTGAGCACAACTGAACTAGTGCCCAAGACAGCTGGTACTTATGGGACTCAAGAATAGTCCATTCATGTATTTGGGTGATTCTATTCCTTGAGTCCTGATTGGCTACTTGATTTCTATGAGGCTTTATAAATACTCTGGCATTCTGCAGTAGAATTACAACAAGGTTAGATCTGTATTGAGTTACAGCTACTTGTTACATTTTCTTACCAATTCGACGTTAATTGGAACTTAGTATGATTATTTGAACATGTCAGGAGAATGGAAAATGGACGCACCCCAAAAGATCTTTTGTACGGCGAATTAGTAAAAGGCTCCCGATCGGTTGGTAGACCACGCCTACGATTTAAAGATGTCTCCAGGAGAGCTATAAGGATATGCCATATTGACACAAACACGTGGGAGGTAGATGCAAAAAATAGAGTGGCCTGGCGTCTCAACGTTAAGCAAGGCACGGAGAGGGGTGAGACAGAGAGGAGAGTAGCACCGACAGAAAAGAGAGCCAGAAAGAGAGAGAAAAGACAGCAGCCCCAGAAAACATCACAGTTTGTATGCATTCAGTGAACCAACGACTGTCACTCAAGAATTCGCCTGCAGAGTCACTTGCGCAGATGTAGATGAATTTTAATTTTTTTGACACTACGCCATCGTCCTTAGTGGAAGGAAAGGATCAAATAATAATGATTATTCTACAAGTGTCTTGTCCAGCTTTATCTTTTATTGTGATAAATTCTTTACGTCAAGTGAAATATTGTGGTACATGCCTTCCACTAAGAGATTAGCATTTAGGGTCTTGTCCAGCTTTTCCTTTGAGCACATCTTTGATCATGGTAAATGCCTTACGCCCAGTGGAATATCATGGTAAATTCCTACCACCAAAAGATTGGCACGTAGTTCTTGATTAGCTCACGGATTCGGCCTGATTTCAAAATTGTATGA
Organism: Doryteuthis pealeii; assembly: GCA_023376005.1. Lineage (NCBI taxonomy): Eukaryota > Metazoa > Mollusca > Cephalopoda > Myopsida > Loliginidae > Doryteuthis > Doryteuthis pealeii. The sequence continues at coordinate 76,945,432 of CM042166.1, forward strand.
TATATTGGGCTACAATCTATAGAACTAAAGTTGAAAAATCTGACACATTGACTCACTGGCTTTCTCATTTATTATTAGAAATAATAAACCGTGTGTATATGTAGTTATATATATTTATTTTTTTTGAGGATATGTACTTAATTAATGTCATACCTAATTTTTGAAAATTAATTAGTTAATAATTAATGAATTTAGGCGGGCATATATGTTCAAATGTAAGGCTAAACAAATCGAGAAAATGTCAATCCCTGAATGTACATTTCGACCTATTACGTCTCATCAGCAAGGTTATAGACATGGGAGACTGCTCCATGTGTGACTCGAAACCTCGACTGCCAAGCCGACAAGCTGTTTCGAGTCACACACGGAGCAGTCTCCCATGTATATAACCTTGCTGATGAGACCTATTAGGTCAAAATGTACATTCAGGGGTTGACATTTTCTCGATTTGTTTAGCCTTACATTTGAACATATATGCCCGCCTAAATTCATTAATTATTAACTAATTAATTTTCAAAAATTAGGTATGACTTCAATTAAGCACATATCCTCCAAAAATTGTCGGCTAAAAGCCATATCAAATAAACACAGTGTTTATTTACGTACTCTCATATATATATATATATATATATATATATATATATATATATATATTATATATATATATAATTAAACAAAAGGCACGTCTCCTGTTTAACAATTGTATTGATGATCTTTTCAAGCTTTCTGGCCAACGTTTTTAAATATTTGGATGGAATCCGTGGATTAGTCCACCGAAGTTCGTATCCCGAGTACTTTCGGCACTTCGAAGTGCCATCATCAAGGGTGATGTGTTTCAGTTTATAGAAACAATTACCGTTTGTAGACATTTGGTGCAAATTTTTAATTAACAACATATATTGTAAAATAAACAGCTGTGAACCAAGTTATAATTTCTTACTCAACATTAGTTAATGTACAGTATTTACATTACCTTGGCCACTTGTGAAGCCCCTGGACCATTTTCTTCGACTAGAGAAACAATCAGGTTCGCGATGCTCTGTCTTAGTTCTAAAACCTGAAAAAGAAAAAAGAAAAAAAAAAAGAAAAAAGAAAGAAACTGATAAATAGAATATTCTCAAAAGCCTGAAACATAATTCTATCCCCCACCCCTACAGCACACTTTTCTAGCAGGTGATGAGGTGGATAGACACACTTACAGGTAAACGCACACACAATGAAAACACAAGTGGTTCACGTAAATTCTAACAGAGACATTACTTCACTCAGCAAATACATAAACCCTCACGGCTGTCACAAGATGCGTTTAACAGGCGAAATTCTTGAAGATATGAATATCGTATTTTCGAAGGCGATCGTATAAACATTTTTATAAACACATTTTTCCATTTAACCCATACATGAGACCCTAACAGGTACTGCCACTTTGGGTCAGAATGGACCAGGAAGCAATGGTGATGAAGGGGTGCTCCACATTTCCCATACCTCCAGAACTGGATCCTCACCATCAATTAGAGTTTAATGTCATACCCAGGACATAAAGACCCACAACCACCGCCTTCTAGCACCCATTTGATAAAAAGGGCTGAGGTTTGCCATAAGGGCAATAGGGTTGGGACAATCATATAGGTACTAGGGTTTGACGTGACCAGCCGATTGATCGGAGAGGGCCTCTTCGACCGCCCGTCTGCTCTTGCTTTAGTGGTCACCCAATTATACATTGAACAGCCTCAACGCTGCTTAACTTTGGGGATCTAGCGGGAACTGGTGCTTTCAGCGTGACTTGACCGTAATTTGTAGAACTGTCAGTCATGTTAGGTTTCTTTTGGTCCTGGTAACGCCAAAAACATCTAAATCAATGGGGAACTGCTTCTTTGCGTCTCGGTTTATGCAACCTTCATCAGGACAGGTGGTAAAATCTTGTGTGGAGTTTGGGAGACTTTTGGGATATCCAGACAAGATTTTACCACGTGTCCCGATGAAGGTTGCATAAACCGAAACGTTATAACATAGAAATTACCATCAAGAATAAATAAGTCATCTTATAGCGAGGAAATTGACTTACCTTTTCGGTGGAGCAGTTGGCGAAGTCGCCAGCCCTGAGAATAAAGTTGATGTAATCGATAACCTTATTGTCGTAAATTACGACACGGTTTTCTTGATTGCTCTGAAATTAAGAGAAAATTGAACATAAGTCCCACAGTAAGTAGTATTATGTAATATGTATTATTCGGGATATTGTCCTCATCTTCATTATTATCTCTACAACTTTTCAGCCGACGTACCCTCCGGCCTTCTTCAGGGATTTTTTTGCACTCGGTAACCTTCTCAGACTCTGGAACCATCTCAGATTCTTTTTTTTTTTTCACAGCTCGTATGAAAGAAATAAGTAAACACTCAACAGTATAAACGTCTTCATTCAATTTGAAAATTTAGAATCTAAAGTAAATATCAAATTAAAGAGATTTAATTTATCTAAAATTGATTTAAATTAATTAATTTAAAGAAAAATGACGATTTCTGTCTTTGAATTTAAAATTCAAAATTTAGAAATTCAAAGACCATAGAAAGTAAAGGTTTTGTCTTAACAATTTTGATCCCTGCTCGTATGAAAGAAATAAGAAAAGTGTCAACTGCGTACACATCTCTATTTGAATTTAAAATTTAAAAATTTAAGATAAACTAATTAAAAAACATTAAAGGTTTTGATTTGACAATTTTGATCTCTGCTCGTATGAAATAAATAAGAAGACTCAACTGTGTACACGCTTTTATTTGAATTTAAAATTTAAAATTTTAAAATTTAAAATTTAAAATTTTAAAATTTTAAGATTTTAAAATTTTAAAATTTAAAATTTTAAAATTTAAAAAATGCTTGATCTGGACAATTTTGATCCCTGCTCGTATGAAAGAAATAAGAAAAGTCTCAACTGCGTACACATCTCTATTTGAAAGATAAAAAAATAAAAAAAACATTAAAGGTTTTGATTTGACAATTCTGATCTATGCTCGTATGAAATAAATAAGAAGACTCAACTGGGTACACGCTTTTATTTGAATTTTAAATTTATATTTTAAAATTTAAAATTTAAAATTTAAAATTTAAAAATTTAAAATTAAAAATTTAAAATTTAAAAATTTAAAAAATGCTTGATCTGGACAATTTTGATCCCTGCTCGTATGAAAGAAATAAGAAAAGTCTCAACTGCGTACACATCTCTATTTGAATTTAAAATTTAAATAATTAAGATAAAAAAAACAAAAAAAACATTAAAGGTTTTGATTTGACAATTTTGATCTCTGCTCGTATGAAATAAATAAGAAGACTCAACTGTGTACACGCTTTTATTTGAATTTTAAATTTTAAATTTTAAATTTTAAAAATGCTTGATCTGTACAGTTTTGATCCCTGCTCGTATGAAAGAAATAAGAAAAGTCTCAACTGCGTACACATCTCTATTTGAATTTAAAATTTAAATAATTAAGATAAAAAAAAACAAAAAAAACATTAAAGGTTTTGATTTGACAATTTTGATCTCTGCTCGTATGAAATAAATAAGAAGACTCAACTGGGTACACGCTTTTATTTGAATTTTAAATTTAAAATTTTAAAATTTAAAATTTAAAATTTAAAAATTTAAAAATTTAAAAATTTAAAATTTTAAAATTTTAAAATTTAAAAATGCTTGATCTGGACAATTTTGATCCCTGCTCGTATGAAAGAAATAAGAAAAGTCTCAACTGCGTACACATCTCTATTTGAATTCAAAATTTAAATATTTAAGATAAAAAAAAAGAACATTTTTGATCTCTGCTCGTATGAAATAAATAAGAAAAAAAAAAAAACGAATGTAAAATGAAAGAGAATGAACGAAGAAAAGTGAAATAAAAAGACATTAAAAAAAAGGTTCAACTACTTACCGCTGTAAATTCATTGATTGAATCAAAAAGTTGTATCACCAAATCTATACTTTTGCCATTAATATTTGAGTAGACGACATCCAGAAATCTTGTTACTTCAGCGATTATATCGAATGATTTTACGTTGTCCGGTTGTTCTCGCAAGTAATTCTAGTTTGGAACAGAAAAAAAGAATAGATTTTTTTTTAGTATTTAACTGATTTTTATTAATACTAGCAAATATATGAACCCTCCGGGTGCAAGTATTTAAGTTTTAATATAATAAAATAGCATATTAAATTAGAAAGGCTAATGAAACTGAATAAGAATGCAGATAAAAAGATTTGGAACAGAGGGGGTATGATTGAAAAATAGAACAACTTTGAAATTAACTCTTCCATCATTTTCCATTACTCCCGTCTTTATTGGTAAATTTTCCTAATTTAACTATTTAGTTAAAATTGGAAGTAAAGAATAATATTACAGTTATTTCTTCTTGTTAATGGATTTCTTTTAAGATTTATTCCCGAGAATTTTGCTCATATTCAATAAGATAAAACCAAACAATTAGAAATCAATAATACTAAGTATATATTTATTAAAATCAAATTTTTAAGATCAATATGCAAATTAGCCTTCCCATTCACACTGTAAACCGCTATTTTGTTGTATATATAAATACAATTGCATGTTATTAGTTTGTAGATATGGTCAACAATCTTAATGATGTAAAATAATTTTATTAATAATTGAGGTTTAAATAAAATAAGATCCTGGAGAATGTGATGTAAATAACTAAGGGAACTGTGACGTATAATAATATAGTTTCGGTTACAAACAGAGAAACCTACAATCTACGTTATAATAAGAGATGTGCTAAACTTAGTTTACACATTAAGTAAAACCACCCTTTTTAAAAAATTTTTTTTTTTTACTAAAGAACTTAAATAAAAGTGAAAAGATCATTTATAGGAGCTGGTTAATCGCCTTTATCCTAGACTGGGGGGTTTGTAGAGAAAATATAATTATGTTTACTAGCAAAAGTATGCGCTCCCTGGTCGCAAGTATTTAAGTTTTAATGTAATAAAATATTTTATTAAATTAGAAAGACTAACGAAACTAAATAAGAACGAATATAAGATTATTACACATATTCTAATATTATTTTCATTGATTTCTATATAATCTATAAAGCCAAGAGACAAGAATAGGCGGGAAATTTAAAAAATGTCTTAGATGACTTATTATTATTTCAACATTAAAAAATGAGATGATTGTAGAATCCTCTCTATTTCTATGTAGATGACACAACTGAAGAAGGCTGACCAATGGATCGGTCGAAACATTTTGATAAGAACAAAAAACCAACAGAAAGTTATATATATTTTGAGTAACTCTCAGGGGTGGGAGTTTATTTTTAAGCTTAAGTGTAAATGATATGATTTATGGGCGATAATTTGTTTGGTTAAAATGGTTTCCGTTTTCTTAATAGATTTTTGATTTTATCGTGTTTTTAATGGATTACTAAAACGGTAATCCTCAAACGAAAAGTAGTTGGACCGGAAGTGCTCAGTGAATAACACCGGAATTAGCAAATGACATTTTTTAAATCTTGATTAAATAAAAAATGAAAAATATAAATAAGATTAAAAAAAGAAGAAAAAAACAAAAAACGATGCCCGCATAACCCGTAAAGTTTGTTTAACCTTTATATATCACAGATTTTCTACACATGTTCAAATTGCACTTAATAACCCCAGCCAAACGCCACATTAAATTAACCGCAGATAATTCGCATCTTTAGATCCCAACGTTTGGTCTCTACGGGGTGCACACAAAATCTTGAAGAAAAATATTTATTTTAATTATACTAGCAAACGTATGCGCACCCTGGCTACAAATATTTAAGTTTTAATGTAATAAAATATTTAAATTAGAAAGACCAATGAAACTAAATAAGAACGAATATAAAAATATTACACTTATTTTAATGTTATTTTAATTGTAGCAGCTATTAAAGTAGTTTTTGACTAACAAGAACATCACAGATAGATGGTTTGGTTTTTTTGTTTTATGGCATATCAACCTCAATGGGTCATTTAATGCCGATAAATTTTGAAATAAATCAATTCTTAATGGATAATACAATTTTTTTATGAATACATTTTTCTATTTAACCCATAGATGGGACCCTAACAGGTACTACCACTCCGGGTCAGAGTGGACCAGGGAGCAATGGTGATAAATGGGGTGCTCCACATTCCCCAAACCTCCAAAAGTGGAACCTCACCATCAGATAGAGTTTAACGTCATTCCCAGGACATGTAGACCCGCAGCCACCGCCTTCTAGCACCCATATGATAAAAAGGGGTTGGGGCTTGCCATAAGGGCAATAGGGTTATCACAGATAAAGCATTTATATCTAAGTTGAGGTAGCGTGGACGTGGACATAGAGTCAACGGCGCCAGGTTACAGACAGTTTCTCGCTTATGCGATCTTCAGACCAAGTGAAGAAAGGATTCAACGGTTGAGCTCAACCGTTGAATTTTCCCTTTCTTTCTTTCTTTCTTTCTTTCTTTCTTCTTCTAATTATTATTATCGGTTTTCTTTATTTTTGTTTCTTTATAATAGAAACGGAATGGTCCATTATTTAGCTGAGATGATAACACTCATAAGAAATAAGAATGAAATAAGTATATGCAACACCAGATAATCAGGATTTACATTTTTGCATTTCAACTTGGACGATTTGGACATTCTCATTTTTAACCAGAGCGTGTTGCAAGATGATAACGGTCGTACTTTTGAGGAACACGTGTATTAATATATAGATTGACGGAAAATGAAATACACCAAACGGAAATTGATAAGAAGAAAGCGGAAGTTACCTGGAGTTGTTGGTTTTGACCATCGCACATTCGCGCCATGACCTTGAGTACTAGTTCGATATAACCGTCATTCTTATATTCCAAAGAATTGTCTGGTTGTTCGCTAGTAGACTGATCAGGCTCTGTCTCTTCACTCTGAAAAATCAAAATAGAAGAAAATGAACATTGGAAGAGGGAATTTTGTCGAGGAAGATGTAGACCATGACGACGCTTCTCCGAATCCGTAGGGTGATTTAATAGAGAACATTAGAAGATAGTATTATTTGCGTTATTCGGACTATTGTCCCCATCTTCATTGTTATTTGTACTGATGGGGACAATAGTCCGAATAACGCAGATAATACTAATCTTCTTCAAGCCTCATCTCAAACATTCAGAGAAATAGTATTAGAAGATAGATGTCAGAAGAATAAACAAGAAATACATTTGGGGAAAAACTCTATTAAAAACATTATTAAAAATGTTACATCATAAGGTGGTACCCTCTATTCTAAAGAGGACATGTGAAAATAATTAGAACAAAATGCGGAGAGTGACACCCCGAGGAAGATGTCCCCATCCCGAAAAGAACACAACTCGGCCCGAGACAAAGAAAAGAATAGACGAGAGAAAACAAGAATTGATAAGAAATAAAATGGGGGAAAAACTCTAACAAAAACACTATTTAAAATGTTGCATCAAAAGGTGGTACCCTCTATTCTAAAGAGGACTGTGACGAAATTGAAGGGCAGACCTATGAACAAGCGGATTCCCAGCCCCCACAAACAAAGCGCATCAGGATATGTTTGGCCAGTGCGAAAGGGAGGAGTGTGGCGAGTGGCTACGGATATTCGAACTCGCTACCTGCTCGTAGCTGAAATGCTGTTGGCAGAGACCTGGATGAGGTATATCGGAATTTGCTTAAGGGTGGCCGAACGAGCAGAAATAAGACCGACAGTCACTGACAGCGAGAGTGAGGAAGAAAGCAAGTGTTTGGACAGCAAGTGAAATCTGACGACTGCTATTTGGGGTGTCAGGAAGTGAGAGTAACGTGCTCAGTTGGTAGAGACTGTGCTGACGGCGAAAGGAATTACAATTCGTTTGCTAGAGAGGCTTGCAAAAGATTAATATCATCTTAAATTTTAGACCATCCAAGAGAAGGACATCTGAAAATAATTAGAACTGAATGCAGAGTGAGAGATTCCGAGGAAGATGTCCACAACCCGTAGAGAACACGACATGGCCTCAAGACAAATTGAAGATAAGAAGATAGAAGAATAAATATATATATATATAAAGGGCAGTTGTGTGTAAATGTAGGGCCGGAGGAATCTTCGAAAATAAAACAATTAACGACAAAGTAAATATAAATACACATTAAATATCACCAGGGCTTGGTTTTTGAGTAAAAATAATAGAGGTTTGATTTATATTCGTGATGATAATTAAAAAAATAAAATTTGAATGATAACAGCATGGATTTTTTTCATCTAATATTTTAGATAGTAGACATTAATATTTATTTTCAGAGTAGCTGGATCAATGCAAGGTCTATTTTTTTACATAGGGGTTTAAATGGGGAATTCCATGAGGATTCAACTCACGATTCAGTAATAATGGATCTGCAGGACTAACTCAAAACCCCTCTATCTAGGTAATGCCAGGTAGTCACTGCTATAAATAAATAAATTGGGGGGGGGGCTCTATTAAAAACACTATTAAAAAGGTTAGGCCATGAGATTGAGACCTTTATTCTAAAGACGACATCTTAAAATAATAAGAACAGAATGCGGAGCGAGACATCCCGAGGAAGATATACCCATCCCGAAAAACAAAAAAAAAACAACACCTTAAAACTATGAAATTAACGTTCCAACTGTTATTTCTAGCAAGGGTCCATGCTCACACACCTTACCTGATAAAGATAACCTATTAAAAATTCTAAAGAGAACATATGAAAAAAAATAAGAACATAATGTAGAGAGAAAGTTTTCGGAAATATTTTTCCATTTTCGGAAAAATACCGACCATTGAACTAACATGACGTCGTCAATAAAAAGGGTAGGGAAAAATGAAGCTACGAACGGTCTTGCTTGATAGTGAAAAAGAACTTTATTACAAATATACCCACAAAGGAGGCAAAAATGAAATATATACAATTAAAATTAAAATTGCATAGTATTACCCATGTACGACGTCCGCTAAATAGACAATTTAGGCGCCGGGTAACAAAAATACAACAATGAACAAAATGTGAATAAAAGAACAGGAAGAAAACACTTACCGTTAGAAAGGGTTTAAACAACAAAAGAACCCTTCAAAAATTATACACTCTCTCGCAGGAGAGGTCAAAAATAGATAAACAGAAAGATGAAAGTCCTTTCAATATCTCTTGTTCCTTTTCGCCAAAGAACAAGGCCGTTGAGGTTGAAAATAACTCTAACCGAAAGATAAACCTTCTTTCGGTATTCTCGTTTCTTATCGCCAAAAAACGAGGCTCCTTGTTGAAAATAACGACTGGTCCCTCTGCGCTGGAATCCTTTTTTCCTCGCGGTGTTGTCCGGTTTCGTCAAACAGGTGGACACTCAGAACTATCTTCGTCGTCAGAAGTATAAGTGAAAAGGAACAGCGACCTTTTTCGTCAAAGGAAATGAAGAACCTCCGTGTCTATTTTTCAAGGGAAAATTGCTGGCTTCCGAAAGCTAAAAGTCACCTTTCTCAACCAAGGTTTTCTCGGGGACCGGCCAATGTCTATATTGTAGCTACTTAGGAGTTTATCAGTCAGCGCTAAGAATTGATACTCTGCTGGTTGCTTGCCAGTATCGAAAACGCGTCGTCACGTCTCGCTTCCCATTTCCAAAGAGGCAGATTTTAGGGCACACGTGACCGATTCCAGCCCCGGAGCTAGCCAGAGGTGCCCCTTTTTTTCTATTTGTTTTCGTAGAAAAATACGAAACAAAACGTATTGAAAGGCGGACAAAAAATAGGAATTTAAATGCCATACAAAAATTTCCGTTGGATAAAAAATTTCCAACAAAACATCCCGAGGAAGATGTCCACATCCGGAAGAGAACACGGCACGACCTCAAGACGGAGAGAAGATGAGAAGATAGAAGACAGAAGAAGAAATAAAAAGCAGTATATATAGAGACTATATAGATATATTATATATATCTATATCTATATTATATACATTTTTTTAATGTTTTTTTTTTAAATTGGGCGTTATTACGAAGCATCTAAAAATAAAAATAAATGAATGAACTCGATGTTATGGAGTATTGGATTCACTTATTTTTTTATTATTATTTTTTATCATAAATTTTCGGGTTCGTTAGATACCCTTTATCAAATGAATGTTGTTCCTGTTCAACGGATATTTTGTCTCTGTTGTTATTGACAGCGGCAGCGTCTGTAAAAAGTCTATAATAACGGAGTATTCCGATGTCAGCGTTCAATCCCCTCGCGTGAGTTTGTAATTTTAGAATCCATTTAGTTTCTGCTTGTTTTCGAGATTGCGTTGTTGGAAATGCGTGTTCTATTAGAATGCATTTGAGGTGTGTAAGGCTGTGTGTTAGGGTGTTAAAGTGAAGTGCTATTGTACTATGCGGGGATTTGAGTTTTATTGTGGATTTGTGGTTATTTAATCTTAGTCTAAAAGATGTTGATGTTTCTCCCACATATCCGCTATATATTATATACATATTATATACAGTATATATAGATATATTATATACTGCTTTTTATTTCTTCAACGATAAAGTTGAATGGCACAGAATTTCCCATACAGGGAGCGATATTACCCTGACCCCAAGGAATTTCTGGGAAGAAATGGGCAGACCCAAATTAAGAAAAATTAATCTTAATTTAAAACAATTCGACGGATCTGTCATAAAAAAAAAAACACTTTAGGATCTTTTGAAGGAATTTTCGAGACAAAAACCCGTTATGAAATCATTCCCATCACGGTGGTTCCATGCAGAAAAAATCATAGGTTCCACGGGATTGTATAAAGTCTGGAGTACCTGATATAGGACTATTAAAAGGATTTAAAGCAAGCATTCGTCTAAAAGAAAATAACCACCAGATATATTTTGAATCAAAAAACGGAAATAGAACTGGCAATTTTCACCTTTAGTTGTCAAAATTCCTAGCAAATAAGGCAATTAGAGTAACCTCCCTTGACTTTCACTTTGAACTAAGCCGGTAGCTATTTTGAAAGTCTCCGTGCGAAATAAACAAATCTTAGAGAAACTTTTTCGAAAACAATACAACTACATGCTTTAACACAAAAATATCATAAAATTTGTTCTTAATAACAATTAAGTTCATTTCAGATAATTTTATGCTAGGAATTTAGCCAACTAACTTTCACTTTGAATGTGTCCGTGCGAAATATACAAATCTTAGAATCGTTTCGAAAACAAGACAACTGCATGCTTTAACACAAAAATATCATAAAATGTGTTCTTAATAACAATTAAGTTAATTTCAGATAATGCGCACGCACAATTTTATGCTAGGAATTTAGCCAACTAACTTTCACTTTGAAACAAGACGGTAGCCATTTTGAATGTGTCCGTGCGAAATATACAAATCTTAGAATCGTTTCGAAAACAAGACAACTGCATGCTTTAACACAAAAAAATATCATAAAATGTGTTCTTAATAACAATTAAGTTCATTTCAGATAATGCGCACGCGCAATTTTATGCTAGGAATTTTAACAACTAAAGGTGAAAATTACCACGGAACTTACTTCAATTTTGATTGACACTTCCGGTTCCGTCTCATTCATGTCAATCATCAATGCTTCTTCCTCTTTCATCATTGGATTGGCAAATGTGACCTCTTTTTTAAGTCCATTTGCCTGAAGCTCTTTTTTCGTTTTACCTTTTGCCACTTTCTTTTGAGTTTTCACTTTTTTCACTTTCGGGGAAGTTTTCTTCGATTTGTTATTCGGAGGCGGGAACTTTTTCCTCGTCTGAAATTCAAAAAATAGACAAATAAGTATAGGTTGGTTGGTTTACGGCATATCAACCCTTTTCGGGTAATCTAATGCCGAATCAAGTCATCTTTATAAATAAAGGACTCGCGTTGCTTACAATACCTGCTGCTGCTTAAGTGGTCACACAAGATATATATATATATATATATATATATATATATATATATATATATATATATATATATATATTCGGACTGACGAAAAGTCAGTCGGATTTCGCTCCTGGTCAGAGGTAGTTGCTGTGTCTAGCCACACTGAAGAGACGTGAAACCTCGAAACACGGTGTCTGTGGATGACTTATATATATATATATATATATATATATATATATATATATATATATATCACAGTTACTTGCCAATCCACGAAGCAAATGAATATATTTACTTCTGGATTTATTAAAATCGATTTAAGAGTGATCAATAAAAAGAGCTAAATATACGTTTTAAAAACTAAGGATTTAAAATACCCCGACTGCAGTTTCACGCAATAGCGAATCTTCAGGGAATTCCCTTAAGATTCGCTATTTTCGTGAAACTGAAGTCGGAGTATTTTAAACCATTCGTTTTTAAAGCATATATACACACACACACACACACACACACACACACACACACACACACACATATATATAATATATATATATATATATATATAATGTTCACACACATATGCATGTATATATACAGTGGTATCTTGTCTTACGAGTTTAATTCGTTCCGCTCGTAGCTCAATTTCCTCGTATATGAAATCAAGTTTCCCTATTGAAATAAATTGAAATGCCATTAATCCGTTTTAGCCCCCCCCCAGCAATGAAACACCGTCATTTTTTTTTGCTACTTTTGTAATGAAATTATATACTCTAATATATTTTAATGTTTATTTTTTTATGAAAAATATTTTTCTTTGGCGTAATAAATTTGGAAACTTAAATGGTTTTAATGAACTTTATTAGATATTTACCACGGAGCGCACGTGTATGGGTTAGGCACAATCCCTATTAATGTGGGACCACCCACAAGCCGATACTCATACTAATTTTTTTAAATTACTTATTAATTATTATTATTAATTAAAAGCTGAAGCTTTTTAAGTAAGTAAGCAATTAAAAAATTTTTAATTAATAATAATAATTAAAGCTTTTTAAGTAAGTAAATAATTAAAAAATATTAAGCGTTTTATTTTATTAAATTCCATACCCCCAAGCAATATTTTTCAAACATTTATTCTTACACCGCCCGGAGGGTGTTTTTTTCTTGTATCATTAATAAAGTTTGCTTTTCACCGGGCGCTCCATCATTCTGGTCTTGTACTAAACTAGGTAAATAACCAAGGTATTATTTATTTTTACACCGCCCGGAGGGTGTTTTTTTTCTTGTATCATTAATAGAGTTTGCTTTTCCCCGAGTGCTCCATCATTCTGGCCTTGTACTAAACTAGGTAAATAACCAAGGCATCATTTATTCTTACACCGCCCGGTGGGTGTTTTTTTCTTGTATCATTGATAGAATTTGCTTTTCACGGGGCTCCATCATTCTGGCCTTGTGCTAAACTAAGGTAGGTAAATAACCAAGGCATCTTGTATGATGTAGTGGTTATCGAAATATGATAGCAGACCATTATTATGTGAGTTTGCTTCTCACTGGAAACTCCATATTTCTGGCCTTGTGCCAAACTTAGCTAAGTTTAGCAGAGAACAACATGCCACCTGGGAGCTGTAGATTTTGATTTAATTGCAAGTTGAAACGCAATGGAATTACATGTATATTCATTCCTCGAGCTTCTTCTGAAGTCAGTTATAGTTTGGGGCCTGACGTTGCTGTTCTTAGAATGCCCGGACTTCCTGTTATTCCTGGAACATCTTAAATTCCTGAAATGTCTGGGGACCCATTGCTTAAAGTGCAAGTCAACTGTCCAATTGATTTTGGTGATTACATACAGAGATGCAGATAGGTATGTGTCCTGAGTCCCTTAACGCACAAAAATCTAAAAGGAAACAGAAGAATTATATCCATGCATCCCAGTGTTTTTATTTTTTCTTCCCTCACCATTTCAAACTAATTGGAAATACATTTCAATATCTTCTTAGGAAATGAATTATGCAGGATAGGTTACAAGGTAGGAGTTAGACGGCTTTAGTTGTTTCTTCGGGTCATAAATAAAAACCCTACAATCCATTAAGAAACTTTCGTTGGGACCCGTAATTATTCCTGGGGACGCGTTCAAAGCAAATATGTGCATCCCAGGACGCACTAAATAAAAAAAAAGCTATCAGCATCACTATATATATATATATATATATATATATATATATATATATGTGTGTGTGTGTGTGTGTGTGTGTGTGTGTGTGATGCAACCTGGTCTCACTACAAAGAGAAATTCTATTGTTATGGTAAAACAATGAATTAAATAAACATCCATTATTTTAACTAGTACCAAATAAAAAACACCCTCCGGGCGATGTAAAAATAGATTTTTGAACACATATTGCCTGAGGGGTGGGAGTAAAAATTCAATGTCAGCGAGTTTGTACCCTAAGTAAGTAAAATCATCAAATTCATTAAAGGATTAAAAAATAAAACAATTTGAAATGTAAACTTTAAATATGTATTAAAATAAAACAAACTATATATAGATATATAATACCAGTCATTTATTTATTAAAACTTGTTTTAAAAAACAATGAGTTTTGAACTCGGCTTCTTCAGCTTTTATTAAATTATCAGGATCATACAAGTGTTTTATAGAAGGGGGAAGTAGGTAGGTTGGTAAGTTTTGTGGTGAGGGAAAGATCTGATTGGTTATAGGGGAAATCTTTGGGGAAGATGAGAAAGAAATAAGATGGAAGAGAGTTGAGGGGGGTAGGTAGAAAAATGAATGGTGAGAAATACCTGATAGGGGAGGGGAGTAGCCTTTCTTGGAGAGAAATTTGAGTAGGGGAAGTAGCAAATGGGAGTAATAAAAGGGGAAAAGGGGGGGGTTGTTAGTTTGTGGGTTATGGTCGAGTAGGTCACCAAGATGTCCCCTATAACCAATCAAATCTTTCCCTCATCACAAAGCTTACCCACCTACCTACTTCCCCCTTTTATAAAACACTTGTATGATCCTGATAATTTAATAAAAGCTGAAGAAGCCGAGTTCAACACTCCAGCGAAATATACTACACATTTTCGTCTGAGTTTTGTTCTTTCATTCCTTACATTTTACCTCATTCTGTCGGATTCATTCCAACCCCTTTTCCTCATATATATATATATATATATATATATATATATATATATATATATATATATATGTGTGTGTGTGTGTGTGTGTGTGTGTGTGTAAAAATGGAATTGGAATTGAATCCGACAGAATGAGGAAGAATGAATAAAGAAAAGAAAGTACAGAATGGATAATAAAAGATGGATTTAATCAATATCACTTACACATGTGTTTCGGTCAGTTTATCTTTGGGTACACGATTCAAACTATTATTATCATTAATTTCATTATCATTCATTTCATTTGTTTATTTAGTAATAATAATAGTTTGAATCGTGTACAGATACATAAACTGACCGAAACACATGTGTAAGTGATATTGATTAAATTCATCTTTTATTATCATTCTGTACTTTCTTTCTTTATTCATTCTTCCTCATATATATATATATATATATATATATATATATATATATATATATATATATATATGAAAATAGATGGAAATTAATCCGACAGTATGAAATTTAACATTTTGAAAAAACAAATGATGTTATGTCATTGCTGACAGAAATCTGTTTCGACCAAATCGATAAACTGGTCTTCATCACGAGCGACATAGACGGGAAAAAGAAAAAAATTCCGTCAAAAGACTGTTTACAAAACGAACGCTATATTCAACTGCTGAAAATTTAAAAAAAAATGCGTGTTCTGTTTTAAAAATAAAATAAATTTAATTTTTAATTTTTAAAAATCAGAAGCATTATAGTTTATAGTAAAACTCAAAAGAGTTCGTTGTAAAATTATATAAAAAGTGTAAAGTGGGTATCAAAAATGTTTAGGATATATTTCAGCTGTTAAAATAATATACAAGTCCACAGCGTAATTTGAAGAAAGATGTTAGAGTTCCAAAATTTACTTGTCGTGTTGATAAATCCGTAGAGTTGTAGATGAAAGTCTTCAAGGTGTAAAATTCCAGATATATTGTTTTTTCATTGGACAAATATGAAAAATAGATGGAAATTAAAAACAGATATCTTTCTTTTCCTGTCTATGTTGCTCGTGATGAAGACCAATTTATTGATTTGGTCGAAACAGATTTCTGTCAGCAATTACATAACATCATTTGTTTTTTCAAAATGTTAAATTTCATATATATATATATATCTTATTATAATGGAGATTGTGTGTTTTTCTGTCTGTAACTGAAACTAAATCACTACTCAAGTCACAATTCCCTTAGTAATTGACGTCACATTCACCATGAATTTATCCTTATTTTAACCTCAATTATTAATAAAAGTGTTTACATTATTTATACTGAACCATATCTACATACTAACATGCAATTATATTTATATATACAACGAAATAGCGGTTTACAGTGTGAACGGGAAGGCTAATTTGCATATTGATATAAAAATTTTAATAAATATGTGCTTAGTATTATTGATTTCTAACTGTTTGGCTTTATTTTAATGAATATAAGCAAAAATCTCTTCAATGAATCTCAAAAGAAATCCATTAACAAGAAAAGATAACTGTCATTCTATTCTTTACTTCCTCTTTTAACTAAATACTTAAATTAGAAAAAATAACAATGAAAGACGAGAGTGACGGAAGAGTAAATTTCAGTTGTTCTATTTTTCGATTATACCCTTCTCTGTTTCAAATCTTTTTATCTGCATTCTTATTTAGTTTCATTAGCGTTTCTAATTTAATACGATATTTTATTACATTAAAACTTAAATACTTGCACCCGGAGGGTGCATATATTTGCTAGTATATATAATTTAGGTTCATTGCGACTAGTTTTATTAAAGAAATGCATTGCAAACTGTTAGTAATTAAGAATTAAAGCAATAGATGCAAAAAGCGTTACTTATTCAACAAGGACATTATATATTTACGAGCGGTATTTACCCGAACTGATTTTAAAATGCTCATTGATATTCATAAAGCAATTTTTGTTATGATCTTTCATTTAATTATGCCTGGCATGCATCTTATCTTAAAAATCTGATATCACAAATATTTTCACTGTGAATGAAGATTTGGATTGAGGATGTTACATGCAATGATTTTACTCTTTTTATTTGCTCTTGTGCTAAGGACTTACAGCTTCTCAGAAAGCTTTCACGATTATATATATATATATATATTATATATATATATATATATATATATGTGTGTGTGTGTGTAAGAATGGAAAGGGAATTGAATCCGACAATATGCGGAAAAAATGAGTAAAGAAAAGAAATGTAGATGGATAAAAATGAATTTTATCGCTATCACTTTTAATCGATATCACTTACACATGTGTTTCGGTCCGTTTATCAAAATGTATACGGATTTACGCTATTTATTATTATTAAAATAATCAGATGAAGTTGAAATTTG
Source organism: Doryteuthis pealeii (assembly GCA_023376005.1). Classification (NCBI taxonomy): domain Eukaryota; kingdom Metazoa; phylum Mollusca; class Cephalopoda; order Myopsida; family Loliginidae; genus Doryteuthis; species Doryteuthis pealeii. The sequence continues at coordinate 76,962,814 of CM042166.1, forward strand.
GTTCGTTCACGAAGTTGAAATGATGATACATTTTTCCTATTATTACTATTATTATCATCATTTCAACTTCATCTGATTATTTTAATAATAATAATAACGTAAATCCGTCTTCTAGGCCGTTGTCATATCAGTACTGCTGTATGGCTGCACCACCTGGACCCTAACTAAGCGACTAGAGAATAAACTAGATGGGAGCTGCACAAGAATGCTGCGGGTGATCCTGAACAAGACATGGAAACAACACCCTACGAGAAAACAGCTATACGGCCACCTGCCACATATCACATAAACCATCAAAGTAAGACGGACAAGACACGCGGGACACTGCTGGAGAAGCAAGGACGAACTCATAAGCGACGTCTTCCTGTGAAGCCAGATCTCTCTCTTTT